>VDFB02270651.1:680980601-681227797 GCA_007258455.2 Sequoia sempervirens | reverse complement strand
GGAGGTTAGGGGAAAATTCCATTCCTATACCCTAGGTCAATAGAGCAGTAACTGACACACAATATAATTGATCCTTTCTTTTCCCACTACGAAATGGAGTTGAACCTGTGACCTCGAGGAATGAAAACCCCAAGCCCCAAACAACTCTACTACAAGTGGTGACTAAAATTTATTTAACCTCAAGTAGGTTAGGGGAAAAATCCATTCCTATACCCTGGGTCAGCAGAGTAGGAACTGACGCACAATATAACTAAACCTTGCCTTTGACCACTACAAAGAGGAGATGAACCCGTGACCTCAAGGAATTCAAACCCCAAGCCCCAATCAAATCTGCTACAAGTTGTGGCTTTAATTTATGTTTATGGCAAAGTCCATTCCTATACCCCGGGTCAATGGAGCAGGAAGTGGCACACTAATTTACTGAACAACGCCTTTCCCACTACAAAGCGGAGTCGAACCTGTGACCTTGAGGGATGAAAACCCCAAGCCCCAACCAACTCCAATACAAATAATCAATTTATTGTGAATAAACCCTTGACATTGTTGAAGGATAATTGGTTTGATTCTTTTTAGGTAGATGCTTCAAATAATCAATCTCTTGTGAATAACATTGATGTTCATCGTGCCCTAATTTTTTGCAATACACACACTTGGGATTATCCTTATATGATTCCCTTTGATATGAAAAGGATTCAAAACCTATGTCTATCTTGTTCTTTTTATTCTTTTATTTTATTTTGAGGATTCCTTGATCCTTTATGTACCTTAGGTTCACTAGCCACCAATGGTTGTGGTTTAGAAGAATTGATGGTATCCATTTAAATTAAATTTTCTTCCTCTTTGATTATAAGATTTGGAAATTAATCAAAAGTAGGATCAACATATACAAATCCCATAAAAATCTAATGAGTATGTAAGATAGAAAAAAATACTAAATACTTAGAACCAACTTGGATACGACATTTAGAATTAATTATATGTCCTCCATAATAATCTCATAATCCTTTAGTTATGTTCTTAGTTTCTTAATCTTATATATGTAGTTTTGGATATGGTCAAAAATTTGAGGGTTAATATTTATCAAATCATTATCAATCTAATATCTGAAATCTTATTAATTTTATCATACATTTTTTTAAATTCTCCTAAACTTCAATTTTTTTGTATGATTCAAGATGAAACTGTAAATAAAAAGAGACTAATGAATAAATGAATCCAAGTGTTCTCTCATGATTGATCTCCCATATTACCTTTGCACTAGAATCAACAGGTAAAAAAATGGTTTCTTTTAGATATACTACATAACTTTTTTTTCCATTAAATAGTTCCATACAAATTTTCTCCATGAAGTGTAATTATATGGAGTTAAAAGTTCAATCTGATTTTTCCCCATTGTAGTAGCACATAAAAAATGAAAGCAATCAATCATCACAATATTTTCTCCAAAAAATATTAAAATGAAGGATCTCCCTAGCAATATATTATCTTGGCACTTTATACTTAGTTCAATTATAGGTGCCACTTTCCAAAAATAATGAAGTTCTCTTGATATTTGTACATGAAAATTACAAATTAGGCAATTGAAATGAAGTGCATTTTTTGATGGAATGAGACCAATTTGATCACACAACTACAAAGAAATAATATATACTTTGAAAAATTAGTAAAAATACTATATGAGCCCAAACAAAACCTTGAAAGTTTCCAAAATGACAACTCTTTAGTAACACCTATTAGAATCTATAATTTATGAAAAACCAAAAACCAAATAAAAAACATCTACACCACTATCAAGATTAAAAAATTCTACCTCTAATAAAAAAAATTCTCACAATGAGGAGCTTGGATGATTGAGAATTAACCTTATGAAGTTTGAATTCTAAAAATAAAATGTAGATGGAAAGGTCGGTTGGTTTGGGTTGAATATACTCATATCATGATGAAATCATGTTGATGTCAACATACTCTAACTAAATATTTCCCAAGACACTAGAATATTCATTGAAAATTTGAAACTACATTTTGTTTACTCAACTATCCTTTAAAGCACAAAACCATTATTTTTCAATGAAAAATTATAAATCTAAGTGATAAATCATGTTTTTAGTGGGTGGAGGCTGTTTACATTAGGTGTATCTAATTTTTGTAGAATAATTATTAATTTTTGGATCATTGGTGGTTGTGGTTTGCCAGTCATTAGTGGGTAGTGGGACCTATACAAGGGGCACTCCCATGGGAGATATAATACCTACATGATCATAGGTCTATAGTACCCTCAATATGACACATCCAAATATTTATTTTTGTTATTATTATTTGTAGTGTCATAAATTACATACCCTTGTAATTTCACACTATGCTTTCTACCCACTTTGGTGTGCATTCCCTTAATGCTTGTGTAGATCCATTTCTGTTAGGAAATAATGCAACATACCCACATTCTTAATCTATTTCCTACATAACCCCATGAGAGATAAACATGTATACAAGTAACCATAATGCATATATCAAATAAACAAGCCACAAGATAACACAAGATATACTCTAGAAAAATCCTCAAGAGGGAAAAACCCAACCTCCAAAAGCATCCATACTCTATCTTTTATTCAATAATAAATCAATACAAGAGTTACAATGAATACCTTTGAAGCATCAAGCCTCTCCAAAGCATCCTCGTGTGTCCAAGCATGAATCCACACATCCCATACCATGATTCACATATGCACTCCTTAGAAAGGCTCAATAATGACAATCCACTCACCCAACCAACCTTAACCACTAAACATGTGCTTGCTTTTATAGACTCAAGCTCACACAAATAAAACCAAGTGGTAAGGTAAAACCATGTGCCACAAAACCATGTGAACATAAAAACACTAACCCCTTATTTAATATTGGGTACTAAGTTTTCACTTTATTAAATATTCCCCAATATTAAATTATTATCCCATGTTTATTACACATTAAATAATAATACAATATTACAATACTACATAAAGTGGACCTCAAATAATTACCTAGTGTGATAAACCACCCCTCCTAGGTGCATCACAACTAAATAATTATTTAATTACAACATATAATATTACATTTTATGAAATGGTGTACAACACCATATCCCAACATTCTCCCACTTGTTGTATACATTACATAAGGGATCAATCAATGAAATACACCATCATAGCCATACATGAAACTGCATGAATCTCTAACATGATCTTGTACTCCATCAATATACCTGTAATAAAGCTAAAGTAACCACCATCTCAAGCAAGAACTCCTCTCATCTTCCAACGTGCCACCTATGGAAGAAAAGGAACATGCCAAGGTGAAGATGCACCAATCCAAGAACACAAACATCAAATCCAAGTGATAAAAAAGGTTCCAAACAAGCTGCTATCATAAGTTAAAAACCCACATGATAAAAAATAACATCCACAACACATACTAATACATCCAACAATTCATATCTCCTAGGTATCAATAACATTAGTAAACTCATGACAACAACCTATGCAACCCATAAAGCATAATAACAAGCTCTCTATATCAAACATATCAGTAAAGAACATACATATCTAGGAACTCCCACTTCATGGGTAATGCCAAAGCATATCAAGTATACCAATAAACACTATACCAAGGTGTGATAAATGATCAACAATGAAGTAAGAATAAAAATCAAAATGATCTACACATGTAACACCAACATATACATACTCTCTCACAACATGTCATCACCATCCTCCCAATTAATCGTATAAATATGAACCTCCAAGAAGGAACCATAAAATGAAGAGAGAAAACTTGTAAACCATAACATATCATTATACCAACACCTCAAAGTGCTAGGTTGTGTCAAGTATGATCTCCTAACAACCCCAAATGATAAGTCTCAACAACACCCAAAATAACATTCAATCTCTCAAATCAAACAAAACATATGAATCATGTAAATAGCAACATGTATGCAAGCCTCTCTAACCAAGAAGATCAAACTCAAAGTATCCATTCCCAAATCAAGAAATCAGCCCAATAACCATCTCCTAATCTCCTCATCAATGAATGATAACATAAACTCAAATACACAAGAAGATAGCCATTCTAACCATCTCTCAAAATGAATCCTCCAGAACTAAATATCAATAGCTCAAGATCCATATATATGAAAGATAAACCATAAAACTCATGCTAAACAATCCTCAAATGAGTCTCCAAAATCAATCATCATGACTCTACTCAATCTCATGAGAAATCAAAGCACAAAACATAACACATCTAAAAGAAATAATGGGAAAATACCTCTCAAATGATAAACTGCCAAGTAGACCAAGAGTGGGGAATGAGAATGCTCCTCTAGGATATCCAAGTCATCATGAATAACTCCAAGAACAATCTCCTCTATCTGTCCATCATGAACTCACATCCATATCTAGGTGAAAGCTTCTCTCTTTCTACTAAAACCTCCAAAGAGTAATTGTATCAAGTAAATTTATTTAATCACAATAGAACTCCATCCTCACCTACATCTCCAAGTATCCATGAGCACCTCCAACCAATCAATCCATTCTAAAATCCAAATATAACACTGCACTATCATGAAGCTTTGAAAAAAATTTCCAATGTACTCAATACCAAGAGAACCACCAAGATCAATGTCAAAGCTCCAACCAAAGAATCAGTAACCTATCATGGCATCGTGATATAACCATATCATGCTAGGAGATCACATGCAACAATGCATAAATAGACTGGTACCAAGATAAGAACCTGTATCATGTTAAACCTCTAAACCGATATCAAGAGTAAACCATGACATAATAACAATCACACTCTAAAAAAATAAACCGCATATCCAATCACATGATGATAACCATCTCCTCTATGAAGATCATCTAGGTCCACACACGCAACTGAAATGCCAAATATACCAAGTAGAACCAAGATCTCCAAGCCGAGAAGATATAACTACCATCAAACCATCATGAACCAATCCTACACTGCCAAGTCATCATTATCAAAAGCTCCCACTAAAAGTGTATAACCAATAAATATACCAAGCTATCATGACATCATGGTCAAGCTGCATGCTAAAAGTCCCATCAACTGACTAATCGGGTACTCTAACCATCCATCCTCTCATCTCAAAGAAACATACCAATGCATAAATGACCAAAGAAAAGGTCAGCTAACAAAATTGACATGAAAACTAAAACAATCTTGTGGATATAGACAATCCACATTGAGTCATCCCACTGTAACTGAATGGGTGATCAATCCATACAACTACATAACTCATAGATACTAAACAATGAAGCATGCAAAATCATTATTACATTAGCAACCTACAAAATGAGATATTAAAGAGGAAAATCCTGTAGACATCAAGACCCAAACACCAAATCAACCACATATTTGATTTTCCAAACATGTCCACAAATGAGTAATCATAGTCAAGGAACTAATCAAGAATCAAGGAGATAAGAACAACCTCCTAACACCAAACTAAAAAAACACCAAACAACCACATACATGATCATGGTGTGTCAATGCATAAATGTACCTACATACCCATGACACTATAACCATAGACATCATTGTACCTACACTCAACTATCACCCATATGAGACTCAAAATTCTCAAGCCATGTCCTCAAAATTGAAGACTACCTATGTACCTATCACCATCAAATTCCAACTTTTAAAAACAATTGTAATCCTATACCAAGAAGCACCAAATGATAATAAAATATACCATCATAAAAAACCATGTACTCCCTCAAGGTCTCACCTCTTGACTCGTCTAGATGCTCATATAATCACACCTCGAATCTCAAGATACTATAAGTGATCAAACAAGTACCAAACTAATCCTGCACCAAAAGCTAAAAATCTACCTAATCCACTATGTAGTACACTATAAATGCTCTCCAATGCCTATTCGAAATCAAAAATTCAATTTTGTATGCAAAATTTATGCTCAAAACTATGTACAAGAGAACATCTAACTTTCAGGCCCCCAAAATGAATAAAAACTATAAAATTAGGGAACCAAAACTCTACCCCAATGTAGTACTCAAAACCACCTTTCCAATGAGTATAATAAGTTGAAAATCTGACTCCCTGGGCAAAAGTTATGCTAGTTTGAAAAAAACTGCCAATTTGGCTATATGAGAAAAATAGGGGTGGTGCTTGGGTGGCACATGGGTGTCCCACTAGTGGCTTGTTGATAGAGGTGGCATGCCAGTGGTGCTTGGGTAGTGCCCTGGTGGCATAGGAGTAGTGGACATGAAACCACATTAAAATTTGATTTAATCTCAACCTTTTCAAACTTTTAACTGCAGACCCCAAAGATTATAAATTTTGATTTAATAAAAATGACTGTTTGATTTTTATTTTTTTTAAATTTTGAAAAGGGCAGTTAATTTTTTTCTCTTCCCTTGTAGGGCCCAGGTTGGTCACCCAATTGACCAAGGGTTTAGAGCTGAGGGGTTTAACCCCATTTGTCTAGTGCCCTGCTAGTGACCAACAACACTAGTATGGCGATTATTGTGTTGTGCAGTAGAGAATGCAACTTATGGAGCGCCCCCCCCTCCCCAAAAAAAAAAATTATTTATTTTTTTTAAAATTTTTAAAGTTAAATATTTTCAATAAGATTTTTAATAATTTTTTATTTGTAGGAATTTAACTTTATAAAAGGTGGATGAAATATTTTCCTACTGTAGATTTAATGTGTTTTTTGCACATTAAAATATTGATAACCTTGTGATCATACGACTGGGGGTCTAGGGTCAAATTTTATGTCATTTTTCATCTCTCAGCCATCTTGGATCCAATAGTGAGGTCCGTTTTTTCTCAAGAGGTCATTTGAAAAAAATTCTCTACAAAACCCTCATATAAAAGTTCAATCCAAGAAACCCTTTTGACCCAGATTTTTCAATCTTTAGATCTGTAATAAGCCCAACAAATCTTGATAGCCCAAAATACCAAATAAACACTTGGAATATGTGTTCCATATCTTGTAATGCCTCATATCTAACATCCATGTCCATGGATTCAACTTTGCACAAATCTCTCAAACAAGGGTTATACAAAACCCATCAACCATGAAAGCTCTGATACCACTTTTTAGGAAATAATGCAGCATACCCATATTCTTAATCCATTTCCAACATAACCCCATGAGAGATAAACATGCATACAAATAACCATAATTCATAGATCAAATAGACAAGCCACAAGATAACACTAGATATACCCTAGGAAAAATCTCAAGAGGGAAAACCAAGCCTCTAAAAGCACCCATACTCCATCTATTATTCAACAATAAAGCAATACAAGAGTTACAATGAATACCTCTCAAGCATCAAACCTCTCCAATGCATCCTCACGTGTCCAAGAATGAATCCACACATCCCATGCCATGCTACACATATGTACTCCCCAGAAAGACTCAATAATGGCAACCCACTCACCCACCCAACTTTAACCACTAAACATGTGCTTTCTTTTATAGACTCAAGCTCACACAAATACAACCAAGTGGTAAGATAAAATCATGTGCCACAAAACCATGTGAAGACAAAACCACTAACCCCTTATTTAATATTGGGTATTGAGTTTTCACTTTACTAAATATTCACCAATATTTAATTATTATCCTATGTCTCTCACACATTAAATAATAATACAATGTTACAATAAAACATAAAGTGGACCCAAAATAATTACCCAATGTGATTAACCACACCTTTGAGGTGTATTACAACTAAATAATTATTTAATTGCAACATTATAATATAACATTTTATGCAATGGTGTACAACACCATATCCAAACACTTTTAACCCTTGCATCAACCTTTTTCCATGTCAATATGTTTAGTATTTGTTTCCAACAGTAACCTCTTGTGTCATTTTTGTGTTAGTCTTATGTTTCTCTTGTCTCATGTCTTTTTTGAGTGTAAATTATCTAAAAATTATCTCCTAGTGTGGATGTCTGCATGTAGTGCTAGTGTCTTGTGATAATATATCGTTCAAAGGCTCATTTTGAGTGTTTTTCCACTTCTCACCTTCTTATATTAGTGGAAACGGCTTAGAGTGGTTCATGATGGCTCATCAACATCTTACTCTAGCATCCTCTTCTCACTTTTAAAGCTAATCTATCATTTTGGAAGAAATCTCTATTTTGAGTGTTTTTCCACTTCTCACCTTCTTAGATTAGTGGAAATGGATTAGAGTGATTCAAGATGGCTTATCAACATCTTACTCTACCATCCTCTTCTCACTTTTGAAGCTAATCTATCATTTAGGAAAAAATATCTCTTGGATCTCTTACTTTTTAAAGCTTACACACAACTCTCTAAAACTTGTTATAAATCTCTATAGTTCTCTCACAATAATATTTCTAGACATCTTTTTCTCTTTGGATTTCTCAAGCCTATCAAATAATGTCATTATTTTTATCTAGTTTCTTTGAGAATCTTGGGGATTTATGACATCCCTTATCAATATCATTTTATTTTAAGCATTGTTCTTATCTCTAGATGCACTTAGAGTAAGAGAACACAATATATATATCTTGTTTATTAATCTATTTTGGTTGTTGTGGAGGTGGAGATATTGAAGAAATGGGGTTTAATGAGGAAAAGTCCCAAATATCCCAAAAAATATTTTCATCTTCCTATGTTTGCAAGTTAAGTGGACTTTGGAGTTTAAATCACACATTCTCAGACTTACTATTCATGTTTATTTTGGACGAAAATAAAAATTGAGGATGTTTATGCTATGCACTAGAATCTATTGTGCCTTGCACCCACACCCCAATTTTATCTTTGAAAAAAGGGGGACCCAATGTTTTTTCTTATTCCTTATTCTTCTTATACTTTTTATTTCTTTCTTTTTCTCTTTCCTTGTTTCCTTTTCTTTCCTTCTTTTCCTTTTTTCATATGTTTTGTTTCTTGTGTTTTTGGGATACTCGATGTTGGTATAATATCCTCATTAGGTTTGACCCTTGATGACTATTCATCACTGCCATTTGGTTTTCTCCATTTCAGATTTTTAGGTATTAGTATACTCTCTTAATGAGTCTTGATCCTAAAGGGTTGATGGTTGCAATGTCTTGTCACCTCAGTCACTACACCTGATAGAGCATTTAATTCAGTTGTAGGGAATTTAATGAAGGTTTTATGGTGGTTGTCGAGTCATTTTAAGTGGTAATTGAATGGTTATTATCATTCACTTGTATATTTGAGAAGCATAAATTAAGCTCTAAAATTTTCTTTGACAAACCCTAGAAATATTTGTGCCCTTCCTTTTCATCCTTGGCTCTTTAGTTCATTCATTGGATCATCACCTTGATGTGGCTTTCTCCTTCCTTCATGTGTGTGCTTTCTTGTTTTCCCTCATCATTGTATGAATTTCTAGGCATTTCATGGTCTTCAAAACCTTGTTTTGATTCATGTTTTTTTGGTTGTTTGTGTGTGTATGTTGTGTTTTGGTTTGATTCAACATCATTTGTTGTTATTTTTTTGTTTTGTTTTTTTTCTTCTTAATTTTTCTTTTTGGTTCTCTTTTTTTCCTCATCAAATTGGATTTCACCTTGGTGAAATGATTGAGGATGTTTATGACACCATTGGATTGGGCATTAGGTCATACCCTATCTTTGCTTTCAAAGGTTTGTAGTGTAGAAAAATGTAACCCTTTACATTTTCTCACTTGTTTGGGCCCTCCTATTTAAAATGGACTTAATAATTCCTTAATTTAGTGTTGTTAAATGTACCTTATTACATTTAAACGTTTATTTGGGCCATGTTCATTAATTATGCTTAATTGTGCCTTAATTGGCTCTATAATTCATTTACAAGCCCATTTAATTACATTTTTCGAAGGGGAAACCCAAAAACAATTATTGCCAATACATAACACTTCACATTGAGCAATGCATGTTCCATGAATTAGGGCTTGGGACCCACTCACCCATGGGTAAATGTGTCCTCCCTAAGATCTTGAATCCATTTTTAAAACATGTTTTAGTAGTATTTTTATGATCCTAAATTCAAATTTCAAAGGTCAGCTTGTAATGTTTGAATTTCAGGAAACTAAGGATAAATATCTATACAAAAAAAGGTTATTTTGATCAAATCAAGTCCAAGGAAAAATCTAGCAAGAGGAAAACTTAACAAGATCCAAGATTATTGTCAATAGCATTCAAGAGTAGATTTCTTCATCATTTTTTGCAACATTCAAGATCTCAATCATCATGTCAAAGATATGTTCATTAATGCATATTTTTGGAGCTAACATTGTGATGTAGGTTTCAAGAACTCAAGTCAATATTCAAGCACAAGATCAACATCATCAATCAAGCCATTTCATGCAAGGTTGAGTCCTTCAAAGATATCCATTCAAGGGGTTCAAATCAAGGGTTTGGTGAGTTGCAACATTGTATTTGTTTGTTCATCATTCCTTCATGTTTCATCATTTCATTTCAAGGTTTAATTACCAAAACAAGTCTTGACCAAGGAAAACCCCTATTCACCCAAAAACAAACATTTTGCCCTCTCTTCATGTGATTGCAGATTTAGGTTCAAGAAAAGTTGAAGATCTCAAAATTGAAAAATTGCAAAGTTGCATTTGTTGTCACCTTTGTTGTCATCTCACAGAAACTCAAATCCTATACTTATTTTTGATTGTCCAACTATGAAACCTGAGGATCTGGAAGTGTAGAAACAAGAGCAAAGGACCCATAAATCAAATTTTGAAAGGTGAACAAAGACCCATTCAGCTATGGGCGAATGAGTCCTAAGACATCTTCCAAAAATATCATTTTGTAATAGGTGCACAAGATTTTCCTTTATTAGATCTGCCAGAAGTTACACTGTTTCTATTAGTATTATGTTTCATTTGTAAAATCCACTCTTTACATGTCATTAATGAGTGTATTTGGTATTTTTAATCTTTCTCCTATTACCCCTATTTAGTCATTTCTATCAAAAATTTGTCTCAAGACACTTTGCAACCAAACAAGACACTTTGCAACTATTTTTGAGGTAAGTTTTAAGTGTCCTCCACTCATCTAATTTGCATGAAATAAATTATGTCTATTAGCTCTATATTTCATTTACTCAGATTTGGTCTTACATTTTAGTTTTGAGGTGATTAGCTATTTTATTTTCATCTCCCAGAAGTGTTGTTTAGTCCACATACACATAAAGGAAATTACAAGATTCGTCAAAGAATTCACTCACCTAAGGGTTGAAAGTGGATTTTAACTTGAGGGATTTCCTTTCTTGAATAAAATAGAAGAATAGGTGGGTTCATTATACTCATTTTTTCCTTTCTATTTATTGTAAGTTTGGTGAAACATTCCAAATTTGGTATAAAACCTTATGTGTTTTGAACCCCCTACCCTATTTTTCCATGTTTCATTTTGGTGAACCTGAGTATTTGAACATTCTAATTTCTGATTTGGAGTGCATTCAAACCCTAGATATAGGTTTGGAATTAATTATTTGAATTTAGGGTTTCTAAATTTGGCATACATTTGCATTGCATTTTAGGTGTAAACTTGCATTTTGCATTCATTTTAAATCTAAAAATTCAACAAAAAATTGAAAAATGTTAGATTGATTTTGCATAATATTTACATAATAGCATACTTTTAGTCACTTAAATTAGAAAATTTGATCAAAAATGCATTTCAAAAAGTGTCATATAGTTCATCATTTTTCATTAATTTCACTTGCATTTAGGCACCAAATTTTGGAAAATCCTATTACAAAAGTTATAGTCTGAGACCTAGAATAGAGAACACATATAATCACTCAGAAATTGCATTTCTCATTTTTAAAAACCTTGAAAAGAGACCCATTCGCCCAGGGGTGAATGAGTCCTCTAGGGCCTATAAAAACCATCTTTTTTGAGCTTTTTTGTGGTTTTTTGCACTTCCTAGAGCTACTAGTAGCCCACTGTTTCAGTCTAGAAATTTTGGGAATTTCTATTTTATGCATCTAGGTCTAAATATCCATTTAGTGTAGCCATTTTAAATGATTCCAAAATAATTTCAATAGAAAAATTCATCAGATCTATAGGGAAATGATTCACATTCTTGAAGCTTTGCATAATATGGATAAAAGTACTTTTCACTTTATGGTACACCTTGTTTACATTCTTGAAGATTTACATAAGTTGGATAAAAGTAATTTTCATTTTTGGATACAAAATGTTTACATTCTTGAATCTTTGCATAAGTTGGATAAAAGTACTTTTCATTTTTGGGTACACATTGTTTACATTCCTAAAGCATTACATAAGTTGGATAAAAGTACTTTTCATTTTTGTACACACAATGTTAGTAACTTTCCTTTTCACGTATGCCATGAAAAATTTCATCAACAAGCATGTTATTCATTCTCCCAACATCTCTCCCACTTATGAGAATGTTTTTGTGAAAGAGAACATAATAGTGGACAATCATGACAGTCAAATTTGGTCTTCTCCCAATATCTCTCTTATTTGTGAAGAAGATATTTTGGTGTTAGAAGATCTAATCAATGAGAGCTATGAGAATCCTATTTGTTTCTCTTCCCCTACCTCTCCTACTTGGGAAGAAATTTTTGGATACAAGGATAAAACCATTGACACATCCCCTAATATCAATTTTCCTATTTCTCCTATTTTCAAGAATGATTTGATACAAGAGAATAACATCATTGATAAGCAATAAAATCCAATCATTGATGACTCCCCTACTTGTGATGAAGTTATTTTAGAAGATCCAACCATTGAATGCAATGAACATCTAGTTTGTTGCTCTCCTAAAAAATCTCCTACTAGGGAAGATATCATGGTACAAGAAAATGCCAACATTAATAATAGTAATGTGGCTTCATTAGATGAAGATGATGAGGTAACATTAGACTCTCCTTTGCTAAAAGATCATCAAAAAAAGGATATGTATTTTGAGGTTATGCACATTAGATATCCCTTGAAGCGATCTCCTGAGCCACTTCTTATCCTTCACCCACCCTCACATAAACCTCAAGTTCAAACCAAACCCATGCTTATCTTAGAACCACCTAAAAATAAACCATTAGCTCCAGGAGACATCTTAAACTTTACAAGGAAATTTGATAGTAACAATGTTTTGCAACAACTGAGTTATAATACTATTGCTCACACATATAATACAAGGAGAAATAGGAAATCACAAATCAATCCTACTTCATTACCATTAACTCAACCATATCTCCCACCTACAGATAATATATTGTAGCATAGTGGAAAAGAGTATGATCTTGTGGAATAACCTAAAAAAATCTCACTAAGATATCCTTATGGGATCTTATTCAGGCCTCACCTAATTATCATAATATGCTTCAAAATGCATTACAACAAGCTTTGGTTCCCCCTAGTGAAAATCCAAATGATATAGTAGCCCTAATTCAAGGAATGAATTTAGACATTAGTTTTTGCCAAAGTGAGCTACCCCTTTTGGAAGTGTAAAAAAAGAATAAAGCTTTCATGATAATAGCTATTGTTAATGAGCCTGGGATAAAAAGAACCCTTTTTGAAAATGGTTTGGCCCTTAATGTGTGTATCATAAACATTTTGGATAAGATTGGAGTAAACAAAATCCAAATACAACCAAACTCTTTAACTATTCGTGGATTTGATAATGTAGGAAAATAACCACTTGGTGTGATCACATTGCCTATTAGAGTTGGAAAGGCTACATTGCAAACTTCTGTCAATGTTATGGCTCAAGATCTTTCATATAATATTCTTCTGGGAAGACCATGGATTCATGAGATGCATGTAGTGCCTTCCACTCTCCATTGTATAATGAAGTATGTTTATAAAGACAAGGTTTATACGATAAAAGCTGATCCTGAGCCTTATAGTTGTTTACAAATTGAAAAAGGAATGGAAAATCCCCTTGCAACATTGAAACCAACTACATAAGTAGAATTCATGCAAGATAAAGAAAAAGAAAATCCTATTGAAGAAATCACAAAACTATTGGACGATTATTGGGGTTCCTTGGATTTCATACCTACATTCATGGGAGAATACAAGATCATAACAAAAAAGTTTGACAAGGGAAAAGAGTTGGTGGTAATGTCAACACAAAATTTAGAAGAACCTTCGAAAGCATCCAATTCAACCACTTTATAAGAAGAAGCAAATTACAAAAAAAAAATTCATGAAGTTGATTATGAATAATCATTGAATCCAAAAGAAATGGAAAAGCTTTATGGAAGAAGTTGTAAACTTTTGAAACAACTTGGTTATAATGGAAAAGGATGTGGTGCTAGAGAATATGGTATCTGTGTCCCTATAGAGCCTAACACACAAGAAACAACTAATGTCTTGGTTATTGTCCTTTGAAAGAAACAAAAGCATCTAAAAAGCTTTCACTCCATACCAACACTATTACAAAAGATTCTTCTAAGACAACTTTAACTTTGGTGCATCTTGAACTAATAGATACTACATGTGGGAATCTCATTAGATATGCATAAAATTGATACTTTATCTACAAATTATAATCACTAACACTAGTTTCTACTCCTTGTCATGTTGTAGTTGTAGTATCATAGCATATCCACTACCATGCATGAGGGTATAAATTTGGTTTTATGCAATCCTATTTCCTTTTTGTAAGGAGCAACATATCATCATCCATTTTCAGCTCACCTTTGGCCCTTGGGGGAAATGGGTTAGGTATCCTTATACTAGTATGACACTTTTTATTTCCTCTTTTGCTCTAGTTTACTGTGTTCCATGTATATATAAGAGAAATCTTGGGATGTAGACAACATGCCTTAAGTTGGCGCGCATGTGATGTACTTTCTTTCTATCTTATCTTTAGCATTGAATTTTGGGGGCAACCCCTTTTCATGACATAGCTTCATTTGGAAACATATGACTTGGCATAGGGCTTTCCACATAAGCTCTCTTGTCTTCTTTATTGTTAGCATTGATTATTTGTTACTTTAAAGTAATTGCTCACAACACGGTGTTTAATAATTTCTTTAAAGTGGGGGCATACATTGGAATTATTATTTTGAAATTTTTGACATTCCTTATGTTTCATTGAGTGATCTTATTACTTCTTGCGATGTTTTATTTTCTTGGTGGTGCCATTGGGTTTGATGTCCTCCAAGAGTGTGACCTTTCTTGGCATACAACTTTCCTTTTAGTGGTGATTCTTTGCACTGCATTCCCTAAGTTACAAATATTTTTATCCTAGACTTGTCCTCTCTTGGAGACATTAGGCATAATGTTCCCCAAGTTGAGACCTTTCATGAACTAAGAAAAATCTTGTTGAACATTTCTATTTTCATTTTGTTCATAAGTGTTTAGAATAACGTAGCTTGCTAACCTTGTGAAGCTCAAACCCTTTTTTTCATGGCCACTGAGCATAAGACACTTTGCTTTCTTGTGGAGCCTTGCCTTGTTTGTTTTTAGGTGCTTGGAATAATGCATCTTGCTAAACCTTATGTATCTCTAAGTTCATGTTTGTTTTGTGGTTCCTTATTAAAGTTATTAGAGGTATAAATTTGGTATGGTATGGGATCCTAATAAGATTCTCTCATTTTCCACCTTTGGGGGCTCACCTAGTGGACAGCTGGAGTTTCACTAGCTTGTGTGGGTGTGTGTGTTTTTTTCATCGTGGACATCTGGTTCCACTTGTAATTTTTTTTATAAAAAAAACTAAGGTGTGTACCACATTGTGTTGGACAGTTGAGGCTTGATCCACCCTTTTTATTTTTACCTTCCTTTAAGTCTTTGGAATTGTATGATGGAGTATCTTTTCATTGTTGCATAAATATGTTTTGATTGTCTACTTTAGTGTGAGTTTGATGTAGGGTCATCCTCTCACTAAATTGGTGGCTAAATTTAGTGTATAGAAATGCAACCCTTTACATTTTATCACTTATTTGGGCCCTCCTATTTAAAATAAACTTAATAATGTCTTAATTTAGTGTTGTTAAATGTACCATATTACATTTACACACTTATTTGGGACCTTTTAATTAATTGTGCTTAATTATGCCTTAACAAGACTTATAATTCATTTAAAATCCCATTAAATTACATTTTCCAAAGGGGAAACCCGACAACAATTAATACTAATACATAGCACTTCACATTGAGCAATGTGTTTTCCAAGAATTAGGGCTTGGGACCCATTAACCTATGGGTGAATGTGTCCATTGAACCCATTTTTAAAACATATTTTGGTGGTATTTTTATGATCCTATATTAAAATTTAAAAGGTTGGCTTGTAATGTTTGAATTTCGGGAAATTAAGGATGAATGCCTATAAATACAAGGTTATTTTGATCAAATCAAGTCCAAGGAAAAATCTAGCAAGAGGAAAACTTAACAAGAGCCAAGATTATTGTCAAGAGCATTCAAGAGTAGATTTCTTCATCGTTTTTTATAGAATTAAAGATCTCAAGCATCATGTCAAAGATATGTTAATTCATACATATTTTGGAGCTAACATTATGATGTAGGTTTCAAGCACTCAAGTCAATATTCAAGCACAAGATCAACATTATCAATCAAGCCATTTCATGCAAGCTTTAGTCCTTCACAGATCTCCATTCAAGGGGTTCAAATCAAGGGTTTGGTGAGTTGTAACATTGCATTTTTCATTCATCATTCCTTCATGTTTCATTGCTTCATTTCAAGGTTTAATTACGAAAATGGAGTTTGACCAAGGAAAATCCTTATTCACCCAAAAGAAAAACATTTTTCCCTCTTTTTGTGTGAATGTAGATTTCGGTTGAAGAAAATTTGAAGATCTCAAAAGTGAAAAATTGCAAAGTTGCATTCATTTTCACCTTTGTTGTCATCTCACAGAAACTTAGATCCTGTACTTATTTCCAACTGTCCGATTGTGAAACCTAGATGATCTAGAAGTGCAGACATAGGAGTAGAGGATCCAATAATCAATTTTGGAAAGGTGAACAAAGACCCATTCACCTATGGGTGAATGAGTCCTAAGACAAGTTCCAGAAGCATCATTTTGTAATAGGTGCAAAATATTTTTCTTTATCAGATCTTCCAGAAGTTTCACTATTTCAATTAGTATTATGTTTAATCTGCAAAATCCACTATTTACATGTCATGAATGAGTGTATTTGGTATTTAAATTTTTTCTCCCCAAACCCTTGTTCAGTCATTTCTATCAAAATGTTGTCTGCAAGACACTTTGCAACCAAACATGACATTTTGCAACTATTTTTTAAGTAGGTTTTAAGTGTCCTCCACTCATCCAATTTGTGGGAAATAAATTGTGTCTATTAGCTCTATGTTTCATCTACTTAGATCTGGTATTACATTTCAGTTTTGAGTTGATTAGCTATTTTATTTTCATCTCCTAAAAGTGTTGTTTAGTCCACACACACATATAAAGGATATTGCAAGATTCCTTAAAGAATTCACTCACCTAAGGGTTGAAAGTGGATTTTAACTTCAGGGATTTTATTTCTTGAATGAAATAGAAGAATAGGTGGGTTCATTACACTCATTTTGCACTTTATATTTATAGTAAGTTTGGTGAAACATTCTAAATTTAATATAAAATACTATGTGTTTTGAACCCCCTACCCTATTTTTGTAGGTTTCAAGGTAATCAATTTTCCCTTTCCCGACAAACCACTCATGCCTTAGATTATTTTTTTTGAATCTAAGTTTTTTGAACATTGGATTTTGGTTGTAATAGTGTACCTTGTCAAATGAAATGAACGAGTAAGTTTCATATCCAAACCCCAAGGTCTAATCCTTAAAAGCCTTAGCAAAATTGAAGTTCCCAAATTTTGGAGCTTGAACTTTAGGAATATTCATTACCTTAGACTTTCCTATAGAACAAGGGTTGGGTGAAACTCCTGATGCCTGATGTATAATGCTTAAAAGGAGAAATATTGAATGAAGAAGAGTATAATTATTTTAGATATTGGGCATCAATTTTTTTGTTTAAATCATGTTTCTATTTTGAGGTAAAGATTAAGCATCATCTCCAATTCCCAATTTTTGAAAAAAAAGCATTAGAATGAAACAAAAATATGCTTTTTAGGTATCAGATGCTGATGTTTTACTTTTTCAAGTATTAAATGAATAAATAAGGGTTTGTGTTATGCTAGATCCTTGACCCTTGATATTTGTTAAGTATTTTCAGGTACCACTAATCGA
Organism: Sequoia sempervirens; assembly: GCA_007258455.2. Classification (NCBI taxonomy): domain Eukaryota; kingdom Viridiplantae; phylum Streptophyta; class Pinopsida; order Cupressales; family Cupressaceae; genus Sequoia; species Sequoia sempervirens. The sequence goes on along the minus strand of VDFB02270651.1, from coordinate 681,209,588 downwards.
GCATATCCCTTAACTTTTAAAATCCTTATGAATAAGAGATAAGCTATACTCGTGAACCTCAATCTCCAATGATGATATATTTGTTTAAATGGACCTATTAGGTTTAGTGAGAAAATTTCTTTAAATTATGGCGGTTAAGAAATGGTAACTTGATTGAGCAACAAGCTCGACTCTTGACACCCAAAAGATCACAAAAATGAACGTTTATTGTTTGAACTTCATTTATATAAATTGCTTAGTTCTTTGGTAAGCAATAAAATTTATGCCCGAAGCCCGATCCCCGATACACCCATTTTTCTTAAGTATGTTTTAATGGATTCTTCTTTCACAATATCATTGATTTATCTTGTCTTCAAAGCTTGTTAAGGGATTTTTTCTTCTCTCAGCCCTTACTTTTTAGAAGATTCTAATATGTGATGTTTTCACACGTAGGAAGCATGCCAAAAGAAGGGTCATAGATGGAATATCAGTACAAGGGTTATCACCTCCCATCTAAGATGTTCTCCCCATATGAAGATATCAAAGACACTAACTTGGGAAACATATATCTAGATGGATTTCATAGGAGGATCAATAATAAAGAAATGAGGATGATAAAAGTTGCCTCTCTAGCCAAATCATGCTTGGTGGAAGCAACTGTCTTCCGATTCATATTTTAGTCACTTGAACTTGTCTTGACCTATGCTCAATATTATGAAAAAAAGCATATGAGGATTTTAGGAGCATTAGGAGAGGTTTTCCTTTATATAAGCTCATACATGATTGAAAATGTATTTAGGATCCTTGTTTTCCCTAAGTATGATGCCTTGGATATGAAGAAGGTAGTGGTCTATTTTGAAAAGAATGAGGTAAGCTTCCTTAATCTTGTTAATCTTGTTAAGTGGCTTAAGTATGAATTTAGGGAAGATATCAAGGATTATATCACATTCTTAAGTAGGGTTTTTGGCTATCCCAGATAAAAATACTTTTATCCATGGATGGTCTTGTTCATGTTGTCCATTTTTTATAATAAGAAGATTGATTGGGCTACTCTCATAAGTGATAACCTCCATGAGTAGCTCAAGAATGTCTTGTAGAGTTCCAAATTCTATATGGCATCCTATTTGGTGTACTTGTCAAATTATCGTGCAACTTTTATGGGGATAATTAGAGTGGGATCTTTCAAGATTCGAGAAGTGAAGATTCATGAACATAATCCATAACTAAAATTAAGTGATAGTTATAGAAATTACCATGTGGTTAATGATAAATTATCTATGCCATCATTAAAGGGCTAGAGGGTAATTTTTCTAGAAGGATTTCTGTAGAAGCCATGTTAGAGTTGAATAATTGGGGGAATCGATATATCCAATTCAAAATATTTACTTAAATACTAGAGTGGTTGGTTTCCATAAGTATCCCCTCAAACTGCTAGGGTACCCCTCTAATAAAATAATCTTGTTGGAGCTATGTAGGTAAGTGACAAAAATTCACAAATTTCTTGCTAATAAACATAAGTCAGGATATGCCTTCCATGTGAAGATAGGGGTGTATTCTTGTGCCAACATGGAAAATTCTAAGAATGTAGAGATTGAGTTGGAAATGTATACTATGGAGATGTACAATGATTCGAGAACTAAATTTTACCCTATTGGAAAAATAAGGATTGTGATAAGTTCATTCTTCAAAAATGAGCCTGCCCTAGAGAATCACTGGGCTAATTGTGAGGAAGAAATTGAAGTGAGATGAAAGATTACTATTAGTTGATAGTAGATATGATAAAATCTTGCAATGTAGCCTGGGTGACCAAAATAACTACAATAAAATGGGAAAGTTTTGGATCCCATATAGAGTGGACAAGGAATCTATAATAAAAAAATCTACAATGTAGATTGTTTTGCGCAAGAAGATGAAAATATGGACACCAGGGCTAGGAGTGTTAAGGACTATTGCCAAAGGTGGTTAGTATCTCCCTTCCCAATAATATAGTTTCCCAAGCCTCGGTCCTCAATAAAGAAATCTTCCATAGGTGAGGAATCATCTACAGCTACTGGAAAACATAAGGCCTCATCTTTAAAGGCTACCTCAAAGAAGAGAAAGGAGAAGGAAAGAATTGACACTGGATTGAGTGAAGAAGATGATGAGGAAGAAGTTCCTCTAATTAAGAGGAAAAGAACAAGGATATTTTCATAGGTCATAATCAAATAAAATAATTTTTCTTCTACCCCTTCCTCTTCTCCTCCATATGATTCACATTTGCATTCACCTCCTCCATCTCCTCCTCAAAGAAATCATTGTCCTCCTCTTCCATGCCTTCCTCTGTATAAAGTTCCATCATTGATTCCACCTTCTCCCCTTCATGATCCCACTTCTCTATTATCTTCATCTCCTCCATCTTTATTAGGTGATGTTCATCTCCCTCCCCATCAAGAGAAAGAAGAACTTCCCTCAATAGAAACAGTTCCTAAGGAAAGAGGAGTTTAACTTGAAGTAGAGACTATCAAAGAAGTTCCTATAAAGGAGAACATAATAGTAGTTCCCGAGGAAGGAGAAGTTGAACCAACGAAAGAGACCAAAGATGAAGGAATAGTTACACATGAAGTAATTATAGGAGATATAAAGAAAAATGTGCAAGGAAAAGATAAGTCTCTTGCCAAACATAGTGTAGAAGGCACTTCTTCTCCTCTAAGGGAAACCTCTTCCAATGTGCAAGTATGGTTGAACCATACAATTCAAAAGAGGCAAAGGACATATGTGCAGTAATAGGAGAAAAGTTTGAACATCCTAGTAGATCTATTCCAATCCCCGTCCAAGAGGAAGAAGAGATCAGGAAGGATGTCTACTATCACCATGGATAAGAAAGGAAACACAATTTCTCAAATAGTCATCCCTCTGATAGATAAGTATGAATCCAACATACACCTAGAGGATTATCAAATAAGATAGGTTAATTTAGCTATTCAAACATGAAAATGTGAACAACAATAATTTTAGATATATGTTTTTTCCATTATGAAAAGAACACAAAAGGATGAGAACACCAAAGAAGAGCTCAAGACTCAAGTAGCACAATTGATAACATGTGTGAACAATTTGATTTGACCTATTGATGTTGTGGCTCCTAAACTGATTTTGTAGGTTGCTCTAAAAGGCGAAGCCCTACATCCTAACCTTGAGGGATGGGTTTCTATTGAAAAATAATGAAAAAGTGAATTTTTGGCCTTAACAGGTAGAGAACTAAGGATAGTAATAAACTATTATCACTACATTAGTGATGAAGATAGTCTAGCCCACCAAATTGAGATGTAAATTGATGAATAATTAATGGTCTTGTTGTCAATAGATTTGCACCCTATTGAATGCAATATTCAACAATCTACCGAAACATGGAAACCTTCTTCAGATGTGGGTGATCTGAGCGAAGAAGGAATCTCCAGAGTGAGTTGGTTCTCCGAATGATAAATCCTATTCTAAAACTTCAGGTGGAAAAGGGATAAAAGATGAATTTGAAAACAAATCCGAGTCTAACTGATAACTTCAAAACTTGATAATGATCTAATGATGATTATGATCTCTTCCTCACAAACAACTTTCAGAAAAACACAATATATCACAACCTCTCATGAACAATTGATACATAAATAATTTGCATGAAGACCTGACTTGAAGTACAACACGCAACCTATATTCTAAAATTTTTGCATTAAGGATTACAATCTAAGAACATAACAAGGACTCCGTAAACAGAAATCACAAGATAAAATCAAACTGAAACTGCAAATGGACATAGAAATGAGAAGTAGGAATGTTGTCTTTATTTAACTGAAGGAGAATGCCATAATTTGAAACTGAGTACAAAAATGGGTTCACAAGCTCAAAAAAAGTGTATGAGCATGAACTTTGATCTGAACTAAGAGAGGACAGCTAAAAGACTAAGTCTTTCAAAACATAACTCTCAAGAAACCCTAATTCGAGCTTATAAAAAAGCTCCAAGAAAAAGGCTTCAAACTGTCTCAAAAACTGCCTAAAAGCAGAAAAAAGCATACTGCTTTCATGATCACACTATCAAGCCTCTAAAAATAGGCTGAATTTGCTTTAAAAGCTCAAAAAACACCTTATCTCTCCAAGATAGGTCTCAAATCCGACCAAGAAGAGAAGTCAACAAAAATTTGCTAAAAATAGCAAGAAATCATAAATTTTTTTATAGGATATTGCTTTACGATTCTACTTTACAGGATTGCAGATTTGCACAATTTGTCTATTTTTTGCAATTAAAGATTAAAATCTTTTGCAAAAAAGAAAAGCTCCTTATCTCTCCATTACAATAATTTTTATTTTTCTCAAAAATCATAAAAATATAACACATCATTATCTTCTCTCATAACTTCAAATCTCATTGATTTCTCTAAAATCAATTTAAAATAAGAACCCTAAAACATAATCATCAAAACCTAATCTTAGGTCATAAAGTATCCACTAATACCTTCACATCATTTTCACATAAAACAATAATCCTAATCCATGTTCAAACTTTCATATTTTACTAAGGCAAAAGGATAAATCTTAAAGACCTAACATATCAACCTAGCACATGAAATAAGTCTTAAAAGACTTAACATATCGACCAACTTAGGAATTTTGGCCCCCCTTCAAATATCAACATTCATACTTTGATAAATAAATCACAAAGCAAAGATGATAAATTTTGGCCTCCATTCGAAATTATCCACGTGCTTTGACCGAAGGCTCTAGATGATTATGATGTCGCTCTAATTAGGGAATGAGAAAAGAGGATCAAACCCTAATCATGATTCATTTCGCATTCTCTAGTTTGAAGGAAAAGAGCTCTGCCAGTTGACATGCCGCCACCATGTTTGGGTTGAATTCGAGCTCGTGTGCCTTGGAAATCACCATCACTCCTTCAAAAAATTAAACTCTTCAGTGGGTAAGCTTATTCCGCTTTGTATCATAGCTCTCCTTCATTATTGAAAGAACAAAACAATAGATAAGGCGCGGCCTGTTCATATTCTCTGACTTTCTGTTCTCTCTGTGCTTGTTCTTCTTTGGCCATAATGAGCCCAAACTTGGCCTCTGTCTTGAGACTCCATGAGAGAGCTGATTGTGAGTTTTTTTTCTTCTCTTCTAAGCACGAGGGTAAGCCATCTGCTCACAGATTCTATGCCTTTACATTTTGTTTACTCTGGCCTTATGGCCGCAGCTATACATACTCTCCACAGACATGGACTGGTAATCCTTCCTTTGCTTAGATATCTTGCTCTTCAGTGGCTCAAAGAATTTCTCCTTTGCCTACGAGTTTCTAGCAATGTTCAGGCCGCACCAAATGTATATTATAGAAAACATGTTTAATAGATTTTGGGCTCGACCCACAAAAAGAAATTCTCCTCCTTGCATATTGATAATGGATCCCTTCATGGGTATTGTGAAAATTGAATGAGAACTGCATTTTCTTCACTCTGAAGCTCGATTCAATACAGAAATTTGCATTTTTTGTATTCTACTGTTGTTTTATGTAAAACCCATATGGGTTATCTCCATTATTGCTTTTCCTGCACTTTGAATGCAAAACCCCAAAATGGGTATCATGGAAATTTAAATAAAACTGTAACTTCTTTCTTCTGATGCTCGACCCAACTCAGGAAACTTGCATTTTTGTATTCTCTTGCTGTCTCTTTTTGTGGGTTATCACTGTGATTGAATTTTCTGTATTTTAAATGTAACCCTGAAAATGGGTATTTGAGATTCAAAACTGCAAATCTATTCATATGATTCTATTAATATGGGTTCGACCCAAATGACCAATGGTCTATTTTGAACTCCTGAAACAAAAGAATGACTTGAATGTTTGTATGTTCATTTTTATCTCCTTGGTATTCTGCACTTCATGAAAAGAATGTATCTCCATTGCATCACTGCTAAAAACTATCACATAGCCACGACTGTTCAGAATTTGAATAAATCTGACCAAATACCCAGCTGGAAACAAGGAAAAATGACATTCATTTGAAACCCCAACGTGGGTATTGCTGTTTTGTTTTTTAAATACCTTCAGAAATGAAAACTCATGGTGAGAATATCAAAACTTGTATGTTTATCTGCACTTAGTTTATTGACCCATATTAATCGGTGCTCCATTTTGACATTTTTGTAGCTTCTCCTTGGTAGCTGTAAAAAATCTGAGCTTGATTTATGATTGTTTCCTTTTGACAAAAACATCTGATTGTATGATATTCAGAAAAATACATTCTTTGCTTTACTGATAAACAAAACCTCAATTGAGTACATGAGATTCTAGAAATGTATCCTTTATTTGAACTACAGTCATATGAGTTCATACCGTTTCCTCTTGACACATAATCTATCTTTGATTGAAATTGCAGACTACCTATTTAATGCATCAACTGCTCATTTATGTGTTAAAATTCTTGTTGAAACTATGCACACTTGTCTGTACGATACCTTTAAATAATTCTAGTGTTTGTCTGTTGTGAAAAGAAGGACCTCTTAATGTATATTGTTTCCATGCTTGTTCATTGTACGCACAACAGTGTCCTTTTGACTTTCCTTAACCTCAACACAACAACTTTTTCCTGCTACTCTTGGACTTCGTAGAGATTTAGATTGAACCTTGCAACACCATGAACCACCTCTATTCACCAGTTCCTATACATACTTAAAGCCTAAGAAGCATCATTCTGGAATGAAAACTGTTATCATATCTTTGTCATTCTGGGACAAACATCTCTCACCTTGCAATTCTTAAAGCTGTGTTTTCTTATCAGTCAACTAGAACTGGTTATCATTTTTCATTTGAATGCACTGTCCGCCTTTTGTACTCTTGAGCAACATGGTACTCTTCATGCATTTTTATGTTCCACTTATCAAACTGCTTTGAAAATCTGCTCTCTTTCATGATGAAAATCAAAACAAAACTCTTCATTAAGGCATAATGTATGCCTATTCACTATCCTTGACTGTGAAGAGGATGAATTGATGAGCCGAAACTTGTATGACACTTATGATTAGAATCAACATGTTAACATAGAACATGAATTATTCAGCAATATCTAATGTAAATTTTCTCAGCTGAATTCATTTAGTGAACTAAACTCACTGTTCACTTGTAGCCTTCAGAAAGCTTGACCTGATAGTTATGAATGCACAGTTGGTTTAGTTGGTCGATGGATAATTCTATTTTTACTCCTTCAGTTGTATTTCATTTCACTTAATGAACATGATGATGTATTTTTAAATCAGCCCATTAATGAATAGGGAAGCATGCCGAGCTCTACCCTTGTGGGAGCCCATTTTTCTCCACATGCTTGGTCTTTGAATAATGATCAGCTTCGTGATTTCACCTATACCTGCACAAGGAAGCAAACAATGTTAGCATAAAAAATAGAATATGATGATCATGATATTGTTATTTCTCCTTCAGCTCATTTCTTCCACACTTGATTGGTTGTTTCAATGCATGACTAATAGTAGGTTGTACTATTGTGGGTGCCTCATATAGGTTTCTTCATAATCGGAGCCACTGACACCCCCTCTTTTCTCTTACAGGTCGACGGAGCTCAAGAAGACAAGGGTGCACCATTCAACATCAAACATCGATAATCATGCAATGATGATTATGTCGTCACTTATATGTTTTATTTTCTACATCTTCAGTAGTGTAATGTGCTATTATCGATGTATTGTAACAATCACATCCACGACTTGTGTGGATCTTTGGTTTCAATTCTTCCTTTTCATGTGAAAAGAAAATGAATTTAAATGCAAATTTTGTAATATCATTCTGATTGTTGAAATCAAATGAAGCCTTGTAAAATATGAGTATTTTTGTGAAATAAAAGAAAGCATCTAAAATGCTATTTTTCTCATATGCTCAATTCTGTATTTCTTTTAATTCTGCAATCTCTGGATGGCATTCTGAAACTCCATCTCCTTTTAAAATGCATAGCAGTCACTTGATAAATAATGATAACAATGCCAAACAACATTTGAACTTAAACTGCAATTCCATCTCTTGATATAATACCATTCAGCCAGCTCCACCAATCGAGCTGTGGTGAAAAATTGGTAACAGATCTAGGAGGATTACATCCCAATTTACAAAGAATAAAGGAAATGTCTTTCAAGAAGACTTGCTGCAAGTAGTAGTGATTGAAGTAGAAGATTAAGAAAAACCAACAAAGTGGTTAAAATCTACACAAATAAGGGTAAGAACCCTAAATAAATGCAAAAGTAAGCTAAATAAGAATAAGAGCCAAGCCGTATAAGCTATGGTGAAAATTGAAAACTTTGTAGAGAATCTTGGTTGTACATTTTGGGATACACCATTTTCAGTTACTTCTCATAGTATATGGTTGAGGAATTAAAAGGATTGTTGCAAGGCCAATTCGTGCAAGAGGCCATTGACAAAATGATGGATAATAAGATGAATTGTTTGGATTCATGAGCTTGCAAGAAAAGATGGAGAGCTCAAATTTTACCCAAAGAACCAAACTAAAATATCACCAAGCCCCTCCCATGGATATGATAAATGAATTCATCATAGTCTTTTTCGATAGCTTCCCTAGTTGAATTTAGTCAGACATTTAAAATTTTCTTTATTTTAAATAATTTTGTAATAAATGACAATGCTTTAGTGACAAGTTAGGATCAACATTGTATTTTCAATTAAGGTGAACTTTTCTTAGTTTAGCTTCAGTTAGATTCTAGTTCAAACTAGGAACTTTAGTTTTCTTTTAGTCATCTTTTTGTCTAGATCCAAAAATTATGGGATGCCTGTCTATATGATCAAGATTCTAATTTTTTGTAGGAGACCAATTTTTTTTGTATTTTTGTAAAAAAATTATGCAAGTTAGATTGTGTTATATCCTACTATAATTTATGAAATTATTATATAAAATAAAAGGATGGTGCCTGATTGCATACAAATAGGATCTTGATCTTTGGTAGTGGTATACTATTTGATTTATCTAAGTTGAGAAAATTGGCGAAATCTATTGTGTTCTCATGGTTTTGAATAGAGTTTTATCTCAGATCTATGCATGCTTGATGCTGATTTTATTGGATAAAACTTCAAAATCTTAAGTTTAGTGAATTTACTTTGAAGATTACATCAATATTGATAATAATTGTCTTAATGCTAGTTACTATGAGAATGGTTAATGAGATTTTGTCTACCAACTTAGAATTTGTAAATTAAACATATCATATCATTGTCCATTTATTTTTATGAATTTTTATTTTTATATTCCTCTCTTAAACATTTAATATTTTGATTATTTTTTTATCAAGTAGCATTTTAAATGAATTAAAGAATATATCAATATTGTAAATTAGTTGGATCATGCAACTGGTTACAAGCTTCAAAGGGTCAATTCATCTATTTTGAATTGCATGTATTGATTGTCTTTTTAGAAATATTGACTAATGTAGGCCCCTTGTTGAACATGTTCACAATGACAACTTGGCTATCCATCATGGTCAAGACCTGACCTACAATGAACCTTGGAGTAGGAAATCCTTATTTCAAGAGGAGAAATAACTCATTATTTCTCAGCAAGTTGGTTGTGTTAAAACCACCCTCAACATAATTAGTGCTAGAAGGTGGGCCAAATTAAGTTAGGGAAACTATAAAACATCATTTCTTTTTCTCCTGAAAAATACCACAGAGTTCTTAGATATTCCCCTAACAAATGATATCTAATATAATTATCTCAACATCAAAATATGAGGAGTGAAAAAGGAAATATCAAAGGTGAAACATCAAACATAGTGGAAAGCTCACAAAACCTTGGTCTTCAAACCACATCGGTGAGTCCAACCTTGGATCAGAGCATAACTGTCACTGCACCCCTACCATTTAGGATGGCCTTCCTCACTATGGATGAAATTTATCCCTTAAATATAGGAGGACCTTTACATGACCTACCTATAAATCATGAAACTTTTTTCCCTAAGTTCATTTATGGGTAATTCTGAACTATCAAATATCACATGAATTTTTTTAAGGAGATCTACAACCTAGCTTAGATTAGTTATCAAGATATAGTTTACAAAAATTTTCCTTATTCACTAGGGGATTTTGTATATAATTGGTACCTTAATTTAACCAGAGGGGCTACTACCACATGACAAGATTTGGAAGAAAAATTCATAAATCATTTCAAAGTATACATGGATCCTGCCATTTTGTATAATCAATTTGTGTCTTGTAAGAAAGAATCCAATGAGCCCATTGTCATTCACAACACTAGATTTCACAAGGTTCATGAAAAATTTAGTTGAATCATATGTCATGGTTGAGGTAACTAATATTCAAACATATTTTTGATCACTAGATCTCTTAACTATTTTATTCCTGAGAAGACTACCTGAAGCAAGTAGGGATACTTAAGACAAGGTATATCATGAATCAATTTTCTTCTCCCAATAGATGGATCCATAGGTAGGAAATTCTGCTAGAGAAATGCCATCCTTAGGATTTTTGATCATGTCCAACTAGATCTTAGCAATAAATAATGCATTAACCAATCATACACCTTTATTGAATCCTATCCCAAGAATAATGAGTCTACCTCAAAATCTATTGTCTTACCAACTAATGACCCATCAAAATAACACCTCTCCCATGATTATGTATCCAGGGGGTGGACATGAGATTAATATCACCAATAGTACGAGACAACTAGGAGGCACATTCTTTGAACAACACCAGAGGACACTTCCAGATATAGGACCCAATGATCAGTTAGTATCTAAACTTGAAGCTATGAAAAATAATTTATCTCAAGTCACCAATAAGTTTACTCACTTGAGAATTAACCCATCTCATGGAGGAAAAAACCAGATTCAAAACTATAATTAGAATTGTAATCAGATTCAAAACAATAATTAAAACAATCAGTGTTTCCAAGGAAGGAATTTTAACTCATCAAGATTGAGTAGGCCTTGGAATACTAGACTAAATAATGGGGGAGTCCCAAGCCCTTTTAAAAATGAAAACACGATACATTATTTTGACATGAGCTCGATAATGAATGGATGTAGATTTCATGAAACTTTTAATCATGTCGACGCTAATTGCCCAGAAATATAGAGAGCATCTAAAATAATGTAGAGAAATACTCCATCTACCTATAAAAACATGAATTCAATGATGATTGACTCATACACTTTACTTAGTGAAGTAAACTAAGACCAATCCTCAAAAGAAGAGGAATTCACATTTCCTTTCAAAAATGAGAATTACCTAGAGAGTGTTGACATCTATGATTTTCAACAAGGGACGAACAACTATAACTTTAGAATTAAATGAGAGCCATTGAATAATGGGATTCCACCTAGGTATGGTCCTGCTCCTCTAGACCCACACACTGACAATAACCCTATAAAACCTAAGGGACTTTCTGGAAGAACTATCAATCCTAATGGTCCCAAAATCTACAGAGCTCCCTATACATGTGAGGAAAAACATAACGCTATAGAGGATTTGAAGAATGCAAAGGAAAATTTACCCATTTATGGTATGCTACAGAGTTGTACTACTCAGAAAGAGGCATTATTTAAATATCTGGATAGTCAAAGAACTACCCCTATCGATAACCCTCAAAACAAGAAAGGATAGGTTGTAAGCTCCTTGATGCAATGTCTATAATATTTAAAGATAAAAATAGGGCTCCCCCATTTCTATTAAGTTTTAGAATATTTGGAAAGAACTTCCATAATTTTTTTGGTTAATTCTAGGGCCTCATGTAATGTAATGCCATATTCAATATGTCAAAAGTTAGGGATGACCCCTAAGCCAGTTAATAGAGTGGTGGTGCAGGTTGATAAAACTGAGGTTAAGGTAATAGGAGAGTTGAAAAACATGCATATATAAATAGCCTTAGATCCCGAAATTCAAGAATATTTTCATGTACACATGGTAGATATCCCTTAAATGTATGGAATGTTGCTTAGCTGAGAATGTTCTAAATGTTTGAGGGAATGGTTCTCTACACACTTCACCTATTTATGGTTACCATGGAGGGTATTGAAAAAATAAATTAAGATAGATGTGGAACCCAAGTTAAAACACATTATCACCAATAAAAATGTGCCTTAGGAGTGTACAAAATGACTGAAATGGACTTGGGAGTGTACAAAATGAATGATGTGATGATGATGTCTTTGGTTACCAACAAACCCACAACTGAAGACAACCTTGTTAAAGGAATACAAGAGTTTGAATCCTCTAACCAAAATTTTCAAGATTTTTTGTGTAAAATGTATAATAATATGACTAACCTTGGAAAGTATACAGATGCTTCAATACTCTTGTTTCCAAGGTGGTTCCAGATTCACAAAAAATACCACTCTAAATTTTCCTATCTTGCTTGTTAGGATAGACTAGCAAGAGTAAAAATGATGTAGTTACAAAAAATGAAGGAAAGGTATGAGATGAAGAAGTCACCTTAAAAGGTCAGATGGTTCTTGATGAAATTATTGAAGATCCTAACCCAAAGATGTTAGAAGCTAAGTAGAGTGCAATGAAAGATACAATCAAGCTTTCCTTGGAAACATCACAAACTGGAGATTATCCTCTACCCAAGGAGGATGGACCAAATAATCATGAAAATGAAACTAGAGGAAGTCCCAAAAATTTTACTCAACAAAGTATCCCTATTGTGAAAGAGAAGTTAGAGTCACCAAGCTTGGAAAATAAAGTAATGTGGAAAGTAAGATTGGATGGATCTAAGTGAGAATAGGGAAACATTGTTAAGATTCAATCGATTAACCCATAAGGTAAATCCTTGTTGTATGCTTTTAGATTATAGATTGCTTGTCTGAACAATATAACTGAATATGAAATGTTGATCAATGGTTTATCGTTAGCACATCATAATAAGGTTAAACATTTGTGCGTAAAAGGAGATTCATAAATTGGTTGTGATATAAATAAGGATTCAATACTCTTGTCATGTCAAAAGGCTATCTTCTTATAGAAGTAGAGTATGGGATTTTATTAAAGATTTTGAATCTTTCAACATAAGATCAATCCCTAGGATAAATAATTATGTTGTAGATTCCCTTGTTGTCTAAGCTAGTTCTTTGGAACTAATGAATAGGTTCTAGTTGAAAAGGTTTCCAATAGAGATGAGGCCAACACCATCAATTCCAGATAATATTACATATTTCCTAGTATTTGAGGATGATCAACATATTCTCAAATTCATCACTAATTCTAAAATTTTTTCTACAAAAATTATAGATGAATTTGATAGAGATCCATTCAAGATGGTTGAAGAAGGTATCATAAATTTGAATACCAACACCATCCCTAAGGGAATGGTTGCTCCAGAGAGAATATTCAACCATGAAAATACCATAAAATATGAGAAAACCTCTTCTAATTTGGGAGGAAGTAAATATGATTCTCATAATTTGGGAGATGATCAAGATAAGGAAGAGGTTCTTATTGGTCAGGTTTACACACCTAGGAAATAAATGGCATAATTAGTACCTTGAAATATTATAGATAATTGATTTCTTGGAGTTACAAGGAGTTGAAAACATATGACACTTTAGTGGTTACTCATACCATTCCTCTAAAATAAGGGGTAAAAAATTTCAGGCAAAGACAACATCTTTTCAATGCCATACTTGATCTTTTAATACAAAATGAGGCACAAAGTTGTTGATTACAAATATTATATACCCAATGTGATACTCCACTTGGGTATCCAATCTAGTTCCGGTAAGGAAGAAGAGTGGAGAAATTCGACTGTGTGTAGATTTTAGAAATCTCAACCAAGCTTCAGAGAAGGATAACTATCCACTTCCCTCACTCGACAAAGTTCTTCAAATAGTTAATGGCTCACAAATGATGTCATTCTGGAATGAATATTTAGGATATAACCAATTCATGGTTAGAGAGGAAGATAGAATGAAAACTGCCTTCACCATCAAATGGGGGACTTTTACATACTGACAAATGTCTTTTGGTCTCACTAACACATGAGAAAATTTCAAAGAGACATGAACATAGATTTTAGAGGATTAATTAGGAAATTAATTATTATATACATGTATGACCTTACAATGTTTTCAAAAAATAGAGCAGATCATGTAAATGATTTGCACAAAATCCTCTAGAGTTGCAATAAATCAAGTATTTCCCTTAACCCCCAAAAGTACATTTTTAGAGTTATAGAAGGAATGCTCCTAGGTCGTGTAATTTTTGAGAGGGATATCTCAATAGAGCTTGAAAAAATTGAAACAATATGAAGTTATCCCTGCCCAATAACAAGAACAATTTGAAGTTCATTTTTAGAAAAATCAATTTCGTTAAAAAGTTCATAAGTGGATTTGCAGAAATTATCCATAATCTAAATGATATGTTAAATAAGGATGCAAAAATTGAGTGGAATTCAAAATCTAATAAATCCTTCCAAGAAATCAAGAAGGCTATAATTAGTGCTCCTATGTTAGTTATCCCAAACTACACTAGGCCCTTCAACATCTACACTTTTGCTTCAGACCATTCTTGTGCAAGCATGTTGACCAAAAGGGGAGAGGAAGGTGACAAAAGAGAAATAGAATTTATGAATTCTTATATTAAAAATACAAATATTCAATATTCAAATCTAGACAAGTAGTCCTTTTCTTTAGTAAAGGTTGTGAATAAATTTTTGCACTACATTTTAATTAGTTTAATTGCTATAGTTCTAGATGTGACAATTAAAGCTATGTTGATGCATAATTAGTTGGGGGAGAAAAGAGGTAAATGGATGGAAATTCTACAAGAATTTGATATATAAATACAACCAATGAAATTGGTGAGGTCAGGAACTCTCAAAGAATCTTTCTAGGCTAGATAAGCAACTAGTGTGTCAGTAGTATTCTCAAAAAGACATCATTGTAGATATATGGTATAGAGATATTGTTAATTATTTTTTGTATAATAGGTGTATAGATGTCTTGAATGTGACTCAAAAGAGAGCCTTGAGGATGAAAAGTAGAACCTAAATGGTGAAATCTGGGACATTATATTGTAGAAATTACTAGGGTGTTTATTTGAGATGTTTCAACAAAGAAGTGGATATTTTAGTTCTCATATAAATCCATGATAAATTTGGTAATAACCATGGTTAATTAGAGGAAACCACATATTTGATATTGAGGGTAGGATATTACTAGGCCACATTTTTCAAAGGCACCTTCTAGCATGTAAAGACCAACTACATATGCTAAACTAGTGCGAACAAAGAAATAAATGCACCTATGCCCCTACAACCAGTATATGAGGTACAACCATTTACATAATTGGGTATGGATTTCATAGGAATTATCCATCATAATTCTTCTATAGGAAATAGGTTCATTCTTTTGGCAACTAATTACTATTCGAGATGGTTAGAAGCAATTTCTTGTCGATAATGTACCACTAAGGTGGTGGTCGAGTTTCTTGAAGATTGTATAATGACTAGGTTTGGAATGCCATTTTCTCTAGTATGTGAAAATATTCCCTCTTTTTCATCTACTTAATTATTACAATGATCCTTTGAACATAAGGTGATATTAAAGTATTCATAAAATTATTATCCTCATGGCAATACAATTGTTGAATCAACAAACAAGAAGTTGATAGGGGTCATAAATAAGTTTGTAGATAAAAATCCTAATGAGTGGAACTCTCATATCATGTTTTCATTGTGAGAAAATAGGACTAGGATAAAGAATAATTTAGGGACATCTACTTATCAATTGGTGTATGGCTTAGAAAATACATTTCCTATGAACCTTAGGATACCCACATTAAATTCATGGAAAATTATATAGAAATATATGATAAGGTTCAAGTAAGATTAATGAATTTGTTGAACTTAGAAGAAAGAATAAATACTACTCTTGAGCATGTTTCAAAATGTGCGATGTTGTTGTTAAATGATGGTTTGATAAAAGGGCTAAAATTAAATCTTTAGGATAATTCTAAAGAGAAAAAGGGGATACATTCAAAGTTTGATTGACTCTAGAGAGGTCCATATCAAATATCTAAGATTTTGGGGGAAAACATGTGTAAGATCAACACTATGACTAGAGAACCTACCCCATTTCCAGTCAATGGGAAATTTCTCAAACATTATTTCAGATCCTAGGGAGATTTTGTCTCCTCTCTTGTACATAGTTAGGGTAGGCTTATTTTTTTATTTTATTTTGTTTCTTCATTTGTTTGTTGTTGTGTTTTATTTTCCTATTTTCTTTTGTTGTTTTCTTTCCTATCTCTATTGTTTGTTGTCCCTTTCCTTTTTGGGAGGTTGGTGTAGGTATTTATCAAGTGTTCATTTTAATAAACTTGAAATATCAACCATACATGAAATGCTTGTAATATTTCATCTTCAAAATTTTTGCATATATATAAAACTCAAATTTTACTAATCCATTATTAAGTTTGGAAGTCTTGGGAACTATAGTGTATAACCTAATAAACCTCTGAATTTAGTTACTTGAATCTTCCATTCATAAATTATAATAAATTAGAAAATTTGGGCTAAAGGCGAGTAGTAATGATTTTTGAACTCAAGTAAAACCTAAAGATTATTGTCTTTCTTTGTGGTCACTATGGTTCCCAACCCAATACCAAGTGAAAAATTGGTAGAGAAAATAAATAAAGAAAATTCTCAGTCAAGTGGGCGGTTCAAATAACTTCTACCAGGGCTATGGATTATTGGTTGGTAGTAGAGCTATGTTTGAGGGAATCAAAGGTATCTCTATTGGGGCTATAGACACCTAGTTGGAAGTGAGTGTATTATCAAAGCTAAGGGTTTGGAGAAAGACAACATCAAACCATTTGACTTGCTAGATAAATTATTCCACCTCACTTAGGACCTATTTTAAAAGAATGAATCATCTACACACACCATGAGATTCAAGTAACCCTTTGTAAGAGATAAATTTCTTTATACCTAGGTAAAAATTGACTTTCTTCCTCTAGTGGGTTCTTAATTCCTTTAGGTTTAGGTTTATATGAGAAGTTTTGATGAATAAATGCTCCTAGTATTTTTTTTGATTTGTTGTGCCTTGCAGCCACACTCCACTTTTGTCTGACAAAATGGCGACCTCCTTTTTTAAGTTCTTCCTTCTTTCTTTTTCCTTATTCCTCTTGTCCCTTTCTTTCTTTCTTTTTCTCTTCCCTTGTTTCCTTCTCTTTTCTTCTTTTCCTTTTTTCTTGTGTTTTATCTCTTATCGAGGTTTTGAGATACTTGATGTTGGCATAATATCCTCATCGAGTACAACCCTCAATGGTTGTTTTTTGTTGCCATTTATTTTTCTTTATTTTAGGTTTTTGGGTATTAGGATACTCAATGAGTCCCAATCTTTAAAGGACTAATGGAAGCGGTGTCTTGTAACCTTAGTTCTTGTGACTGATAGAGTATTTAATTTAGCTTTAGGGCATTTAATGAAGGTTTAATGGTGGTTTTTGAGTTAGTTTAAGTGGTAATTGAAGGGTTATTACCATTCACTCACACATTTGAGAAGCATAAATTGAGCTCTACAATTTTCTTTGAAAAACCATAGAAATATTTGCACCCTCCCTTTTCTTCCTCAACTCTTGAGTTTGTTCATTGGTTTGTCACCCTGGTGTGGTTTTCTCCCTCCTTTTTGTGTGTTCTTTCCCATTTTCCCCTCATCACTGTGTGAATTTCTAGCTATTTCATGGTATTTGAAACCTCATTTAGATTCATGGATTTTTGGTTATTTGTGTGTGTCTATCGTGTTTTGGTTCGATTCGATGTTGTTTGTTGGTTCTTTATTTCTTTCATTTTTTGGTTTTGCTTATTTTTAATTTTTTTTTATTATTCATTTATATTTCAAGTTTTCTCAAATTTTTCCTCATCTAATCAAAAATTTCCTTGGCATAGTAATCGAGGATGTTTGCGTCATCATCAAATTGAGTGTTGGGTCTTGCTCTTTCTTTTCTTGAATCTAAGATTTTTTAAACATCAAGTTTTGGTCATAATTTTGTGTTCCTCATAAAATAAAATGAAATAGAGTAAGTTTCATACCTAAACCTCAAAGTCTGATCCTTAAAACCCTTAGAAAAATTGAAGTTCCTAAATTTTTGGGTTCAAACTTTGGGAATATACATTACCTTAGAGTTTACCTTAAAACAAGGGGTACGTGAAACTCTTGATACCCGATGTTTGATACTTAAAAGGATAAATCTTGAATGAATGAGTATAAGTGTTTTGGACATTAGACATCAAATTTTTTATTTAAATCATGTTTCTATTTTGAGGTAAAGATTAAGTTTCATGTCTGATTCACAATTCTCGAAAGAAAAAGCATTAGAATGAAACTAAAATATTATATATTTGGTATTAGATGTCGGTGTTTTACTTTATCAAGTGTTAAACAAAGAAGTAAGGGTTTGTGTTATGCCATATCCCTGACCCTTGATATTTTTTAAGTATTGTCGGTTATCACTAATTAGGCACATTACTTAAATTTTAAAATCCTTATGAATAAGAGGTAAGCTATACTCGTGAAACCTCAATCCCAAATAATGATATATTTGTTTAAGTACACCTATTAGGTCTAGTGAGAAAAGTTTTCTTTAATGTATGGTTCTTAAGAAATGGTAAGGATTAAGAAACAAGTTTAACTCCTAACACTCGAAAGATCATAAAAATGAATTTTCATTGTTTGGATTTCATTTATTTGGACTTCATAGTTATTTGGTAAGGGATACTACGTATGCTTGAAGCCCGATCTTTGATACACCCAATTTTTCTTAAGTATGATTTTAATAGATTATTCTTTCGCAACGAAGTTGATTTATCTTGTCTTTATAGCTTGCTAATGGATGTTTTTTCTTCTCTTAGCATTTTTCTTAGAATATTCTAGTATGCGATTTTTTCACATTTAGGAAGCAAGCTAAAAGAAGGGGAAAAGATGAAATATTAGTACAAGGGTTATCAACCTCCATCTAAGATATTCTCCCCATATGTATCTATATCAAAGAAACCAACTTGGGATATATAGATTTGGATGAATTTCATAAGAGGATCAACAGTGAAGAATAGAGGACGATCAAAGCTGCCTCTCTGGACAAATCAAAGTTGGTGGAAGTAGTTTCCTTCCCATCATAGTGTAGTCTCTTGGACTTATCTTGACATGTTCTCAGTAGTATGACCAAAAGAATAGGATAATTCTAGGAGCATTGGGAGATGTTATCCTTGATGTAAGCTCATACATGATTGAAAAGGTATTAAGAATCCCTATTTTCCCTAAGTATGATGCCTTGGATATGAAGAAGGCATCGCCTAGTTTCCATAAATATCCTCTCAAACTACAAATGTGCCCCTCTATTAAAACAATCTTGTTGGATCTATGCAGAAAAGTGACATAAATTCACAAATTGAATTGGTAGAAAGCATAAGTTAGGATATGCCTTCCCTGTGAAGATAGGGGTATATTCTTGTACTAACATGTAAAATTCCAAGAATGTAGAGATTGCATTGGAAATATATACTATGGAGTTGGACAATGATCCAAGGGATAAATTTGACCCTATTGGAAAAATAAGAAAAGTTATACATTCATTCTTCAAGCATGAGCCTGCCCTAGAAGATCATTGGGCCAATTGTGAGGAAGAATTTGAAGTGAGAATGAAAGATTACATTAGCTGATAATGAATATGATAAAATATTGCAACATAGCTTGGGTGTCTAAATAACTAAGAGAAAATGGGAAATTTTTTGATCCCATCTACAATGGATATGGTAACTACAATTAGCCAATCTACAATGTAGATTATTTTGTGTAAGAAGATGACAATACAGACACCA
Source organism: Sequoia sempervirens (assembly GCA_007258455.2). Taxonomy (NCBI): domain Eukaryota; kingdom Viridiplantae; phylum Streptophyta; class Pinopsida; order Cupressales; family Cupressaceae; genus Sequoia; species Sequoia sempervirens. The sequence continues at coordinate 681,189,747 of VDFB02270651.1, read as the reverse complement.
GGCCTGTGAATGTTAAGGCCTATTCCAAAGGTGGTTAGTATCTTCCTTACCAATGATAGAGTTACGCAAGTCTTAGTTCTCAATAAAAAAATAAATTATACGTGAGGAATCATATGCAATTGATTAAAAACAAAAGGAATCATCTTCAAAGGCTACCTCAAAGAAGAGAAAGGAGAAGGAAATAATTAACATTGGATAGAGTGAAAAAGAAGATGAGGAAGAAGTTCCTCTAATTAGGATTAAAAGAACAATATCTCTTCATTTGCCACAATAACACAAAAGGAAGTTTCTTATACCCCTTCCTTTTCTCCTCCATATGAGTCTCCTTTTCCTTCACCTCCTCCATCTCCTCATCCTCAAAGAAATCCCAGTCTTTCTCCATCTCCACCTCCATATAAAATTCCATAATTTCTTCAAAATTATCCCCCTTATGTTACCACTTCTTGATTCCCTCCACCTCCTCCATCTCCATTAGGTGATGTTCCTCTCCCTCCTCCTCAAGAGAAAGACGAACTTCCCTCAATAGAAGTTTCATATAGAAGAGGAGTTGAACTTGAAGAAGAGACAATCACAACAGTAGAAGATCAAATAGAAGAAGTGTAGATGAGGGGATTTTCTATTCTAAAGATGATGAGGTATCATGGAGAAAATATCCATCAACTACCTCAAAAGATCTAGCTTAGGTGACAAGATAAAATGACGAAGAGTACCTATTCATGTTTACAAAAAATTAAAAGGCAAGAGTTCCAAAATCTGAAAGAGCAAGGCATATAGGTCTTCTAGGAAAACTAACAAGCTCTTGGCCAAGGATGATAGAATGGTACTTGGACATCCCCATAATGTGTTGGTATCTCGTATGGACCAAAAACTAAGAATGTCTCAGAAAATAACAAAGTGGCTACTAAATTTTTTAATAACTAGAAACTCTTAAAATGCTATGAAACGATATAGGATAACAAAAATTAAATTAATTTAAACTAAATGTAAGATTGATGATAAAATAAGAGGAAATGAAGAAAATACACATAGAGAACTAGGAGATGAAGCCTCCAACAAAGCATTATCTTTAGTACCTGTACACATAAGAGCAAGGGAAAATGTTAAAGCTATTTAGGGATTTGCCTTAGTCAAATCCACGCTTTGGTGTTTCCACCTCCATAGATAGCCAAATAGGATAGAGATAAATAAAATGGATGTGATAGAAGAAGAAATAGATATACTAGAAAAATATGCTAACTAGATTTAAAAGATAATGTAATGAATAAACCATGGTTACCCTCCTTTAGCGAAATGAGAATGTTGAAAGGGAGAGGCTAAAATCTCCAAGCTTGAGAGAAATATGCTAATAATACCAAAGCTTTAATCTGGAATGGCTAAGAGAGAAAGAAGATGCAATGGAGATGGTGGAATAGAGGTAAAGAGACTACTGTGATGAAGAAAGAACAAGAGAGTGAAAATCTTGTGAATTCCTTCTTGTGTAGAAAGAGAGTCCAAAATGAGGTGTTTTAGGGAGGTTTATGCATGTGAGAGTCATCCTAGTGCATCTATGAGCTAGCAATGGCATTGCATTCATTGATGGGAAAGAAATATAACATCAATTTCTACTGCAATCAAGAATTTTTTTAGGACATTCAAATGGTGCACAAATTTTTGTGTGGTGCATGTTAATCTAATACATTAATCTACCTTAACGACAAGAAATGAACAGATTAAGAAATTAAAGATTAAATTAAAAGGTAATATTGTATTATTTTCTTTAATTTATCTAAACAGGAGGCTCATGGGATGTGAAATTGCATAGGATGTAATGTACGACATTACATTTTTTCCCCACTTTAGTGAGCATATGAATTCTAGCAGATGTGAGCCAAAGTAGAGAGAGAAAGAGGTTTAAGAGAATATACCCAAGACAAAGAGGATGGAGGTATTTGATCCTATATATGCAATTGTTATGTGAGCCAAGACACAAAGAGGGCATGGTGCTTCCATCCTACAAAGATGACTGTAAATTCACCACAAACATGTTAGTTGTAAACAAACATGCTAGGAAAAAAAGTGAAAAAATAGATATAATAAATCAAATAAGATATAAAGATGAAACTAATAAGTATGGCTAGCAAGTTGTGTTATGCTAGAGACCATACAATAATTTGATAGGCCTGTGGCTGGTACAAGTTGCATTGCAGGACAACTAGAAAAAAGACAAGTCTTTTTAAGTTGCTCCTAAGCTAGATGACGAGATCATAAGATAACTTGATATGGTATCCCCCTTAGAATGATATTTACTACACCAAGAAGAAAAAACAATTCTAATGAGAAGAAAGATAGAGAGATTTTGTATCATGACAGACATAGTGAGACGTATCCATGGAATGTTATCGTGTGAGGGATAACACATAAAATGTACACCATCAAGAAAAATAAGAGATAAAATGATTGAAAGAATAAGGATATCCAAGTATTTGGGGTCAAAATTGATCATAAAAGGTATATATAATGTAAATTATATGAACTTTCATCACCCCCCAAATAGATTTGAATGAGAAGAGAACATGAAGACAAATAAAAATATAGATCAAAATGGAAGAGGCCTAAATTCCTAGACACTTTGCATCATCCCTCGTGTGAAAAGAAAATTAATTTACAACAAATAGTAGAATGATGAAACACAAAATAATTTATGAATTTTTTTTTTCCTATATCCAAGTACCTACAAGGGCACCAAGGGTCCTCTAAGGGAGAGAAAAAACATAAATAAACAAGTATGGGGGAACATAAACAAAAACACAAATATAATCAAAAGATAAGAAGAGGTACTTCTCTATTCAAGCATATCTAACAAGTCATCTTGCTCCCAATCTAGATCATTGTAAGGGGAGGGACGATGAGCTCATAGAGTAAGGCCAATTAGATTAGTTCTGGGTGACTCACTTGTAGAAAGGTCCAATGAGGAGTCTTCTTGACCATTCTTATCTAGGATATCCTACGAGGCTAATATCCTTGATCTAAAAAGGATGGATGGTAGAGTTTGAATATCCTCCAACGAGTCCCACATGCACTTCTCCAGAGTGGAGTATAGTGATTGAATAGAAGGAGGTTGAGAGACTAGGGAGTCATTGCTAACCTTTGGAATAGGGAAAATGAAAAACTCCGAGGAAGAAGGAGACACCTCCGCCACAAGAATAGAACAAACCAAACTAGAACAAGGTGGAGAAGATGAAGACAAATTTTTATGACCATCCTTCAGAATGAGGTCATGCTCTAATTTTTGCTCAAGAGAAGGATGTGAAACCATCACATTAAAAGCGAAAGAAAGGGAAGAAGAAAAAGGAGCCAAATTAGATATGACCTTCATGTTAAGCCATAGACTCATAAAAATGAGGAAGATCAGGTAAATAAGTGATCAAAGGTGGCTTCAAAGAGGGAGAGATGAAAACTTGTATCCACTTAGGATAAGGTTGATTAGGATCCATTGAGGAAGCCAAAAGCAAGAATAAAGCAATGGAAATAGAAACATGAATAGAAATATAACCAATAGAATCAAAGACAAAAGCATAAACAAAGATAGAAGAATCATTGTCGGTCTTCTGCAAGGTATCACATGCCCATGCCAATGTCAGTAAATGACACTTACACTCATACATAAGTTGGTTCCAAAAATTATGAATACTAGGAATAGAATCCTAAGAAGACTTTGAGGTCTCTTGCTCCACTAGAGGAGTAATATGTATGGTTGTTATTGATAAAAGAATAGGCTCCCTAGGGGGAACATGAGGTGCCACAAAAATAGAGACTTGAGTCTCAACCATGGGATACTCTCCTTTCTCTTCTTTGGAAGTAGGTGGAGGAATGGGAGGAGGCCTCAAGGGATGAGATGTAGGAGAAACACAAGAATAACTAACTCCAATTGCAGTCTGCCCCTTATCATACAAGGTAGGGCAAGGGATTGTAGGAAAATATAGAAGTTGGAAAACCTAAGGCTTAGATTTCACCAATGCGAGTGCAATTGCATTTCCTTTTCTTGTGCTAAGAACAATACACGGGATAGAGGAAATCACTGGAAGTTGTGAAACCTCAGCAAAAGAAGGTATATCCATAGAAGCATGCTTTTTTGTAGCCCTCAAGGAGGAAGGCACAAAAGAAAAAGCACATTGTTGTGCACACATAGGTGCCTAGCGAGATGGTGGAAACAAAGAATTAGGGGTCAGAACTCCACTCTTGTACTTAAATTAAGCCTTGTATAATAAATCTCCATGGAGTGGTAAAGTTCCACTTGGAGCATGCCAAAAAAGATCTAATGAAAAAACCTCCATGTGACTCAAGTGGTTTGTACCTAATGTCATGAAGATTGTGCACTATGCGATCATGAGGGAAATTCAAACACTTATGGATTACTGATGCAACCACACTCATGGAAACTATCCATGGAATGCCTTGTCTCACTTAGAATAGGTCAAATTTAGGAATTATAGTAAATAGAACATCAATAGAATTAGGTCCAATAAGGACCGTCAGAGAAATAGAACTAATAGATGGTATAAAAAGTCCATTATGAGTGTAGATCGTATACTTTGACTCCTTGTATTTTTCCTTATATAAACTATTAATAAAGAGTGTCTCCTTTGTGATAACATTAACTCTATTGGTAGGGTTGACCATAACACCAGTTACAATGTTACCATTGACCTGAGCAAGGATGTAAAGAGGAGAGTGTTCCCTATTAACGGTGAAGTTATGTGGTGTGAAAGTTATGTTAGAACCTTATTCGTATGAATCACTAGAGGAATAGGAGTAAATGAGACTATTGTGCCTATTGCACACATGCCCCGTTCAGACTGGGGACCCCCTCTTTTTGTTTTTCTTTTGTTGGGTCGGTTCACATTTTCCTCAATTTTTGTGCCCCTATTTTTGAGCTTAGGATGGCCATGTGCCTTAAAATTTTTGAAATCAATCTTGGTTAGGCCACTCACCCAAATTTTGGGAAGTTTTAAGGATTTGTGGGAATTGTCTTGTAGGTTTTTCCCTGGAGAAGCCTCCCCATCCTTCATTAGTCATGTGTCCTACTTTGTGGGTTTCCATTTATAGATTTCTTGCTTCTATTCCCAATAGCATTCCTCCTATGTCCACCTACAATAGGATTTCAGCATAATGCGCTCGCACTTGGTTCTTTTGACAACATCCTCACACCTTAGGGCTTCCATGTGGCATGTCTTGACACAACCTTTAACTTGGTGCCTTCTGTACATTGTTTTTCCACTCTCCCACCAATTTCATGTACGATGCAAGCTTGTCATTAATGGGCACATTTATGGCAAATGAGTCTATATAAGATCCCGTTTAGCTTTCATTTTCACTAGTTATTTTTGAATTTGGAGGAGAGAGATACTTTAGTGTGCACATAAAAGCTTGAGGATTCAAGCTTTGACTGTATCCGCTAGTCGCACGACACTAATAAGCCCTCAAGTGCTTCTGAGTTGTCTATTCACTTTGGAGCTACTTAGGCTTTCTAGGTTTGATTAATTGTTAGGGCCAATAAGTTTAGTATAAAGCCCCAGTTTGTTCTTAAATGAAAAAATCTGTGTTTGAAACCTGCATTGTTGTGGATCCTCATTAGTAGAACTACACTCTCTTTATGGTATTTGAGAGGCTCAAATAGACACAAAGTTCATGCCCCTCTGGTTCACATGGCTAGGACAAGGGTTGGCTAAGTCATTAGGATTTGTAAAATGGAAGAATGACCCCCTTTTAACCTGGTTCCTCACAACCTGCTTCATGTGGGATTTCATATATTGAGGTCTAACTTGCCTGACTCTCAACGGCCTCATAAGTGGCATAGAAAATTCCTTCATGTGGGTAGCTGTAGTGGGAACTCCGCTCATCCAAAACTATTCCTAATGGCTTCTCAAGTATAGTTCCCTGCATTGCACCCCCCCACATCCTCCACTAAAAGATTCATTGATCGACACTTTCAAATCCTTAAGTTAAAGAATCATGTGAGTCTAACATTGCATCTCACCACTTCCTCACCGCCATCACTAAACAACAAAGCAATTATGGCTTCTCGCTTAGCGAGTCCTCATATTATCCTCATCCAATATCACCAAAATAATCAAAATTTCAAAATTTTTGGGTAAAAAGTCCTTCGCAGGTCCGCTCTTATAGCTCGCGGTCCATATAACGCCACCCGCCTTAAGTTGCTATCTAATGGAAAACACCTAATGGTGCCCTACCTCATGACTCCCACATGACTAACTTCCACAGCCAATAAAAAGATAGATTTTTCAAAGAAGATAAATAAAAATAAACTTTTATCCACATGCAAAATGTTGTAACTGTAATTGACTAAAGCAACACACATTTTAGGGTCTTGTCTTGTGAAACTCCACTTGCGGGTTTCCGTATCCCCAAAGACGTTTCTGAAAGCTAAAACTTTACGGCTTCCCACCCTGCATTGTTCGCATCATTATCCTCCATGTGCCATAAAATGAAAGAAATAACTTTGAAAGTAGTAGGTAAGGGCACCATTGTAGGTCCACTTTTGTGGACCACCGTCAATGGAAGGCCATCTCTTCCCAGTCATTGTTTAATGGTGACAAATAAATGGCTTCCCGCCTCATAGCCTCCACATCGCCAATTCCACATGAACTTAAAAGGTTACTTTGATTAGAGGAATGACTCCAAAGACTTCCAGCCTATATTTTCCCCACATGCCTAACAGATTTTCTTTACATTTGCTTGATGTTTGAACCTTGCAGGAATTCCACACTAGAACTTCGCCTACAAAATTTCATCCTCCCAAATCCGTTTCTTACAACATTTGTCTTGGAAGCTTCCAATAGGTAGAAACCCACACCTCCAAACCCACAAATCTGCAAAATTCACAAATGAACTCAGAATGATAGAATTTGATGATCTTTCAAGAATATGTGAATTCATCTAATAACACTTTGGTATGATTTAACTAATGTTTTGTACTCTCAATTTATTAAGGTACTTACTGCATGTTTTGTGCTTAAAATTTATGGAACTAGTAGAGCAACTAGTAGAGAAAATGGAAAAAAGGAAAGAAAATCACAAGAACTCAAAAAAGGGAGGAGAAAGCTAAGATGAAGTACAAGTTCTATGGTGTAGAGTGCACTTCAAAAATCACTTTGAATTGGGGCAAATTGAAAGATACTAATCTGGGGCATCTCAACATTTATGAATTTTGATAGAGGGTCCTAGTCTACCCTACAATAGAGGATGCCTTGAGAATAAAGTAAAGTGGACCTGAAAAAGCAGGAGGCTTTCCTCCCACCCTAGTTGCTCTAGAGCTGGTCTTTGCATGCCGAGAGTGCAATTACCCTTAAACTAGGAGAATAATCACTGTCGATGGGAGGGTACTAGGTAATTTGACTCTCATGTCCATTGGGAAGATGTTTGGCATTCCATTGTTTGATAAAATGGATGAAATCAAGGAGTATACCTTGAATGTCTGGAAGGAAGATCCCACGAGTTGCAAAAGAACTATAAACCAAACATGGCTATTAGAAAAGAGGGGTAGTGCCAACAAATTCCCCTAGAAATTGTACAAAAGTGACATTGGAGAGGAAATCAATGACTTTGTAATGCTTTTGAGTAGAGTTATGGGCCTCTCCACTTCCTCACTCTTTGAGAAGTGGATGTTCAATTTTGTGGAGGAGATCCTTTGAAGAGAAGTTTCACTTGGCCAAGATTATTAGTGAGAACTTGCACAACCAATTTGTGGTAGTAAAGAAAACTTCAGAGTTCTACATGACCTCCTATCTGGTATACCTTTTGGTAGTGAAGTTACCTTACAAAGGATTAGACTATGTTGGCACCTTGGGAATGAAGAAGGGGCAGAATCGAGTGTTTAATTGTTACCTATAGCTTTGATACATAAATTTCAAGAAATATTACATAAGGGTGAATGACGCCTTTATCACACACATCATCCAAAACTTAGCAGGAGATTACCACAAAAGGATGTTCCATAGTGCCAAGGTGATGGTAAAAGTTTTTGGGTACTGGTTGATCCATTTCCCCAAGTTTACATACATAAGAGCTGAGGGATTCTCTGAATTCCAATACCAACTACCTCACTACCCCAATGACATAATTATATTGTTGGAGCTCAATCAGTAGCTACAAACTTCCCACACCCTATTGTATAACAAACATTGTGTTGGGGTCCCATATACCCTTACATTTGTACAAGGATTGTGGTCCTGCCTTGCTACCCCCTGCATGAAATACTTTGAGAAAGAACTTTTAGAGTGCAACTTTGAGTTGCACACAGAGAGAGGAGGCTTGGATCTTCTTGGAAAATTGAAGAAACATGTTGGAAATTAGTATGCCCATTGGACACACATCGAATATTTTTGGGCCAACTATGATGATGACCATGAGGTCCGGAGGCGGCATTACACGAGGATGACTACTAAATTTCTGAGGTCCATCAACATATATCTAGTCCTCAATTGGATTGTTTAATATGACAATGTTCTCGATGAAAGGTATAATGCTTTGATCAATGTGTCATTGCCCATGATAGACTGGGATGAGCCAGAGGTCATGGATCTAGATATTGTCACTCGCCTAATAGAGAAAAGGACAAAGAAGTGGCTAGATGATCAAGTAGCCCAACTACACAAACAAGGTGTAGAGCTAACCTATGTGGAGCTAGAAGATGAGATGGAAAGTGAAATAAACAGTGGCATCACTGTGAGCTCTTTGGGTGAGGCTCCTAAGTCTCCACCTGTTACAAGATCCAAGAAAAGAAAAGACACATCTGAGCAGTAGCCAAAGTAAAAAGTATACACCAGGAAGGCTATTGAAGGACATAGGCCACTGAAGAAACCAAAGAGAATGGGAACCTTTGTTCCTGACATGCCTGCTATCCAAGAAGAGGGGTCTCTACCCCAAGAGGGAGGAGAGTTTGAGAATCCATGATTGCTACCACCCACCACCACTGCACTCGCATCAACCATTGCCACTACACCATCTCCCTCCACTCCTCAATCACTATTTGTCTCATATCGGCCTACTGTGGACATCTCTCTCCACCTCACCTCTGCTTCTCTGACTACTCCGATGTTTTTACTTGACTCCTCTTCCTCTACTACATCCCCATTGTCATCCTCTTCACTCCCACCTTCATTTCCAACCATCTCCACTCTACCACCTTCTATACCTACAACTTCCATTCCACCTATCACTTTGCCAAAGATTTTCATCTCATACTTGTAGAACATGCCACCTTCAATTCTCTGATGTTATTCTAAATTTACAAGTTAAAATGCTTATGGCCCAACTAGCTACTACTTTACCTCTCCCTCCACCTCCTATTGAGCCACCTAAGATGGAGGCTACCATGTAGATTTTTGAAGAGATGGAGAGGTTAAGTGCGAAGTAGCCTAAAGAAACAATAAAGAATATTTCTGACTAACCTGAGGAATTTGATTGTGAAGACTACTTCAAGCACAATGAGGGAATATTAAGAGTTGGTTTGGATGAAGTGGCCTCTAATGAAGAAGGGTAAGAAACGCCCGAGGATGAAAATATAGGTAAGTTTGATACATACTATGAGGTTGAAAATTTAGATCAAGAGCTAGAGGGAGAGCAGCTCAAAGAGTATAAGGATAAGGAGGCAAGCCAAGAGGAGCATCGCTCTGAGGAAGGGAAGACTGGCACATAAATTGATGAAGAGAAAGTTGATGAGCTCCTAGGAACTGGCCAAGATTAGGACCTAAACATAAAGAAGTGCCTCTAGAAGGAGAGAAAAATAAAGAAGAAGAACAAAATATAGAAAGAGATGCTGAACCTGGCAAAGATGTTGAGATCAACCATGAAGAAGACAAAGGGACAACACAAGAAGAAGATACTATTGGGAAGAATGTAGAAATTGCTGAACATGATAAAGGGAAGGAAATATTGCAAGAAAAAGAGGAGGAAAACATTGAAGATTCTTCCAAGCATGAAGAGAATGAACCTTTAAAAGATCAAGAGGAAGGGACAATAATGAATTCACCACTACATCCCCTAACCACCCAACAAAGGGTCCTTCATGACTAGAGCAACAACTAAAGACAAAGGCTCTAGTTCTCACAGACCCCAAAGATTGTTTGGAAGTAATCTTGGCTAGGACACAAGTAAAGAATAAAGAAAAGAGGAATCCAAAAGTTAGGTCACACATGACAACAAATTCTTCAGGTTCTAGAATATTGCAGATGGCAACTTCAACAACTGACAAATATGTAGATACCCTATAGGGTCGGGACTATCAAATAACAACCATCAACTTGGGCTCAACATCAAGGGATCAAAAGATTGGTGAATTTCAAAATATTTATTGAAATGGGAGAAAAAGGAATTCATTGTGCAACCAAGATGCATAACAAATATAGGGTCTTGCAGAAAGAAGTAGAGCAGGTGATTGAGATCTACAAAGAGTTCCCTGAACTTTATAGAATTACATACCCCAAGCTGGAGGGAATTCTCAAGCTCTCCTAGGAGATATAAGAAAGGGATTTATCCCTACCAAAGGAAAACCACTAGCTCCCCAAATCATGGTTGCTTAATTTTGAATATAGAAAAGGAGTTCTGGAGAAGTCCTTGATTGAATTGGAGGCCAATCATGAGCAAATTGTGGATCGTCAGGCTATGTGCGATGAATTCATAAAATTAATGCAGGATATGAGATTCCAACACTAGAACTAGATCAAGAAGATATCAAATGTGAGTTTCACAAAAGAATAGAGCAAGGAGTTTGCAACAAACTGTTGGTAAACTTCATGGATTTTGCTGCGCGAGCCTTCTCAGAGTCAGAGGAAATGATCAGAGTAGGATAAACATGCATAAAGCATTAAGATCAAATGGTGGAAGGATTCAAGAGGGTTTCCTTCTAGATCTCTAAATCTAATCTTTCAAACTGAGGAAAAGAAAATCTTTGCTACCGTTGGAAAATTTGTTGAATATGCTACATTGCAAAGGAAGCTGGAAACCCCATTATAGAGGACACATATTTGTTAAAGTAACTAAAATGCCAAAATCAGCTATAGGAAAAATAGGCTACAAGACAATAGAGAAAAGATAAAATAGCCTATTTTTGTATTGTAAATTTTGTACTCTTATTGGGTGATGTGAAAACCCTAAACTAGAATGAATCTGGGCCATTCATTGTAAAGTAATCTTAACCATTCACTCTACTTTTTGAAAACTATAAATAGGGGCATCCTCTCATTTTTAAAAGGAGAGATGAGTTGTTGTGTAAAGGAATTTTGTTGCAATATATGAGAAAAGCGTTGAAGTTGATGGTTTCTTGTGTATTGTTCATTATGTGTGCATGATTCAACCATCATGTTTGTTTCAATATTGTTCATTTCTATTTACGTTTATCTTTTGCTTGTAGTTCATGTTCAACTTTAATGGTGGATGCATGTTGTCGTATTTGATGCACTTCCAGCTCATACTTTTTGTAATTTGTTTATGTAAAATTGCTATGTAAATTTATTTTGAGCTATTTCAATTACTACACTTAAGTTCAATTGTATGTTCATGCTAAATAGGTGAATGTTACAATCTGAAAATCTGCAAAGACCCATAGAGGATTGCACTAGTTTTGTGACACTGTAGACTATCCTTGGTTAAGAAAAACTCAATTTGGGAAGTCTTTCTACTGTAACTTCAGCCATTGTTACTGTTGATCATAGTATTAGACTTAGGAAATTTTATAAACCCTTTAACCTTTTGAATTTTCTTTTAAATCTGAATCAAACATACAATTTCAGCATCACTATAAATCCAAATCTGATGAACATTTTAGTTTTAGACTGCTGTCATAAAATTGCTGTCACTGTTCACCAATTTCTATATTTCTAAAACTTCATTACAGACCCATGAAACTTCCATGCTTCACGAACCATAAATGCCCCTTATGGTTACTAGCAAATCACATCAAACAATTGAGCTGTTTTTGCATGGTCATGACCTGACACCCAAGAGACCTTGGGGTGATTTTTTGAAACTTAGTTGCATATTTTCACCTTTCAAGAGAGACATCAAACTTGTGTGTTGTCTATGTTGAGAAGTTCAAAAACACCCATCAACTAAACTAGCACTAGAAGGAGGGTAGTTGGATGAAGATGGATCGAATTGGGCCATTTTCTCCCCAAATATTTCATAGCGTAACTAGATCCACACCAAATAAGGGAGAATTTCAGGAACTAAAGACCCCCACAAGGGATAAGAGAGCCAAGAAAGGGGAAGCTTCTACATCAGCCCCACCCACTCAACCTCCATCCCCTCATCTCCATCTCCTCCTTCACTTCAACCAGTCTTTTCTCCACTTACCAGCCACATCCCAAACACTATTACTATTGCCATACCTCAATTATAGGTTGTTGCAATTCAGCCATTACAACCCTACCATCCACCAGTGCTTGGTTGGGAAATAATCTATCACCATTGTCCTTCAATGACTACTATGACATGCCTAAGAATCCAAAATGATTTATTTATGGTGTTTTCTGCACAACAACAACTCAAACAAAATATAATATCCTATCTCTCTTGAAAGGTAAATCTTTATCAGCAAGCCTCAAGAGATAACCCCAAGGTCTCTAATTTCAGGTCTTGACAATGTAGTGAAACAACTCTGAGATAATGTTAAAATTATGGTTTTCCACAAAGGTCCTTACACATAAATGTTGGAGCTTCTTAAGTTCATCAGATATGACAATATATTGATGCTTGTAAATCCTAAACTAACCCAGATTTTAAAGACATGAAAAAAGAGATAAAAGGTTTTAGAGAAATATAAATCTAACTTCCATAATTAGCTATAAAAATGATAGAAAATTCAAAGTGGAACAACCCTCCAAACCAATTTATGTTAAACCCAAATTATCTTGCAATATCACATAAATAGTGCTATCTCCTAAGGTATTAATATTTTCAGATTGTAAAGCATTCACATATCAATCCACATGTAACTTTAAAATTAATAAGTACTTCACAATTGAACTAAGCACACCAAATATAGGCCTAAGCTAACTTTACATAGCCACTCACATTCAACAAGTAGCCAAAAGAATGGACCGAGGGTTGCTCAAACACTTCAATATCCTACCATAAACATAACTGAAACATAAATATCTTTAAGATTATCTAAAGATTAACTTAAAGAAAACTTTCAAATTTTGAAATACAATAATCATTAGAACCATGCACAGACGAATAACACAATGAAAGACACCAAATAACAATGTCTTCTCTTGTATTTTCTTAACCAAAATTTGCAACAATCCAAGTTTTTCCAGTATCTCAGGTATTACTGAGCTTTTGTAATGCCTTAGCTAAAATTCTATCACTTTCTCCAATTGTCTAACCTTAGCAAATGAGGGAAAAAACCCTATTTATAGAAATATACACTTAGGGTGGCCCAAATTAGGGTTTACAAGTTAGGTAAGCCAAGGAGGTCGGCCAAAAATTCCCTCCTAAATTTCAAGTTCAAATTTATATTAAAATAGTCGAGGTCAACCTCCAAAAGTGAACTTTTAGCAATAAATGCTTCCTAGGCACAAAATCTAAGGTGTAGCTGTCCTATCCCATAGGAAAAATTGGCATTAAATGGCACATTCTCCTAGGCCATCAAGCTTGGTCATCCTTTTGTCCTTCACCTACCTCATCCTTTCTAGAAATTTCTTTTATTTTTGCAAGGACTGGATCCAAGTCGGCCTGGGTTGGGGTAGATATCACATTAATTCTTGCCCTGGCTGAATTTAACTCTACTTCATATTTGACTAAGGTTTTCTCCCAATCAACATACAAACCCTGATATCTATCTAGACAGGAAATGTAAATTGTAGCATCCTCTAATCGATCCTCTACCATTGAGCCCTCTGCACTTGGAGAATATATTTCATGCCACCATTGCTGCAATTGTCCCACATTTAGGTCCTTCTGCCTAAATTTCTTCCTTCATATAATAGTTTCCAGAAAGGTGTTACAACTACCAAAGACCTCCTTTACCTTGATCTAGGCCTTGGACAACTTCTTAGGTGCTTTCATCTTGAGTTTATTTTTGAAATTGAAAGCTCTATCCACTCCGTGGCATTGTAGGTATCCTGCTTGGTGATAACACCCTCTTTAATCAGAGTCTCTACTAGAATTGCAAGGATTCTCTCCATTTCTTTAACAATTGTATCATTTGGTGGTTGTTTGTAGTCATCAAGGACATATGTTATATCCTTGGAGAGGAAGGATGACTTCTCATAAAATGGAAACACCTTTTCAATCATTTCATCTTCTTTTCCACTGACATTCTACAACCATTCCTATGTGTCTTTCATGAAAGACTTCAATCTCTTAGTCTCTGAAACTGCCTCTTTGGAAAAAAAACCCTCTTGAAACAAAGAGCTCTCACTGCTTTGGGATAGTAGAGGCTTGATCAAATGTTAGATATACCTGTGGATCTCCCTCAATTACCTCTACAATTCTTCCTTTTCAGTAGTCTCTTTGTCCAGTCTCCTCAAAATTTCCTAAGAGGATTCTTGAAAGTCTTCTTGCTCTTGTTCCTTTGTAGTTGGAACCAAATTAATAGTCTACACCTTGTAGTATGTGGGTCTTATTTCATCCTAATACTTGTTTTCCATAGGAACAACAACATCAAACAATTATGTTATTGAACTCATATCTCGCAAATTTGGAGACCTTTCTGGCCCTCTTTCATTCCTTAGGTTGCCCCCATTTCTCTAGGAGTTTATTCCAGCTTGGAGTCTCATCCTCCACAATAATTGCCTTTTGTTTTAATCTCTTTTCTAACCAATCTAGGGCAGTAGGCTACTCTGTCTCCACCTTCTTTTGAGGAGTGTCGTGCTCAAGTTGATTGTGAGGACTTTCTTCAAAAACTTCTATATTCTCCTCACCTCTTCTCTTGTTATGCTGCTCCCTATCCTCACCATCTTTATCTAAATGTTCATCTTCTGAATATGACATATCAACATGTTCAATTATCTGAGGTTGAGAAGGCATTTCTATAGTAACCTTTGAGGTAGTCTCCTTATTGATTTGTTCCTTTTCTCCCAATTCCTTGGCCAAATCACTTAACTGCCCATCTCTGGGCATTGATACTTCCCCACTCTTTATAATTCCTCGTTAGGATTATCAAGCAGGCCCTCTTCTCCACCTAATTGTTCATTTTCTTTTAGGACCTCATCTTTTTGTACATCTGCACTAGGAATGGAGGAGGGGAATTATTTCCTTTAGCTTGTCTCTCTGCTTCCTTTATAAGATCATTGGTAGTTGCCTCTTGAGTATGCACCTTCTAAGTCTCAATTCTTGATTCCCCTATGGGAGACACCCTCTATTTTGGTGAATTCCTTCTCACATATACCTGTGGCTTCTCCCCAAACCTTTCAATTTCTAGAACCTTGGGAGGGGTAGTTGAGGCCTCGGTAGTCTTTTTCCTCTTATCCATTCTATGCACCTCAGTCACTAGCTTCCTTTTCTTGGTAGGTTGAGGAGTCTATTCTCCTTCCTCATCAGCTTTTTTAGAAGTTTTCCTTGCCTTCAGTGCATGCTACCTCTCAGTTTTCTTTTCTTTTCCTTGACTCCTTGTTCTCCTTTTTAGAGTGAGGGGCCTTTGTTCTTCCTAATCATCCCCATATGGAGGCTCTGGAACATCATCCTTAGTAGCCTTGGTGTCATCCTCAGAATGGGATTCAAGGTTTCACATTAGGTCATAGGTGAATTGAGCACCATCCGCTTGCAACTCTGCAACCTTATGTTTGAACCACAATCTAGAATATCTCTTCATGGGTTCAGTTATCTAATCAAGATCAAATAATTTTTCTTCCGACCAATTCACTAATGGAAAGGGTTGGTTTCTTTAGGGTTCATAGTCATGATACTGTATGAGATCTTCCTCATCTTCATCAACCTGATTTGGCACTTTTTCCACTATGTAGAGTCTGATAAGTTTCAAAGGCAACCTAGAGTACCTTCTCTTTATAACTTTGTATTCATCTCAACAATTGGTCTAGTAATCTTCTATGTGATCCTTGTGTATATACTCCCTATTGACTTGCTTTTGCGCTTTTCCATAGGGATCAAAATTTTCTTGGTTAGTGTGTGAATATAACTCATATTGCACCATCTCATTCTCTGAATGTTGGGTACTTTGGAGAGAGTGGCAAGCTTCCAGAATGCCAATCCTTAATGGAAATTCATCTCTGAGCCCCTTCCTGTGCATGTTCTATAGCAATGTCTCAAATGCAACCATTTGTCTTGTCAAATATAGCAAAATGAGTTAGTTGGTGGGGTACCTTGGCATTCTAATTGGTACCGCATGAGATCCATGTATCTTTATGTAAGAAAAACCTCTAAAATTGTATGAACCATTGTCCATACGTCTTGATCAACTCCATTTCCTGTACGTAGATTCTTATATGGAGAGCACCTTGTAGAAATATAGGGATGTACATAAAGAAGGCATCATTTTCTCTCCTATAATTTGATATGTTGTACTAGAGTTGAGGGTAAACATCCCATATTCTATCTTTGCCAAGAGTCCCTCTACAACTTAGACCCTTGTACTTGTTTTTTCTTGCTAATATTGTACTTATTTTTTCTTGCTAATATGTAGACCAAATAAGATGTCATCATGAACACATTAGTATCTTGCAAACTTCTCAGCTGTTTATCTAGATTGTCACTCAAGATACTTTCCCAATGATAGTCCTTTCCTCCCATAATCTGAGTAATTGGATAAAACATCCATGTTTTGAAAGTGAATGCTTCTTCCAATTCCATTACTCTACCTAGGAGTGTGATAAGATCATGGTATTCCATTTTGAAATCACTCCTATGTAATTGCTTTGGGAGCTTGAAATAATGTGGTTTTGGCTTGGCTACCCATGAACTGTTCATCATGTCCAAAGCCTTGGTAGTATCTTTAGCATAAAAATCTTCTGCTTCCTAGATATTGATCTCTTTGATGAGCTTGTGGTGAGAAGCAATATTGATTTTTTGACAATGGATTCTTCAATTAAGTTAGTCATGAATCTTCCTTGTGGGCCCACTATTATCCTCTTGTCTACATCATAGTGTTTTGCACACTCTAACACTAGTTCTAGGCACAATAATGTGCTTGGAAACTTTTTTCCTAAGCTAAGCCTATGTGTGTAATGATTTGTGCCAATTGGGTAGGTTTATTTCCAAACATCCTCTGTCAAAAATCATCATAATCAACACGCCCCATGTTGGTGTTAGCTATCTTTGACCACGCAGAGGAGATTCTGGACTCTAGCCATATCCATTTGAAATCATACTTTATTATGTCTATTGTCATCTTTACTTCCTCTTGCGCGTGTGAAGCATTTGACTTGGAAGTCTTTCTATTAATCAGATCTTCCTGCATCTATTAAAAAAAAAAAAAATTACCATGATGCTAATCATTGTTAAATTCATTATTAAAAGCAGATACATGAGAAGTTCTTAATTAACATAATTCTTTGCATTCATCTCAAAATCCAAGGATAATTACTTAAAGGCTAATGCATTCCAAGATTTCAAGATGTTGGAGGAATTTTGGAAAGTTCGGCTTAGGGTGAATTCTTTGTAGGAAATAAAGGTTAGAGATTTCGAGGTCAGGTAGATTCTCCACAGGAACAAAAGCTTGGGGAATTCGAGGTGGGAAGGAATCTCTAACAGTCACACCACACATGGAAATTTCAAGTTGCAAACTTACCCTACATGATCAAATGGTGGCACTTCATCCAAGGATTGATTCAATATTCAAGTCCTAGGGTTTTTGGAGGTCCAAGAGAAATTGTAGAAAATCCAAGTGGACTCAGATTCTTCGAGTGGATTAGGGCTTGAAATTTTGAGCAAGGGAAGAATTTCTGAAAGGTCCACCCTAGTATACGTTCAAATCTTGACTCTCAGTTATCATTAATACAATATGACCTCACAATATCATTTTGAGTCATTCACCATTCTCTATGTTGCTTTCAGAGTTTCCTCACCCTTGTAGATTCAGAGAATCCAAGGTTGGGTGAATTCTCTGATGGAAATTCCTTCAAAAAATTCATGGTGAGGAGAAATCTCCAAATATAATGACGCCTCTCAAAATTACTTCTTAGTTTGAAATCAAATCATCGATTCGACTTCAAACTTAGACAAAAAGGAGCCAAGTCAACCTTCGAAGGTCAATGTGGGGAATAGATTCAGGGAATCCAAGGGGCATCAAAATTTCTGAAGGATCACCCTTCAGAAATTCCAAGGTACCTCAGATTTCCCAAGGTGATCAAAACTTAGAGGTTTTCTCATGGTTTTTATCTCCCATGCAAATCCAAGTATTATTCCTTTCATAATTTGACCCAGATTTATGAGACCACACTCACACCTACGAATCAAAGTCACTTACCCTACTCAGTGAAACAAATTAAAAGCTTGCATTGAGGATCCCCATTTCCCTTGATTGATTTTGGAGATTCAAGCAAACTAGGGAATGGGAAAGGTTAACACCCATCCATTAGCAACACGCCATCATATAATTGTTTGGTTTGTTGACCTGGATTACAATCTACACGAGATTTCAATACAAGATTTTCTTTTCACACCAACTCTTGTGGTAGACAAAACCCTAGCGTATGATGAGGGAAACAAAGAATAAATCAACCCTAATATGTGTGATGACCATCCAATCCCACAAATATCAACAAATAAATTTGACCCTCCCCACAAGATTCACTAAAACACTTATAACCAAAGAAAGAGCTCATTCACTAACACATTTCATCATTAAAACCAGATTGATTGTGGGAATCACTATCAAATCACCACACAGAGTTAAGCTAGGGCATAATCATTAAATGAAGAGTGGATAAACCCTACCTTTGATGTGTGAAAATTAGGAAACAAGCGGCTGAGTACACCTTCAAATGGAAGTTGAAAGTCATGATCAAGGCCACAATCACCAAATGCAATCACCAGTGCAAGAGGAAGGATTGACTCGTCGAATGCCACAAGTCCAAAGAACTCAAAATGATAAGAGTGACATTTGAAAAATATTTAAATACCTAGCCAAGAGCATATTAGATGCACCACCTACCCACCTTAAGTGTAATGGAGCAATGTCTAAGGACTTGGGAATGCGATCAGAGGATGGACTTAGAAAATCCGAGGTAGGCTGGATTCTCCGAAGGATTGAGTTGCGAAAATTTTGAGCCACCTTAGATTTTCTAAGATGAACCACCACTTAGGAAATCTTAGCTAAGGTGGAATCCTTGAATCTCTCCTAGACTTAGCCAATTTTTCCTACAAGTAGAATATTAGGTGAAGGAAAGGGATTCTAATGATGACCTGAGATCAAAGTGTTGCAAAATAATGCACCCTAAGTGCAAATGAATCATGAATTTCCCAAGTGAAGAAAAATCCAAAATCTAGAGGAACCTATCCCTTAAGGGGAAAAGGTGGGACCTAAAGCAAATCAAGAGAGAAAAGAGGGCCAAGAGAGGGTCCCTACCTCTAGTGGGCATGTGTGAAAAAGTGCACAACAGGCTTCTACTCTAAGTTTCATCCAAATGATCTTCACAAGACAATAGAAGAACACATCAAGATTTTCCAAACAACCTTAAAGGATATGCAAATTGAACATGAAGATGTTTTATGAAAAATATTCCTTTATTCATTGGGAGATGAAGCATTCTATTCGTACATACATTTACCTATAGGCTCCATCACCTCTTGGGACCTCATGAGGAACATGTTCTTGCAAAAAATTAAACTCTCAGTTAGCCCCACAGATCTGTATCAATAATTCATGTCAGTAAGAAGTGAAGTTATTGAGCCGATCATCTCATTCAATAATAGATTCCATTGAGTGTACATGAAGTTGCAACTGCCTTACGTAGTTGATGATGCTGTAGACAGAGTGGTATATTATGCTACTTTGGATAATCTTACATCAACTTTAGTCAAGCAAATGCATCAACCACTTGAAATTTTGGTGGAGGCTTACTCAAAAGTAGTAAAAGCAAGCACTGATCTAGGACAACATATAGCAGGTTTTTTACCTTCATTGGGACCTACCACCAACCCTGGACAAGTACAAGGTCTTAACTATGCCTTGGCTCATCAAACCCCATTGATGAATCTGATCCCATAGGTACCCATAGTGCAACACCCAGGGCCTCCACTAAACCAAGCTCTGTTAGTGCCAAGTTATCTATAGGCCTGGAATGAACAAGTTTATCCATAGAAGCCCCAAGTACCTTCATGCCTACAAAACTCTGAAGCTTCAACTACACACCAAAATTTATTTGCAATGCATCTGATCTTCCTTCAAAATTTAGCATCAATCCAAAGCAATACAAACAAGGAGTGAATTGATGAGTTGAATGAATTAGTAAAGAAGTTGTCTACCAAGGTCACTCATTTGAGGAACCAAAATAACTAGTTGCAAGAATCTCAAAGAAGAATTTAGGCCAATTACCATAGAGACAACTAGCAGTCGGGACCATCTTCAAAGTAAAATTATGAACGAGTTCAAAACTCTAGACAGAACTTTGAAAGGAGAAAATCCCAAAGGTAGAATAGGACATGGAATACAAGATCCAACAATGGTGGGGTGATAACACCTCTTGATACACCTGCAGTTATAGAAAAATTGGCAAGCAGATTCTACTTGGTTGAGGCAGCCCTATTCGAATAGTGTAGAATTCATCAAACAGACAAACATTTCGAACTTGAGTGTCCAAAATTTCAAACTACCACTACAATATTTCAAGTGGAGGTGAAAAATGATATTGATGGTTTAAGTTGCAGAGAGATGGTTCCCTCAGAGCCTTATGACTCAGTTTTGATCATCAACCAAGTGCCCTTGCCTCAAAGTGACAAGAACAAGCTCGAGAAAGAGGTTATAGACAAGGCGGGAAAATCAAGAAAGGTATGCAATGGAGAAACTTTGTCTCAAATGTTTGATTCAGTAGATAATGGACCTAAATATGAGGAAGAATCATGTGAGGAAGAGGTTCATATGTTCCACCAACACACCACCCCTTTCAACTTGAGAAACAGACAAGCTGGTGGTCCCTTTACAACCTCAATACTGACCAACAATTTCAATACACTGCTTGATCCAAATGATAGTAATATCCCACCTTACCCTAGGGTCCTAACTCAATATTTAAATAGTAATAGGTAGAATGATCTAGCTAAATAATAGCCTACTAATCCCACCCAAGGTAGTTCATCTGAGGTAGATGTTGAGAAAATGGGTGAATATGTGGTAGAAGAATTGAAGAAAGTAAAAGTAAGTCTGTTAGCTTTTGAACTGTTACAAGTACCCGCCATTAGGAATGATTTCTTTAGATCATTGAATGGAACTACCCCACCAAAACTAGATCAGGAGGTAGTTTCAAAGAAAGTCTTGCTTGATACCTCTAGTAGCGAGCCAGTGATTAGGGAAATTATAGGGGTGAAATGTGATCAACCACCCAGTAAGAACCAACAGTCAGACAAGCAACCAACTAAGGAACAAATTCAAATACAAAGAAAAGATAAAAGTAATGAAAAAGATAAGGCTCAAGTGGCCCAAGCTAATGCATCTATGGGATTGTTCCAAGGAAGGTTGGAGACCCCTCCTTTACTGCTGACAATCCGTATGTTTGAAAAAAATCTGCATAATTACCTACTAGATTTGAGAGTGTCTACAAGTGTCATTCCTTTTGTAGTATGCTAATCATTGGGAATAACACCAACCCCATCTAAATGAAAGGTTACTTAGCTGGACAAGACTGAGGTCAATGTTGTGTGGGAAGTAAATAGAATATCCATGCAAATTGCAACAGACCCAAGGGTACAACAAGTTATTGATATTCAAGTTGTTGATATTCTCCATACTCATGGGATTATATTGGGAGAGACTTCACTTGAGCCCTCAATGGATATACATCCATTAATTATTTGCATATGTGGCTACCTTGGAAAGGGCTGCCCAATCAAATTCATATTGAATGTGAGCCCAGAATGAGGTTCATGATAATAGAGTATAACAACATGAATGAAGTACTATTTGCTGAGACATAATTGGGAAACTATCTCTTGGTTGCATGTGAAGTTTAAGAAGAAGCAGAAGAGGAGGTCCTTATGCTATGCCATGCCTCCACCAACTTGACCGCCCTCCCTAATAGCATGGAAGCACTAGTTGAATCTAATAATGAAGATCTTCTAGAGGATGGTAACCATGGGTTGCTCGATGATTTCCAAGAATTCATATAAAAATGTGCCCAGGATCAGCTCAATTTAGAAGCTAGAATAGATTTTAAAGAACTTTTACTACGAAGTGTAGAATCCATGATGCATGACATTCTAAATTTGAGTGTTTCCTATGCTAGATAGTTGTAGACCAAATCAAAAGGTAGATCACTCTGAAAGAGGTTCTGGAGGAAAAGCAAGATCAAAACTAGCTTGAACGTGAATAGTCTGAGGGTGAATGGATAGACATGTATCCATAAAATGAGGTATGCTGAATCAATTTGAAAGGAAAAAGTCCCTCCAAGCTTTGGACATTACACTTTGATGGATCCAAATTGAAGCAAGGGGTAGGAGCAGGCTTTGAGTTGATTAGTCCTTTAGGTAGGACTTACTTAGTTTCCAATAGATTATAATTTTATTGCACCAATAATGTAGCTGAGTATGAGGAATTAGTTCACAGGTTGCTTATGACATTAAGAAAAAGGGTCAAAATGTTACAAGTATTTGAGAACTTTGAACTAGTTGCCAAATAAGTTAGGAAATTATACTCATGTCATGATCGAAGATTAGCTAACTATAGTCATAGAGTGTGGGACCTCATAGAAGGGTTTGATGCCTTCAATATCCACCTCATTCCTTGTGGTGAAAATCAAACCATTGATGCCATATTCCAAGTAGCCAATACCCTGTAGCCTTTACCATTGACTGACCTAAAGAAATTCACTGTAGAACTCACCCCTACCCTGTCAATTCCTGACAATGTAACCCACTTCAAAGTGTTTGAAGATGACAAGCATATCCTCAAGTTCATCACTAGTTCTGATGTATTTCCCTCCAAAATCATAGATGAAGTAGAGCTAGAAGAAGCAAAGCTTGATATAGAAGGGGTTAATCATTTGAAAAAAAACACAATACCTAGGGGTATGGTTCAATTAGAAAGAATATTTTACCTTGACTAATTAAGTGATCAAGACCAACAAACCAAGATGGCCTCCATAGATAACCACTGTGATGCTTATAATTTACATACATATTATGACGTGATAGCTTGGGGGTATGAGGACCTCAAAATGTATGATAGTTCTATCATCACTCATACTATTCCCCTCAAGCTGTATCTGAGGCCCTTTAGGTAGCAACACTGACCAATCAATGAGCTACTAGAAACCATTATCTTCATGGAAGTAAAAAAGATACTATCAACACACATCATATTCCCTATTTGACATTCCACATGCGTGGCCAATATAGTCCTATTTAGAAAGAAAAACAAAGAAATTAGGTTGTGTGTGGATTTTAGAAACCTAAACAGAGCTTTTGAGAAGGATAAATACCCAGTTCCCTCACTGGATGAAGTGTTGCAAATTGTTAATGGTTTGAAAATGATTTCCTTTCCTAAGAGTTAATCAAGGTACAATCAAGTAATGGTACAGTATGAAGACAGGAACAAGACAACTTTCACCACAAAATGGGGAGCATTCACATAAAAAAAGATGTCATTTGGATTGATCAACATAGGTGTAACATTTTAGTGTGCCATGGACATAGCTTTCAAAGACCTCATTGGTAAATGCATCATCATCTACATGGATGACCTCATAGTGTTCTCAAAGAAGAGAGGGGACCATGTCTCCAACTTATGCAAGGTATTCCAGAAGTGCAGAGAATTTGAAATTTGATTGAGCCCAAAGAAGTGTATCTTTGGGGTAATTGAGGGAAAAATTTTGGGACATGTGATTTCAGAAAAGGGTATATCAATTGATCTAGAGCGTACTCAGGCCATTCTAAAGTTTCAACCTCCTAGAGGCAAGAAAGAAATAAAATCCTTTTTCAGGAAGATCAAATTTGTTAGGAAATTCATCACAGGGTTTGGAGAAATCATAAGACCACTTAATGATATGCTCAAATAGGATGCTAAAGTAGAATGGACACCAAAAGTTAAGAAGGATTTTGCAAAAATAAAGAGGGCCATTACAGATGCTCTAGTGCTAGTCAGCCCTAATTACTCCAAACTATTCTATATATATTTGTTTGCCTCAGACCACTTGTGTGCCAACATTCTAACACAAAAGGATGACACTGGAAGTGAGCATCCCATTTCCTTCATGAGTGCCCTACTGAAGGACGCTGAACTATGCTACCATAATGTTTAGAAAAAAGCATATGGCATAGTTCATGGAGTCAAAAAGTTTAGGAATTTTATTCCAAGAAACAAGGTGTTTGCCATTGTCCCAGACCTAGCTTTTAAAATTATGTTGATGCAAAATGAGACAGGGGAAAGACAAGCCAAATGGGTTACACTGTTCCAAGAGTATGACATGGGGATTCAACCAATGAAGCTAGTTTGAGGAAAAGCTCTCCCACATACAATGGAAGAAATAGAACCAGAACTCACCATTCAACAGTACCATTTGGAGGATTTTTCTCTAGTGAATGGTATGATGACATTGTGTATTATCTGTTGAATGTCTGCCACCCTTAGAAGGGGTCCAAAAATGAGCTCTAATGATGAAAATTAGTAGCTATATGTTGTAAGGAGCCATGTTATATAAGAAGAATCATGAAGGGATCTATCTCATATGCCTAGGAAAAATAGAAGCAGTTGAAGTTTTGAAGGAATTTCATGAAAAATTTGGAATGGGACATGGATTAGGCTCTTCAACATCCCACTAGATCCTATGAGCTGGATACTATTGGCCGAGCTTATTCAAAGACGCTCATAACCACGTTCGCTCCTATCATGTTTACCACACCGCTACCACTAGAGAGAGCTATGTTGCTATTCTGCTACACCCAGTTGCTGAGGTAAGACCATTCACCCAATGGGGACTTGACTTCATGGGTCTAGTAAACCCACCATCCTTTGTGGGTCATAGGTACATTCTAACCACAACTGATTACTATACTAGATGGTCAGAGGTGATTTCTTGCAGACAATGCACCACTGGGGTAGTTATTAATTTTTTTGAGAGTTTCATTATCATTTTTTTGGGTACCCATTTGTATTAGTATGTGATAATGGCCCTGCTTTTGCATCTCTTAAATTTGTGGGTGGGGATTTTGACTATGGGATTGTGCTTAAATTTTCATCAAATTACTATCCCTAAGTTAATGGGAAAGTTGAATCCACTAACAAAAACTTGTTGACTATCATACACAAACTATTAGATAAGAACTCATAGGACTGACATACCCAATTACAGTTTTCTCTATGGGCAGATCACACCCGACATAAGGCAGCCCTCGAAAAATCCCTATATTACCTCGTCTATGGTTTGGAACCTATTTTCTCAATCCACCTTGGGATTCCCACATTGCAGTTTATCAACACTTATTATGAGGAGGGAAAATTACTTGAAGCCCATTTAACTAAATTGATCCACTTAGAGGAAAAAAGTGATGAAGTCATAGAAGTTTTTTTCAAACATCAAGGCATAGTCAAGAGATGGTTCGATAATAAAGCCAAAGTCAAGGCCTTTAGAATTACTAATTTAGTGTTTTATTGGGATAAGATCCATGAGAAGAAAGGGGGACAAAAAAATTGAAAAGCTTTGGCTTGGCTGCTTTCAAATCTCTGAAATCCTAGGGGATAATGCCTTTCGCCTGAAAACACTTATTGGAGAAGATGTCCCATTGCTAGTCAATGGGAAATACTTAAAGCATTATTTCCTTGCCTAAGATTTTTTGTCTTACCTTTGTGCATAATTAGAGTAGGCCTTTTGTTTGTACATTATTTCCTTCTCTACTCTTCCTTTGCTTGTTTTGTTGGCCCTTGTTTTTGCTGAGGGTGTTGTTCGGTCTTGATGTGGTGGTTGTGCTTGGTTTGATCAAAGGGCCCAATCTACTACACGTTCCCTTTTGTTCCATGGATAAGTCTTCATTAGTTACCAAGGTTTTTGTCCACTTCTATGAATGAGGTCTCTTCACCTGAACTCTGGCTTGACCTAGAATAAAACCCTTGTTTGAATCCTTTCATGATTATCTCACAATTCACATAACACACATTTTTAATATTCTTGACGAGATATATGGTAGTGATCATGAAGGCTTGATAAGTGGAAAATATTAAATCTACTTTAGTGACCACTGTAATCTCCAAACCTCCCTATAAGCTTCATTGCTTATTCATTTGAGCAAAAGGATATAAAGAAAAATGTAAAAGAAATAAAAGAAAAGAAAAAGGAAGGAAACATTGAAAAAAAGGAAACTGTGTGGGTGTGTAGACAACTCTATTGGGGCTATGGGCACCTAGCTGGCAATAGAGAAATGTTCGTGGGGATTGCAATGAAAAATCCATTAGGGCTATGAACATCTAAGTCACAACAGAGCAATGTCTAGGTTACTTTTAGAGTTAGATTACTTACATAGCTTGTCCTGGCTAATTGGTCATTAGCCCCTATAGTTTCTGAGGGAGGGGAATGAACTCACCGGACACACACTTCTGAGATAGTCATGACTCAATTTGATCAAAGATTTTGTTCTCCTTTGAGCTTTGAGTTGAATTGATGATACTTACATTTGGTTGGTGAAACCTAATATTCTAGGTTTTGGATGAATCGTAATCCTTGGAACACTCGAGAGTGTTCTCCCCAGCAGAGTCGCCATTTTTTGTTCCTATTACACACATGCCCCATTTGGATTGGGGACCCCCTATTTTCATTTTACTTTCGTCGGGTCAGTTCGCATTTGCCTCAATTTTTTGTGCTCTTGTTTTTGAGCTTAGGATGGTCATGTTCTTTAAAATTTTCCAAATCCATCTTGGTTAGGTCACTCACCCAAATTTGGGGAAGTTTCAAGGATTTGCAGGAATTGTCTTGTGGGTTTCCACCCTACGGAAGCCTCCCCATCCTTCACTAGTAATGGGTCCTGCTTTGCAGGTTTTCCTTTGCATATTTCTGCTTCTACTTTGTTGTTCCTAGTGACATTCCTCCTCTGTATGTCTATAGCAAGCTATCCACATAATATGCCCACACTTGGTTCTTTTCACAACATCCTCCTACCTCCCAACTTTTGCATGGCATGTCTTTGCACGACCTTTAACTTGGCACCTTCCGCACATCAAATTTTTTCCCTCGTACCAACTTCATGTATGATAGGAGCTTGTCCTTAATGGGAACATTTATGGTGAATGAGTCTATATAAACCCCCATTCCCTTGTCATTTTCATTGATTATTTTTGAATTTGGAGGAGTGAGAGACTTTAGCACTCGCATGAAACCATGAGGACTCAAGCTTTGACTGCATCTATCATCCATGTGACACAAGTAAGCCCTTAGGTGCTTCTAAGTTGTCTATTCACTTCGGAGTTACTTAGGGTTTCCAGGTTTGATGAATTGTTAGGGACAATAGGTTTAGTTTAAAGCCCCAGTTTGTTCTTAAATGATGGAATATGTGTTTGAAACCTGCATTGTCACTGATCTTGATTGGCAGAACTACACTCTCTTTATGACATTTGAGAGGCTCAAACAAACCCAAATTTTGCACCCCTCTGGTTCCTGTGGCTAGGATAGGGGTAGGCTAGGTCATTAGGATTGGTAAAATTGAAGAACTACCCCCTTTTAACTGAGTTCCTCATGACCTGCTTCATGTAGGATTCTACATCTTGAGGTCTACCTTTCCCAACTCTCAACAGCCTCATTACTTGTTGTAGTGGGAACTCCACTTGACCAATGTTGTTTCTAATAGTTTCTCAAGTACAACTCCCTGCATTATGACCCCCTGCATTCTCCACTAAAAAATTTGTTGATCGAAACATTCAAATCCTTAAGTTAAAGACTTATGTTGGTCTAACCTTGTAGATCACCGCTTTCCCACTATCATCGCTAAATGGAAAATCCATTACAACTTCCCACTTGGAGGGTCCTATATTATCCTCTTCCGCTATCACCAAAAGAATCAAAATTTCAAAATCTTTATGTAACAATTCCTTCATAGGTTCTCTCTTGTGTGTCACAGTCTACGGAACACCACCTGCCTTAAGCCACTATCTGATGAAAAACAAGTAACGATGCCCCGCCTTATGACTTCCACATGAACAACTTCCACAACCAATAAAAAGATGGAGTTTTTGAAGAAGATAATTAAACTTGACCTTTTCTCCACATGCGAAATGCCCTAACTATAATTGAATAAAGTAACACATCTTTGCGGGTCCCGCCTTGTGGAACTTCGCTTGCGGGTCACTGTGCCCCCAAAGATTTTTTTGATGGATAAACCTTTATGGCTTCCCTCCTTGTGCTAATTCCATCATTCTCCTCCATGGGCCTTAACTCGAAACAAAAAAATTTAAAGCACTAGGTAAGGGTACCATTGTGGGTCCAATTTTGTGGGCTACCGTCAAAGAAAGGCTATCTCTTCCTAACCATTATTTAATGACGAATCATAAATGGCTTCCCACCTCACGGCCTCTGCATTGCCAATTTCTGCATGAACTTACAAGGTTACTTTGATTAGGGGAATGACTCCTAAGACCTCCATCCTATATTTCCCCCATGTTCCTAATATATTTGTTTGATGTTTGAACCTTGCGGGAATTCAACATAGGAACTCCACCTATAGAATTCCATCCTCCCAATGTCATTTCTTCAACATTTGTCCTAGAAGCTTCTGCTAGGTGGAAATTTGCACCTCCAAACCCACAAATCTACAAAATTCACAAACAAACTTAGAATGATAGAATTTGATGAATGTGATGATCTTTCAAGAATATGTGAATGCATCTAACAACACTTTCACATGATTTAACTAGAATTTTGCACTATCAATTTATCAAGGCACTTATTGAAAATTTTGTGTGCACAATTTATGGAACCAAAAAAGGAACTAGTAGAGAAAATGGACAAAGGAAAGAAAATTGTGAGAACTCCAAGAGGGAAGGAGGAGAAAGCTAAGATGAAGTATGAGTTCCTTGGTGTAGAGTGCATTTCAAAAATCACTTCCATTAGGTACTAAATGATAGATATATATTTGGTGCGTCAACATTGATGAATTCCGATAGAGGGCCCTAGTCAACCCTAGAACAAAGGAGGCCTTGGGAATAACACAGAGTGGAATTGCAAACGCAGCAGGATTTCCTCTTGATCTAGTTGCTCTAGAGTTGATCTTCGTATGACAAGAGTGCTATCACCATCAAACTGGGAGGATACTCACCGTCGAGGAAAGGGTACTAGCTAATTTGAATCGCATGTTCATTGGGAAAATGTTTGGCATTCTGCTTTTTGATACAATGGATGAAATCAAGGAGTACGCCTTGAATGTATGGAAGGAAAATCCCACGAGCTGCAAAAAGAACTATCAACCAAACATGGATATTGGAAAAGAGGGGCAGTGCCAACAAAGTCCCCAAAAAATGTTACAAAAGTGACTTTGTAGAGGAAACAATTGACTTAGTAATGCTTCTAAGCAAAGTAATGGGCCTTCCCACTTCCTCACTCTTTGAGGAGTGGATGTTCTATGTTTTAGAGGAGATCCTTCGTGGAGAGGCCAAGTTTCACTAGGGCAAGATTAAGAACATGCACAACCAATTTGTGGTAGTAAAGAAAAATTTAGAGTTCTACATGACCTCCTATTTGGTATAACTTCCGGTAGTGAAGTTCCCCTATA
This sequence comes from Sequoia sempervirens, assembly GCA_007258455.2. NCBI lineage: Eukaryota > Viridiplantae > Streptophyta > Pinopsida > Cupressales > Cupressaceae > Sequoia > Sequoia sempervirens. The sequence continues at coordinate 681,159,885 of VDFB02270651.1, read as the reverse complement.
AAGGATTAGACTGTGTTGGCACCTTGGGATTAAGAAGGGGCAGAATTGAGTGTACGATTGTTACCCACAACTTTAATACAAAAAATTCAATAAATATTACAAAAGGGTCAATGAAGCCTTCATCATGCACATCATTCAGAACTTATCAAGAGATTACCACAAAAGGATGTCTCTTAATGCCAAGGCGATGGTAAAAGGTTTTGGGTACTGGTTCATCTAGTTCCCCAAATTTACAGACATAAGAGCTGAGGGATTCTTGGGATTCCCATACCAACTGCCTCGCTATGCCAATGATAGAATTATATTGCTAGAGCTCATCTAGAAGCTAAAAACTTCCCACACCCTATTGCATAACAAACACCATGCTAGGGTCCCATATCCCCTTACATTTAGACAAGGATTGTACTCCTGCCTCACTGCCCCTTGCGCGGAATACTCTGAGAAAGAGCTTGCAGAGTACAACTTGGAGTTGCACACTTAGAGAGGAGGCTTGGATCCTCTTGGAAAACTAAATAAGTAGGTCAGAAAGTAGTATTCCCACCAACCACAAACCAAGTATTTCTAGGCCAACTGCAATGATGATCGTGAGGTTCAGAGGTGAGATTACATGAGGATGACTTCCAAATTTGTGAATTCCATCAACCTGTATCTAGTCCCTGATCAAATTGTTGAAGATGAAAATGTTCTTGATGAAAGGTATAATCCTTTGATCAACCTGTTGTTGCTCATGATTGACTGGGATGAGCTAGAGGTCATGGATCTAGATATTTTCACTCACCCAGTAGAGAAAAGGATGAAGAAGTGGCTAGATGATCAAGTAGCCCAATTGCATGAACAAGGTGCAAAGCTAACCTATGGGGAGCTTGAAGATGAGATGGAAAGTGAAACAAATAGTGGTGTAGCTATGAGATCTTTGGGTGAGGCTCCTAAGTCTCCGCTCGTTACAAGATCTAGGGAAAGAAAAGACACATCTGAGCAGTAGCCAAAGTAACAAGTATACACCAGGAAGGCTACCGAAGGATAGAGGCTACCAGAGAAATTACCAAAGAGAATGGGAGCCTTTGTTCTTAACATGCCTGTTATCCAAGAAGAGGGGTCTCCACCCCAAGAAGAAGAACGATAAGTTGAGTAGCCACGATTTCCATCACCCACCACCACTACACTCCCATCACTAACCTCTACCCCCCAATCACTTCCCATCTCATCTCCGCCCGCTATGGACATCTCTATCCATCTCACCTCTACTTCTCTGAATAGACTCATTGTTGTAATTGAATTGTCTTCATATAATACTTTCCCACTACCATCCTCTTCACTCTTCCACCTTCTATTCCTACAACTTCCATGCCACCTATCACTTTTCCAGAGACTTTCATCTCATACCTACAGAATGTTCCACCTCAGTTATTTGAGGTTATTCTAAATCTACAAGTTAAAATGCTTATGGCCCAACTAGTTGTTGCCTAACCTATTACTCCCCCTCCTACGGAGCCACCTAAGATGGAGGCTACCATGTAGATTTTTGAAGAGATGGAGAGGCTAAGCACAGAGCAACCTAAGGAAATAGTAGAGAATATTGCTAAGGAACCTAAGGAATTTGATCATGAAGAGTACTTCAAGCACATTGAGGGAGGATAAAGAGTTGATTTGGATGAAGTGGCCTCTGATGAAGAAGGGAAACAAATGCCTGAGGATGAAAATGCAGGTAAGTTTGATGCTTACTATGAGGTTGAAACTTTAGATCAAGAGAAGGAGGGAGAGTAGCTCAAAGAGTATAAGGATAATGAGGAAAACCCAAAGGAGCATCACTTTGAGGAAGGGAATACAAACATAGAAATTGATGAAGAGAAAGTTGATGAGATCCAAGGAATTGGCCAAGATGAGGGCCTACAACATAAAGAAGTTCCTCTAGAAGGAGAGGAAAATAAAGAAGAAGAAGAGAATATAGAAGAAAGAGATGTTGAACCTAGCAAAGGTGTTGAGATTGAGCATGAAGAAGATCAAGGCACAACACAAGAAGAAGATACCGCAAGGAAGAATGTAGAAACTATTGAACAAGATAAAGGGAAGGAAATATTGTAAGAGGAAGAGTAGGACAAAGAAGAGGAAAGCTTTGAAGATGCTCCTAGGCACGACGAGAATGAGCCTTTAAAAGATCAAGAGGAAGGGGGAATAATGAATTCAACACTACATCCCCTAACCACCCAACAGAGGTTCCTTCGTGGCTAAAGTAGTAGCTAAAGAGGAAGGGTCTAGTGCTTGTAGACCCCAAAGCATGTCTGGAAGCAATCTTTTCTAGGACACAAGTAAAGAATAGAGAAAAGAAGAAGCCAAAAGTCAGGTAACACATTACAATAGATGCTTTAGTTACTAGAATATTGTAGGTGGAAACTCCGGTAGCTAACAAAGATGTAGACATCCTATGGGGCCATGACTATCAAATAACAACCATGAACTTGGGCCCAACATCTAGGGCTCAGAAGATCGATGAATTTCAAGTGTATGTTTCCACCATCCTCGAACAAATGAAAAAAGATAAATTAACGAAGGGGGAGCTAAAGGCACAAGTGGTAAAATTGACTACCTACATACAACAATGGACAACATCTAGAGAAGAAGATCCAATAGAATCGATAGCACCCACCCTATTATCTAAAGAAGAAGTTAATAAAATGGATAAGATGAAGAATTGGACTATGTCCACCTCAAACTAGTTCAAAACATTTATGTACATGGCTGACAAAGGAATTCATTGTGCAACCTAGATGCATAACAAATATAGGGTCTTGCAGAAAGAAGTAGAGAAGGTGAACGAGATCTACAAAGATTTCCCTAAACTTTATAGAATTACATAACCCAGGTTGGAGAGCATTCTCAAGCTCTCTAGGGAGATCTGGGAAAAGGAGTTGGCCCTATTGAAGGATGACCAGTAGCTTCCTAAAACATGGCTACTTAATTTTGAATACAGAAAAGGACTTCTAGAGAAGTCCTTGATTGAATTGGAGACCAATCACGAGAAAATTGTGGATCACCTAGTTGAGTATGATGAATTCCTAAAATTAATGATAGGATATGAGATGCTAGCACTAGATCTAGATTGAGAAGCTATAAAATGCGAGTTTCACAAAAGAATGGAAGGAGCGGATGACACACTATTAGCAAACTTCATGGATTTTACTGCACGAGCCTTCTCAGAGTTAGAGAAAATGATTAGATTAGGAGAAACGTGCTTAAAGCATAAGGATCAAATGGTGGAAGGATTCAAGAGGGTGCCTTCCAAATCTGTAATCTAATTTTCTCAAGGAAAATAAACTCCTGGATACCATTGTAAAATTTGTTGAATATGCTACATTGCAAAGGAACTTGGAAACCCCATTAAAGAGGACAAATATTTGTTAAAGTAGCTAAAAAGCCAAAATCGGCTATAGGACAAAATAGGCTACAAGTCAAAATAGAGAAAAGACAAAATAGCCTATTTTTATATTTTAAATTTTTTACTCTTATTGGGTGATGTGAATACACTAAACTAGAATGAATCTAGGCCATTCATTGTATAGTAATCTTGACCATTCATTCTACTTTTTGAAAACTATAAATAGGGGCATCCTCTCATTTTGAAAAGGAGAGATGAGGTTTTGTGTAAAGGAATTTTGTTGCAATATATGAGAAAAGCATTGAAGTTGATGGTTTCTTGTATATTGTTCATTATGTGTGCATGATTCAACCTCCATTTTTGTTTTAGCATTGTTCATTTCTGTTTAAGTTTATCTTTTTCTTTTAGTTCATGTTTAACTTTAATTGTGGATGCATGTTGTGGTATTTGATGCAATTGCAGCTCATACTTTTCGTAATTTGTTGATGACAAATTGTTGTGTAAATTTAGTTTGAGCTATTTCACTTACTGTACTTAAGTTCAATTGTATGATCATGCTAAATAGGTGAATGTTACAATCTGAAAATTTGCAAAGAGCCTTAGAGGATTGTACTAGTTTTGTGACATTGTAGGTTATCCTTGGTTAATAAAAAATTGTTTTAGAAAGTCTGTCTACTGCAACTTCAGCCATTGTTACTATTGATCATAGTCTTATACTTTAGAAATTTTCTAAACCCTTTAACCTTTTGACTTTTCATTTAAATCTAAATCATACATACAATTCTAACATCATTGTAAATCCAAATCTGATGAACAATTAAGTTTTAGACTGTTGTCATAAAATTTCTGTCACTGTTCACCAATTTCTAGCTTTCTAAAACTTCATTATAGACCCATGAAAATTTCATGCTTCATAAACCATAAATTTCCCTTGTGATTACCAACAATTCACATCAAAAAACTGAGCTATTTTTGCATGGTCATGACCTACCACCTAAGAGACCTTGGGGTGATTTTCTAAAACTTAGTCGCATATTTTCACCTTTCAAGAGAGACATCACACTTGTGTGTTGTTTGTGTTGAGAAGTGCAAAAACATCCATCAATAGAGACCATGTTCACATACTCACAATGACCAAATTCAAAATATGTAGAAGCAACTACAATTAAATTAGTAGAATAGGATGAAAATGGATATGTGTAAATAAGTAGTTGGCTATTAGCCTTAGCCACTACAAAGGAGAGGGACCAAATGCTTAGGACCTTGGGTCACAAGATGGCCTAGAACAATTAGCTGCCCTGATCTACCCCAAGTTGGATGAAAGGTTTATGGAAGTTATAAGACATTTAAGATAGAGAAAGAAGAGCACTCTAAGTACTACTATCTTTTTGCTAACCCGAGAGTTTCAAGGGGTTAAGAGAGCAGGCTTCTGATTTTTAGATTGTACCTTAGAAAACTCTCTACTAGAGGATAGCAATGTGGGATAGGGATGATAACGTGACATGCCTACATCTCACTGGTGTGCTAGCATGTGTATCGATAAAAGGTGTGAAATACAGTGCAAAACCTCAGGAAATGAGCTAAGTACTTAACTACTACAGTTTAATGCAACAATGAAGGTAGAAAATGAAAAAATAAGAAAATAACAATAGATATGCTTTAAAGTTCCAACTAGAATTTGACATGAGTGAAAGGTGGTGGAAATATAACTTACGAGTGGTCCAGCCTCTTGTAAGCTCCACATGAATGCAACACCTACACACAACAAACTGATCAATAAAATGAAGTGGATATCACCTCCCAAATAGTATGCGCTTGAGCACGTGAAGAGAGATGTGAGATCGCAAGCCTAGATCGTCCCTGGAACAACGAGTGTAAAATCCAACAGAGTAACACTTTAGAGCTTCAAAAATCGTGAGAAAATGGAGTGTGTAGCAACAAGTAGAGTGTAGAAGATCAAGAAGAATGTGTAGATGAGTGAAGAATTGTGAAGAAGATCCAATTGCATGAAGAATGTTTTTTTTTAAGTGAATAGCTACCCAAAAGAGTCATTTGAGGTTGGTCAAGGGTGCAGGGGCGTTACTCTTCATCACCAATGGAGAAGTGTAATGTCTCTACAGATTCTAGAGCTAGGAATCTTGTTAGGATGGAAGCACACTGCATAGACATCTGCACGCCATGCTAGCATCCCCGACAACAATCCCCTACCGACAGTACAAACAACTGCTAAGTGGGTGGAGAAGGAGTGGAAGAAGTAGAAATGCATTGTCATATTTGAATTTTCTAAGGTGAGGGGATGAGAATATGGATTTTTTGAGGGGTGAAAATTCACTCCATTACAACCACATTTATTTTTGAGTTCTTATGCCTATCACCAATCTAGATGACACCACTATCTATGTGGTCCTGGATTATATGTCAGCGATATACACAATTTTTAGTGTCATGACCTAGGACTCGATGATACTGATAAAAATTTTACGCATCATACCAATTGGGTATGGCTTATCATCAATAAGTGGTCTAATATTTAGGAGGGCAATTAAACCATTTTTTAACAATTTTTGAAGAACACTAGCATAAGATTCAAACAATTTTATAAAAATTCTATTGTCTTGTAGCATTCTTTTCAATAGGAATGGAGAGAACATTTGCTACTACTTTAATCATTTTAAAATCTCCCATAATAGACATATTTGTTTGATTATTGAGATGGAAGGATGAGGAGGAACCCTCTATTGAATGGACAAGATAACTGAGAGGGTGGGTGAATCATTTGTACCCTAAAACTTCAAATCCCTTATACACATTTAGATCCACATTCATTCCTTAAACCCTTAAATTTGTTATGATTATTTATCATGAAAAGTAAATAATAGAAACTAAAACACAACCACACCATACATAGGAGAACATGAGATTTAATTGAAAGCCCAAGAAGGGAAAAATAAGAGCGAGGATTAGCTCACAATATAACTAATATCAACACCTAATATAATATGGATCATTTTTGGAGGGCTCACTGCCCAAAGAAGAAAGGCTAAATTCCAGAATAGAAAAGAAGATAGAGAAAAAATGTTACATAGAGAAAATAATTTCAATGTAACATAGAATCCACCACAATATCACCAACACTTTCATAGCTTGAATGAAGAATTATAGACACATACTCACTACATCTAGTAATCTAACAAATGAAAGCTCACACTGTACTTCTCAATTTCACACTCTATAACTTTGAACTTCAAATCATTCACATCTTGCTAGTCTATCTCAAATTCCTTCAACAACTCAACTCTTATTTATACCATCTTCAACCTTGAAACCTTTCTCCAAGGTCAGTTATGCACATCAACCATGCAAAGTCAAATTAGGTTAGTGCCAAATACATTCCATGGCGGATAGAAGTGAAATATGACCACATAATTTATTATTTGAAACCAAAATCTATAACACCATTCAACCACATGGTTCTATAAACAATAATTATCCACCATAAATAGTGAAATATCATGTCATCTATTACCCATGTAAACACCATTAAAATTTTAAGTACACACTTCCTTAAATTTAAGGATGAACTAAAAACCACACACCATGCTAGAACATGATCTAGAATATCCCACAAACACTCTGAAATCCAACAAACTCCTTCACAACAACTTATACTTGAAGAATGTACATGCCTAGTACGCTCAAACAACTCTACCATACACTATTAATTGAACAATTGACTTCCGAAGAACCAAACCACAAACCATCTTGACTGAACAAAGATACCATTACTATCAACACTCCTTCAGATCCATAAGACCTGAAACATAAATTTAGAGAAATGTGAAGCAAAGCAATTTCTACTAGACACCTATATAATGCACAATTCACACACTGGTGAACACAAATTCTTCTTTACAGTAACTCAACACACCAAATCCTAGATATAACACCTCTAGACCAACATATCCAAAATGCATAGGAAGATCTTAAACTTGGGAGAGATGTGGAGAAAAACTAGAACACATCCCTACAACACAAAACACCACTACAACATATTGTTTCCTCCATTTATCAAATTTTCTCAAAAGAACTCAAAAACCAGTCACTAGAGACACATCCTCAACACGAATGCACCATTTTCAACATAGAAACTTAACCACATGTCCATATACAAAATATTATCAAAGCAACACTAGAGGTTGAAACCAGTAGCTTTACTAATGACAACATAATGCAACTAATCAAAGCATGAATAACATCAACTGATTACAATCTTACAACAATCTCATCCAACAATAGAAATTATTGACCACACAGGCTTGTTGACATCAATGACAACACTAACTTCCCATGCTTGCAACAATCTCTCCCTTTTTCATTGATGGCAACACATGATGTGAAAAACCATCAAAGAAACAACTCTGAATACCAACATAGTTCAACTATTTTCATTACTTCTCCTCCTTACTTCACTAGCTTATTACTCTCTCTCCCCTTTTGTAGCTTGTCTTTTTCACCTGACTTCCTCTCCCCCTTTGACATTAATGGAAAAGGGAATTTTTTTTTGCATTATTTATTATCTCCCTTTGACATCAATCAACCTACTTACTACTTCTCTACAACTTCTTTCCTTTACTACTCTTTATACGCCCCCTTAGGAGCACACGTCAGACTACACCAAATTAGCTACCACTGCACAATGGAAACACACACTCTGTTGACTACAAAAACCAACAATTCCACTACCTAATCCCCTTGAGAGGTAACCACCAACATTAGTCCAAAATAACAAATAGATCTTGAGATCCACTAGATTGATGCATCTCCTTCTGCATCTAGTTCAAGAAAGGAGAGGTAATAACCCCCAACTTCTCCCAAAGATACTTAGAAGTATCCTTAGGAAGAGCCTTAGTGAATATATCAACAATTTGATCCTTTTTAGGCACATATTCAAGATTTGCTTCATTCTACACAACCTTCTCTCTCAGAAAGTGATATCTAATTGAAATATGTTTTGTCTTTTAATGCATTACTCGATTCTTTGACATATTGTTTTCACTTGTATTGTCACAGAAGATAGAAATTGGTTCATCATACACTACTCTGATATCCCTCAAAGTTTTCCTCATCCATAGCACCTATGTGCAACAAGATGCTACTGCAATGTAAACCTCTAGAGTAGATAAAGATACTAGGTATTTTTCTTGCTTAGCCATGATACCAATCTACATTTAAGAAAGAATGCACCACAACTTGTACTTTTCCTATCATCAACACAACTAGCCCAATTTGTATCTATGTAAGCACTTAGAGTAAAATCGGTATCCTTTGGATACCATAATCTATGATCCAAAGTGCCTTTTAAATATCCGAATATCCTCTTCACTGCCGCAACATGTCTCTCTAGGATCTTCTTAAATCTAGCCACAAGACAAATTGCCTGCATGATATCTGGTTTAGTAGCAATTAGATGTAGCAGTCCACCAATCATTGATTTGTACTTTCTTTGACCAACCTTAAGATATTCATTATTCTTGCTCATTTTGCAACCAATAACCATAAGAGTACATACTAGTTTGGAGACTTCCATTCCAAACTTCTTCAACATTTCTTTAGCATACTTTGATTTTGAAATGAATATACCTGTGTTTGTTTGATTGATTTATAGCCCAAGGAAGAAATTTATCTCCCCAAACATAGACATCTCAAACTCTTTTCACATTTCTTCTACAACCTTCTTACACATCTCTTCATTACCTCCAAAAATTATGTCATCAACATACACAACCACAATCAAGATTTGATCTTCTTCAACTTTAAAGTAAAGATTACTATTTGCGGTACCTTTATTGAATCCTTGTTGTATCAAATACTTATCCAACCTTGCATACCAAGCTCTAGGAGCTTGCATCAATCCATATAATTCCTTCTTCAATATGTAAACCATATTCAATTTGTTTGATAATTGAAATCCTTCCAGTTGTTCCATGTATACTTCTTCCAATTCTCCATTCAACAAAGTATACTTCACATCCAATTGATAAACTTTAAGGTCCTTATGTTCCACAAAAGCTAAAAAAATCATGATAGCTTTCATTCTTGCCACTAAAGCAAATGTCTCCTCAAATTCTATTCCTTTGACTTGTGAGTAGCCCTTACACACAAGCCTTTCCTTGTTTTTTACAACTTCTTCATTCTCATTTAGTTTTTTTTTTAACACCCACTTAGTCTCATTTTTTTTTTTTTGAAGATCTTGGGACAAGTTCCCAAGTTTGATTCTTCTCTATCCGCACGAGTTCTTCTTCCATAGGTTTTATCTAATGTTCATCTTTGCGTGCCTCAATCACTAGTTTAGGTTCAACCTCAAAAAGTAAACATAGATTTACCTCTTCTTGAATAGCTTTCCTTCTTGTTAGTATGCCTTTTCTTTTTTGTTTGTAATGATTTATTCTTTAAAATGATTCCTTTGCACATACTTGGGGGTTCTAGGGGTCTTTTCTGGAGCTCTTTCCTCTTCAATATGCACTTCCTTTTCCTTAGATTTTTTTTCTTTGCAAATATGCTCATCTGATTCATATTCATCTATCACCGCTGAGTTCTAAAAATTTTCATCAACCTTGACACTTGCACTCTCAACAATCTTTCTTAGTATTTTTTTGTAGCATCGGTAGGATCTTCTTCTAGTAGAATATCTAAGGAAGATTCCTTCATTAGACCTTGCATCAAATTTTCCCAAGTTTTCTTCATCTCTTCTGATATAACACTTGCTTCCAAACACTATGAAGTACTTGATAGTAGGGATTCTTCCATACCACAACTCATAGGGATTCTTTATTCTAATTCCTTTTGCTTGAACTATATTAAGTATATAAACAGTAGTATGAATTTCTTCTCTCTAGTAGATTTCCGGTAGGTTAGCTTCTATCATCATAGTCCTTGTAGCTTCTTGAACAGTCCCATTTTTCCTTTCAACCACTAAATTTTGTTGAGGAGTCCTAGGGGTAGAAAAATGCCTCTTTATGCCATGATTCTCTCAAAATTGTTAAATTCATTGAAGGTGAACTCTCCACCTTTGTTATACCTCAAACACTTGATTTTCATGTCCATTTCATTCTCAACCATAACTTTAAATGATTTGAACCTATCTAGGGCTTCTGATTTTTCTTTAAGAAAAGTAACCCATGTCATTCTAGAATAATCATCAATCAAAAACATGAAATACCTATCACCTTGAAGAATTCTTACTATTGTAGGACAACATATATTTGTGTGTGTATGAAAAATGTATCGATTATCAATGAATTCAAATACATATCAATAAGACATTATATCGAAGAAACATAAAGGAAAACAAAATAAACAAACTGTTAATGGCAACTTCCCTGAAATCATCTTATTTCTCTCTATCTCCAGCGTTTTGTTGTTTCCAATTGCTCTCAGATTCAGCAGATTAATCTAAACAAAATGGACAACTAAAGAACGAGATATAAGTGAAATGCATACTATGCTAAACTGCAAGGATTATGCTAAAATATAAATATTGTTGTGATGCTAAAAAGATGTGAGTACATAAGCTAATTGAGTATATGTTCGTCTGTTCGTCATGTGTATGTGTGTAACCAAAGCTTGGATTTGCACCAGTAGTTATAGAGTTTTTGAAAGGATTTGATTGGATGATATGATTAACGGCCCAGATTAAGCTTGTTAGAATGAATGGTGAAAGATTTTTGAAAGTTGAGAGAGAGATAGAAGGTTTCCTTTTCCTTCAATTTTTGTCATTCAGATCCGAAGGAAGGTTGTCGTTTTGAAGAATGAGTTGAAATGAGTTTCATAATTAAATAAAATAAATTTATTTAATTATATGTGGGGATGAAATTAGAAGTTCGCATAATTAAATAAGTAATATTTAATTATGTGTGAGAGATGATTTTAGAAGGTAATTAAATATTTAAAATATTTAATTATTTGTGGAGTGAGAAATGGTATTAAATTAAATATTTATATTATTTAATTTAACTATGAGATGAAGAGAGTGTTCGAAGGAATATTCCCTTATTTGAATTCAAATATTCAATTTTAGAATAATATGATAATTAATATAAATAAATTGTAAAATTTATTTAATTTAATTAAGAGGAATATGAAATATGGTAATAATTAAATAAATTTATTTATTTAATTAAGATAGAAGAATTATAAAAGTGAACAATATAAATAAATAATTATTTATATGTAGATTGAATTACAGATTTAACTAAATAACTTGTATTTAATTAATTACCAGAGTTATTATAATGTGACCATTTTTAGGTGCATACATTTTTCCCCTCTTTGAGATGATGTTCGAGATGATGAGATTTGTATCGAGTAACATAATTTCAAAGAAGTTAAGGTATGGATAGAGGAGAATGGATAATGATAGAAAGATAGGACGATGGAATGATGATGCCCCCTCGAGAGGATAGGCAGGTTGGACAAACACGGGTAGGCTCTCAAAATGAAATGATAAAGGGAGAGATAAGACGAATAATGCAAGATAGAAAGTGGATGGAGAGGAATGATACGTTATGCTGCAATGAAGGTGAGCGACCATGATGTTTGATATAGCACTAGACATTATGCACCAAGATATAAGGACCAAGGTGACAATGTGTCTCATGCCCCAGCTTAATACAACCTTGTCTAGATGTATGAGGAAGTAGACTTAGAGCATTAAAGTCCTAATGCACAAAAGGTATGATATGACCTTAGATGCAAAGGATAGAGCAAAAAGCTACTCCAACATACATAAGATATGAATATTAGCTAGAATGATACAAATTTGATACAAATGCAAGATAAAATGATAACACACAAGCAAGCAAGCAAGCATGCACAAATGATACAAAAACAAATAGGGAATTGCCCCTGTCAAGCTATAAACCGTTCATTGATTGATTTATAATGATGATGATAGTGTTGTCATTGTGGGGAGCGACATGTCCCTAGAGCAACACAAGGATGACTGATAGTTGATTGATTGATTGGTTGATTGATTAGGTTTACAACAAGATAAGGATCAAGACCAAAGAATGTGATTGGATAATTTGACAAGATTGACTGACTTGATTGGTATGGATTAAGGATTGACTTGCATTTGGATTATTGCTTGGATTTTTGTTGGCTATTTGATTTTTTTGTACTTTTGGGGATATTTTGATTTGGTTGAATGGTTGAATGATTGGATTGAGGTGATGGATTAAGTAGATGAAATTGGAAGAAGTAATTAGATGGATTGATTTTATTACTTGGATTTTGTTGGCTTTTTGATTTTTTTGGATTTTTGGCGATATTTTTATTTTTTTGGATTTTTGAAATGTTTTATTTTTTTGGATTTTTGAAATATTTTGATTTTTTGGGATTTTTGAATTTTTTTTGATTTTTTTTTGTATTTTTGAAATGTTTGGAGGTGTCAAAGGATGAAAATTTGAGTAGCCTTTGTGCTAGATACCAATGACAAGGGGAAAACCAAGTCTAGGTGCAAGGAGATAGATGGGATTGATGGATGAAAGGGTGGGTGATGGGATAAGGGATAAAAGGCTCATGATATATGGATGGATGGAAAGGATAAGTCATAGTGAATGGAATTGATGTATACCTCATAGGAGAGCAAGGATGTGATTTCCAAAGACCATGTAGCATAGGAGAGAAAGTTGAGAGAGAGATAGAAGGTTTCCTTTTCCTTCAATTTTTGTCATTCAGATCCGAAGGAAGGTTGTTGTTTTGAAGAATGAGTTGAAATGAGTTTCATAATTAAATTAAATAAATTTATTTAATTATATGTGAAGATGGATTTAGAAACTCACATAATTAAATAAGTTGTATTTAATTATGTTTTAGAAGTGAATTTAGAGTGTAATTAAATATTTAAAAATATTTAATTATTTGTGGAGTGAGAAAAGATATTAAATTAAATATTTAATATTTAATTTAACTATGAGATGAAGAGAATATTCCATATTTGAATTTTAAATATTCAAATTTAGAATAATATGATAATCAATATAAATAAATTATAAGAATTTATTTAATTTAATTAAGAGGAATATGGGAGATGTCAATAATTAAATAAAGTTATTTATTTAATTAAGGTAGAAGAATTATAAGAATGAACAATATAAATAAATAATTAAATTTATTTATATGTAGATGACTTTAAGAGATTAATTAAATAATTTATATTTAATTAATTAACAAGCTTGATTAATCATGACCATTTTTAGACGTATACATTTTTCCCCTCTTTGAAGTGATGTGTAAAACACATTGCTTCAAAGAAAATAAGATTTTTGCCCTTGATACGTTTTTGATGTTGCTGCTGATGATGCCCCCTTGGGAGGTAAATCACAGATGATATGAATTCCGAAAATGTGATAAACAATCAAGATTAGATAAAGATATTCTGCTGAGGAGACAATGATTTAGCTCCCGATAAATGATGTAAAGGATGGCCCATTTTGAAAACAAAGTGAATTTTATCTTCTTTTTGAAATAGTCAAAAAACCCACCTTTGTTTGACCATTAAAAGGTAAAAAGGGGAAAAAGACAAATCATTTATACTTGTTGACTTTGTGAATACTGTAGCTCTGAAAGTGACCTCGCGACATGGAGATTCCATATCATCACCACCGATTTGAGAGATCTCGCAAATACCAGAGGCCAACAGCATATGGACCAACGGTGAGTTGATCTAACCACTCGTGTTTTTAAATTTTTTACCAAAATGTACTATTTTTCCGTGGATTTTGAATATGAAAATGACGTTTTAGCGCTTTTAGGAAAGTTTTAGCGCTTTCAGTGATTTTTCTGGTGCTTAGGGTAAAAAAAATAGCACATACAGGCTAGATTTTGAATAGTTAGCGTTAAACCAGTTTAGCGCATTCGATGAAAACAATAGCGCATATAGGAAAAGATGAAGAAAACTAGGTTTAAGCGCATCGAGGAAAAATAGTAACGCATATAGAAAAGATGTAGAAAGCTAGGTTTAAGCGCATCGAGGAAAAATAGTAACACATATAGGGAAATCGCGCATCCAGTGATTAAAGTAGCGCTTAGGTTGATAGTGTTAGCGCATATAGAGAAATAGCGCATAGGGGAACTGTTTGAGTGCATCTCGCGAAAAGAACGACGCATATGGGTTTTAGCGCATAGAGGTCATAGATTAGCGCATATGAGTTTTAGCGCATAGAGACCACAGAGTAGCGCTTCTGGTAAAAATAGGTAGAATGTATGATTTGATGATAGTAATGTGAAAATGATGATATATATATTGCTTCCTTGGTCAACAGATAGGTAAATTGTCATGTCATCATGCTAATATGGATAGAAATGATGGAAAGTTTGGTGCTTGAGTGATAACTTTGTTTCCCCAAAATAGAAAACAAAGAGTAAATTGACTGATTGTCTGATTGAACTGATAACTTTGCTTCTCATGAATGAAAAACAAAGAGTAAATGTCGGATAAATGATTGATATGACTTCTAATAAATTTGCTTTCTGCGATAGAAAACAAATAGTAATTGATGGTAGAGTAGATTGATATGATATCCAGCTAGATAGATTGTGTATTGGTTTGCCTGATAGGATTGATTGTGTAATATGGGTTGTTGATATGATGCACTGATACGAGTCATTGATATGGGTCTGATATAGTTCACTGATATAGTTCACTTGATATAGGTCACTGATAGATATGAGTCTAATTGATTTTGGTTGATTGAGATTGAATGATTGGTATGATTCTAATTAATTATCCTTGTGATGACCAAAAATAAAAAAATACGAGGTTTTCAAAAACCTCCAGATTAGAGAGTGGCACTCGGTAGGATGGGATAGGATACCCGAGTTGACACCTGCTGACATAGCTTTGATAGATACATGTGGTTTGATATCCTTGTTGGCTATGCCGCTGATTCGGGTTAACAGAGGATTGTTGACGGCACTGGCAGAGCGATGGCATTCGAAGCACAACACCTTTCATATGCCGACTGGTGAGGTGACTGTGACTCTAGAGGATGTATACATGATATTAGGTATCCCAGTGGTTGGTGCCCTTATGTTCTATGGTCACAAGGAGCTCGGGGGTATAGATGCTTTGAGGAGGGTGTATGGTGATGCACAGATAGCTGGGTACTGGGTACCATGGGATGAATTTCGAGGATATCCATCCTTGCCTACAGTTTTGGGTGCATTCATTAGAGGTCTCCTTTGTCCGGATCGCCGGTCAAAGGGATTATCAGTGGGATGGGGCAGGATTTTGGAGCAGATGCTACTATAGCCGTGGAGACATGCATGGAGGAGTTGTATGTTAGTGCACCTATATCATGATTTGCATCAGGTGGTGTACAGGGGTGCTTCCAGTTTGTCGTGTGGTGTGACACTATTGCAGATCTAGGCATGGGAGCATCTTGTTGTGATGAGACCGGCATGCCCCACAGTTAGGCCTCCAGGTAGGCCTTATGTATATGCTTATGCTATGTTCCTTGTCCAACCCAAGCTGGGAAAGGTGGATTACTGGAGACAACGTCTAGATGATATGGATGCAGTGGTATGGCGACCATATCTTGATTGTGAGCCATGGGATATAGATGATCTAGAGATGCCATTTGCATGCATTCCTTGGTTTTTGATGGGGAGGACTCCTTTTATCCTTGAGAGGTTTCTGGCATTGCGGGTGCAGAGACAGTTTGGATTTACCCAGGGGATGCCACAGGGGGTTGCACACTATGCCCGGAGCAGAGATGAGGCCGGATGGGGGCCATGTATTTCCTATCAAATAGCATATATAAAGTTCATGTCATTATCTCCCGAGGAATGGGATGATAGGTGAGACATTGTTGATGCCGGTATGTCCGATGAGTATTCATTATATTACCACACACATCCCTTTCCATGGTTTACCGGTCTGGATGAGCCAGCACCCATTCTAGTAGTACCACAGCCAGGGGCAGTGAGACAGGATAAGGGGGTAGGTGGAGAGTAGGGAACAGTTGGAGGAGAGGAGGTGGAGAGTTCCGATGGGGATGATGGAGACGACGGCGGGGATGAGGGGTAGGTGCTAAGAAGGTCGAGGCTAGATATTCTGAGTGTCTAGATCATGCGGCGGCTGAGGATAGGGATTGGGCGATAGATAGTGATTAGGATGGGATCTTCATCACAGCAGGGGCAGATAGCTACCCTTCAGGCCCAGGTGCAGACACTGCAGGGACAGTTGCAGAGTCAGCTGATGTAGGCACAGGGATTTATTGTACAACTACATGCACAACTGGCACAAGCTTAGGCACAGGCACAGGCATAGGCGGCTACCCTAGACCCACAGTTAGCCCAGGTGATGACAGAGAGAGATGGATTCAGACGGAGGGTAGTGGAGGCTGAGGGTGTCGCTCAGAGGCTCATGGGCACTGTAGAGAGTGCATCATTGTGGGATGCCATTGCAGAGGGCATGGAGATGGCGAGGGAGGCCGAGTATTACTGAGTTAGATACGAGGAGTTATGTCCTCCTGATCACAGAGAGCCATTCCGGCGGTCCCACACTAGGACCAAGAGCAGGTCACAGACACACACACAGAGCCTAGGGGTTACCGGGCCTTGGCAAGATCCAGGCACAGGTACCAGTGGTAGGCCACCTCTTTTCGGACCAGCTCCATCAGGGGCATTGACCAGCTAGCAGATATATTTCACACATGTATCATTTTTGGAGCATGTATATTTATTTTTGATCATATCTCATGTATTTGTCTTTGGACATTTCAGTTTCATTGGATATTTGGATATTTGTATTATTGATGATGAGCGATGATATGCAACAGCGATGATGTTTGATGGTGTATTGTGAATTTATGATATGATGATGTGATATGAATTTATTTTTGTGTTATGTATTTTGGTATGCATTTGAATGAGTTGATGACTAAGATGATATGCAGGATGATTTGATATGATGTTTTTATTATGATGATGATGATTGATGATGCGTACTAATGATGTCATGCAGGTGGATGACTTATGATGTGATTTTGAAAATGATATGAAAATGTATGTATGGAATGTTTATTTTTGGATTTTCCAATGCAGGTAAATGATGATAATATGATGAAAAATGAATGTTGTGTTCATGATATGCATTATGAATTTGTATGATAAAATGATATGAAGTGAGATGAGTAAATAGTGATGAGATGTATGATAAAATCATATGTGATGAAATATAATGAATTGTAATAAAAATGAACGGATAAATGAAATGAATGAAAATGATAGTGAAATGAGATGATACGATAATAATAATGAAATGAATGATAATGATAACGAAATGATGAAATGACAATGATAATGAAATGATGAAATGATAATGATAATGCAATGATGAGATGATAATGAAATGATAAGATGATGATAATAATATGATAATGATAATAAATGAATGATGATGATAGTGAAATGATAAAATGGTAATGAGAATGCAATGAATGAAATGATGAAATGACAATGATAATGAAATGATGAAATGATAATGATAATGCAATGATGAGATGATAATGAAATGATAAGATGATGATAATAATATGATAATGATAATAAATGAATGATGATGATAGTGAAATGATAAAATGGTAATGAGAATGCAATGAATGAAATGATGAAATGACAATGATAATGAAATGATGAAATGATAATGATAATGCAATGATGAGATGATAATGAAATGATAAGATGATGATAATAATATGATAATGATAATAAATGAATGATGATGATAGTGAAATGATAAAATGGTAATGAGAATGCAATGAATGAAATGATGAAATGACAATGATAATGAAATGATGAAATTACAATGATAATGAAATGATGAAATGATAGTGAAATGATAAGATGATGGTAAAACAAATGTCCGCATTGCCCTCCACAAATAGTCCAAAGAGACATGAAAACCATTGATGTTTGTTGTTGGCCTTTCAAAACTCTGATGCAAATCCAGTATGCAGATATGTATAATGATCCAAAATGAAATGCAACTAAATGAAACCAACCATTTTGTTGAGCCTTTTTGCTAGCCTTCTTGAATCACCATAGAGCGTTTTAAAATGTTGGAAGTATGTACAAGCATCAGAGGGGAAATTAGCACCAATGATGACCTGAGTACAACTTTCATGATTTTTGATATAGCAAGAGAACACAAGCATCTAGGTATAATTGAACTGAGATGACCTGAGCATTTCTTGTGTGAACAGACAAAGACTAACCACCTTCTGATGCAAATTTGGAACTGTCATCAATGATAAACTTTGGAAATCATGTCTCGTGACATACTTGCAACAGATGGATAGTTAACCTCAATACATTAGACAAAGAAAAATCATCCTCTTTCCTTGCCACTCTATTTCAGTACATCATCGAGTGTACTCCAAAGAGATGACATCAAAAATTAAATAATCATTGTTCAAAAATGAAATACTATTATCCAAAACATTATTCAGATTATAGATCATCCAGATATGAGTCATGATAGGGTACGCAGCTGAAAACTACTGTGATATGGATCAATGATTGGATAGTTATCCATATGGTTTGATTTGGTTGTTTTGTTTTGCATGATTGGTTTTGATGTCGCTGTCTCATTGTTTTGGTAAAACTTGAAATTTGATTGCCCCCAGTATGCCAATGTTTGCCCTCGGTATTGACACAACTTGCTGAAATGAATATGTACAATAAATCAAGCCATGATAAGACATTATTGCTCTAGGTAAATGATGATAGCATGATGCTGGTGTGGCCCTAAGATGATGGAAAAGATGCATGAAAATGAAGGCTGAGAAGTTAAGTGTAGAACATGAATTAATAGATGGAGAGCTACAAATAGCATCTATTTGCCAAATTTTCACTATTTGTTTTTATTGCATTTTTCTTGTCAATAAACTGCCTGTCGCCAGGTTTTCACCCTATGACGTTTTTTACTTTTTTTCTTTTTTGTCGCTACCAAGATGCCTGTTTGCCAGGTTTTCACCAGGGTAACCATTTTTTAAGGACTTTTTCTATTTTTTTTTGTATTTCTTCAGGACTTTTTCTGATTTTTTTTTGTATTTCTTTACGACATTTTCTGATTTTTTTGTATTTCTTTAGGACATTTTCTAATTTTTGATAACCGCTTTAGACATAATACTTTTTCAGGTGCATGTTGTTGATAGGTTCGTCAAACAGGTCCCCTTCTGACGTCGATAGCTTGTAGGATCCTGAACCATAGATTACGATAACCACATAAGGACCTAGCCAATTTGGTTCAGACTTTCCTTTCTTCTCTCTGTCTTGCTAATTGTGTGGGTTTTCTTTCAGAAAAAAATCACCCACTTGAAAGGTACATGGCTTTACTTTGTGCTTATAGCTGCGAGACATCATCTGTTGATATGCTTTTAAATGATCAGCTACTCTTTGTCTCTTCTCATCTAGGAGTTCCAGTTCTTGGAGTCGGGAAACTCTGTATTCATCATCCGTTGTAAGACCTTTCAATGATACTCTGAGTGAGGGAATCTCAACTTCTAAAGGTAGTATAGATTTTGCTCCATAGAAAAGAGAAAATGGCGTTGCTCTTGTTGGTGTGCGGATACTAGTTCTATAGGCCCATAAGGCGGGATTGAGTTGAACATGCCAATCCTTCCCTGAATCATTCACAGTCTTCTTCAAAAAATTTAATATTGTTTTATTTGAGGCCTCTGCTTGGCCTTTCCCTTGTGATAGTAAGGTGTTGAATATCTATGCTGAATGTGAAATCTTTCACAAAGTTCATCAACATTCTGATTTTTGAAAGGACATCCATTATCTGTAATAATGGAGTTGGGAATGCCATACCGACAAATAATATAGTGGAGTATGAATGATGATATTTGTTTTCCAGTAACTTTAGTAAGAGGTACTACCTCAATCCACTTGGTAAAATACTCTGTAGCTATGATGATGAACTTATGTCCGTTTGATGAAGAAGGATGAATCTTTCCCACTAGATCTAACCCCCATTGAGAAAATGGACAGGTTGGTGTGAATGGTTGAAGTTCCTGTGCAGGAGCACGAATGAGATTCCCATGAATCTAACATTTTGAGCATGTTTTCACAAAAGTGAATGATTCCCTCTCCATTATAGGCCAGTAGTAACCCATTCTAATCAATTTCTTGGATAAGGTCGGTCCACTCGAATGAGTACCACAGATGCCACCATGAACTTCTTGTAAAGCTTTGTCAGATTCCTCACGTTCAAGACATCTAAGTAGAGTACCATCAAGACCACGGCGATAAAGAGTGTCAGCAATAAGAGTGTAACGAGTGGATTGGCGGATAAAATTTCTATTTTTGGTTACGGGATAAATCGGGTGGTAAGATATCGTCTTTGAGGTAGGCATAAATTTTTTTGTACCAAGGTGAATAGGATCCTACCAAGTGACAAATGATTTAGCTTTCAGGGGTATCATAAGTAGGCGTAAATGATTGTTCCACTAGAAATTCATAGCGAGTTTGAGTTTTTGGGAGTTGTAACAATGATGCGATCGTAGCCATGGCATCAGCTGCTTTGTTATCAAGCCTTGGAATTTGTGTGAATTTAATGTCCACAAAGTATTTCTTGAAGTCATCAACCATCTTTTTATATGGTAACAGTTTGTCATCTTTGGTCTGATAATCGTCATTGATCTGATAAATGACCAGCTGTGAGTCGCCATACACCTATAATTTTGTAATTCTCCATTCCAATGCTATTTTAAGTCCGGTGATTAATGCCTCATATTCGGCTATGTTGTTGGTGCATGGAAACATCAACCTATATGATCGAGGAATGGTGTGTCCTTGAGGGGTGACGAAAAGTATGCCTGCCCCCAATCCATGTTGAGTGAAAGAACCATCAAAATATAAGGACCATGGTTGTTTATATTCTACAGTAAAGACATCAACATCTGGAAATTCAATGTGCAGGGGATGGTTTGCTTGCAGTGGTGCTTCAACTAGTTGATTAATGATAACTTGTCCTTTGATTGCCATGGATGTCAAACTCACTCATAATCATTACCCACTTCGCTAACCTTCCTGTCAATGATGCTTTGCTTAACAAATACTTGAGTGGATCAATCTTTGAAACCAGATTGATTGTATGAGTTAACATGTAATGCCGAAATTTATATGAAGCAAAGACTATTGCCAGACAAGCCTTCTCGATAGAAGTGTAGTTGAGCTCATGACTTGTTAGTATTCTGCTGATGTAGTAGATTGCACATTCTTTTCCTGTAGAGTCTTCTTGTGCTAGAAATGCTCCCAGAGATGTCTCTATTGCGACAATGTATAAGATGAGTGGTTTTTCTAGATTTGGTGGTACGAGAACTAGTGGAGTCATTAAATACTATTTGATTTGTTGAAAAGCCAATTCACATTTGTCATCCCACTTGAAAGGAACATTCTTATGTAGTATATGTGTGAAAGGTAAACTTTTGTCGGCCAATTGTGCAATGAACCTTCGTATAGATTGAAGTCATCCCTACAATTATCTCAATTGACTGATGTTCCTTGGTGGAGGAATTTCCATAATTGCCTATACTTTTGTAGGATCTACTTCAATTCCTTTCTCTGAAACAATGTACCCCAAGAGTTTTCTAGATTTGACCCCAAAAACACATTTCTTGGGGTTGAGGCGAACTTTGAATTTCTTTATTCTTGCAAATATTTTCTAGGACAATATTTCAAGATGTCCTTCTTTGGTGTATGATTTTTCCAATATGTTATCTACATAATCTTCCATGAAGATATGCATCATGTCATGAAATATTGTAGTCATGGCTCTTTGGTAAGTAGCCCCAGCATCCTTTAGACCGGAAGGCATGACGTTCCAACAATAAGTTCCCCATGGACATGTGAAAGTTGTTTTCTCCTGGTCTTCAGGTGCAATCTTGATTTGGTTGTAGCCAGAAAAACCATCCATTAATGAATACATGGCATGGCCAGCTGTCAGATCAACTATAGTGTTGATGTTTGGCAGTTGGAAGTCATCCTTAGAACATGCTTTATTAAGATCTCTGAAATCTGTGCATATTCTCACAGTTTTATCTGGCTTGGATACAGGAACAATGTTGGAGATCCATTCTGCATAGTCGATTGGTCTTATGAAGCCCACATCAAGGAGTTTTCTCAGTTCTTCCTTAACAAATAATGCAACATGAGGGTGCATCTTTCTGAGTTTTTGTTTCACCGGCTTGCCCCCTGGTTTGATAGACAAGTGATGCATGATAATATCGGGATCAAGACCAGGCATGTCAGCATAAGACCATGCAAAGTTGACTTGATTTTATTTTAGGAATTCCATGAACTCTGGTATTTCTTTCTCTATCATTGATGCAGCTAACTGTAAAATTCTTGGTTTGTCAGAAGTCTCAAGATTGACAGCATTTGTAGGCTCAATCAAAATAGGCAATCACTCATGATAGTGCTCCGGGAGAGTGTCAAGATTCCCATCGTCTGGTGCCTCAAAGAGGTTTTCACCATCCAATACGCTCTTTATTTTATCTTTTGTTTGATCTAATACTGCCAGATTCTGGTTTTCACCATTAGATCTTTCTTTTTTGTTTTTACTTTTATAGCTAGGAGACTTGACACTCTCCTAATCAAAAACTCTATGTCAAAAATCATTGGTGGAACAATCATTTGTATCATCTGCGGAAATGAAGTTTATGATAGCTTTGTCACTTGGAAACATAGGTATATTGATAGGCTCGGTTGAATCCCAATCAATGAGATCAGGATGAATCAAAGATAGCGGGTCATCAGGTTGTGTGAAATCGGCTATGGTTATGGTCATAACGGAGTGGTTCATAGGATCTGAGGTATGAGGTGGATCAATGATGATATTGTCTTCATGATAGTCTTGTTCGTTTAGATCTGACTCAACATCACTAGAATCATGGTGACTTTGTAGTTCGAATTCGCATGTTTGGGTCCCTGAACCTTGACCTTCAATTAGAGTTGGGGCGTACTGGTGTATTACATCAACCTCTTTGTCCCTCTAGAACTCATCATTGTAAATGGTGTCCCATTCATATTCAGCAGAGTCTTTGTCAGAATTGTTATCCACGAAGTTCTGAACTGTTGTCAAACAAGCTTCTTGTGAATCTGAGCCTTCTTGCAATGTGAAGACAGTGCCATGCAGTTGTTTGGATGTGCTTTCTTTGGAGTGAGTATCATAGCCCAATCCAGTTTTCTCTTTTGCAGCAAGTCCGCAGAGGTTAATAGGTTCAACTACTCCTCCTTTCCTTTTTCCGATAGGACCTTTATCATAGCCCATCTTTTGCATGATTGAATACGCTTTTCCATATTTGTCTGTGGGTAATTTGACATTAAAAATTGCTTCATCTTCATCTTTATAGAGCCAGTTTAGAATTTTTGTATCCTCAGGATCTTCCATGGGGAATTTTTCTTTGATGAATCGTCCATTAAACTTTGTGATTGGCTCTGTTGGTGATTGCTTTGATGTTGATGCTGCTGATAATTGATGTTTCGTGATAGACGGTTTTCCATGTGATCGGGGTGACATAGGTAAATTGGCAAGACAAAGAGAGTATTCTTCGACTCCATGGTCCTTGAATTTCAATTTCTTGTCAAAACTATTGGTTAATTGACTGATTTGCATGTCAATCTTTAGAGAAGTACTAGCATGAGCTTCTCGATTGTTAGGAACCAAAGTATCTTGACTGGATTTTATGTTGGCACAAGTTTGAATATTGGAATTATTAGCTGGTATTGTGATTTCCTGTCCATCATAAGGAAACTTAAGACATTGATGATAGGTTGATGGGACAACTTGCATTTCGTGGATCCAAGGACGACCCAACAAGATGTTGTAAGCAAGATCACGATCTAGTACTTGACAGAAAGTATTCTTTATCACAGGGCCTACTCTAATTGGCAGCATGATTAGACCCTTGGATGCTCTTTCTTCATCATCATAAGCTTTAATGGTAATATTTCTTCTGAAATTAATGGAGTCCTCAGAAAATCCTAAAGCCTTAACCAACTTCATGGTACAGATGTTCAAACCAGCACCTCCATCTATTAAAACTCGTCTGACACGAAACTTGTGAACCATGAATTCTAAGTACAATGATGAATTATGGGGATGAGTTATGGAAACGTCATCCTTTTTAGAGAATGAGAGGCAAGTGGGTGAGGACAAGTGTCCTACCATGGCTTGAAATTGGTTCACATCCAAATCAGTGGATACATTTGTTTCGAAGAGGGCCTTTTCGAGAATTTCCTTATGGGCTAGGGAAATCTTCAATAGTTCCAAGATAGAAATTTGAGCGGGGGTTTTCCGAAGTTGGTTGACCATTTATCATATTGATGTTGAGGTGGAGGTTCAGTGGATTTTGAAGAGGTGCCCTTTAAGACAACTTTAGCTTGCGCCCTTGTTGCATTGACTTCTCTATATTCCACCTTCTTGTTGACTTTAATGACATTTACATGCTCGTCATCTGTGTAGAGATGGTTGATTTTATGATCATCATTGATATGATTAACATTTTTTTTAGAAGACTCACCCTTTTGATAGTTGGGCAAAGGGTTTCAAAATGCTTGGTGGTCTATGTTGGATTGTTGATGTCCTTCTATTGTAATGATGTCATTGTCGATTAAGTCTTGAATAGTATTCTTCAAGGCTTGACAGTTATTTGTGTGATGACCTTTGCACTGATGATAATCACAATAGTATGCCTCATTCCATGATGGAGGCTTTACACTGGGTTCATAGTTTCGTTGAGGCAGAAAAGTAATGACATTTTTGGCCATCAACTCTTTGAATGCGGATTCTAAAGATTGACCCAATGAAGTGTAAGTTCTTCTTTTCGAGAAGAATGAGAATCGTTGTGGATTTGTATTTGAGGTATTCCCTAAGGAGTTGTTATTATTAGTGGTTCCTCAGTAACCTTGATTTTTGGCAGTCCCTTGATT
Source organism: Sequoia sempervirens (assembly GCA_007258455.2). Lineage (NCBI taxonomy): Eukaryota > Viridiplantae > Streptophyta > Pinopsida > Cupressales > Cupressaceae > Sequoia > Sequoia sempervirens. The sequence continues at coordinate 681,134,507 of VDFB02270651.1, read as the reverse complement.
GGGAGTAGAATTTTGATTCACATTGTTCCTCAGAGGAGGAGGATTATTTCGTTGATTTGTGACCGAGTTGATATTGTTATAATTGTTGTTGTGAGGAGAATTTGGAGTACTGAGAACAAATGGCTTGGTCGAGACCTGATTTGCATCAACAACACCATCATTCACCACATTCTTGTTGTGAGTCCAGAATTTAGACTTGTCCTAATTATTGTGATGATTGTATGAGCTAGGATTGTCTTTGTCAAGTTTTATTGTTCCTCTTTTGACCAATGCACTTTCAATGGTTATAACATCCTCGATTAGTTTCTCAAAAGAGGTAGGACAATGTAAATTCAAATGATAGCTCATCTCTGAATTCAAACTGTTAATGAAGGTGACCATCTTTTCCTTTTTAGGAGCAGGACGCAGATATCTGGCGAACATTCTTCTCCATCGCTCAAGAAAAATAATGAAATATTCACTAGGTTTTTGCACAACTTTGTAGAGATCTATCATGGTGATCTGGTGTTGTATGTTGTAGGCATATTGTGATATAAATAGATTTATTAATTCTTCAAATGTTCTGACAGGAGGTGCGATCTTTGATAACCATTCCATAGAGTTTCCTCCAAGACTCCTAGGAAACAAACACATCAAGTGTCCTCATGAGCGAACTCTAAAGTCATGTTTCAGAAGTCTCTAACATGATCAATTGGATCTGATTTCCCATTATAATGACCAAATTTTGGAATTTCACAATGTTTGGGAAATGGAATCATGTTGAGACTTCGATCGAAGGGATAAGGAAAAATGTCCTCAAGAGTATATTTCTTTGTTGTGGTTCCCCCTTGTAATTCTTTGATTTTTCCTTGAAGTGCTTTAATTTGTTGAGTTAAGCACTAAGATCAGATAGGGGTATTTCCTCAGTTTTTTTTTTCAAATTCTTAATATTAAAGTCATGAGGCAATTTAGCTCCTTGGCCAACTCGATAGCGGAAATATTTTTCTTTATCACACTGCAAGATCTTTTCTATGGCTTTGTGAAATTTTGGATCTTGCTCAGCCTCTCTAAGATGTTCCTCATCTTGTTCCTCATCACTATCTATATGTGTTTTGTTCATGTATTTGTATTGGTGGAATGGATTTTCTTCTCTGTTATCCATATCTTTGTCGAAAAGTGGATTACGACTCATAATGTAAAGAGTATTATTGCTTCACCCTCTTCTTGAATGTTTTGGGTATGACCTTCTTGTTGGATTTCATCCTTAAATTTATTGAATTGAGATCTTGTGAAGATAGGCATATGATTTTGAAGAATTCTTCTAAACTTAGATCCTAGTTTTGACAAGTACGATGATGATGATATCTTGATCTGATAAGATGTGGAATCTTATGATATGATCTAAGATGTTCCTAATTTTTGATTGTGGCTTCCAATGATGAAGGATGTCAGAATCCTGTTGGGGAAGTTGAATCAATAATTAGAAATTTGTTTGAGAGATGCACTCTTAAAGTTTTGATCTTTGTTTTTGAAGAAAGATTTCAAAATCACCAAAGGATTTGATTGGGATGTGAAGGATATTCTATAGAAGGTTGTGGTATGTTGTCAAATTCAAGAGGTTGGTTAAAATTATGCTGTTGAGATAGAGCTAATCTCTGATAATAAGCTCGTGAATCCAAGGGTTCTACTGCATACTCATCAATGAATCCCTTAACAAAGTCATGGTATCTATGAAGAAATCCTCGGTAATGAAGCAAGACGTGTCGAATTTTGTACAAGAATTTTCTCCTTTGCAATGTTTTCTTGTATCCTAATGGTTTCTTGGGTTTCCTAATCCTATTGGAAACTGATTTCTTGCAAAATTTTGTTGATTTCCAATCTCTAAGCATGGGGGGGGAAAAATATCAGAATACCAGAAAGGCAAGAAAGATTTTAGTGGTTGTTTTTCATGTTCATTTCAAATGATCTTTTATCTGATTTAATGTGATGGAAGTCACAAAAAACATTCTTGAAAAATAGTTGTTCTTAAAACCCTATACTAACACCAAGTGTATGATCAAGAAATTTTTTTTCAACAAGTGTTTTCACAGGTTTAGCACGTGAAAGACAATTCAGGTAGACTCACTCTTAATACTCAAGTAGGTCATTCTAGTAATCAACAGCCCACATCTTAGAACTGCGTCAACTCACACAGCCGTGTCACCCCTAAAGGGGTGCCTATGTTTTTATCTTTTCCAGGCGCGTACTTAGAGTTATGGAAGTGGATACCGGATCCCTTGAGCAAACGGTCCTTGGTAGTTATATGGCAAGTGTCTTGGGGGAAGATTCTTACCTCCCCTTGCACTGTGATTATTAGAATGTTTGGAAACTGACTTCAGCTGGCCACTACACTAGGTTTGTAGTAAGGATTTCCGTTCAGTGCAGCAATAATAAACTCCATCAGGAGACCTCCCAACCTTTAGAACAAAGGATTTGGGGATGGTTATTTTGCACACTACCGGAAAAAGAGGGTTTCCCCATATTCATTTTAAATTTTATAGTGGGGCGGAATAGCTTGGCTTTGGCTTGAACCCACTTGAGTCGTTCCCGTAGGGTGAGTACTTTTTCCCACTATGGCAGGCTCTCTAAAGGATGCAATTAAAGTAGCAAAAACTCATGAAATTGAAAAGGAAAGTCTGGTATTCTGATCACCCAGTTAAGGGGAGAGCATAGACCTATTTCCACAGACAAAGCAAACAAATGTTCATTTTAAAACCCAAATCACAATGATCTAATCTAAGTGAAGATATTGCTTCACAAAAATAAGTTATTCAATTTTAATTGCAAGATCATTGTGTGGTGACTATCCTAGATTGCTTCATTTTATCCAGATGTGGCTATCCTAGGATTGCTTCATTTTAAAATCCAGAAAAAAAAAGAAAGAAAAAGAATTCTGTCTGCGGAAGGCGTCAAACTCAAAATTATGTATTTGTGTTACAACCCATATGCGCCAAAACAAAAAGTATATGCACCGAAATAGAAGGTATATGCGCCATAGGGAAAATTCTAAATGCGCTAAAATAGTTACCAAATGTGCTAAAACAGTTACCAAATGCGCTAAAATAGTTACTAAATGTGTTAAAATAGTTACCAAATGCGCTAAAACATTTACCACATGTGCTACTTTAAATCAATGCTGATTTAACTCTAAATGTGATTAACTGTATGCACTATTAAATCTATCGTATGCACCAAAGTAATCTCCATATGCGCTGAAACAGACACCATATGCGCTACAAAATCCTACAAAACAAAAGAGTCAAAAACCTTATATGCGCCGCAGAAAAGGTCGAATGCGCTAAAATGCAATTTTTTTTCGAAAGTGAACTCCAGAACGCGGAAACTTGTCAAAAAAACCTGCAAAGAAATGTTAAAATCATGGGTTCGGGCCCCACGGTGGGCTTCATTTTATGTGTGTATGAAAAATGTATCGATTATAAATGAATTCAAACACATATCAATAAGACATTATATCGAAGAAATAGAAAGGAAAACAGAATAAACAAACTGTTAATGGCAGCTTCCCTGAAATCGTCTTATTTCTCTCTATCTCCAGCGTTTTGTTGTTTCCAATTGCTCTCAGATTCAGCAGATTAATCTCAACAAAATGGACAACTAAAGAATGAGATATAAATGAAATGCATACTATGCTAAACTGCAAGGATTATGCTAAAATATAAATATTGCTATGATGCTAAAAAGATGTGAGTACATAAGCTAATTGTGTATATGTTTGTATGTTCATCACGTGTATGTGTGTAACCAAAGCTTGGATTTGCACCAGTATTTATAGAGTTTTTGAAAGGATTTGATTGGCTGATATGATTAACGACCCAGATTAAGCTTGTTAGAATGAACGGTGAAAGATTTTTGAAAGTTGAGAGAAAGATAGAAGGTTTCCTTTTCCTTCAATTTTTGTCATTCAGATCCGAAGGAAGGTTGTCGTTTTGAAGAATGAGTTGAAATGAGTTTCATAATTAAATAAAATAAATTTATTTAATTATATGTGGGGATGAAATTAGAAGTTCGCATAATTAAATAAGTAATATTTAATTATGTGTGAGAGATGATTTTAGAAGGTAATTAAATATTTATAATATTTAATTTAACTATGAGATGAAGAGAGTGTTTGAAGGAATATTCCCTTATTTGAATTCAAATATTCAAATTTAGAATAATATGATAATTAATATAAATAAATTGTAAAATTTATTTAATTTAATTAAGAGGAATATGAAATATGGTAATAATTAAATAAATTTATTTATTTAATTAAGATAGAAGAATTATAAAAGTGAACAATATAAATAAATAATTATTTATATGTAGATTGAATTATAGATTTAACTAAATAACTTGTATTTAATTAATTACTAGACTTATTATAATGTGACCATTTTTAGGTGCATACAATTTGTATTTACCAACTCCAACAATCTGGTAGTAGATTGTTCTTTTCCTTTAAAACTTCTTGTTTTCTTTCCAATATGAAAATCCTTGTAGACAACATTGATAGGCTTTTTAATCTTTGGTAGATCTCTCACTACTTGAACTGAATTGGTTCTCACTAGATTATCATAATTAATGTGACATTTCCTCCTATGCCATAGTTAAATTTTATTAATTTATGTCATAAAACAATGACCATCAACACCCTTGAGCTGATAAACATTTCCATCTTTCCTTCTTCCTCCAACAATCATAGTTTTAGACCCTTTTTTGATCTCACATTCATAATCTTGAAATATAAGATTGTATCCTTTTCTACACATTTTTCCAACACTCAAGAGGTTATGCGTAAAATACTTAACATAGTAAAGGCCATCAATATTATGCTTGCCATAAAAACTTATTGAACTTATTCCACATATCTTAGCACCTGAATCATCACCAAATCTAACAAGTCCTCCATTATACCTTTCGAGTTTAACAAAATTACTCTTGTCTCTGGTTATATGGCTAGAGTATCCAGTATCAATGATCCAATAGTTCTTATCCTACGTAGCATGAAAAGTAGATACCAAAGTACCTTTAGTCTTAACCTTTGTCTCTAGAGGGTTTTCCTTCACAAAATTTTCAAAGTTAGCAAAAACAAATTCATCGTTTAAATCCATGAACAAGCATTCATCATTATCATCTTGATAATCAAATTCATCATTAGAAATAATTGCATCTTCTCTTACATAACAACTTTTCTTAATCATTCTACCCTTTTTTTCCTTATTTTTGTCATTCACAACTTTGTTTGGACATCTTGAAGCATAGTGACCTATCTTTCCACAACTAAAAAATTTGAAAGGAAACTTACCTTTGTACTTACCAGTACCCTTTTTAATCCTTCCACATCATCAAGATCCTATTGATCTGATTCTTCAATCTTCTTTGGTTTTCTAGCCTCAAAAGTAGTCTCAACTTTTACACCATTATTTGTACCAAATTCTCTCATTTCAAATGAAGTTAGAGAACCATACAATTGATCTCTAGTATACTGATCTATATTTGTAAATTCCTTAATAGAAAAAACTTTATGACTGTAAGCTTTAGGAAGGGTAGTTTTCTTTACCACTTTTTATTCTTTTACTTTTCCACCAAGACATTTGATGGAGCTAACCACTTCATCTACCCTCTGCATGTAGCTTGTAATGTTTTCATCTTTAGACTTTTGCAAGTTCTCAAATGTGATCTTTAGATTTTGTATCTTAGTTTGTTTAACCTTGTCATCTCTTTCATAAATGTTTTCCAACTTTGTCTGAATTTCTTCAGTAGTTTTTAAATTCATAACTTTCACTAATTCAAAATTTGTAAGGCTACTTAAGAGAGCATACTTATCTTTACTATTGATTCCACATGCCTTGATTTTAGCTTTAGTGCTTGGACCATTTGTAGGTATAGTATATCCATTATGAAATAATTTCTAGACATCATATCCTAGATAACATAAAAATCCTTCCATCCTTGTTTTCCAGAATGCATAGCTTGTTCCATCAAACATAGGGATCTCCTTCTTTTGTGTCATCCCAGATCTACTTTAAGTGGTTAAGATTTCTTCCAAGGAACCTTTCTATGATACCGATTATTGAATGCACAAGAAAACTAAGAAGGGTGTGAATTAGTTGTACCCTAAAAATTTAAACACCTTATATACACATTTAGATCCGCATTCATTCATTAAACCCTTAAATCTGTTATGATGATTTATCATGAAAAGTAAATTTAAAAAATTGAAACACAACCACACCACACACAAGAGAACACTAGATTTATGTGGAAAACCAGAGAAGGGAAAACCATGGTGAGGATTAGCTCATAATATAAGTAATATCAACACCAAATACAATAGGGCTCACTGTCAGAGGGCTCATTGCCCAATGAAGAAAGGCTCACTACTAGAATAGAATAGAGAATAAATTTTGCATAGAGAAAATAATCTCAATGCAATAGAGAATCTACCAAAATGTCACCAACACCTTCACAGCTTGACTGAAGAATTATAGACACGTTATGCTCACTACATCCAATAATCTAACACATGAAAGCTAACACTAAACTTCTCAATTTCACACTCTATAACTCAATAGTTCATATCATTTGCATATCTCTTGTTTATCTCATCATCCCTCAAAAACTTAGTTCTTATTTATACCATCCTCAACCTTGAAACCTTTCTCCAAAGTCATCTATGCACATCAATTGTGAAAACCCAAATTAGGTCGGTGCCAAAACACTTTCGTGGAAAGTAGAAGTGAAATTGGACCACATCATTTCTTATTTTGGACCAAAATCTAAAACACCATTCAACCACATGCTTCTATAAATAATAATTATCCACCGCAATTAGTATAAACACCAAGTCAACATTTACTCATGTAAACACCATTAAAATTTTAAGTAAACACTTCCTCAAATTTAAGGATGACTTAAAAACCACACACCACACTAGAACATGAACTAGACTATTCCACAAACACCCTGAAAGTCTACAAACTCCTTCACAACAACTTCAACCTAAAGAATGTACACACCTATTACACTTAGACAACTCTGCCATACACTGTTACTTGAGAAACAAAATTTTGAAGCACCAAACCTCAAACCATCTTGACTAACAAAAGATACCAACACTATAAACATTCGTTTAGATCTGAAAGAGCTTAAACATAACAATAGAGAAATGCAGAGCAAAGAAATTTCTCCCAAACACCTCTACAATGCATAACTCACGCACTAGTGAACATAACTTCTTCTATGCAATTATTCATCACACCAAATCCTGAATATAACACCTTTGAACATATCTCACCAACATATCCAAAATGCACAGGAAGATCTCCAACCTAGGAGAAATGCAAAGAAAAACCATAACACGTCCCTACAACATAGAATACCACTACAACACACTATTTGTTGGCAAAACAAGGACAAACAACTGAGAGGGGGGGTGAATCAGTTGTCACAAAATTCTTAAACTTTTCAAACTTAACTTAACTTTATCTAAGATTTGATGAAATAACAATAATTCATAAACAATCAACACATTAGAAACACAAAGAACACCAAGATTTTTTACGTGGAAACCCTGTTAGTGGAAAAACCACAGTGGATGTTAGTCCATATTATTATACCCTGTTAAAAGTATAATGAAAAATAAAGGGAATGCACATGCATTCAGGAACACTTCTTAGAACTCATTGCTCAAATACAAGAGGGCCCACTTCCCAAAGAATACATAGCAATTCAGATTAGATTTGTAAGGTATGAACTAAGAAAATAACTTCTACAAAAGCTTGATTATAGTTCCAGTTAAGCACAAATACACTCTTTCACACTTCCCTCAAAATTCTTCACACTCTGCTCTGCAATCAAATGAATGGATCACTATTCACACACTTGCACTTTCTCTAGCTCTTCCTCACTTCACACAAACAACCATTCTTATATATCCGCAACCTAGATTTACATCAACAACTTTGTCGATCAAGATATAAAACATATTTACAATGTCGGCCCCAAACTTACATATAAATTTTTAATGTGAATCAAATACCGTTGGCCAATATTATGATGTGACCCAAAACAATATCCTCAAGTGTGCCAAACATTCAAATTTCAATCTCCAAGGATCCACAACACGTAACAACCATCATCTCAGCCAAGAACATGAAAACCTGAACACACGACAAAAATCTTCAACCACTAGCACAACGATCAATGTGGATGTAGACAAAGGATAGAGAATGATCTATAAACATCCACAAGCAACAAGAACTAACAAAGAAGCATCCACAACAACAAAAATTACTAGAATCACATAAAATTTAATCAGGAGCACTGATAGAAACCACATAAACACTATTAGAGCACAATTATTCATAGCATGATCAAATCTTCACACGAACCTCTAAAACTTCTGGTGGATAGACTAGATAATCTCAGCAATAAACCCTTTAGTCTAGAATAGTTGATCATCGATGTACAAATCAAGACACCTTCATGACCTTCATTGTTCCACTGGCATCCTACAACTCTTTCTTTAACAATTTTCTCAATATCCTCGACATATACAACCTTCAATACAGTAGTGCTAATAGTGTTGACATCAATGACAACCACATATCAGCAACACAACTAGAACATCCAACAATCTCCCAAAAATCTCCCCCTTTGCCATTGATGGTAACACATGATGTGAAAAATACCATCAACACAACTACACTTACTCCCCCTTAAGTTCTGGCTCTTCTCCTCAATTTTTCTTCACCCCAAAAATATTTTTCACATTGCTCTTCTCCCCCTTTGACATCAATGGAAAAGATAAGCATTATCTTCCCACATACAAGCTATGAACCACATATCTGCACATCTGAATACTCCTGCTAAGTAGCAGCCACAAAAAAATCAATCTGAATCAGGAAATATCTATGAAGCACATAGATTGATGTAAGTAAATGCATCTCTAGTTTGTATCAGGAGGGGTAATCACCCCTAGCATTCCTCTGAGATACTCAAAATTATCCTTTGGAAACGATTTGGTGAAAATGTTTGCAATCTATTCTTTGGTAGGTACATACTCCAGTTTGACTTCTTTATCACTCATTTTCTCCCTTAAGAAGTGAAACTTGATTGATATATGCTTGGTCTTAGAGTGTAGCACTCGATTCTTTGATATGTTAATTGCACTTTAGTTGTCACAGTATATGGCAATAGGCTCATCATATACTACTCTAATATCTTTCAGCATCTGTTTCATCCACATCACTTGAGTACAGTTATTTAAAACAATAATATACTCTGCCTCAACAATAGATAGAGAAATGGAATTATTCTTTTTACTCATCCAAGACACAAGCTTCTTTCCTAGAAAGAAAGAAAAACCACTAGTACTTTTCCTGTCATCTACATCTCCTACCCAATCTGCATTAGTATATGCACTCAAATTAATATCATCATCCTTAGGGTACCAAAGCCCAAAATCAACTGTTTCGTTCAGATATCTGAAGATTCTCTTTATAGTAGTCACATGAGACTCTTTTGGATCAGCCTGAAATCTAGCAACCATACATACATCATTCATGATGTCTAGTCTTGTCTAAGTTAAATAAATCAATCCACCAATTATTGACCTGTATCTTGTTTGATTTTCTGTAGGAGAATCATCATTCTATGTTAACTTGCATCCGGTTACCATGGGAGTACCAATAGGCTTTGAGTCTTCCATGCCAAACTTCTTCAAGAACTCTTTCACATATTTATAATGAGATATGAAAATTCCATTGTCTAACTAAGGAACTTGTAATCCCAGAAAGAACTTCATCTCTCCAATCATATTCATTTCAAATTCACTCTTCAATTCATCAACAAATTTCATACATATATTGTCATCTCCTCCAAAAATAATGTCACCAACAAAGACCTCAATAATCAACTCTTTGTCATGATCCAATTTGAAATACAAGTTGCTATTAGTAGTACCTTTATTGAATCCAAGCTTCAATAAGTATTTATCCAGTCTAGCATACCAGGATTTGGGGGCTTGCTTGAGTCCATATAGAGTTTTCTTTAATTGAAAAACCATGTCTTCCTTATCAGTCAGTTGAAATCCATCTGACTGTTCAATATATACCTCTTCTTCTAATTCACCATTCATAAAAGTTGACTTCACATCCATTTGACAAAATTTATAGTTCTTATATGCAACATAAGCAAGAAATAATCTTACAACTTCAATTCTAGCAACAAGGGCAAAGGTTTCTTCAAAATCAATACCTTTCATTTGTGAATACCCTTTACATACTAGTCTTGCTTTATTCCAGACTACTTCACCTTGTTCATTCAGCTTATTCTGAAAGACCCATTTAGTACCAATCACATTTTATCTTTAGGTCTGGGAACAAGAATCCATGTATCATTCTTTTCAATCTACATCAGTTCTTCCTTCATAGCTTCCATCCAGTGTTCATCATTACAAGCTTCATTGACATCTTTAGGTTCAATCTTAGAAATCAAGAAATACTCTTCTGCAATATTTCTTCTAGTTTGCAACCTTTATTCTTGTCTCCTATAATTTGGTTTTCTTAATGATTCAGCTTTACATACCGTAGAACTTTGGGATTCTCTCAAACTTCTAGTTCTTTTGTTCTTTCTTCTTCACTTGCAATTGTCTCTCCTTCCTAACTTTCTTGATTTACTGGAACAATTTGAAGTTGATTATGTGTTTGAGCATTCTTCCCTTTGTCTGTACTAGCTTATTGGTCATCTGAATCTTATCCACAGTATCTAGATGATCTAGCAAAGTCCTCATCAACTCTGACATTTGCACTTTCAATCATTTTTCTCAATCTTCTATTATAGCATCGGTAGGCCTTGCTTTTAGTAGAGTAACCTAGAAATATTCCTTCATCGCTCCTTGCATGAAACTTTCCTATGTCCTCATCTCTCTTAATATAACATTTGCTTCCAAAGATCTTGAAATATTTAATAGTAGGCTTATAACCAAACCATAGTTCAAAAGGAGTCTTACCAGAATTACCATTGACATTTACCCAGTTTAAAGTGTATATAGTAGTGCTTACAACTTCACTCCAATAGATGTGAGGCACATTTCCTTCAATCATCATTGTTCTAGCAGCATCCATAATTGTTCTGTTCTTTCTCTCTGCAACTCCATTTTGTTGAGGGGTTCGGGGAGCAGATAACTGTCTTCTAATTCCATGCTCTTCATAGAAAGAATTGAACTCCCTGGAGGTGAACTCACCACCTCTATCTGCCCTTAAGCATTTTATTTTAAAACCTTTCTCATTCTCTCCCATAGCTTTGAAAAATTTGAACTTCTCTAATACTTCACATTTTTATCTTAAGAAAGCAACCCATATAGTAATCATCAATAAGCATCATAAAGTACCTTTCTCCATTAAGACTTCTGACTCTAGAGGGACTGCATAGATCGGTATGCACCAGCTCCAATAATCCATTTGAATGATGTTGTTTGCTTTGAAAAGAAACTCTAGTTTGTTTTCCCATATGACATTCCTTACAAATTGTGTTAGTAGGCTTTACTAGCCTAGGTAGATCTCTTACTGCTTGAGTGGAGCTTACCTTGAAAATGTTATCAAAATTCACATGACATAGCCTCCTATTCCATAACCAACTTTCATCTACTTGAACAATTAAACAACTTTCATTAGCAACATTTAGGTCAAAAATATTACCTCATCTTTCTACCTGAAGCAATTACATTTCCAGAACTTCCAAGTACCCTACATCTTCCACCTTTGAAATGAAGATCATAACCCTTGTCCACCATCTCTCCAACAATCAATAGGTTGTGCTTCAAGCCTTCAGCATAAACGACATCATCAATTTTATGCTTACCACTAAGACAAATAGATCCTCTGCCACGAATCACACCAACATTGTTATCTATGAATCTTACAACCCCACCATCATATTTATCTAGACTTACAAATTTTATTTTCTCACCAGTCATATTATCTGAGCATCCGTTGTCAATAAGCAACTCATCCTTTTCTTTAATTCAAGTTGCAAGATATTTCTCAACTTTAGTAGATTCAGTAGCCACCAGACCATTTTCCTTGATAGCAAGGAACACCCATTCGTCTTCATTTCCATTTTCTTTATCAGACTCTTCATTAGTCACTCCTTCAGCATAGTAACATTTGTTTTGAAATCTAGATTTGTTAGGCTTAGACATAGGAACTCTTTCAGGACACCTTGATGCAAAATAACCTATTTTATTGCAAGAGAAACATTTAATAGGCAACATTCCTTTATACTTACCTTGCCCTCTACCTTCTTTCTTCACAATCAGTGCTTCCAGCTCTTCTACTTCTCTTTCTTCATCTTCAAGCTATTTCATTTCTTCCTCATACTTGAATGAATTTCTGGAACACTCTCCTGGATCATATCTTTACTTGTTTCTTCTGGATACAGTAGCCTTAAATGTAGATTCAGTCTTGTCAACAGATTCACCAAATTCACTCAACTCGAAGGTAGCAAATTTTCCAATTAGTGTATCTCTTGTCACATTCGTCACTGATCTGATTTCTTCAATAGCATGAACCTTTCCTTTGTAAGAGGGAGGTAATGATTTGAGCACATTAGCTACAATTTCTTCCTCTTCCAGGGTACCACTGACACATCTAATACTCATCACTAGTTCATTTACTTTTTGCATAGAAGAAGAAATATTTTCATCTTCAAATTTTCATACTTGCCTTTCAAAATTTGTAGCTTAGCCATCTTCACATGTGCATCTCCTTCATAAATTTTTTTTAGCTTCATCTGCATCTCATGAGCTATCTTTAGACCTATCACATTTGTCATTTATGAATCTGTCAGAGAACTCAGGAAAGCTTCCATAGCCTTGATGTTATTCTCAACCTCTTTAATTTCATTAGGAGTGGAAGGACCATTATGAGGAATAACATATCTATTCTTTGTGATCTTCCAGAAGTGTTCACCTAAACATCTCAAATGAAATTCCATTCTAGTTTTCCACAGTGAGTAGTTTGTTCCATCGAATCTAGGACTATCCTTCTTTTATGATGGCATCTCAGATCACCTCAAGCTTTTAAACTTCTTTGGAGGAACCTTCTTTGATACAAATTGTTGGAAAAACAAGGAGAGACAACTGAGAGGGGGCATGAATCAATTGTCACAAAATTCTTAAACTTTTCAAACTTAACTTTATCTCAGATCTAATGAAAGAATAATAAATCATAAACAATCAGTACATCAAAAACACAAAGAACACCAATATTTTTTATGTGGAAACCCTGTTAGGGGAAAAACCATTGTGGATGTTAGTCCACAATATTATACCCTATTAAAAGTATAATGAAAAATAATAGGAATTCACATGCATTTAGGCACACTCCCTAGAGCTCACTACTCAAATACAAGAGGGCTCACTGCCCAAAGAATAAACAACAATTCAGATTAGATCCATAGGGTATGAACTAAGAAAATAACTTCTACAAAAGCTTGATTACAGTTCCAGTTAAGTACAAATACACTCTTTCACACTTTTCTCAAACTTCTTGATGTAGAGGGGATGAGACTTTTGGAAACACACAATGATTTCAATGATTGCAAAGATGCACTCACAAACCTCTTCTAGACACCCCTATGGAAACAATGCCTAAATGGATCACTTATGACACAAATCCTTCTCCTATGGACCCAAACCCTAGGAATGCTCTTAAGAGGCATAATTACACTTGTCTTGAATGACTACAAAGCCCCAACCCTTTGTCTTAGACAAAAGTTACTTTTGCACCTTGACTAGGCTTCTAGCCCAACTAGGCCTCTAATGATGGTCTTTTTGACTTTTCTCACAACTTTTCCAAAGGACCCTCCAAACTAATGACTGATTAAGATGTGTTTTATGATGCTAAACAACATATCAAATCCCTGGTGGCACTTGTTTCAAAAAAACCTTCCCAAACCCCTCTCTAAACTTATCCCCTGACCATGAATCTTTCAACAGTATCCTAAAATGTCTCCAAACCAAGGATTTTAAAGCTTTTAGGCTTCTATGACACCTTTAACACGCTCAAACACAAAACCCTCACTAAATTGCTCCAAATCTAGGGCTTCTTGAAAACTAACCTTCCAATCACTTCCAGAACTAGTTCATTGACTCTACACCATTAGGAAAACATATTGAATCAATCCTAACTCAAAAATATATCCCTCATTCAGGTAGATCTCCTGCTGCTATACCTTAGCCTCCATTTTCATGCACTTTGAACTGTCAAATCATGGTGTACACCTTAAAATCACTCTTTCCTACTCATTAGCTTGTTAGATTTATATGGTACATATTAAATGTGATCCATTTCATAGGTTTTCAGTCATAATCCTCAATGAAATGGATCAATAATCCATAAAACCTCCCAAAACTAGTGAAAATCTAAATTTTTTGAGGACAGTCAGTTGTAAAATGAAAATAAATTGATTATTACTACTTTCAGGGCATTCAATGGTGTTAAAAAATATAAATACAAATTCCTAAAGCATCCTACTGGACATATCTTCAATAGAAATCAAGTATTCATCAAAAGAGCACAAGAAAATGCAAAAAGATTGAAGTTTTCTTGATTTTCCTGTAGCAGTTTGTACAGTACTTGCACCAATAGCCCCACCAATGTACAAATGAATTCTATGGCTTTGTATGACCTTTCCCCAACTTATCAAACTGTTTTGGATTGATTAGTTTACATTATTAGTGTTAAATCCTCAAAAACACACTTACCCGCCCAAAGATGGAATTCAAAAATTTGAATTTCCAACTTGCAATTTATTGAACTCTACCATCTAAAAACTATTGGATCTTTAATATCCAACCTTATTTGACCTAATTAAAGCATTAGATTACTATTTAAACCCCTAGAACATGACTGCCCCATTTACATTGCATTTTGGTCCTAGGGTCCTTATCAGGACCCTTATGACTTTTGATGTTCCAATTACTCTCATCCATGCCAAATGCCATTATAGGCTTCAAGATATCATAGTTGATGTTTTGGAGTGGTTTATAAGTCTTCAAGACCCCTGTAACCTCCTGGCACTCGAAGTGTTCCTCAAAGAGATTGGGTGCTCCTGCACCACTTCTTCACACTTTGCTTTGCAATCGAATGAATGGATCACTATTTGCACACTTGGACTTTCTTTGGCTCTGTTAGCTCTCAAAAGCGTAGGCTGAATGCCTCAAGAGGCTGCCAATATATTGATATGCTTTAGGGTAACAGACAAGGTCAAAAAGCTTTCGACCTTCTACTATTAGGTGTTGCTAGACCTAGGCGGGTGTACCTTTCCGAATGAAGCAGACTTGACTTATGATTATCTTTCTTGCACAATGATTTATCGACAATGGTAGATGGAAGTGAAAAAATGAAATCAAACTTGATAGCAATAGCAATCTTCTGATCTCAGTCCTAAAGTGCTCAATTAACAAATGTAAAACAGATGTAAAGAAACTGAATAAATCCAAATGATGAAATTGCAGAGACCAGTGCCTTATTGGGTATGCGGAGTCAAATGAAATAGAAGTGGGCAACTTATTCTGGCAGAAAATCAAATTGCTGGCATATGTTCTATTTACAACTTGTATAAACATGCAGGATTATGACTACTAAGCTCTACTTTAATAATCCAGATGAATCTCCCTGATTACTGTGATCAACCAAAAGGATTTAATCTCTCCTTGAAAGAACCAATCAATTAATCACACAGATACAAAAAATGTGCACTGATAAACTAAAAATAAGCTTGTTACATCAATTTAAACAACCAGAAAGAATCAACTTGGAGACAGCTTAGCAATGCTTTTCAATAAACTCAATAGACAATTGACACCAAAAATAACCTGCCACACAAACTGGCTTTCATTGAAATCACCATTTGAAAACATGCACCATAGTCTTTGATAAGAGAATTCTACTCTACTGTATCCATCTCTACCTTCTGTATCTAATCTAAAAATATCCTATCATCTGATGTTTCAATTACAATCAGGAGTGCAAATTTATACACCAGCATCAGGAAACATATCACTTCAAATTCATGTTGGCCAACCATGGAAATCGGGCTCATTTTATGTCGACCTTCAACAGCATATAGAAGTTTACTTATGTTGGCCCACAGCATTTGAAAATAGTTAATCGCCAATGGAGCAGTCACCAGGACAGCCTTGAAAGTATGTTGAAGGCAATCCAATCATTAGTTAATCATCCTGTACTTTGTGCATCGCCGTGACCTTCTGTCGTCGGGGAGAAACCATATCAAAAACCTTTTGTCACACCAAGATCACATTTTTGTTATGTCACTAAGACACAAGAGTCTTTCTTACCGAGATATGCCCAACATTCACCTTCGCCAAGACAATATATAATCGGGGAGACGCTATATAGACTGCCCCATGTTTCATCAAAAGTCCACATGATACATATTGGTTGCCGAGACATATGATTTTTCCTGCCGATGAGTCCATATGTCTATGTATGTCGCTGTAACTTCCAACTTTCAGCAAGACATCACATAGAGTATGTTATGTCTTACCGAAAACCCCGAGCTCACATCTTCATTTCGCTGAGACAACACCAACCTCTCGCCGAAGGCCGCTCATTTGAATTTGTCGGCAAGACCCAACAGGTTCGCTATGACTATATATTGATATCATTTTGTTTGACCGAAACAACCTTTGTTTTCTTAGTCGGTAAGACATTTAAAACTCGGTAAGACATTCCCCTGACATCCCCTTGGTTTTTTCGAAAAGAAACACTGCGAACCAAACGGTAAGAAACAAAGAGTTCGCTGAGACACAATGCCAAAAAATATTACTTTCACCGAAAGAGATCCACACAAGCAAATCATAAAGACATATCACGTTCGTAATGACCATTCATTGAAGCCCTTAACTCTTGCTGATATGAATCCTTCCTATTGCTGAAACAACGAAACAGTCATGCCGATAACTGCTAGAAGATGAAATCCAATCGCCATGATGTGAAAAACGTCTTGCCGATAGGCAACACAGATGTTTGCTAGCAGAGAACACAACATGGATCGGGGGGAAACTAATGAACTCACACCGATACAGACTAGAATGTGAAAAATGCATGATCTGATGGATTCAATGAGACAAAAATGGACAAAATGTGAGCAAAATGATACGAAAAAAAACCCATGTGCTTATGATAGGGACCATACGGAAACCTAGGGTTATGGAAAACAAGTGAAAATATTGTAGAAATTTATAGTCCCAATAGTGGCTTCGTCTGGGGATGAATGAGAGTAAGATCATTGCAAGGATCCAGAAGCTTGGGTGAGTAGACCAGACACAAAATGAGAAAAATGGAAATGGACAAACAACATGATGAAATGAATGCAAAATGAATGCAAGATGGAGATGAAAAAAAACCCTAAACTACTGTGCATGGAAAAGAATTTTAAAGAGGACAAGCAAGAGTTGTCCATGCACTGGCAACCGTTAATCCTTTGTGTTTTAACTTCACCTATTCTGAGTTGTTACGATCTGAAATTTAAACCACACTTTCCCCTGTCAAATACCTGGTTTTTCCTTGAGTTCATTAGATTCTTCTTGAAGACAATCATGCGATTTGCCCTGTCACTATTATTGAAAGTTCTTAGAAAATCATCATGCTCGATTTGGACCAAAATCCCTACACCATCCTGTATTTCAAATTCTTCATCATCATGGGACAGACCCTTGTTATTTTCAACATAAAAAACGCAAATATATTCAATGCAAAATTCCTCATTATCTTTCTCACTGTTGCGTACTATAAAACACTCACTCAACTGTATTGAAAATTCATCATCAAAGTGCTTCTCTTGAGAAACAAAAAATTCTGTCATATCAATGCTGTCTAAAACACACAAATCTGAAACCTTTTGTACCTCTTCAGTATCACCATTTGGGATCAACATTTGAATATGACTCATATCTCTAGTATCAAGCATATATGAACCAATCAAAGCTGGACCCCTATCATCATTGGCATGCAAATAAAAGTCTCTTCCACATGAATTAGAAATTTTAAAATCACATACCTCTTTTTGAATGGACACAGGCTTTTGATCAACACCAAAATTTTCACCATTATTCCAAGAAATGCACTAGGAATCATAAAAATCTTTACACAAAGATCCTTCACTGTCAAAACAAATGTAAGCTGGACACAAATCTTCAAGATCACCTTCATATGCACATTCCTGGTATTTAGAAATTAACAAATCTAAAATATGTCCACTGCTGAGCGAACAAGTCTCAACATTTTCATCACTACAGTTATATTCTTCATTTTTGTCATCATCAGAAAGAAATCCAAGACCATCAGAGAATGAGAAATCAGAAACATTATCAGCGCAGTCATTTATTCCATCATTTTGCTTGTCTGGAATTATCTCCTCTTTCTCATAAAGTAGATTTGAAAATACCTGATATTCATTCCTGGGCACACCTTGGAAAAATATCATTTGATCTTCTTTTAATTCTTCATCATACAATGGGTTTGAAAAAGTTAGGAAATCACTTTCAAATGTACAAACCTCATCATCATCAGCTGTATCTTCATAATAGGTAGAAGGACCCCTTGATTGCAGATCAAAATCCTCTGGTTCATCATCAGAATCTGAATATTGACTGGATTCCTCACAACATGCACTACTTTCCCTGTCATAATCTGTTATGCAAGAGAAATCTCTTGTACCTTCATCATCCTCATGCAAGCTATCACAAGAATCATCTTGACTTGCACATGTCTTATCTTCCACCGGTTGCATCATTTGATCAATTTCTCTATGCTCATCAGAAATACAACAATTGGATTCAACATTGATAGTGTTCTCATACCTTATTCCCTGGGATAATGCCTGTATGAGGTTAAAAGAGGAGCCTTCTGCCTTAGTCCTTCTCTTCTGCTCCAATGTTTCTTCTTTTTTTTCCTTCCTTCTGATCAACAACTGTTAGTCTCTCCATCTCTTCTTCAGTAAGTCTCTTCATACTGTATTGAGCAGGTACCTCAACAGAATGTGGGTCTGTATAATCTTCTTCAAAGTTAGAAAGGACCTGCTGTTCAGGCATATGAACATTTATTTCTGATTTGAAACATCATGTTAATAACCTTCATCCTCCCAAGATGAGTACCTCTCCACAACATGGTGAAAGGTATTTGAAGTCAAATATATTGTGTGATCTTCTCCATTATTTCCCATCAACATTCCCCCCTCTTGCATTCTTTGGGCAACAACACAATAATTTGGGGAATGTGGCTTATCACAAACTTCACAAAAATAATTGTTACTTACCATATAGGTTCCCTTCCTTGTCAATGGATCAGGAGCTTCCTTGTTTCTAGGCCTAGCTGTTATAGGTTTTCCATCCTTCCAGTTTGTATTATAAGGCATTTCATGCAACCTCAGCCTTTCATTTCTGTAAGTATTCTCCTGTCGGTACTGATAATTGCTGCTTTGTTGACGAACCTTAGGATTGTCTCTTTTATCCATTATCCTTGCATCCCTCCTATTGTTTTCAATTGTCTGTGCCATCTTCTGAGCCTCAACCAAGTCTCTTGGGAATCTATTTCTCAATTCATACCCTGTTTTAGGATCAAAAGCATTCAAATAAACACTCAGTGCTACAAAATCTGGCAACTTTGATCCATGAGGTATCTTATTCTGCAATTTATTGAATCTCTAATCAAAATCATAAATTGTGTCATTTTGATCTTTCTGAATCTATATTAATTCATGAAGAGCAGCATCTGGTGCACTTGTATTCCCATATTGCTCAAGGAATTGATCCTGAAATCCCTAGAGAGAATCAATAGAGACTGCTGGTAGGCTGTTGAACCAATCCCTGGCATTTTCAATAAGTGATATCATGAATAGCCTCATGCGTAAATCTTCATATGGCACATCCAAATCTTGGATGAAAGCATTGAAGCTTCTCAAATGCTCCTCAATAGTAATTGCATTACTCCCTGTAAACTTTGGAACAATTCCTCTACAACTGCCATCCATTAGATAAAGGGATAATTGAATCCCTGCCAAATCAAACTGTCTGATCATTGTTGTGTATTGATGATGGGGGCCACCAAGTGGGTACTGATGCTGGTACTGTGGAATATACAACTGACCATGAGGTGGTTGTGGTGAGTATATATTCTATTGTGCATGATATGCATTGCCTCCATTGTGAAAATTTCCAATTGTACTGTCAAGCATTTGAGGAATCCAATGCCTGCCTGCATTTGCGTACTCATTCGTTCCATATACAAATTCCATTCTTCATCAAATTTTTTCAGAGTCGCCACCTACTTTCCAAAAGTAGGAAAATGATTCTTTTTGATCTTCTTCCCAGTGGAATCACCCTTTCTGAATCTTCTCAAATTATAACTTTCTTTTTCCTCCAATGACTCTATATAATGGTCTTCAACCGAATTTTCTGATGTAATCCCCAGCAGAGTCACCAATTTTTTAGCTCTCAAAAATGCAGGCTGAATGCCTCAAGAGGCTGCCAATCTCTTGATATGCTTTAGGGAACATACAAGGTCAAAAAGCTTTCGAACTTCTACTGTTCAAGTGCTGCTAGACCTAGGTGGGTGTACCTTTCTGAATGAAGCAAACTTGACTTATGATTATCTTTCTTGCACAATGATTTTTTGACAATGGCAGATGGAAGTGAAGAAATGAAATCAAACTTGATAGCAATAGCAATCTTTTGATCTAAGTCCTAAAGTGCTCAATTAACAAATGTAAAATAGATGTAAAGAAACTGAATAAATCCAAATGATGAAATTGCAGAGACCAGTGCCTTATTGGGTATGCAGAGTCAAATGAAACAGAAGTGGGCAACTCATTCTGGAAAAAAATCAAATTGCTGGCATATGTTCTATTTACAACTTGTATAAACATGCAAGATTATGACTACTAAGCTCTACTTTAATAATCCAAATGAATCTCCCTGATTATTGTGATCAACCAAAAGGATTTAATCTCTCCTTGAAAGAACCAATCAATCAGATACAACAAATGTGCACTGATAAACTGAAAATAAGCTTGTTACATCAATTTAAACAACCAGAAAGAATCAAATTGGAGAAAACTTAGCAATGCTTTTCAATAAACTCAACAAACAATTGACACTAGAAATAACCTGCCACACTAACTGGATTTCATTGAAATTGCCATTTGAAAACATGCACCATAGTCTCTGATAAGAGAATTCTACTCTACTGTATCCATCTCTACCTTCTGTATCTAATCTAAAAATCTCCTATCATCTGATGTTTCAATTACAATCGGGAGTGCAAATTTATACACCAGCATCAGGAAACATATCACTTCAAATTCATGTCAGCCAACTGTGGAAATCAGGCTCATTTTATGTTGGCCTTCAACAGCATATAGAAATTCACTTATGTCGGCCCACAACATTTAAAAATAGTTAATCGCCAATGGAACAGTTTCCGGGACAACCTTGAAAGTATTCCGAAGTAAATTCAATCGTTAGTTAATCGTCTTGTACTCTGTGCATCATCGTGACCTTCTGCCGTCAGGGAGAAACCATATCGAAAACCTTTTGTCACACCAAGATCACATTTTTGTTATGTCACTGAGACACAAGAGTCTTTCTTACCGAGATATGCCCAACATTTTCCTTCACCAAGACAATATATAATCAGGGAGATGCTATATAGACTGCCCCATGTTTCATCGAAAGTCCACATGATACATATGATTTTTCCTATCAATGAGTCCATCTATCTATGTATGCCACTGTAACTTCCAACTTTCGGCAATACATCACGTAGAGTATTGTATGTCTTACCGAAAACCCCGAGCTCACATGATTTCGCTGAGACAACACCAACGTCTCGCTGAAGGCCGCTCATTGGAATTTGTCGGCAAGATCCAACAGGTTCGCTATGACTTTATATCGATATCATTTTGTCTGATTGAAACAACCTTTGTTCGCTTAGTCGGTAAGACATTTAAAACTCGGTAAGAAATTCCCCTAACATCCCCTTGGTTTTGCTGAAAAGAAAAATTGTGAGCCAATCGGTAAGAAACAAAGAGTTCGCAGAGACACAATGCCGAAAACTATGACTTTCACCGAAAGAGATCCACACGAGCAAATCGGTAAGACATATCACGTTCGCAATGACCATTCATCGAAGCCCTTAACTCTTGCCGATATGAATCCTTCCTGTCGCTGAAACAACGAAACAGTCATGCCAATAACTGCCAGAAGATGAAATCCAATCGCCATGATGTCAAAAATGTCTTGCCGATAGGAAACACAAACGTTTGCTAGCATAGAACACAACATGGATTGGGGGGAAACTAATTAACTCATGCCGATACAGACTAGAATGTGAAAAATGCATGATCAAATGGATTCAATGAGACAAAAATGGACAAAACGTGAGCAGAATGATACGAAAACAAACCCATGTGCTTATGATAGGGACCATACAAAAACCTAGGGTTATGGAAAACAAGTGAAAATATTGCAGAAATTTATAGTCCCAACAGGCTCTTCCTCACTTCACACACACACTAAATTTGTACAAAGAACCATTCTTATATATTTGCAACCTAGATTTATATCAACAACTTTGTTGGCCAAAATATAAACCATATTTACAAATAAATTCTTAATGTGAATCAAACACCATCAGCCAATATTATGATGAAACCAAAAACAATATCCTCAAGTGCACCAAACATTCAAATTTCAATGTCCAAGGATATGCAACACGTTACAACCATCATGTCGGCCAAGAACATGAAAACCCAAACACACATGAGAAAAATCTTTGACCACAAGCACACTGATCAATGCAGAGGTGCAAAAGGGATAGAGAATGATCTAGAAGTATCCACAAGAAACAAGAACTAACAAAGAAGCATCCAAAATAATAGAAATTACTAGAATCACATAAACTTTAATCACGAGCACTGAAAAAAACCACATAAACACTGTCAGAACAAAATTATTCATAACACGATCAAATTTTCATACAGATCTCTGAAACTTCTGGTGGATAGACTAGATACTCTCAGAAATAAACCATTTAGTCCACAACATTTGATCATCAACATATGGATCAAGACACCTTCATGACCTTCATTTTTCCACTGGCAACCTGCAACTGTTTCTTTAACAATTTTCTCGATATCCTCAACATGTACAACCTTCAATACAAAAGTGTTAATAGTGTTGACATCAATGGCAACCACATTTCAACAACACAACCAAAACATCCAACAATCTCCCAACACTATTTCCTCTTTTTATCAAAGTTTCTCAAAAGCACTTGGAAACCAAGCACTAGAGACACATCCTCAACACAATTGAACCATCAACAACATAACAATGTAACCACTTATCCATAGAAAAAATTATTATCAAAGAAACACTAGAGTTTGACACCATTAGCATTACTAATGACAACATAATGTAACTAATTAAAGCATGGATAATATCAACTTCTCACACTTGCAAAAATCTCATCCAATAATAGAAATTAATGACAAAATAGGTTCATTGACATCAATGACAACACTAACTGCTTATACTTGCAATACCCTCATACTGAGTCACTATCTACTGATAATCTCTAAGCATAATACACAAATGAGAAAAGGATGGATAATTGATTAGAATAAGTTTTTACCTTGATTCTAATTACAAATTCCCCATAAATACATGTTGAACATCAAAATTAGGCAGGGCATAGGGGATATGAGCAATAAAATCAATCAATTTATCATGAACTCCCTACTTATAGTAGATGAGGTCAATGAACATGATGTTTGGCCCAATATTAGCTTGGAAATACTGTAATAACTAGCTGATTAATTGCTCAAAATTGAAAATAGAGTTTTCAGGAAGGGATCAAAACCATTCCAATGTAGTTTCTTTAAGTGACTATAGAAATAATTTAGCTAGCAACTCATCCTAATAAAGGAAATTGTTTCATATAGTAGTGAATGATGAGACATGATTCTGCATATCACCTCTACCATTGTATTTATCAAATTTCATAACCCCTAACCCTTGGGAGATATGGACATTCAAAATGTTTAGGGCTAAAGGACTACAATATTAATAGATTTGTAATGTAGATTGAGAGGCGGTGTTAATATGCTTAACTCTAATTACATCTGACCCATATTTTGTAATAGGGTATTTTAAATGGGATTATAAGATGGTGGGGGAGGTGGATTGTCCATTTCAATAGAAGTATGAATTACAAAAAACATGAACATTAGAAGTTTGGATAAGAGAGGAAATAATGGTATAGTCCAAGGGCATATGAGAAATCAAAACACTAGGATGGCCGAGGGGTATAGACATGGTACTATCAAAAGCACTAGAAAAGAGTAGAGTAGATGTAAGAATAGTGTTGGCCATGTTTATCAATGTAGAGGTCATCGAAACATTCAATTGCATATAGGTGTTACATGTCATTGAGTTTCAACATATAAAGCTGAAGATTAAGAGCTCTTAGGAACATGGGCCTCCACTATAGCTCTCAAAGCACATAGAACATCTACACCCTTATGGTCTAAGATAGCCATATTTTTCAGAGTGGTGATAATAGGGGAAACTTGTATGCACTAAGAGCCTTATTTAAGAAATTCCTCAAAATCCTTCAAATTCTCCTCCATAGACTAAAGTTGATCAAAAGGAATCTTTAGAGAAACATCATGGTCTACAAGAGAATAAGATCTAGATGGGTACTAGTCTAAGAACTTATTTTGATATTCATAGGTACATCAACAAAAATAAAAGGAAGTGTATATCGAGATGATAAACCCATCGTGAATTACTCAAAATTAGGAGCTTGACGGATTGGACTAAATTGATGTCTTGAACCCATATCCAAATATCGAATGCTTATTTTTATTACATATCTAAATGTTGTAGACTAGGTCATGAACATTAGAAGAGTATCACAACAATCGGTTCAACAAACCTCTAGACAAGAGAAAATAAATTTTTGACAAAGACTAGAGAAAATATGCATTCATGTCATCAGGTTTACCAAAATGTAGATGTAGATTTACTATTCTTAAGATGATGAGGTATCAAGGAGAAAATAGCTCTCAACTACCTCAAAAGATCCAACTCAAGTGATAAGATAGAATGATGAAGAGTACCTGTTTATATACTATGTAGAATTAAAATGTGAGAGTTCCAATATTGAAAGAGCAATTCACAAAGGTCTTCTAGGAAAATTTATGATCTCTTAGGCAGTGATGACAACATGAGGCATATACATCCTTGTAGCACCCTATCATCTCATATAGACAAAAAACTAAGAATTTCTCAAAAAGAAAACACGTGTCTACTAACCATTTGGATAACTAGAAACTCTTAAAATGCAAGAATACAATAGAGAATAACAAAAATTAAAGTAATTGAAACTAAATAAAATATGGGTGATAAAACGAGAGGAAAAGAAGAACTTACTCATTGAGAACCAAGAGATGAAACCTCCAACAAAGTAATATATTTTATTACCTATGCACATAAGACCAAGAAAAAATGTTAGGGTTATTTAGGGATTTTCCTTGGTCAAATCCCCACTTTGGTGTTTCCACCTCCACATATAGCTAGACATGATAGAGAGAAATAAAATGGATGTGATATAAGAAGAATATATATACTAGAACAATATGCTAACTATATTTAAAAGATAATGCAATGAAGAGATCACAGTTAACCTCCTTTAGAAAAATGAGAATGTCAAAAGGAAGAGGCTACAATCTCCAAGATTGAGAGAAATATGCCAATAACACTAAAGCTTCAATGTAGTATGGATATGAAAACAATAATATGTAATGGAGATGGTGGAATGGAGGTAAAGAAGATGATGTAATGAAGAAAGAGCAAGAGAGAGTCAAAATATTGTGAATTCCTTCTTGTGTAGAGAAAGAGTCCAAAATGAGGTGTTTTAGGGGGGTTTATGCATGTAGGAGTCATCCTAGCACATCTACAAGCTAGAAAAGGAATTAGATTCACTTATAGGAAGGAAACATAACATAAACAACTATTGCAGTCAAGAATATATTTGAGATGTTTATGTGGCACATAGACATCTACATGGAACACGTTCATTTGAGACATAAATCCACCTTAACAATAGGAAATGAATGGGTTAGGAAATTAAGAATTGAATGAAAAAAGGAACATTTCTTATTATCTTTAATTTATCTATAGGGGAGGCTCATGGGATGTTAAATTGTATAAGATGTAATTTACTATATTGCAATAAGTTATTGTAAAGGAAAACATAACATTAGTTACTGAGGAAGGATAAGTTGAACCAAAGAAAGAGACCAAGAAGAAATAGTTGCATAGGAAGTAATAATAGGAGATACAAAAAAAAATGTGCAAGAACAAGATAAGTCTCTTGCTGCACATAGTGAAAAAGGAGCTTATTCTCCTCCAAGGAAAACCTCTTTGAATGTGTCAATATGGTTTAACCATACAATTCAGAAGAGGCAAAGAACATATTTGCATGAAGAGGAGACAAAAAGTTTTAACATATTGTCAAAGGCATTCCAATCCTGAGCCAAGAGGAAGAAAAGATCAAGAAGGATATCTACTATCACCATGGATGAGCAAGGAAGTAGAATTTATCAAATAGTCATCCAATTGGTAGATAAGTATGAATATAACATACAGTTGGAGGATTACCAAATAAGATAGGTTAATTTAGGTGTTCAAACACAAGAAGGTGAACAATAATCTTTGTAGATGTCTATTTTTTCCATTTTGAAAAGAATACAAAAGGATGAGGACACCAAAGAGGAGCTCAAGGCTCAGGTAGCACAATTGGAAACATGTGTGAACGATTTGATTGGACCTATTGATGTAGTAGCTCTCAAACCAATTTTGTAGGATGCCCACAAAGGTAAAGCCCTACATCCTAACCCTGAGGGATGGGTTTCTACAACAAAAAATAGAAAAGCATTTTTTGGGCCTTAGTAGGTATAGTGCTAGGGAAAGTAATAAAATATTATCACTATATTAATGATGAAGATAGTATAGCCCACAAAATTGAGGTGAGAATTGATGAATAATTAATGGTATAGAAGGATTACATCCCAATTTTGCAAAGAATACAGGTAAAATATTTAGAAGACTTGTTGAAAGCAATAATGATTGAAGAAGAAGATTAGGACAAACCAATAGAGTGGTTAAAAGATACATAAATAAGGGTAAAACACCTAAATAAATGAAAAATTAAGTTGAATAAGAATTCGATCCAAGCCGAACAAGATATGGTGAAAATTGAACACTTTGTAGAGAATATTGAGTACACATTTTGGGAGACACCATATTTAGTTACTTCTCATAGTAACATGGTTGAGGAATTGAAAGGATTATTGCAAGGCTAGGCCACACAAGAGGCCATTGAAAAATGATGGATAAGAAGATGAAGTTGCAAGAATTCTAGGACAAGTTTGATAGATTCACGATATTACAAGAGAAGATGGAGAGCTTAGATTTTACCAAAAGAACCAAACTAAAATACCACCAAGGCCCTCCCATGGATATGATAAATGAATTCATCACAATCTTTTATTATTGATTCCTTGGTTGAATTCAGTCAAACATTTAGATTTTTCTTTATTTTAAATAATTTTGTAATAAATAACACTTCAGTGATAAGTTAGGATCAATGTTGTATCTTGAGTTAAGGATAACTTTATTTAAGTTTAGTTTCAATTAGATCCTAGATCAAATTGGGAACTTTAGTTTTCTTTTAGTTAGATTTTTGTATAGATCCACAAATTATGGGATTCCCAAGTCTATATGATTAGGATCTTTATAGGAGATCATGGTTTTTTGTATTTTTGCAACAAATTTATGCAAGTTTCAGCGTGGAATTTCCTATTGTACGTTGTGAAATTAACATATAAAATAAAAGAAGGGTGCTTGATTGTATGAAAAATTGGATCTTGATCTTTGGTAGTGGTATGTTTTTGATTTATCCAAGTTGAGAAAATTGATGAAATCTATTGTGTTCTCATGTTATTGAATAGAGTTTTATCTCAAATCTATGCATGATTGATGGCGATCTAATTGGATAAAACTTCAAAATATTAAGTTTAGTGAATTTTATTTGAATTTTGCATTGAAATTTATAGTAATTGTGTGAATGCTAGTTACTATGATATTGGTTAATGAAATTTTATCTAATCACTTATAATTGGTAAATTAAATATATCATATTATTGTCCATTTGTTTCTATTAATGCTTTTTTTGAGATTCCTCTTTTAAAATAAAATAAAATTGCAATGCACCCATATTATTAGGGGTAAATGCTTTTGATTGGAGCTATGAACTGGGTACAAGAAACCACAAGAAACTACCAAACCCGTGAGTACAATGGCCTAACAAAAGCACAAGGCCTGCGAGCACTTTGGCCCAGCGAGGGTTTGAACCATGGTGGTCATCACTACAGCCAAGTGACTTGACCACTGAACCATGCCCTTATTGAAAAATTTAAAAATTTAATGTTAAGGTTTGGGCCTTGGTTGTTTGCACTACAGACAAGAAGCCCCACCATTTCACCAAAGAGCCTCCCCTTAATACGAGGGTAAACAACAAACTCCATTTTTGGCATGGTAGAGAGCGACCCCACAAGGTTTGAACCTTAGTTGTTGGATCTATAGGATAGAAGCCCCACCATTTCACTAAAGGATCGTCCCCTTTTTAGATTCCTCTCTTAAACCTTCAATATTTTGATCATTTTTTAGCATGTAGTGTTTTAAATGAATTAAAGAGCATAACAATGTTGTAAATCAAATGGCTCATGCAATTGGTTACAAGTTTCAAAGGGTTTATTCATCTACTTTGAGTTGCATGTATTGACTGCATTTTTAGAAATCTTGGCTAATGCATGCCCCTTGTTGAACATGTTCACAACGACCACTTAGCTATAAATCATGATCAAGAATTGACCTAAAAGGAACCTTGGAGTAGGAAATACTAATTTCCAAGAGGAGCAATAACTCATTATTTCTCAACAAGTTGTTTGTGTTAAAACCACCCTCAACAACATCCTTGGCCAAGGCTCTCAAATTTCAATTGTAGGTTCCTTATCATTTTTATTATTCATTTATATAATTATTACATTATATTTTTTCTATAAAAATATATTTTCACTTGTTTATCTCCCATTAATAAAATTAGTTGATTAATCTAATTTGAATTTATGTAGTGGAATTTAGTCTCAAAGGAACCTATATTTCTTCTTGTTATATTCATTTTTTTTATATTACATTTTGTTGAACCCACAATTATACACTACTTCTTTATTGATGTAGTTCATAGCACCACTTCTTTGTTGTTGTGGTTCACTATATTTCAGTGAGTCCGCTACTCAAATTTAACACAATATTAGAATAGTTTATTGAAAAAAGTAGGGAAGAAAAAAATTGTTTTGTAATTTTTTGAGGAGTTGACCCAAACCTAATTTTATGCCCTCAAAGGAGAAATAATATGGTGGCCTTCAATTGAATTGTTTATGTATTTTTTATTTTTTATTTATTATTTCTAGAATTAATTTGTTATCTTTTTTTTATTAATATAGCTTCTAGTTTTGTTAAAAATGTTCATAATGTTCCATTTCATGAATTTGATAGTGACTTAGCTATTCTTATGTGACTCTATGACTTTGATCCATCTCATAAATTTATCTTAATTTTATGAAATTTTGTTGCAAGAGGATTGAATCTTTAATACTGATCTTAATATAACTTTATCTTCCCTTTATTCCAATGCTCTCCCTATTAGTGATGAAGCATTAGTGAATGAATATCCTCATCTTACATATGATCCTCCAAGGATGGATGCTGAGAATATTTCATCTATTCCTTCTCATAAATCTCATACTCCTAAGAAAAATGTTAATTGAATAATTGTTAATGGATTTACCCTAGTTTCTAAGGGTATTTTGAGTCAATTTATTACTATTAAAAATATTTTTTTCAAAAAAGCATAATCAATCTATCAACATAAATATGTTTTTTGGTGTTCCAGAAGCCTTAGTTATCAATAATCTAGCTGTTAATAGAGAAAACCCAAAACTGAGAAAAATAATAAATGTTTATGGTGACACTTCTACATCACAACCTCTGAGTTCTTAATTGCATCTTGCTAAATCTATCACTTATAGAATTCCTGTGACTACTAATTATATTTCAATATACCACACTTATAACAATAGAACAGATAAAAAACATTGTTAATACAACTTCTCTTCCACCTTATCTACCTATTCTTCATTTACACCTAAACCCATCGAGAAACTTTATGTTACTCTTGCTAAGATCTCCCTTAAGGATCGCCAAAATTTTACTATTTATCATGGAATGATTTAGAAAGCCTTAGATACGACATGAGTACCTTATATTTCTAATCCAAATGATTTGAGTGATTTGATATAATATATTCATTTTGATTCACCAAATATTACATTCTATCAGGATGGGCTTCCTTCTCTTGAAGTGTAAAGACAATATGATCTATTAATGATAATTATTGATGTGAATGAAATTAGTATCATATTCACTCTAATTAATCCTAGTTGAATTCTTAATGTTTTTAGTTTGGATCTATTCCCTAAGATAAAAAATGATACTAATTCTCTTGCTTCTACATATTTATCTATTTGTGGGTTTGATAACGTTGGTCAACAAGCTCTTAGTACAATAATATTACCTCTGAACCTAGGACCACTTATATTACCTACCTTGGTATACATTATTCCAAATGATTTATCATATAATATTATTCTAGGTAGACTGTGGGTCCATGCTATGGGTGTTGTCCCATCAACCTTCCATCAGTTTATTAAAGTTATTCATAGTAATAAAGTTATTACAATAGAGTATGACCTTGGTTCCATTTACTATTTTCAATTTCCTAAAGCTTTCTAATCTTCAAATCCTCCTACTTTTAATAATTTTATTCCTTCATTATCCTAAAACTATAATTCCATTATCAAATCCTTTTAATTATGGTCCTACTAGCCCTTCTTCTATGACAATACATGTCTTGGTGACAATTGGGGCTTACTTGAATTTACACCATCCTTTATTGGAGAATATAATGTCAATCAAACTCACTTTGACATCCCACATATCTCATTAAAAACTACTAAAAAGAAGCATATCATAACCCCTTTCAATATTGTCAATAGATTGAACTAGGTCATGTGAATCCTGCTCTCCATTCTATTCATAACTTTATATCTTCTTTTATAACAATATTTGAGACACCATTGTCAATAAATGTTGATGATGATGTTCCTTCTACTGAAAATGTATGTCAAGTAGTGATGATTGGAGCTCTTTATACTTCACCACTAGGGGCCTAGTGAGTACAATATTGGCCCTTCTAACTTCGGTATTCCTTCAATTAACAAGGATTTATATTCTCCTATTAGAATAAATCATTTTTATTTTATAAACTTAGCTAGTAATTATTCTCAAATGTGTGCTTATACTTCTAATTTTTCTAAGGATAATGATGCTGACTCTCTTTCTCTTTTTGATTTGGAGACACGTTATTGGCACAAATTTAAAATTCTTTCTAAGGATGTATATAAAGTAAGTGGTCGTGGGTGCATGGAACAAGGAGCTAAGGTCCCTATAGAACCAAAATAACTCTTATATAGTGGGTCTAGGTTACTATCCTTCTCCTTTATGTACATCCCCTCTATTTTATGATGCCTCTATGAGTTATTCTTTTGAAAAGTTAGACCTTTCTCCACAAGATAAAGGATTCATTCCTGCTCCTTCAAATTTATATAAGAAATATCATATCTTGTTGAGGCTTCTCAAAGACCAATTCATCATTCTTACTCCTCCTACACATAAGAAATTTCATAAAAATAATTAGAAAAAACTTCCATTCTATGCATATCACAATGTTCTTGGCCATTCCACTACTGAATTCCAAGACTTGCAAGATAATATACAATAATTTCTAGAATCTATTACAATCACTCTTCCATCTATTGATTCAAATGATTCTTATTTTCATGAAATTTGATATTGAGGTTCATCTCTATCTAGTTCAGTATAAATCCTAAACATTCTTCTTCTTCTTTTATGTTTCTACCCACTATGAGGCAATCATTTTTATTTTTTTTGTCATTGCCATTCATGGTCATACGATCTCATGTATAACTATACTTTCTCTATGGTAATAAATTAATAGTATTTATCATAATTTTCCTCACCTGTATTCTAGGGCGAGAAAGAAAATTTGTTTTGGAGGTGTGCATCCTTTCTATAGTTCATCCCTATTCTTTCTTCCTCTTTTCTTTTCTTAAAATATCAACATACTACACATGATAATATTTTAAAGAGGGGAATATATATTTCTCACGTGTGCATTATTACATCCACCTTATCTATCTTTTCCTTTTGTATTTATTATCTATTTTAGTCCTTTGAGGCATTATTTATCTTTTAAATTGTTAAGCCACATAACATAATACATCTTGCTAGATTGTATGCCTTATCCAATTTATCTTTTTTATCACTAAGCCACCTATCATAATGTAGCTTGGTAGAATGTGTAATTTATCTAATTTATTTTTATATCAATGATCACATAGGCTAACAAAGCTTTCTAAATCATAATCTATTTTTAAAAACTATCATCTACACGACCCCTAGTAATAGGGGCAGCTAGTGTTCTAGTCATGTAATATCTTCTATGATAATTGTTTCCCTTTTCTTGGATGTATTCCCTCCTTGAAGCAAGCAATAATAATCTTCTTCTCTTCATTTAGGAATTCTTGTATGTGTTGTGTTTCTATTGCATTTTTTTGGGAAAGACATATAATTTTGAGTCAAATTCATGTATTAAGATCTCCTTCACTTTGTTGACTCAAAAGTTTAGTTTTGCATTTTTGTTATTGTAGTGTAGAAAAATGTACTCCTTTACATTTTTGCACTTTTTTTGGGCCCTCTTAACTAAATTGGACTAAATTATAGGTCAATAAGACCTATTTTACGTCTACAAGCCTAATAAATTACATTTTGCAAAGGGGAAATCCGATAATAATTAATTCCAATGCATAACACTTTACCTTGAGAAATGTGTGTTCCAAGAATAGGGATCTGGGATTGAATGGGTCCTCCATAAGCCTTTGAACCCATTTTTTAAATATGATTTTGGCAGTAATTTTACAATCCCAAATTCAAAATTTGATGGCAGCTTGTAATGTTTAATTTTTGGGAAATTAAGGATAGATATCTATAAATACAAGGTTATTTTATCAATTCAAAACATCTAGTAAAAGGTGAAATTAATAAGAGCCAATATTATTGTCAAGATCATTCAAGAGAAAAATTATCAAGAATTTGTTCCAGCAATCAAGATCTCAAGCATCATGTCAAAGTTATGTTCAATCATGATTGTTTTTGGAGTTAACATTGTGATGTAGGTTTCAAAGATTCAAGTCAAGCATTCAAGTCGTATTTCAAGAATCAAGATCAACATCCACTAAAATGATTTCATGTAAGATCAACATCAACATTTTAGATTTCCAAGGGTTTGGTGAGTTGCAACAGTGCATTGTTCATTCATCATTCCTTTCATGTTTTATTTCAATTCAAGGTTTAATTACCAAAATTGGGTTTGACCAAGGAAAACCCCCTTCACCAAAAGAAAACAATTTTTACCTCTTGTGATTGTGTTATAGATTTTAGGTTGAAGGAAAATGAAAGATTGAAGATCTCTAAAGTGTAAAATTGCAAAAGCTGCAAAAGTTGTCAAAGTTTCAAGAAAAGTTGTCAAGATCATAGAAAATTAGATCTCATATTTATTTTCTATCATTTTCAAGTGAAAATAGTGGGAAATTACATCTTAGATCTATCTTCAAAGGATCCCAAAAATTCAGCTCAAAAAGTGTTCTTAGGACACTTTGCAACCAAACAAGACACTTAGCAACTGAGTTTTGAGACAAATTTTAAGTGTCTTCCACTCATCCAAAAATAATAAAATTAACTATTTTTGTTAGATCTAGGATTCATCTACATGAATCAAGTCTTAGGTTATAGAGTTTAGGTCATTTTCTATTTTATTTTCATCTCCCAATAGTGTTATTTGAATTTTACCCCCCATCCACACACACATAAAGGAAATTGTCAGATCTTCCATAGAATTGACTCATCTAAGGTCTGAAAGTTAATTCTATCTTGGAGGATCTCATTTACTGAATGAAATAGAAAATAGGTAGGTTCATTAACCCCATTTTTTCCCTTTTTATTTATAGTAAGTTTGGTGAAACATTCCAAATTTAGTATAAAATCCTATGTTTTGGTGAACCTATGCTATTTTTTAATGTTTCATTATGGTGAACCTGACATATTGAACATTCTAATTTCTTATTTGGCGATCACTCAAACCATAGATCTAGGATTTCAATAAGTTTGGATTGCATTGCATTACTTTGTATCTAATTTAGGGTTGTCAAAATTGCATTAGTTTGCATTGCATATAGAGTTTTAAATTTGCATTTTTGCATTGTCTAAAATCTGAAAAATAAAAAAAATACATGAATATTACATTAATTTTGCATAATACTTTCATATTAGTGTATGTTCAATCATTCATATTAAAAACCCGAGTCAAAATTTCATTTCAAAAAGTGTCACATAATTCATTATTTGTCATTAATTATACTTGCATTAGGTCATCAAATTAGCGAAAAAAAATTCACAGAAGTTATAGTTTGAAACTTGGAATAGAGAAAACATAAAATAACTTAGAAATTGTATTTTTCATTTTCTCAAACCCTGTACAGAGACCCATTCGCCCATGGGCGAATGAGTCCTTCATGGCCTATAAAAATTGATGCAGGAGCATCTAGCAGTGTAGGGAAATCTTGCATCACCCCAAAAAAATATTTTCTTTATTTTATTTAGTTGATTTGAGTCTCATGATGGCACTTAAGGGGTGTAAGACAATTAGGTCTCAAAAATAGTGAAAAATGAGCACTTACTATTTTTATCAAGTCAGCCTAAATGGCTCGTATGGACCTGGAAATTTACCCCAAGGAGCATAATTGAAAAAAATTTCCGGTCACAAAAGAATCACCTCAATACCCTACATGGTTTGGGAGATATTAAAGTTTTCACCCTGAGAAATTTCTTCAATGCAGCTTCAATTTTGGATATGAAGACTTTAGAGGCCTTGAAACAACTCAAAAAGTTGACGAACTGACCTACGGTCAATTCATGCGCTATAGATCTCTTCAAGAGATTTCCAATGATATGCAATAATAGTAAATTAGACACTCAGATCAAAAGTTATGGCCCCTCCATGTTGCCCCTCTAAAAAGTGAATTTCATTAAAATTTCTTCCTAGGCTAGAAATCAAGTGATGGGACTTTTGGCACCAAAACAAAAGGGAAAGTTGAACTTTCTAGAAAATTCTAGGGTGGTTACTAGGTAAAATAAAAAGGGTTAAGTGTGGGTTGTAGAAGGTGGCTCTAATAGTGTAGATTGTGGCTTTGAATAATAGATTTTCTTTTCAGAGTTGATTATGTTGTATTGGATCAAGCCCATGAGGTTGTAGCATGTAAGTTTTGAATTTGTAATTTCATTATCTAAAAATAATTAAAAGTGGGTTATTTTTTTTGTCTCTCATCTTTTGTGTTGGTATCTATTATTGTGATTTGTGTGGTTTTAGGTGGCTTGGCTCTCATCAAGTGGTATCAGAGTAGGAGTTCTTGAGCCTGTAATAGAGTGTTGAACGTGAGGTAGTTGCAATAGGACCTATGAGTGTGGGTTGAGTTCAAGATGCCTCCAAGACTTTCCCAACATGGCAAAGATAGAGGCCAAGGTGGTGGAGGAAGAGATCCACCTAAAGATGAAATCAAAGCCCTTAGAAGGCTAGAAACCTTGCAACAAGAGGTTCGAAGAAGAAACGTTCAACGAGATAGAGATGATAGTGAAGATGAAACAAAAGAGGAAATGGAAGAGGAAGAGCAAGATCCAATGGATCCTAGAGAAAAAAGATTGTTGCAAGCAATCTCAAGCATTGGGAAGAAACCTAAAATGGAGGTTTCAACTTTCAATGGAAGTTTGAATCCTGAAAATTGATTGATTGGATCAATGACATGGAGAAATTTTTTGAGTTTGAGGAGATTGAAGATCCTCATAGAGTAAGGTTCACAAAGACAAAATTGAAAGGTCATGCTAGTATATGATGGAAAGAGGTTCAATTAGAAAGAGGAAGACAAGGGAAAGATAAAATTTCCAGATGGGATAAATGGTGTCAAAATTGAAGAAATAATTTACTCTAGTCGATTATGAATTGGAATTGCTCAAGAAGATGCAGAGCTTGAGGAAAGGAACAAGGACAGTGAAAGAATACATTAAGGAATTTCACAAGGTCTTTATTCAAACATGACATTTTGAGGTGAATAAAGAGAAATTTACTCATTATATTAATGGGTTGAAGCCAAGCATATAGGAAGAATTGGCATTGGTAAGAATGACCACCATTGAGGACGCTTCTCAGTTTTCTCTAAAGGTTGAAGAATGGTTGAACAAGAGGTTTGAGAGAAAACAACAAGGTGGAGGCCATGGAGGAAAGACTAGTGGATAGTCTTATGGAAGTCAAAATGAAGATCAAAAGAAGGGTGAAGGCTCCAATAGCAGCTAGAACCAAGAAGGAGATAATACCTACCATTCTCATAATCAAAATAATGGAGACCAAAAGGAAGAGGAATATCTGGATGAGGACCGGGAAGAGGAGGATTTCTTGGAACCTATTTCCAGTGCGGAGAATTACATAGAGCCTATGAGTTCCCTCAACATCAAGGAAGGACAAATAGAAGACCTGAGGGTAATGCACGAGTTGCACATGTAAATGAAGATGTTGAGTCTTCACATTCTAAGGATGAAGAAAGAGGAGAGGTTCTTGTTACTAGAAGAGCCTTGATGAATGAGAAGAAGGAACCAACTCAAAGGAAGAAATTTTTTTTGTACCAAATGTAAGTGTGAAGGTAAAGTTTGCAATGTTATTATTGGAGGTAATACTAATAACCTTGTTTCAGAAGAAATGGTTAGTAAGTTGTGGTTGGAGAGAAGAAGGAACTTGAACCCATACTGGGTTGCTTGGTTGCAGAAGGACCATAAAGCCTTGGTAAATGAACAATGTCTGGTAAAGTTCAAGATTGGAAATTACCATGATAACTTATTGTGTGATATTATTCCAATGTATGTTTTTCATATGTTCTTAGGTAGATTGTGGTAGTTTGATCAGTGAGCGGTACATGATGGACATGCCAACACCTATTCTTTGAAAAAGGATGCGGTTCATCATAAGTTGAAGCCCTTGAAAGATACAGAAGAAAACATATGTAGTAATGCAAGAATTTGTTTGGTTGATGGAAGAAAGCTCCTAGGAGGTATGAGGCATGAGCATATGTGTTTTGCATTGATCCCTAGAATTGAAAAAGAAGATACTATTGAGGTACCTGTAGAAATTTCAGATTTGTTGAATGAGTTTCAATCTATTATTTTTGATAACGTACTTGAGGGTTTTCCACCACTAAGAAAGATTAGTCATCAAATGGACTTGATTCATGGAGCCAATTTTCCAAATCAGGAAGCTTATCATATGACTCTAGCAAAAAGTGAAGAGTTGAACAAACAAGTGCAAGAGTTGTTGTAGAAGGAATTGATCAAAGAGAGTTTGAGTCCATGTGCAGTACCTGTATTACTAGCACC
This sequence comes from Sequoia sempervirens, assembly GCA_007258455.2. NCBI lineage: Eukaryota > Viridiplantae > Streptophyta > Pinopsida > Cupressales > Cupressaceae > Sequoia > Sequoia sempervirens. Next base: position 681,096,658 of record VDFB02270651.1, on the reverse strand, counting down.
AAAGAAGGATGGGGAATGGAAAATGTGTATAGATTCTAGAGACATCAACAAGATCACCATCAAGTATAGATTTCCCTTTCTGAGAATGGATTATATTATGGATTGTTTGAGTGGAGCTGAGTACTTCACAAAGATAGATTTGAAGAGAAAATATCACCAAATCTGGATTAGAGAAATAGATGAATGAAATACAACCTTTAAAACCAAGAAGGGCTTATACAAGTGGTCAGTCATTCCTTTTGGGCTAACCAATGTACCAACCACATTTATGTGGCTTATGAGTGAGGTATAGAAAGAGTTTTTAGGAAAATTGGTTATTTTTTATTTTGATGATATTTTGATTTTTAGTAAGACATAGGAGGAGCACTTGATGCATATCTGAAGAGTTTTTGAGAAGCTAAGGGAGGAGAAGTTGTTGATTAATTTGAAGAAATGTACTTTTGTGAAAAGAGAGTTGGTGTATCTAGGATTTGTTGTCTTAGCAGAGGGTCTTAAAATGGATCCAAAGAAGGTGTCAGCTATCATTGAATGGCCTACCCTAAGGAATGTTATAGAGGTAAGATAGTTTCATGGTCTAGCAAGTTTTTACAAAAAAAATAAATTAAGAATTTAAGTAGTATTTGTGCACCTCTAACTGAAGTGATGAGAGGGGATGGAAAAGTGTTTAAGTGGACCACAAGAGCAGCCAAAATTTTTGATATGTTGAAGAAGAAAGTTACAAAGAAACCTATTTTGGTACTTCCAGATTTCAATAAGGCCTTTTAGGTAGATTGTAATGCCAGTGGCACTATCAGAAAAAAAAAATTTTGAGTCAAGAAGGTAAGACTATTGCCTATTTTAGTGAGAAGTTGAATGATGCTAAGAAGAAATACTATGTCTATGATCAGGAGTTTTATGTTATAGCTCAAGCTTTGAAGAAATGGAGACACTATTTGTTGCCAAAAGATTTGTTTTATATACTGATCACCAAGATTTTTAGTATCTCAATAGACAAGGAAAGTTAAATCAAAGGCACTCAAAGTGGGTTGAGTTTTTGTAGAGTTATACCTTTGTTTTGAAGCATAGGAGTGGAAGGTCAAACAGAGTTGTAGATTCCTTGAGTAGAAGGAAAAATTTGTTGATAGAAATGAATATAGAGGTTGTTGGGTTCAATGAACTCAAGAGTTTGTATCCTAAAGATCCAAACTTTGCAAAATATTGGAAGGCTTGTTTGAAACCTATTACATTGGACAGGATGAGATGGTTATATTTCTCAATCCAAGATGGAATGGGTTTTAGAGGAAGCCAATTGTGCATTTGAAGGAGTTCTATGGGAGAGAATCTAATCAAGGAGAAGCATAGTGAAGGATTGGTTGGACATTTTGGTCAAGATAAGACCATTGCTCTTGTCAATGAGAACTATTATTGGACACAATTACAACAAGATGTGAAGAAGTTTGTAAAAAGTTGTGGAGCATGTTAGATGGTGAAAGGAACAAGTCGGAATACTAGATTGTATCAGCCATTACATGTACTTGAGAGGCCATGGGAGGATATTAGCATGCATTTTGTTCTTGGATTGCCAAGGACATAGAGAGGCCATGATTCCATATTTGTGGTAGTGGATAGATTTTCAAAGATGACACATTTCTTTCCATGTCATAAGACTAGTGATTTTCTTCATGTTGCAGAGTTTTTTTTTAGAGAAGTGATGAGACTACATGGTCTACCAAAGAGTATAGTTTCATATAGAGATACCAAATTTGTTGGTTATTTGTGGAGTACATTATGGAAGAAGTTGGAAACATATTTGAAGTTCAGTTCTTCACATCATCCATAGATTGATGGAAAAACAAAGGTGGTGAATACGAGTCTAGGTAACCTACTAAAATGCTTATTAGGAGATAAGCCTAAGGGATAGGATTTGATTATACCATAGGTAGAATTTTCTTATAACAATTTTTTCAATAGGAGCACTGGTAAATGACCATTCCAAATTGTGTATTGGAGTAGTCCAAGAACTGCTTATAAACTAAGAAATATGGATAAGGGGGAGAAGAGTAGTGCTAAGATTGAAGATTTTTCTGAGCACTTGAAGCATTTGCATGAAGAGGTGAAGAAACATATCAATAAGATGAACTCATAATATAAGGCTCAAGAAGATCAGAAAAGGAGGTCTAAGGAGTTCCAAGTAGGAGATGAAGTCATGGTTCATTTGTGAAAGGAAAGGTTTCCAACTGGTACATACAACAAGTTAAAGATGAAGAAGTTTGGACCATGCAAGATCCTGAAGAAGCATGATTCAAGAAATGCTTATGAGGTAGAGTTTCCTAGTGGAATAAACATTTATCCTATGTTCAACATTGCTGATTTGAAAGAGTATCATGAAGGTGATATAGAGGAGGGGCCAATAAAAGAATAGTGGAAAATTCTAGCACCTACTTTAGAGAAGGAAGAGATAGAAGAAGCCTTGGATAGCTGTGTGGGTAGAAGCACAAGAAACAAACAATATGCAGAGTACTTGGTGAAATGGAGAGGAAGGCCTATTGAGGATTTATCATGTTTTTCTGATGCTGAGGTTAACCATCTTGGTTTCCCTCTAACTCTTGAGAAGTGATAGGGTCACCTTTCTAAATTACCTTGGGTGTCTGATGCAAGAGCATCCAATAGTGTAGGGAAAACTTGCATCACCCAAAAAAATTGTTTTCTTTATTTTATTTAGTTGCTTTAAGTCTCGTGATGGAACTTAAGGGGTGTAAGACAGTCAGGCATCAAAAATAGCAAAAAATGGGAACTTACTATTTTTAGTAAGTTAGCCTAAACGGGCTCGTATGGACCTGAAAATTTTATCCCAAGGAGCATAACTAAAAAAAAATTTCGTTCACAAAAGAATCACCTCAATAACCTTCATGGTTTGGGAGATATTAAAGTTTCTTTCTTGAGAAACTTCTCCAATGTAGCTTCAATTTCATATATGAAGACTTTAGAGGCCTCGAAATAGCTTGAAAAGTTGACAAACTAACCTACTTTTTGCATGTGTTGTAGATATCTTCGAGATATTTCCATTGATATGCAATAATAGTAAATCAAACACTTGGATCAAAATTTATGGCATTGCGAAGTTCCCCCTCTAAAAAGTGAATTTCATTAAAATTTCTTCCTAGGCCAGAAATCAAGCAGTGGGACTTTTGGTGCCAAAATGAAAGGGAAAGTTGAACTTTCTAGAACATTCTAGGGTGGTTATTGGGTAAAATAAAAAGGTTAAGTGGGGGTTGTAGAAGGTGGCTCCAATAGTGCAGATTGTGGCTCTGAAAAATAGATTTTCTTTTCAGAGTTGATTTTGTTATAATGAATCAAGCCCATGAGGCTGTAGCATGTAAGTTTTGAATCTGTAATTTCATTATCTAAAAATAATTGAAAGTGGGTTATTTTTTTTCTTTCTTGCATCTTCTGTGTTGGTATCTATTATTGTGATTTGTGTGGTTTTAGGTGGCTTGGCCCTTGTCAAAAACCAAGTTTTATGAGAATTCTTGTGGTTTTTTGCACTTCCCAGATCTATTGGTAAACCACTATTTCAGTGTGGCAACTTTTTAGAAATTTCTATTTTGTGCATTAGGTCTAATCATCCATTTAGTTTAGGCATTGCAAATTGGATTTTTTTTGCATATTGCAGTTGTGGATAGTTTCAGATATGTGTACATTTGTTTTATTTTTAGCATCATTTCATAGTTTAGCTAGGGTAATTTGCATTGTACAATCATTTCAAGACAAAAAAATAAAAACTAAATGGTAAACCTTGGATAAAGAATATCCTTAAAACCCTTTAGTTGTGATGAATTTGACATGTTAGATGAAGCTCTTGAGGACTTCATCTCACCTAGTTATCCATTAAAGCTTTAATACAAGATGATGCAATCATAGACAATCATGTCAATCCTAGTTGTTCTTCTCTTGATACCTCTCCTACTTGTGACAAAGGTATCTTGGTCTGAGAAGACCCAATTATTGTGTGTTATGAGAATTTTGTTTGTCCCTCTTCCAATGCTACATTTCTCTCAACAAACACTAAGATGGATGGCATAGATGAATATGTTAAGTTCACATTAGATCCCCCCTCACTAGAATCTCATCTAGGTAACTCAGTTAAGGTTATGAACGCACCAATTAGATATCCTTTAATTAGTGAGCCTCCTAAATCACCTCCCATCATAGTACCTTGTAAGGACCTTGTAAATTACCTCCAAGAGCTATCTTGAACTTTACAAGGAAAATTTGTAGCAACAATGTTTCAAAACAACCAAGTTCTCATACTATAGCTCACACATATAACATTCCTTAGTGTAGTGGTAAAGAGTATGATCTTGTTGAGCAACTTTTTCATACTCCAATAACCATCTTCCTTTGGGATTTGATTCAAACATCATCTACATACAATAGGATGCTCCAATAATTTTTGCAAAAGAATGATATCCAATATTTTGTTAAATTGAATGATGTAGCAAAATCCTTTAGTTGTATGCAAGTGACAAAGTCAGATATCACATTCCCTCAACATGAATTATCCTCACTTGAGATCCAAAATAAACATGAGGCATTGATGATAAAGGTGATCATTAATGAAACTGCAATTAGGTGCACCCTCATGGATAATGGAGTAGGTCTTAATGTTTTTAGTATTGATCTCCTAGATAAAATTAGTATGGACAAGAAGCTTATTCAACTCAATGATGTTAATATTTGTGGCTTTGACAATTTAAATAGGAAACCATTAGGAATGATCATATTACCTATTGAGGTCAGACTTGTAGTTTTTTCTACCTCTATTCATATAATTCCAGGACCTCTTTCATGTATAACCTTCACTATGAAATGAAATTTTAATACAAGAACAAGATATACTTGGTTGAAGTAGATGAGAAAAGTTATAAATCACAAATTCAACATGATCATAACACTTCCAACTACCTAATACTTTGATTCCAACCTCAAAGGAAGAACCTATACAAGTAGATGGTAATCATAATTTTATTTCACCTACAACAAAACTCTTAAGTGACAAATGGGTGCCATTAGATTTTACACCTTGTTTCAAAGAAGAGTCCAAAATATCACCCTCAAAGTAAAAGAGACATATACAAATGATTCATCTTCAAACACATGTTTTAGCGAGGATTGGGGTTCATTAGATTTTACACCCTCATTTATGGGAGAGTACACAATCTCACAATTTAAACAAAAACAACCTTGTGTTTCATTTGCTCAATTTGGTTCTACATAAACAACATCACCCCATGATGGTGATGGGGGCTCTTCTACTGCCATCCCTCATGCGAGGAAGATACAAAAATTTACAAAACTTAACAAGGATTTGTATGCTCATGAAGAAGCCAACCCTTCTTAGAGGCATAAAATCTCTTCATTTGAGTTGTAAGAATGGTATGGTATTGGATACAAACTCCTTTCTCAACATGGATATAATGAAAACATGGAACAAAATGATAGAAATCAAGTGAACTCTATACCATACTTGAAAGGTCTAGGTTTCCAACCTTTATCTTCATCCTCATCTAATGCCTTATCATCTACTGTGTGTATGACATCTTGTGATGAGAAAGAAATATCCCCTACTATTGATCAAGAGACTATTTTGTCAAGGCTTCTTAAAGCTCGCTTGATTACTCTCCCTCCAAGAATGCAAAATAATTTTTAAAATACAAGTTCATTTTTTGCATATCATAGAGCTCATGGTCATTCTACTAAAGAATGTAATGCTTTGAGTGATAAAATTCAACATCTTAATGATTGTGGTGGTCTTCCTTGTGTTGATGCACTTATTTCATCTAATTGATACTAATTTTCATCCTACCATGTTGCTCATCACTATGTGGCATTAGTAGCTTTATGTGTCTTGCTCATTGCCATTCATGGTGGTACAATTTTAGGTGCAACCATATCTCTCTTGGTAACAATATGATAGTTCTTGGTGGTTGTCTTTATCACTACGATTGGGGGGAAAGGATAACTAGCTTTTTGAGGTGTGCATTCTTTTCAAGGATCACCTCTTTCTCTCTTTCTACTTAAAATACCAGCATAGCAAGTATGCTGACATTTTAAGTCGGGGGCATATGGTCCCCTGTTCATTGTTCACATGTTCCCTTCTTAGTGATGATATCATACATCTCCTAGGAAGTGTGACCATTACATTAGCATTGAAATTTATTTAATTTTGGAATTTCATGTTGAATTTATTGTAGCACTAGTAGAGCATATTGATCATGTGTGGCGCCTTATCAAATTTATCAAGAGGCATAGCTTTGATAGATTCGTACAATGAGAGCTTATAGACCTGGTATGACTTTCTCATTGTACGGTGAGAGCTTGTAGACTTGGCATGACTTTTTCACTTAGTCACTTTTTGGGGGCTCACCTAGTGGACAACATATTTCATTAGCCCATGTGAGTGCATTTTTATTGCATAATGGATAGTGGGTTTCACTTGTAAAAATTTTAAGACAAACAAATTTAAAGGCTTGATCCACATCGAGTTGGACAAATAGTTGAGGCTTGATACACCCCTTTTTCTTTTCTTTTTTTTTTCTTTTAGTCTCTGGCATTGTATGTTTGTGTATCATGTCTTGCTACTACATATCATACATCTTGTGTGTCCCTTTGTGGTTATGTTTATTTTCCATAGGATCTTGATCCTAGGGGCTTGTGCACCCTCCTTGATCTTTGTCATCCTATCTCACTAACATTTGTACACTTGAACCCCCTCTTGGTGCATAATTGTATACTTTAGTGTGGGTTTGATGCAAGGTCATCCTCTCACTAAAGTGGGGGCTAAATGTAGTGTATAAAAATGCACTCCTTTACATTTTCACTTTGTTTGGGCCATCTTAATTAAATTGGACTTAATTATGCCTTAATAATCCCTATTTTATATCTACAAGCCTAATAAATTACATTTTTCAAAGGAGAAACCCAACAATAATTAATGGCAATACATAACACTTCACCTTGAGAAATGTGTGTTCCAAGAAAAGGGGCCTAGGACCCATTCACCCATGGGTGAATGGGTCCTCCCTAAGCCTTTGAACCCATTTTTAAAGCATGTTTTTGGTGGTATTTTTACAATCCCAAATTCAAATTTTCATTCAGCTTACATAATGTTTAATCTTTCAGGAAATTAAGGATATATATCTATAAATACAAGGTTATTTAATTAATTCAAAACATCTAGCGAGAGGTGAACTTAATAAGAGCCAAGATTATTTTCAAGAGCATTCAAGAACAAATTTATCAAGCATTTGTTGCAGCAATCAAGATCTCAAGCATCATGTCAAATTTATGTTCAATCATGCATGTTTTTGGACCTAACATTGTGATGTAGGTTTCAAAGATTCAATTTAAGCATTCAAGTCTTATTTCAAGCATCAAGATCCACATCCATTGAAGCCATTTCATGCAAGATCAATGTTAGGTTCCCAAATCTACACCCTATTTGCTAAGCTCTTAAATGAACTCAACATATTTGGACTAACATAGGACTGCTTTCAGGTTGTGGGTAACCTATTTGAAAGAAGACCTCTAGTGATAAGGGTTGGATTCTCCTTTTGATGCCACCAAACTATTAATCTCTGAGATAAGGGTAAGAAATTGCATGAAAATAAACCTAATGCTGAAAAAATCTAAGGTGATGCACCAAAACAACCTAGACCTGTTAAGAACCTATCACATTTAAACTAATACCACAAAGCTTGACTCACACAACTCACTTTCCAATGCATTTTACATAAATAATTCATAAGAAGTTCTGTAAATAGTTCTTTTAAAAGGAAAAAAAGGTTTCACAATTAACAACACTACTAAAACAACACAACTTACAACCTGTAAACATACATTTTTTGTCAAATAGATGCATAACACGAGAAAATCTTGCAAGGAAAAGATAGATTTCACAAGACAAACTGATCAATCATTGACAACATACATGAGAACATGAAATGAGAAGGTAAAAATGCTCTACTTTATTAATTCAAAGTGCTTACTATATAATAGGCCCATCAGAGTTACAATACTGCTCCATGAAAAATAGCTCCAAAAACAAAGCTATCCTACTACTAGAAAGAAAAAACTAGCTCAAAATGTTCAAAATGAACATACTTATCAATAACACATCCAAAACTCCTCACACAAGTGCTTCCAGAAGACTCTGGTCAGATACATTAGAAAAGGCCAAAAAGAACCTTCTAGAGACCCTCCAAACTATCCTCCACATGAAAATTTAAGCCAAGTCCAAGGTCACATTGAAGATGTGACAAAACAACCTCCAAAATAGTCAAAACAAGCCCTCCACACTTTCTGCATGTTGGTCAACATTCCTCCAAATTGCTCACATGCCTTCAAATAGGCTGAGTCACACTTTTGGTGTGAAAACATGTGTTTCTTGAAGCACAAGACTCCAAAAATCATTAAAGATAATGATCTTGATTAAGTGATTCATAAAACATCACTAAACAAGTCATTTTACAATTCAAAGCATAAAATAAGGGCCCCACCATCTCCTTGAATTACATTACATTTGCATTAAAAGGCATAATAGAAGTGATTTTCAAATCACTTACATGATATCTTTAAATGTTGGAATAAAATGCAACATATAATGTCATCTGTAAAAGCTTTCAAAAGTTTCCAAGGCATTTGACCATTTTAATTTACCACATTCTGCATTTGCTAATACACACATGGGTAATATTCACTGGTTTTCGAAGGCATCATAGAGCTCCAAAACACTTGGCCAATATGGCCGACCTCCAAATTCCTTGGAAAGAATATTCCAAGTCACATGATGTTGGGAAAAAAACAAAGGCATAGCATAACATACTTGGCACACTCCATGTTGCATAGGACTTGGCAATGTTTGAAAAGGAGAAATCACCTAAGGCATAACATAACATTCCCAATTCAACAAGTCTCGGCCCCCATGCATTAACACATGTTTCAATTTTTTAAAAAAAGAATGGGAAGACAATCCCATTGAACTCAAGTAGGGTCAAACCCTAATCATCAAAACACAAAAATAATAGGAAAATCCCATCATTTTGTCATTGCACACTCTTGAGAGCATGATGCAGCCACTAGGGTTTGAGAAAAAATAGGAAAAAAATGGAGATTACCACGGTTTTGTTGAGATTCACTGACAAGAAATAAAGGAAAAGAGGTAAAATGCTCATTATGAAGCTTAAAATCTGCATTTTTCTATCATTTGGAAGCCATTTCAGAACTTAAGGCCGCAACCATGGACACATTTCTGACTCTTATATTTCACTTGTTCTTTCCGTTATTTCTCTTCTCCTTCACAGCCATCATGAGAACTCAAATGAAGCTTTGCTAGAAGCAAAATCTCGAAAGTTTGCAAAAAAAATTGTGAGAAAAAGCTCCAAGTGAATTAAATCAACTCCATTTTTTATTTTGAGCAACAAAAAGCCATATTTTTTGTTTCTACCTTGAGAATAAAGCATAGAAGCTTGTTTCTCTTTTGCATTTGACACTCCATTGTTGTTTTTGTTGCTTTTATGAAGGATAAAAAACCACCTGGCCACGGCCATGGACAAAAAATAGTGTGTTTTTGATGTAGCTTTGCTTCTTTTTAAAAAAACCCCACAATGCTCTTCGATTTTCCTTTGTATCTGCAAATGTCTTAAACAACCCAGATGGATTTTTTTGTTTCTTAAAGAAGCTCAAGTTTTTTTGTAGAAATGTAGATGGGTTTTTAAATAGACTCCATTTTTTGTAGAATGTAGCAATGCTGCTTCATTTTCTGAAACCCCAGGTGGGTTTTCCATATTTTGCAGAAAAGAGGTCAAACTTGGCCACAACTTGTCATAATGCAAAAAAAGGTTTTCATTTGCTATTCCTGTAGAATGTTTCTCCATTTTTGCTACCTCTATATTAGATTTTCATGATGGACCCAAATGGGTTTTTTCAGTTTGAAAGAAAACTTCAAATTTTGTTAAAAAATGATTCAATGCCACTACATAGTGTGAGCATAATGAAAAGCTCCAATTTTGAAAATTGGGTTTTCCATGAGCATCTGAATTGGTTTTTGCATTTTATGATAATGGACATCATGAATATCTATTTTTGACTCTGAATATGAAACCATTGTTACTGTACCTTCCATACATGGATAATGGCTTCCACTTGCTACTTTTGAGGACAATGATGACCACCTTTGTTATCATTTGGTTCTTGGCTACAGATAGAATTTGTAAAGCATTTCCAAGCAAAACTACCCTTACTCATGACTATGCTCTGTTCTCTTGAAGTACCAGGATTTATGATGGTTTCTATGATGACTACCTTAAAAAAAAACACTCCTTTCCTTTTCTTGATTGCCAATACCATTTCCAAAACTATGTCTGTCTTCTTTGTGCTTCTATGAATGTTCTAGTCGAGCAATTATGTTGTTCTTTATGATATTGGAAAAGAACTCACTGTCATAAATAATGATAAATCTACTCCTCATTAACCAATGTGGTTCCTTTGCACTCTCAAGTGAAACAATCCTTTCAAGCCTCTTTATGACACTTTTCAAGCTACAATTCTCTATTATCTTGCACAACTGAGACTGCTCACCCTTTATGATTGCCTGTAAAGATTGTAATATCTTGAACCATTTCCTCTATTTGTGATCATTGTGATTGTCTTGAAAGCCCATAGTAGGATTTTTGTTAGGTAATCTTTTCCAATAAGGGGTCTCCTCTCATTAAAAAAATGATTCATGGGATTAAACATCATTGAGCACTATTGTTTGTTTTTTCAATGGATACCTTGGAAGATTGTTGACTATTTAGTCATGCCTTTCTATTCATGATACTCTTTTGTTTCTATCATTTCATTGGTCAATTCAAGCTAACTCTAATCTTGATCATACTTCTTCCCCTTATAACTATGAATTAATCATCACTGCATGCTCCTTGTGACTTATGATAACTGTAGCATGAAGCCATCTGAATGGGGTTGCATTCCTAGCCTCCTTTCTCACCCATGTACCATTCCTTATGCATGTGCAATCCACCTCCTTTAAGATGTTCAAATGATCTACCCCAGCTTTTCCATCATCTTTGATAGATGCAATGTTAGTAATAGGCTTGTGTTTATCAACACAATTATCATGTATTTGTATGCTAGAGGTAGGATATCCTTCTGAATTGTTATTTGATTCATCCTTACTAACTATAACATTATTTCTTCATGTTCCTGTAGCATTTAGAAAAGGTACTTTCATATTCACTTGTATCATGACCTTGTCTTTAGAAATGAGACATCTCCTGAACCATGACTGCTTAATTGTCATTTGTAACTTGTCTTCACTGTCATTTCTTGCATGCAATCATGATCCATGTTGGATCATTCATGATGACCAAAACCCCTACATGAAAGGTTATGAGCATATCCACTAATGTTGTCCTTGCATTGACATGTAGCATGTATTTATGATTGTTGTCCTTCCATGAGACCATTGTAATGCTTGCTATCCTACATGAATCTGCTATTTGATTCCACCACATTTGTTTCCTTTTTGATCATGAGTAATACATAACTCTCTCCCCACTTTGATCCTAGTGGGAAGACACATGTCCCCTATGTTGGTGACCTAAAAGCTCACCATCCTATGTGATGTGTGGGTGTCCAATAGGGTCAAGGTGAGAGGGACTTGATAATACTCTAGATTTCCCTCTGATTATTTAAGAGATGCATAATTGAACTTGATACATCTTTTGAATCTGATAATGAAAGTTGACCAACTGGTGTGATTCCATATTGATTTAATGCATTGACAATAGATAAATCTTTGATCAAGTTGCTCAATTTACTTTTTCTTTCAAAGCATGTCGAGCTCTACCCTTGTGGGAGCCACATTAACCCCACATGTTGTATTTAACTGAATCATAAAAGTAACCAAACTTGTCTTAAATTTGCACATGAAGCAAACAGTTAGAAAAATAGATGCATATTTTGGATGTGTTTGATGAATTTGTTGTTTTCTAGGACATCCAAGGTTTGCATGCTTATTTAATGCAGTTATGGATCAGTTTATACATGCATTGGTAGGCGTGTATGTAAGGATTGAGATCTTTCATTGCTTAGAGCCTCGCTCTAATATCATTATTTTTCCAAATGCAGGAGCTAGGAGCACTACAAATTTGGGGAGGACACAAGCAGCTTAGGGCAGTAGCAATAGGGTAAGTGGGAAACTTTGCAACCAATCATTCTCAGGCAATGATTTGTTGCCATTCTTATATGCACATTGCTTATTTTTTACTTATTCATGTATAAATTGCTTCATATTTCCATTGAATAAGTAAAGTTAGTCCCTTGGCTTGTGAGGGACATGTACACTTTATGATTATCAATAAAAGATTACATTTGTATATATATGATTCTCTTTTCTCATTTTTTGTAATTGCAACATTGGAATGGAAAAAATGTAATCTGTTTCATTTGACAATCTTTTTCCATGCATATTAAATCTAGCAAATTTTTGGTTTATCTTTTAAATGTTTGAACAAACAACACAAAAGAATAAACACTAAACCTAATTTCAGCTGAAAGCTTAAAATTCGGCAACAATCAACATCAACATTTCATATTTCCAAGGGTTTCATTCAAGGGTTTGGTGAGATGCAACATTGCATTGTTCATTCATCATTCCTTTCATGTTTTATTTCAATTCAAGGTATAATTACCAAAACGGGGTTTGACAAACGTAAACCACCATTCACCAAAAGAAAAAAAAAATCCCTCTTGTGTTTGTGTTGTATATTTTAGATTGAAGGAAAATTGAAGATTGAAGATCTCTAAAGTGTAAAATTGCAAAAGTTGCAAAATTTGTCAAAGTTGTCAAGATCATAGAAACTCAAATCTCAGATTTATTTTCTGTCATTTTCAAGTGAAATCAATGGGAAATTGCATCTCAGATTTTTCTTCAAAGGCTCTTGAAAATTCAACTCAAAAAGCTTTCTCAAGACACTTTGCAACCAAATAGGACACTTAACAATCAATTTTTGAGGCAAGTTTTAAGTGTCTTCCACTCATCCAAAAAATATAAAACTGACCATTTCTATTAGATCTAGGATTCATCTACATGAATCAAGTCTTAGGTTACATATTTGAGGTCATTTTCTATTTTATTTTCATCTCCCAATTTAAGTGTCGTTTGAATTTTACCCTCGTCCACACACAAAGGAAATTGTCAGATCTTCCATAGAATTGACTCACCTAAGGATTGAAAGTTAATTCTATCTTGGAGTATCTCATTTCCTAAATGAAATAGAAAATAGGTAGGTTCATTACACCCCATTTTTACCTTTCTATTTATAGTAAGTTTGGTGAAACATTCCAAATTTAGTATAAAACCCTATGTTTTGGTGAATCTATGCTATTTTTCCATGTTTCAATTATGCACTTTTCTCTTTTATGTATGTGTTATATAAGTTTTTATATATAGGTTTCTATGTCTATGATTTTCTAACCCCATAGTTTTGTAGGTTTTCATCTTCTAACTTTGTTTTCTTGTGCAGATTTTTTATGTATTTGTTTTGTAGATTCTCAGTTTAGGGGCATGGTTCCTCAAAATTGAAGATTTTTTTGCTTCATTTATAATATCCTTTTAGTTTCCAAATTTTTATTTATTTTTTAGTATCTTTCCCTTTTACTTTAGCATGCATATTCATGTAGGTTCATAAGCCCACTAAAGTGGGGGGAAAATGTTGTATCATAAATTATATACCCTTGCAATTTCATAATATGTTTTATTCCCACTTTGGTGTCCATTCACTTAGTTTTATTTTTGTGTTGGCCTTATGTTTCTCTTGTCTAGATTGCCATTTCTTAGCATAAATTGTATAAACACTAGCTTCTAGTGTGAATGTTCATGTGTAGCACTAGTGTCATTAAAATTTATCATTTAAAGGACCATTTTGAGAATTTTCCCACTTTTCACATTCCCAAGTCAAAGGAAATGACTCATAGTGATTCATAATAGCTCACTAGCATCTCCCTCTTCCCTCCTCTTCTAAATTTTGAAACATATCTATCATTTCAGAAAAAATATATCTTATTTGTCTTGCATTATCAATATTACACACAAATATCTACAACTTGTTATAAATCTCTATATTACTCTCACAATAATATTTCTAGCTCTCTTGTTCTCTTTGGATTTCTTAAGCCTATCTAGTAATATCAATATTTTTATCTTGTGTGTCTGAGAATCTTGGGGGCTTATCACATCCCTTATCAATATCATTTTATTTTAATTGTTTTGTTGTTATCTCTAGATGCACTCAGAGTAAGAAAAAACACTATATATTTATTTTTATCAATATATATTTGTTGTTTTGGGGGTGGAAACAACAAAGTAATGGTTTGACTAAGTAAAACTCTCAAACAACCCAAAAGATTTTTCTTATCTTGCTATGTTTGGAGGTTAGGTGAATTTTGGAGTTCAAACTACACATTCTAGGACTTGTTGCTCACATTTGTGTTGGATGGAAGTGTGACGTGAGGATGTCTACACTATGAACTAGTGTCCTTGAATAAGATTCTCATATTTCAACTACAAGTTCCTTATCATCTATATTTTCCATTTTTTTAATTATTAAATTTTATTTGTTTTTCTATTAGTAGATATTTTCACCAGTTTATTCCCTTCTAACATTTTAGCCATCTAAATTAATCTCAGTGTATGTAGTGAAGTTTACTCTCAATGGAACCTATTTTTCCTTTTGTTAGAGAAATTTTCTACACTAGATTATTTTTTATAAAATATTAAAAAAAATATTATTATTTTATTACCAATCATACTAGTGACATAGATCTGCATAGATGATGACACCAATGACCATACAACAATATTAACAACCATAAAATGGAGGGGTTACACAATTATTTAGGAACCTAGGATAGAAGTGTTCAAATATGATGATTTGATAGTTTTTATTTAGGTTCTTATGCCTTGTAAATGTGATGTTATGATTGGATTTGACCAAAAATACTCTAAAATTATAGCCACCTTCTAGATCAAGAAACTGCCTCCCAACTTTAAGGACTTGTAGATATAGCCTCGCATATCTAATTAAGACAAATCAATGGGCTAAAATAACTTTCTTGGACACCTTGAACTCAATGGTGAGATGATATTTGTAACAAAATTCTTCAAAATAATCTTGTAATACAAATCCATAAACAACAATACCCCAAAAATCTAGTATTTTTATCAAGCTATTTTGATTCTTTGAGTCATGATATCATGCAAGAGAAAATCATACTCAAATTTTAAATATCCACCATGATTTGTAAGTTGTATCTCTTAATAAATATAAACAAGAAGCATTCCCACTAGCTTTAATACCATGTAAGAGTTGGTATAGAATGGTTTATACCATGTAATATTTTTTTCAAGAAGTAACGACCCAAGATCTCAGAGTATGAAAATAAAAGAGAGATCAAATATGAGAGAATAATTATATTCTTTCAAAGGATACAAATATACAATGATAATAGATTAAAATGAATTGAGAATACAAAGAGGACCCCTTGGTAATATAGAGAAAGGTGAGACATAATATATGTACCCTAAGTAGACTTCAGTAACTAGTGTGAATAGGACGTAGGTGATCAACCAATTAGGTAAAACACCTCATTCACAGCAACAATATGCACTAAATGTTGTTTGAGAAAAATATATTCAACATGTGAAAAATAAAAAAATTAGAGCTTACCATTAGAGGAATTAATAATGTTTAGATTTTACATGGGCATAATTATTATTTTGAATCATGATCACTCAAACACATTAGATAAAATGATTCAAGTGGTTCACAAATAAATAAATTCTAATTTTCTCCTTGGTCATACATGGTTACATCCTATGAGGATTCATTTAGCCTATCCTTGCACTCTACTCCATCCTTGGTGCCAAGTTAGTTTTGTATTATTTTTTAAAGTTTTTTTTACATGTGTGTATATGTTTCTTATGTCTATGTGATCTTATACTTCCATTCTATGAAGTTTTTGACCATATTTTTCTTGTATATTGGAGTAGGCATGTAGATGTCTACATGTGTGGATTTTCATCCTCTGATAATATAGTAGTACATTTTTTATTTCCTACCAAGCTAGTGACCATTCAACTTAAAAAAAATGTTATAACTATAACTTGACTCATTGGAAGGAATCACAATATTCACTTGAGAATTTTGGTAAATCTTGACCTTCCCTCCTATTCACCTCCTTCACTTTATAATGTAACCAACAACATCCCCCTTGGCTTGTTGAATAAAACTTTATATACAATACCCTCATGATTTTGATAGTGTTCTTCTATGACACTCTTATCATCTTGCAAGTACAACTTTATTTAGTAGCAAGTAAGGCATTCATGCTCAAAACATTGTTGGGTGAAGTAACAATTATATTTAATATTTCCTCTAAATATTCACTTATATTTGAATATTTACTAATACCACTTTCTTATTATTCTTGTGAGATATTTTCAAACACGTAGCCTTCTATTAGTTTAATATTATATTTTTGTTTGCACCTTGGGACTCTATCTTCCATATTACATTCCATATATACACTAGGGTGTTAGGATTTTTGTAGAAATAAGATTATAACATTAATATATGTTTAATTTGTGTTCCTATACTCTATACATACTTATGATTAAGATCACAAACATAAAATCAAATCCCCTCATATCATTTAACTATTCATAGAGGTTGAGAGACAAATATAGGGACTTGACCATTTTGGAATGCTCCCAAGTAGTCACATGTTTTCTCTTTTTCCTTGAATTGAGTTTTTTAAGGTTCTATTTGCTAGATATTTTCTTTCTTGAGACTTCCTTTTCCATTTAATCATTTATTAGTGTTAAATTATATTTGGTATTATTACTATTACTTTATACTTTTCTATATATTTTTAGTATTCTATTATGGGTTTTGCATTCTCCCTATGGGTAGGTATTATAGATTCCACATATGAACTTTAATTTTATATCACTCATGGATGATAGTTACATAAATATGTGATGACAACACATATCTAGCATAAGAGTGTAAGAACAATAGTTTTTGACCTAAGTGGTCCCTAGATTCATTTATAAGTTCATTGAAACTCCTTGTTTCTAATATAACTTATTTCAATTTCATCTTTCTTTGTTTCCAATATTTCCTATTTTATATTCCTATCTCAATACTATTTTCAATGAACAATTTTAGTTTAATTAGGTAGAAGTACCTAAAAATTTAAGTTGCATTTTTTGAACCTACTACTTCAACACATAATTTATTTTTATTTTAACTTTCATTTTCTTTCAAATATAAAATTTAAAAAATATTTTCCTCAATTTTTATAGGTTACTTACCTAAACCCTTTCCATAATCCTAAAAGAGAAAAATGGTAGCATTTGGCTGACTTATCTACACCTTTCTTCATTAATATTTGTTACAAGTATGAGCAGATTAGTGTTGGCATTGATGGCAACAAGCTTGTGTTGTCATTGGTGTGAACTATATAAGGAGGAATAACATCATTATTGGGGAAGATTGTTGTTGGTGTTATCCATGCTTTGATTAGTTGCATTATATTGTCATTAGTAAAGCTATTGATGTCAACCTCTAGTGTTGCTTTGATAAGATTCTATCTATGAACATATGTTGAGTTTCTATGTTGTATGTGACTAGGTGGTGATGAGGAAGTACTGAAGGTGATGAGGATGTGTTCTTGATGCTTGGTTTTTGAGTGCTTTTGAGAAAATTTGATATAAAAAGGAAATAGTGAATTTCAATGTTGTTCTAGGTTGTAGACTAGTGTTCTAGTGTTACTCTGCATTTCTTCTTGGTTGAAGATCTTCCTATGAATTTTAGATATGTTGTTGGTGGTGTTCACAGGCATTGTATTCAGAATTTGGTGTGTTGGATCATTATACAGAAGAAGTTGTGTTCACCATTATGTGAACAGTGTGTTGTAGAGGTGTCTGAGAGAAATGTTTTTTCTCCATGTTTCTCTACAGTTTGGTTTTAGGTCTTGCAAATTTGAAGGGGTGTTGACAGTGTTGGATATTTCTTCAATTTTGGTTGTTTGAGGTTTGGTGCTCATAAGTTAGTTTCTTAAGTTGTTGTGTATGGAAGAGTTATTTGAGTGTAGTAGGTGTGTACATTTCTTAGGTGGAAGTTGTTGCAAAATATTTTGTTGGATTTCAAGGTGTTTATGGAATATTCTAGTTTGTGTTTAGGTGACATTTGTTGCCTGCAAGGTGTTGTTGAATCAAAGGATGTTACACAAGCGGTTGTTGTTGGACCAAAAGATTAACCTGTCAATGCCTAATACAATTTCCAAATTTATACAAGATCCAAGATCCATAGGAGGTGGTTAAGCCATGTCACGAACCCAAGAGTTGTGCTGCATAACAAAAGGAGACCAAGGGGAAAACTCTTGCAAGAACCCCCCAGTGCAAGTGAGGGGTTTGAACTTGTGATCTCATCTCTGATACCAATTTTTGCACAAGAGGCTTCCGTTGCACCAAAAGATCGACCTGCTAATGCCTAATACAACTGCAAAATTTATACAAGATCCAAGATCCAGAGGAGGTGGTTAATCCATGTCACGAACCCAAGCATTGTGCTACATAGCACAAGGAGACCAAGGGAGAAACTCTTGCAACAAGTGAAGTGTGTACTTAAAAGTTTGGTGTTTACATGGGTAACAACCAACCTTGGTGTTTACACTAATTGTGGTGGATATTTATTGTTTGTAAAAGTGTGTTAAAGCATGGTGTTATAGATTTGGGTCCCAAATAAGGAGTGGTGTGGTTTGCTTTCACTTATATCTTCCATGAAAGTGTTTTGGTGCTGACTTAATTTGAATTTGCATGGTTGATGTGCATATCCAACCTTGGAGAATGGTTTCAAGGTTGAAGATGGTATAAATAAGAGTTGAGTTGTTGAGTGATGATGAGATAGACAAGAGAGATGTGAATGATGTGAATTTTAGAATGTTAGAGTGTGAATTTGGAAAGTGTGGTGTGAGCTTTCATGTGTTATATTGTTAGATGTAGTGAGTAGAAGGTGTCTACAATTCTTAGTCATGCCACGAAGGTGTTGGTGATATCATGGTAGATTTACCTATTGCATTGAGATGGATTTCTTTGTGTAACATTCTTCTCTATCTTGTTTTCTATTTTTGCAATGAGTCTTTGTTTCTTTGGGCAGTGAGCCCTCCGGTAGTGAGCCCTAT
Source organism: Sequoia sempervirens (assembly GCA_007258455.2). NCBI lineage: Eukaryota > Viridiplantae > Streptophyta > Pinopsida > Cupressales > Cupressaceae > Sequoia > Sequoia sempervirens. Next base: position 681,077,371 of record VDFB02270651.1, on the reverse strand, counting down.
TATATTCGATACTGAAGTTACTTTATATTGTGAGATAATCCTCACCGTAGTTTTTCCCATCTTGGGTTTTCCATATAAATCTAGTGTTCTCTTGTGCATTGCATTGATTTGTTTTAGTTTCTATTATTTTCTTTCCATGCTAAATCATCATAACAGAATAAGGGTTAAATGGATTAATGTGGATTTGAATATTTGTGAGGGTTTTTGAAGTTTTAAGGTACAAATGATTCACCCCTCTTAGTTGTCTTATGCATTCAACAATATTATCTTTGTATCCTTTACCATCTATATGTTTTCCTTCTTTATTACTTGTTCTTTTGAAAAGGGGATCCTAGGTCTAATTCTTAGATCACTAACATCAATCTTGTTTTTAGAGAACATTAGGATGTAAATGAATAAGATTAGATCATCTTCCAACCTTGAGGGTGAGTCAATTATACTTGGTTTTTATCCTTTAATGCCTTAGAAATTTATTGGAATTAGCTTGAATTGATTGACCTAATTATACTATGAGACCTAATATGAATACTTTTTAGTAATAGAGAAATTGTGAAACCAAATTTCAATAGTAGATCTAAAAAGAGTAGAGCACTGTGCACTTGATATATAAATTTGAGTTAGATTTTGTTGGACAATGATTCCTAGGGCACCCTTGTATGAGTTGACATTTCTCAAATTTGAAAAAAATAGTCTTGTAGCTCCCTATCTTCCTTCTATTTTGTTACTCTCTGATCACCATCTTCAGATCTAAACCTACAAAAATCTAGAAAAGAGATGGTGGTGGCTATATAGGATTTTTCCTCAATCAAAATCTTGTTTTGGTATTTCTACCTCCACAAATATCAGATGAAATGATTAATAAAATGTGTTTTCTCCTAACCTTAAGTGTTTCTAAGGTTGTAATGAGCTAAAATGCATAAAATCCTGCTCAAGTGTGTTAGATAAGTATTCCTTAATATAATGATAAGATCAACCTAAGAGAAATTCAAATACCCTTAGGAAAATTTGAAACACAATGATACCTTATGTTGTGCAATTTTCACACACACGCCCCACCAGAGGTGGGCACCCTCTTTTTTCTTTTGCATCTTTGCTTCTTTGCTTGGTCAAATTTTGGTTTTGCTCTTCTTGGGAGGTTATTTTGGGATTAAGTCTAGACTGGGTTTGATGGAGGCAATATTTTGAGGCTCTATGGGAAATTCACCTATCTTAGAATTTGAAAATGGGGATTTTGAAGTGAATTTCAATGTTAAATGTAAATCTTTTTTGCACCCGTGGATAGAAGATGAAAAATTAGGCCGGGTTGCTTTTTGAACTTTTTGAAAATTCCTTCTATAAAAAAGTTATAGAGTTTAGGGGATTTTGACCTTACCTAGAAATGGGGGATTTCCATCCCTGATGGAAATCCCTGAAACTTTCATTTTTGGAAATTTCCAAGACCCCCTCAAAATCCCAAAATTTTCCAAAAATGGAAAATTTCTTTTTTGCACCCATGAATAGAGGACGAAAAATTAGGTAGGGTTGCTTTTTGAATTTTTTAAAAATTCCTTCTAGAAAAAGAGTTATGAGGTTTAGGGGATTTTGACCTTGTAGGGAATTCAGGTATTTCCTCCCTATGTGGAAATCTCCGATTTTTGCCAACCTCTTGGATTTCCATAATTGTTGCACTTTCAGGGATTTCATGCATCCTGCGTAATTTTCTCACCCTAGGAGATCCACGAATTTCCTCCATGGCCCGATTTCTGCGAAGGGCTCAAAATCCCGAAATTTTCCATTTGTGGAAATTTCCAAGACCCCCTCAAAATCCCAAAATTTTCCAAATTTTTTTTTTCCCAAAATGCATTTTTTTTCTTGAAATGGAAAATTTCAAAAATGGAAATTTTTTCTTGAACTTTTAAAATGTTTCGAAATGAAATTCTTGAGATGGAGAAGAAATTTTGAAAATGGAAATTTTTTCGAAAATGGAAAGTTTCCATAAAAAAATGTAAGTTTTTTTTAAAAGGCCAAAATTTTATTCAAGTTTAATTTGGACTGGATTTTTAACATGTGAGCTACTAATGATGATATCTATTTTTTAGGATTAAATAAATTAAGAGGGGACTTGCATATGGATTCGTGCCAAGAGGGAAATTTGGAAGAGTTCAATTCAAATTATTCAAATGCACCTGCCTATGAATCTGTGCCACCAACTGTATGCCAATTGGAGAGGTTCCTTTAACAAGGAAACACATGCGGAGTATTTATTCTCCAATGAGTATTTTCTCAAAATTGATGCCATTGGGCCATAAAGTAACTAAATGCAATTGATTAGATGATGATGTACCATGAGCTCCCAAATTAAATGTAACAACTTGACGCTTCTAGAAGTGCAATTGCAGCCATTGGATGAATTGAATCCTGGCCATTCATTCACAATGTAATTTTCTATAAAAGGCCAGTGTCTTCTCATTTGTAAGAGGTTAGACTAGATTACAATAGTTTATTAGAAGATGCAAAAGCTAGAATTGGCTAAGTTAGGAGTTAGATTTTGCAAGATAGTAGTTGTAGTAGAGGAGAGAGAATGGAAATTGTTATGTAATGTTGGAGAAGTGAATGCAATTGGATTGTTGATTTGGAAAGCTTTGTGTTACACTTTGACAATTCATGGTTTCTTGTTTTTGATTCTCAAGTGTTAGATGTTAGTTTTCAGTTCTTTCATGATAATGGTAAAATGTGAATGATGTTGATTGATCTTTGGTCCATACTTTTAGCAATTTGTTGATTGTAATTTGCTATGTAAAGTTAGTCTGGGCCTTATTTTGTGCTAAGTTCAACTATGGATGCTTGTTTACATTGCGCCAGTTATTGGGTATGTGGATGAACATTCATAGTTTGAAAATCTTCAGTTTCCTTAGAAGATTGCACCATTTCTGCATAGTTGTGGGCTTGTCCTTGATCAAGCAAAGATTGGTTTTATTGGGGATTTTTCCATTTGCAACATTTATCATTATTGTGATTGATCCTAGGAGTTAGAATAGAAATCTCTCTCTCAACCCTTTCTCTTTTGTTATTTCTTTGAAATATGTGTTAGTTATAGGATTGAAAGCATCACCATATTGTTACATTTGATGAGAGTACACTTCCAACATTGTTCATTTGTAAGGCTCCTCATGATTTTACAAGCATTTTCACATTTATCACTGAGTTGTTTTTGCATTGTCAAGACCTGACATTAGAGACCTTGGGGTTATCTCTTGAGGCTTGCTAATAGAGATTTACCTTTCAAGAGAGATAGGATATCATATTCTATCTGAGTTGTTGCTATATAGAAAACACCATCAACACCTTGCTTTGGATAGCAAGTGATATGAAGCTTGAAGATAAGAACACTTTAAAAACAAGTCATTAGTTTGTATAAAATGGCTAAGAGAATTTTCTAAATCTAGATTTCATCATGTCCTTCTATTGGCATCAGACTCCAAAAATTGAATGAAACTTGATCAAATCTGAAAATATCCTTGGAATCCTACAAAGTCAAATATATTTTGGCATAACACAATTGTCTCAATATTCTTTTTTCTTGTTCTTATATTTTTCCTCTTTTCAAATGATGAAATGATGAGGTATTTATATGTAATTAATCTAATTTCACAAAAAAAATCTTAATAGCTGACATTTAGGATTTAAAATTCAAATAATAAATTGTCATCCTCAACATATTAAAATTTGGGCCCAAATTAGGAGGACAAGGCCACCAAGGGCACCCTTGTCCAAGTCTTATTTTTTAGGATATGAAGTATCAAGAGTAAAATATTAAATTCCTACTTTGATTTTGTACATTTGATTTCTTGATAAATGATTAAATGGGCCACAAAATGCATAATTTAGGAAATTATGTGTTAGATTAGGTCCAAGCACATAAGAGGGAGCAAAATCTAATGTGAAATTGTCAAGGGTGACAATTTATGATGTTAGATTACCTCACTTTTATCGTTTATCACAAATTTTATGCTAATGACAGTTCCCTCCATGCATATGATATTTATTTATCTCTTCATATGTTTCCCTATTTTCTCAATCTCTCTTTGAAAACCCTTAATACTTCTTCCCATCCTTCTTCTACCAAAACTACCTCTTCTATAGTCCATGATGGTAACATGTATTTTTTATTTCTTTTCCTTCTTTGGCCATAGTTTTTAACTCCATGGATCTCTCATAAGATGTTGAGGCATCCTTCTCTTCCCTTGCCACCTTTAAGTATCCTATTATTATATTTAATGATACTTTACCACATGGTTCTCATACTTGAATTAATAATATTTTTTTTAGTTTCCTTAGTGACTATTATTTAAGTTATGATGATAATAATCTAGATATTAATAGTTTTTCCTATTAGAATGGACTCTTCTCTTATTCTTTCCCTTTCTTTCTTTGGAGGATGAACCCTATCTTGTGAATATTGTTGAGCATGGTATTATTGTTTACCACTTCCTTAAAATCACATTATTTGAAGTTCTTTGTATGATAGGTATTGATCATTCTTCTCAATATTATTTAAATATACTATTTTTTCTCCTACATTTTAATCATATGTTTTAGACCAAGAACCTTTTCATTATATTCATCCACCTTATTCATGTACTACCCCTTATAAACTAATTTATTATTTAGATGCATCACCATCTATTTCTCATGAGATACCTCCTCCTAACATTACTATTAGTTATACAATATCTCTCTAAATTTTCTCCAAATTATACCTCTCACCCTACAAATGAGATATCAATACCCCCTCTTAACCCACATGTTATTCCTTTTCCCTCTTCTCCTAATATATATTATGTCTATAATAAACTCTTTGAAATCTCTTCTAAATTGGTGATTTCTATATATATTTCTTTATCTACAACTACATGGATATGATCTCATTTGTCTAATGAAATTCTCAAATACAAATCTCCTATTTTAATGGTAACTCTTTCTTTTGATGAATAAAATGGATATAGAAAGTTGTTGCACCATGTGAAACTCATCTTCACACTATTCTTATCTTATAATTTTGATGAATATGTTAGCTAAAAAAATTCTAGTACAATAATTGCTCATGCATTATATTATTGTTATACCTTAGCTACTAGTTCTCTATGGTCATTCTATATTTTTTCTCATGATTTTATCTTCCATTTTTATTATTACATGGAACCTAAAGTCTCTCTTATAAAATTGATTCAATGTAAATAAGATGTTCATTATTTCTTAAGATGTTTACCTTTCATATTTTACTTATATTCCATGAGATATAACTACCACATATCTAATAGGATCTAGTTTTCTACTAGGTTTATTCTCTTTCTAACTTATTTCTTGGTTCCATTAAGTTTGACCAAATCATCCTCGAACACTCTTTCCTCTAAGAATATAAAACCTCTATTACCCCTCCACCCATGGATCCCCATTTTGACATTTATTTACCTGACCAACCGTCTACCATCCAAAACTAAACCTAGATCCCAAACATATTTTATTAATCGTCTTGAGAATGTATTAACCTTTCTCTTTTAATAAAAATATATAACCCTTTCACTTATAAAATTTAGTCACCATACTAATAATGGTCTCTCATATTTTATTTCATATGCATACCATATATCGTAATTCTCTAAAGTCTAAAATTAACCATCTTCTTGATGAATGTGTTATCATTCTCTCTTTTCTTGATGAAAATCCTCCATTGGTAAATGAGATAAAAATATATACATGATACATCTCAAACCTATGATGCATCTAAGGTTAATAATTTCCCTTTAACTACAAAAAATTATCTAAGTCATTATATCCCTACTCTTGTCCTATGTCACCTATTTATTATGGAACCCATTGGTATTTTTGAATCCCTTCTTATACCTTGTGTCTCTAGATCCTACTATAGTCAACACACTTCCCTATTCCTATAACTATAAGTTGCTTGATTCCATTGGCTAACATTCCTTCTATAGCTTCTATATTCACTTCTACTATACCTTACCCTTTGGCACCCTCTTCTTCATTCTCCTTGCGATATGCAATTGGTTGAATCATTAGATCACTTTAATTTTATCATTGGTTTATTCCAATAGTCGATTCATTAATTTTTCTAGTAAAAATTATATGGTTGGGGAGAGGGGCCTATAGTGGAGCACCCTAACTTTGGGTTTCTCAAAATCCTATTTGGAAATTTCAAATCACTCCCAATTTTGTACAATAGTTTATTTGACAACTCATGTGCTTCTATATTTCATTTTAGGGCCACATCATCAAATATGATGCCACATCAACATGCTTTTTGTTGAGGTATCCAAAAATTCCCAAAAAAAAAAGTGAGACCCATAGTGGTGCACTAAGTCATGTTTTATTGGTGTGCTGATGTGGCATCACATGATTTGTCACTTCACATACTTTATGGATAAAAAGTGTTTTGCAATTAGATGTTAAAGTGCTCCACTATGGGGCCCATTGAGAACTACTTCTATTACCACTATTGGACCTTGCTCCATTATGGGCCCCTCTCCCCTATACCTATATTTTTTATTTTCTAGTTATCATTTGATGGTGGGAAAAAATTAGGTTTGACTATATTTCTTGGTAATATCCCAACCATCTCCATTTTTTTTATCTTCACTTATACTATGGAGGAAAGTAAAATTTACTTTTCCTACTCTAGAAGTAACATATCATTAACATTTGGGTCATATATCCTACATTTTCATTCTTAAGGGTCTTTTATTTTCTTTCCTCTTTCCTCTATCTTAAAATAAATTGGATACACTTATTATATGTAGTTATATTTTAGTGGGACATACATTTAAAATTTCACATTCATACTTTATTTTCTAGTATCTACAATTTGTGGACCCAAGTATTAATAATACTTGGATATGGCCATCCTTATCAAAAATCACCTAGCAATAGAACATTCTAGTACTTGTGGCTCATATTTTCAACTGGTTCTCATGATTTTGAGGGATAAAGTATGATAGTAATACAATGATGCATTTGTCCACTATATTAACAATTTTATTTCCCATTTATGTAAATTATTTTATTATTTTAGAATCAAATATTCTATTTGTTGTGTTCCTCTTGCTATATAATATTTCCTCTCTAGTGGTTTCATTATATAAAATACTTATTTTTTTGATATATAGATTTGTGATGTTCTAACATAATTTTTTAAGGTTTTATATTTTCTAACATATTTTTATTGTAGGTTCTATGTCTTATGACATGTGTTATTTAATGTCTCAGCTAGTTCTCAAGACAATCTAAAGGATAGATAATTTTTACGCTTAATTGTCCTGAGTGGTTGGCAAGCAAATAGGAGAAGGATTTCACAACTTTCTCCTCTACACTTCAGACTCTACAAAACCTAGGAGGGTGATCCTATATAATATCACTTAAATTCCTTATCATTAACCTTAGATATTGTTTTAAATAGATATGGTCTATCTTATTAATCAAGAATTATAGATAAACACATTGAATGAGCTAGATTCCTAAATTTTATGCATTTCAGATATGAGAACATGCAAATAACATTATACAATAAATTATTTCTCGAAAGGTAAATAGGTTCATTAAAATTATTGATCATGAAGTTATAATCAGAATTTTGGAAAAAATGGTGCCTTAAACCTAATGCATGGAGTCAAGGGAACACAATTGAAAGCCCTTATAACAGTGTTGATTCTAACATCAAAGCTTAATGATAATGCATTACATTACGGGTATGTGCAGGATCATCATGGAAAAAATAGGCCCTTAAGTGGCAAAAAATTCAGAAAAATCAGAGTTAGGAAACTTGACATAAAAATTTGAATAAGTTATCTATATTATTTCAAAAATATGTAAGAATAGAATTTGTAGCAAATTCAATGTAGTTTCTAAACTACTAGTTTTTTTTTAAAAAAAAAAATCTATTTGGTGGAAATTTGAAATTTCAATGTAGTGGTACTTAAATTTCAGGGAAAAAATAAGAAGTAGGTGTCTGTCTGACCACCCTAACCACAAAAAAATGATAATTATTTTTTATAATATTTTAGATATAAGTAGAGGACTCATGCCCCGATGTGATGCATATTTTTTTGTAATTTTTTTCTACGTAAATAATTAATTATGAATTTTTTATTATAAATTTTTAAAAAATATAAAAATTTGTATGTCTAACCACCTTAACTTGGTCAAAAATTCATGAAATTCAATTTTCTTTTTTTTAATCCTATAGTATGTGAATTATAGAATGTGACGCATGTTTTAGATTCAAAAAATGTGATACTGTTTGAAAGCTATAGATGTTTTTCAATCAGCCTATCAATTAGGACTTTAGTCATAATTTGAATAGAAAATGAATAATAATTACTTATCAAATTCAAAGTAAAGCATAATTTATATCGACGGAAAGCTGAGTATCTCCTTTAGAAACCCTTTTCGTTTCATCAATTTTGGTTAAAAAAATAGTCGCCAGCCACATACCCATGATATTGCCACTTTTTGGCCCATCATGATCTTGCACATACCCTTACCATCCTTCAGAGTTCTACAGGTAATTCTACTTACAAATCCTTGTATATATCTAAAACATTCAAAATTTCTCATAAAGCATATTTAATCTACTACTTGAATAAAATCTAAAAAAAGAAACATTCATACACAAGAAAGAATGCAATGATGAACAAAAATAGATCCTCGATCAATTTTATTAATAAATGTTGAAGGCTAATACAATTAGGAGACAATTTTCTTGAGAAATTTGTCATTGTATTAGATTATGAATGATAGTACTATTATACAAAATTATCAATCACATTAACTACTTTGTCCTATCAAGATCTAGTTCAGACATATGCAGATTGACATGCAAAATTGGTATACTTACAAAATTTTCAAAATCCTTTGTAAATGGTCCTGAATTCCCTTTTATAGAACAAGGGAGAAAACAATCTTCAAGCCTTTGTACAAGTGTCATATTTTCATTTATAATTTTATTGAATTAGAACCAAACAAATATGAGTTACAACAACCTCATGGGAGAAAGGAATATTTTGCTACAAGACAAAGATAATTGTATTTGTTGTTGAAGAAGGTTATTGTTGATCCTTTGATGATGAAAGAAAATAGTGGGAATACATGTAATTTTTCACCTCATTTAACCACTTTTTATAGCCTCAAAATTCTCAGGTAGATAGCTAACTAGGACAAAGAGGACAAAATAGGTCCACTAGGAGACAAAAGAGCTACCTGAGCTAAAGGAGATATTCGTTGATGATGTGTAGACTAGAATAAGAAAAAATAATACTGTTCTTCTAGGATATAAAAAGATACATGCATAATTTCCAAGTGCAATGATACTCAAAGAATTTAATATATGTGGAAAAACTTACAACTTTGGCAGCTAGTTGCACTTCTCATCTAAGGCCTGATATAATCTTTCTAAAGTCCATTGATAAGAAAGGAGTAAATCCATGTTAGATATGTATCGATTATATTTGGATAAAATAAATCAACTTCCTGATGAAATTCTTCGATAAGCTAATTAGTATCCAATATTTTATCCATGCAACTTTTCAGGAGCTCCACATCAATCTTATTATCATTATAAATTAAGAAAGCCAAGGTAGGAGTTATTTATTCAAATTAGGATTCCAAATGAAGGTAATCCTTTCCCTCTCCATTCTCTTTCTTGATATTAGGCATAATTCCGATATCACTATTGCCAAACTACTCTATCCTTGTCTTTGCTCTTTCTACAAGTTGATCCATGAATCCCTACATTTCTCCTCTATTGTTTTCTCCATTTTGTAACTTGGAAAAAATCCTTCTAGTGGGTTTGGTTCATTGGTATATCTTTTCTATATCCCCTGTAATGAGCTTATTCTAGGGACCCATTTATTTAGTAGTTCTCTAGCCTTCTCCTTATCATCAACAATCCTCTTGACTACTACAAAAAGTTGGGAATAGTCCTTGGAAAGGCTCTCTACTTTTCTCAAAAACATGGACATAAAATGTACCAAAATATTTGACACAACATGATAAATTATCTCATGTTAGCCACTTTGAAAATCCATCAATATCTCCTCCAATACTCTGATTTGTTCCTTAAGCACTTCATTCTCCTTGCTTAAATCTAACTGTGGTGGAGATGAAGAAGAGCTTGGTACCAATGCAGTAGGGTTTACCACTAATTCACTTGATGGAGGAGATGTTGTTACTTCCTGTTGTATCTCTATCACCTTTAACCTATTGTACTTAGTAGTGAGTTCCAAGTGATATTGCAAAAAAATATCATATTTGGCTTGGAGGGCCTCTACAACAGTTTTACAAAATTTAGCAGTGTCATTTGCCAATGTTGTAGCCTCAACAACAAAAGTTTAAAACTATTTTTATCACAAGGGAACCTTTTAAGTCTTGAGATGCCTCAACAACAAGAGGCTTATCTGTATTGATGGAAAGGGCCCATATAGCAAGGGGTTTCTGCTTAGGTTTGAACCCCAATCATGACAATACTACAACTTGATCCTCAAAGGAGAAAACCTCTTGATCCTCCATCCTTATTGTATCCAATGCAATGGATGAAGCTATATCCCATTTAGGGAGAATTAAAACCCCACTTTCTCTTACCATTGTTCTTCCTTCTTATGGGGTGATCTTTTTAATATTGACCCTCATTGTTGCAAGTAATTTTTGAGAAACTTTCTCATATGGTTCTCTTGGAACCTTGTCCTTTTCTTTCTCAAGTCTTTCAAGATATTCATCCCTTATATCCCTCAAGACAAATTTAGAAAATTCTTGAGTTTTTACAAACTCACTATCCATGAATCTTTGGAAATCCACCTCTCTAATATCATTTGTATTATCCCTCCCCCTATAATATTTTTACCAAGAATATTTTGGGGAAACCTTATTTATTGATTCCTTTGGGGGGAAGGCATTTCTCTATTCACCTCCTCACTGGCGACATCAATGTCATCCTTCTCCTCAAGACTAATGGGGTAGTCAACCAATGGTGACTGATCAATTCTTCTTCTTTTGGGAGGATTCTCCTTAGGAATAAGATCATCAAGAATAACTATATCAAGAGAGGGTGGAGGTACTCATTGTGGTGATGGTGGTGCCATTGTAGGAGGGGGAGATTGTTGATTTTTATCTCTTATTACTACTCCCTTAGGCATTCTCTTAAAAGAATAAATGAATGGATTAACAACGTGAGGCTGATAAGAGGGCCTCTCTTCAATAACTGTGGCATTTTCAATAATTTTGTAAATGTTTTGTAAGATCATGTTAATCCTTACAATTTGGTTAGTTATCTCTTCATAGGCTCCCTAATTGAGATATTCTTTCCCTTTTCCTACTCAACTTTCCTGAAAGCTATCCATTTGACTTTAATCTAATTCACCTCTTTGTCATATTCATAATTTTTTATGACATCTTTGCTGAAGTAAACTTGGTGCAAATATTGTGACCTTTTTATGCTTATTCTCAATTAATGTATAAATCCCTTAGGTTCAAAATTCATTGTAATTTCCTAAAGCATTATAGTTTTTTAGTATATGGTATAACTCATCTAACCCTTATTTTTTCATATTGAAATAAAAAAATGGTTAAATAAGAGAAGAAAGAACCTTTCTTCTACCCACCCAAGTGAAACTTGTTAGCTTCGCTCAATTTCCATATAATCTCCAAAAATACAATTCTAAAAGGTGCACATCTTGGTAGAATGTGAGGTCCTATAGGGCATCCATATACCCTCACCAGTATTAAATATAAATGGAGATAGAAATCTCCCTAATTGTTTTGAATCACCAACTCAAGCCTTGTTTCCATTATCCTCAAGAAATCCAGGATTTCCTTCTAAAACTCCCAAAAGTGATAGCACCTTCCTTGCAAAATGATTTTGAAAATTGATAAAAATTGCCTCTTCACAATTTCTATCGCAAATTTGTGTCCAACATTCTGGGATAGAATTTCCTTTAACATCATCTTCATGAATCTACAACACACAGGACTCCATTCCCCCTTTCTTGGATATAAAAATATATGACAAAGCAAGGAGTACCATCTGAATGTAATCATCTTGCTTTCTTGATCTCCACTAATTGTTTATGCATAGATTTTGTTAAGTGTCCTAAATTTGGACACTTAATTTATCCAAATTCAAACTCCAGTAATAGCTATTATTTAATTAATATCTTTAATTCTGCCAAATCCCTAAGGTATTTAATCAATAATACCTTATCTCTTTAGTCCTCCTTCCATCAAATGAATTAAATAAATATGCATTTATTTAATTTCCTTTATGTCACATCCTCCATCTTTTATTATCTTATCCTAATCCTTCTTCTAATCCCATCATTAGGATGTGCACATGCCTAATCCTTGATTAGGATGTGTCACATCCTCCAACTTTTGCAAGTTGGCCTCTAATCTCCCTTAGTCACCTAACCCTCCTCTAATCCTTCATTACTCTTCCCCATGTGATCTTTGACTTGTCACATCAAGTCACATGTGGAATCTAACTCTCTTCTAATCTTCATTAATCAGTCTAATCAAGTACTTGCACAATCCTAATCACTTAATTGAGTCAACCCTATTAAATGCTTTTCTTTTTTGACAAGGCATCTCCCTTCCCCATGTGAATTTTTAATTCACATTTAATCCCCCAATGCAGAATTTAAAATTCTTTCCCCTCTCCCCTTTAACATCATCCCACATGGGGACACCTCCTTTATGAGATCTTGTCCAATCCCAAGGTACTTTGTACATGTCATGGTCCACTTCACCTTTTAGGGCATTCACATGCCACATGTCAAGATGTGAGGGCTTGTGAGTTCTCAACTCACCTTAGCCCTACATCTTGATAAATATCCATAGGACTATAAATACCCTCTTTTCTCTCAAGCAAGCCAAACTCTTGAGTAGCCATTTTCATCTGATCATAGTAATCATACACATCAAAGATCGAAGGGCCAACCAAAGGATTTCAAGGTATGTTCCATCTTGTGTTGTTTCCAACTTAGGCTAATCTTGAGGTGTAGGTTGTTTTAATTGTTTGTTTGCACTCTTTTAGATTTTATCACGTAAGTTACATAGTCAAATTCATCATTTACTAGGAGATTTTGGATGCTTGCTATCATATACATTAAATTAATTGAAATATTCTCTTGCTTATCCCCTTTGAAAACTTGGCATAAGGCATAATAGGTGCTAACAAAATAGTCCTCAATTGTTTCAAGCTTGAAGGGCTCCACCTCGCTAGGAGGAATTCTAATAGACTTTATATTAAAACCTTTGGCTCTATGCTTAGGCAGGAAAAAAGCTCTGAAATCGCTCATATCTTGTTGATAATTCAATTTCCTTACATACAACTAGGTTTAATTTGAATACTTCAGAGATAGAGACTTTGTCAATCTTGACCAACACACCACCATTTGCAACACTAATTGCCCTTATATTCTCATCATAATTTTATACCATGGCTTTGAGAAAAACAACATCTACAAATATATTGGGTAATATTAATTTCCCCAAGTCACATGTCCAAGCATTAGAAAAATTAGGACCGTTGAATTTCTCTTCCCATACCAATGACAAAATAACTACCAACCAAACATGGGAATCTCTGCATCTCTATATTCATAAGCATCGTCTACTAAACCATCCATAATGCCATTACCATGAACCTTAATATTTTTTTAGGATGAGCTTATAAATTTCCTCATCTAGTGTTCATTTTAGAGAAGAAGGTTGGCTTGTTGGTGGACTCATGGTTTTGGTTTAATTCAGAAACTAGGGATTTCTAAAAGACAAGTTCTAGGGTTTTCCTTTTTAAGGGCTTCTAAATGGAAATTTAGGGAAATTTTAAGATAATTCAAGACAAAAGGATGTGTTCCCTAACCTATTTTTTACTTTGGAGCTCAATTACACAATTACAAACCCTAGGACAATAATTTGAGTGAATTTTCTAGTCATAGAGGTACTTGTTTTTGTATTGTCAAAAAAAATAGCTATCATGGAAGATATTGAACACTACAAATTATTCTCGTTGGATGCTCAAAATTCTTAGTGAATCATTTTATTGATGAGATTTCAAATTTTTTGGAAGAAAAATCACTTATGACATGGCTGAAAGCCATCTTTTCTGCTATTACTCTCTGCTCACGTGAGCTAGAGCACACAACTACCCTTTTTCTGAGTTTGAACACAAGTCAAGGATAACCCTATAAAGATTCACAAGAACCTCACAATGAAGGTCTTCAACATAGTCATAAATGACTATTATCCATTAGTGGTATGACTACCCCTTACTATGTCCATTCTTGTAAACCACTATGACTGTCATTAAGTCTTCAAAATTAGGAATGTTATAATGACTATGATTTTTCAAGCTCCATGAAATCTTGAAAGGATTGCCCTTAACATTTGACACTTTAACTTGTCATTTTTTCTTTCAATTCACAAGGTTTACCCTTCTTGCAAGTAAAAAAAATAGGGATTGTGGTTGTAATCTCTTCATTTCTCACTACCTAGCCTAGTTCTCATAAGGAAAGCTTAGGTGCGGAACAAACTCTCCTAACACCAAAACCTCAGGGAAGAATGTAGATAGGACTTTAAATTTTACAATTATAGTCCAATAAGATGCACATGAAAAGAATAACAGAAAAGAGAAATGGACACACACACAATTGGACACCAGATTTACGTTGGAAAACCCTTACAGGAGAAAAACCCACCACACCAAGAAAAGTCTCTTTGTATTATAGTAAGAAAAATTACATACAGAGTTTAGACTTAACTTTCTGATGTCAATTTATAGCAGCAACATTCACTGATCAATCTTGTATAGGATAGTAATCTTACAATGCTCTCAGACAACATACAATGAATTCACATAGATCAATCCGTGTTCAGTACCAAACAAGACTACACCATCGAACTGTTCACCATCATCAACCATTGCCAAGCATAGTCATTTTCCTCACAAATTGTTCATCTCCCTCACAGGAATGGTCACAATTGTTTAGCTGCCAATGGTTCACATTTTTCTTCTCTCATTGGCTCATAACACGCCACATAGGACATACATTCGATCAAAGTGTTCAACTGTATCACATGTCGGTGAGACACTAGAACGTGTCTCCTCAATGCCAAAAAACCATAACACATAGCAATTGGCAAGACCATTGCTGTCGCTAAGACTTCACACTGATGTCCATCACATGTAGCTCCATTGGCAAGACCATCGCTATCAGGGAGACATCATACCGAACAAAAATCCATCGGCAAGACAAACAATATCACTAAGAGTTCACACCGAACACAGAACAGTCAGAGAGACCAACACTATCGGCAAGAGCTTATATCGAACAAAGACTATTGGCGATAGAAACACTATTGTCAAGAGTTCATACTGAATGCACAACTATCGACGAGAGAAACATCCATCGGCAAGAGATCTCATTGAAGGTATACCTGTCGGCAAAACCTCCACTATCGCTCAGTCAGAGAAAACACAAACTTCGTAACTCTGCAACAAGGTTCCAAAGTTACAAAAATCACTGACGCCGCGACAAACCGATACCACTATCGCCTAGTCAGAGAAAACACAAACTTCATAACTCCATGACAAGGTTCCAAAGTTATAGAAATCACCAATGCCATGACAAGCCGATACCACTATCGCCCAGTCGGAGAAAACACAAACTTTGTAACTCTGCGACAAGGTTCTTAAGTTATAGAAATCACCAATGTTGCGACAACGAAGGAAGTCAGTCAGTCGGGAAATAATGAAACTTCCAAACTCCGAGACAAGGTTACAAACTAAGGAACTTCAGCGATCGACCGACAATGAAGACTTGAATAGAGATACAAGCTAGCAAGTTGAGGCACAATTTCCAACAATCTCCCACTTGATGAAGACTTACTGGCTCCCTTCAAACTCAAAGTTAATGAAGGTCATGGGATCCAAGGCCCATCGAACTGGCACACCACCTGTACTTGTCTGTGCTCACTGGTTTTGTCAATGCATCTACAACATTTTATAGAGTATCCACTTTTTCTAAAGAGACCTTTCCATCCTCCACCATATCTCAAACAAAATGATACTGCACATCAATATGTTTCGTCCTAGCATGGAAAGTAGGATTTTTTGCCAAACAAATAGCACTCTGACTGTCACAGTAAATTGTAATTTTCCCTGCATCAAACCCAATGTTAGAACACAAACATTTTAAGTAGATTGCTTCTTTACAGGCATGTGTTGCTGCCATGTATTCTGCCTCTGTAGTGGACAAAGCGACTACAACCTGCCACTTACTCATCCAACTAACTACACCACCATTGATCATGAAAATATATCCACTAGTGGATATTTTGTTGTCAATGTCCCCTGCCCAATCAGAATCCACATAGCCTTGAATGTTTAGATTCCTCTGTGATTCAACCAAATTTCCATGGTAACACAAAGCATATTCTGAAGTTCCCTTCAGATATCTAAACACTCTTTTCACAACATCCCAATGTGTCCTTTCAGGATTGGCCATAAAATGACTAAGTACTCCCACTGCTTGGGAAATTTCTAGTCTTGTACAGACCATTGCATACATTAAACTACCAATTGCACTAGCATAAGGCACTCAGGTCATGTCCTCTATCTCAGTAGGAGACTTTGGACAGTCTTCAACAGATAGCTTCGTTCCCTGCAAAACTGGAACAACTAGCTACTTGCACTCAGTCATACAAAATCTCTCCAGAATAGTATTAATATACTTACTCTAACTAAGAAAAAGTTTTCTACTCTTTCTGTCCCTAGTTATTTCCATTCCCAGAATAAACCTGGCTGCACCAAGATCTTTCATTTCAAACTTTGCAGACAACTGAGAATTTATATCATAAATCATTAACTTACTATTGCCTATGAACAACATATCATCAACATAGAGAGCAATAATAAGAACATGATCACTTTCAGCTTTGAAGTACACACAGTGATCAGATTTTGATCTTACAAATGCCAATGACAAAACAAAAGTGTCAAACTTCTGGTACCACATTCTAGGAGATTGTTTTAATCCATACAGAGATTTTTTCAACTTGCAAAATATTTTTTTTACCTTTTTCCACAAAGTGCTCAGGCTGGGACATGTAAATTTCTTCTTCAAGGTCACCATGAAGAAATGTTGTCTTCACATCCATCTATTCAATCTCTAAGTCATACGCTGCTGCAAGTGACCAAAGAAATCTGATAGACGTTAGCTTAGCTAAAGGAGAAAAAAATTCTCCATAATCAATTTCCTCTACCTAGGAATACCCCTTCACAACCAACCTCACCTTATACTTTTCCACACTGCCATCCAAGACCTATTTTCTTTTTAAATACCCATTTGCAGCCAACATCTTTTCTACCTTCAAGGCAAGGGCACCAAACTCCAAGTATCATTCTTTTCTAATAATGCCATTTCTTCATTCATGGCTTCCAACCAAGAGTTTGAATCAGACATTCTAAATGCCTCTTTCACAGTCCTAGGCTCATCAGTGCTAGAAATTAAAGCATAGGCACAAGTAGAATCTAACAAAGAAAACCCATACCTATCAGGTTGCTTTCTTTCACGTGTTGACCTCCTCATAGGATGAAGCTGAGGTTGATCTTCTTCTTCAGAACTCTCAGAACTACTTGAGCTCTCCTCAGTTTCAGGTACATTTTGAATTTTGAATTCCTCTTTATCTAGTGTTGAAGGAATTTCAACTACATCCTTTTTATCTTCTGATTTTGTCTCTAACTATAGATCCAAAGTAGAAGGCTTAAGCTCATGAAAGATAAAACTTCTGTTGTATAGAACCTTCTCCGTATCAGGATTCCAAAGCTTGTATCCTTTTATGCCAACACTATAACTAATAAAAATACATTTAACAACCTTGTTTTCCAATTTATACCTTTTTTCATTTGGCACATATGCATATGTCTCAGCCAAAGACACGAATGTGTCTCAGAGCTTCTTTCCAGACCATGCTTCCAAAGGTGTTTTCTCAACAAGAGGGGAATTAGGATTTATTAAGTAACATGCTGTTGCAACTGCCTCCCAGAACTTCTCCTCTAAGCCAACACTTAGCATACTTATGCTCTTTCCATCACTGTCCTATTGAACCTTTCAACAACTCCATTTTGTTGCAGAGATTGTAGGGTGTAGTTTTATGTCTTTTAATCCCATGATCTTTACAGTACCTTTCAAACTCATCAGAACAAAACTCACCCACCATTGTTAGTCCTTAAACATTTTAATTTTCTTCCGTGATTTTCCACAAGGTTTTTAAATTCCTTAAAATGACTAAACACTTCTAATTTAATTTTCAAAAAATAAACAAATGCCCTTCTTGAATAATCATCAATGAACAATACATAATATCTTGATTTAGAAAAAGAAGGTACATTTACTGGACCAAAAACATCAGAATGTATGTAATCAAGTAAACCAGAAGATTTATGAGGACTAGAGTAGAATGAAACATAGTGTTGTTTACCATATATACAATGTTCACAAAACTTGAATTCAAGGTTACAATCGTCAAGCCCTTCAACCAAGTTTTTATTTTTGAAAGTTTTTAAACCTTTTTCTCCAATGTGGCCTAGCCTATGATGCCAGAGCATAGTTTTTTCTATTGGAAGTTTAACTTCCATAGAGTTTTCACTATCAAGAACATTTTTCTCCTTTTCTCCATGAGTAGCCTTTTGTGACTTTGTAGAGACACTATTGCATTGCACAACAAGTGCATCTAGCTTATACAAGGTACCAATACGAGCACCCCTAGCTAGCACCATTGAGCCTCTAGTCATTTTGTAGCCATTTCTAGAGAATGAGACCTGCACTCCAACATTGTTCAGCTTACTAACAAAAAGTAAATTTTGAGCCAGACTTGGTATATGAACTACATCATTGATTCCCTTCACTTTGCCATCAGGGAACTGGATTCTAACTCTTCCACGACCAACTATTTCCAGAGATGAATCGCTTGCCAAATACACCCTTCCACCATCATATTTTTCATACTTAGTGAACCAATCTGTATGAGATGTCACGTGGAAAGATGCTCCAGAATCAATTAGCCAAACATCATCTGATGTGTATCCAAGGCTACAATGAAAGCGTCTGCATCACTTTGAGAAGAATCATTGTTGGAAGAATACTTCTTCTTCTTCTTTTTCTCCTATTTGCAATCCTTTCAAATATGACCAGGTTGCCCACAATTCCAGCACTTTACCTTGGACTTCTTACCAAGAGACTTTGATCTCCCTTCTAATTTTGATTTGGACTTCTTTTCCTTCTTCTTGCCTTTTTCTTTCGATCTGCCTCTAATAGAAAGAGCCTCCTTTGCCATCTTAGAATATTTTCTTCTCATCTCTCTTGATAACAAAGAAGCAACAATATCTTCCATCTTAAAAGAGGAAGTAGTATTCCCAATAGCCATCACCAAGTGATCCCAAGAATCTGGCAAAGAACATAATAGTAGCATACAACAATCTTCTTCATCAATCTTCACACCCATAAATGCTAACTGAGCAATCAACATGTTGAAAGCATTCAAATGATCAACAACAAATGCTCCTTCCTGCATTTTCAAAGAGTACGACTTCTTCCTCAAGAACAACTTATTCACCAAGGACTTGCCCTGATAAATAGCTCCCAGTATTTTCCACAAAGAGGATGATGTCTTTTCTTCATGAACGTTTAGAAGAACAGAGTCTACTAGATAGAGCCTTATCAGCCCCTTTGATTTTTGATCTGCGAGGTCCCAAAACTCTTGCTTCATGCCTGCAGGCTTTGTTCCAGATATAGCAAGCCAAAGATCGCGGTCAACTAACAGATCTTCCATTTTAAGTTTCCACAACTCAAAATTGCTGCCATTGAATTTCTCAATTTCAATCTTTCTTGACGTGCTTGCCATCTTAATCTGTAATTCGAATTACTAGACTTCTCCAAGATTCCCACTGAACAAAATTGACACAAAAAACCCAACGTACCCACAAGGATAACACAACTAGCCAGGCTCTGATACTACTTATAAGGAAAGCTTAGGTGCGGAACAACCTCTCCTAACGCCAAAACCTCAAGGAAGAATGCAGATAGGACTTTAAATTTTACAATTACAGTCCAATAAGATGCACACGAAAATAATAACAGAAAAGAGAAATGGACACACACAAAATTGGACACTAGATTTACGTGGGAAAAACCTTATGGGAGAAAAACCCACCACACCAAGAAAAGTCTCTTTGTATTACAGTAAGTAAAATTACATACAAAGTTTAGACTTAACTTTTTGATGTCAATTTACAACATTCACTGATCAATCTTGTATAGGATAGTAATCTTACAATGCTCTTAGACAACATACAATGAATTCACATAGATCAATCTATGTTCAGTATCGAACAACACTACACCATCGAATTGTTCACCATCATTGACCATTGCTAAGCATAGTCGTTTTCCTCACAAACTGTTCATCTCCCTCACAGGAATGGTCGCAACTGTTCAACTACCAATGGTTCACATTCTGCTTCTCTAATTAGCTCAGAACGCACCACATAGGACAGACGTTCGGTCAAAGTGTTCAACTATATCGCATGTCGGTGAGACACTAGACTGTGTCTCCTCGATGCCAAAAAACCCTAACACATAGCAATCGACAAGACCATCGCTGTCGCTAAGACTTCACACCGATGTCCATCACATGTAGCTCCATTGGCAAGACCATTGCTATCGATGAGACATCATACCGAACATAAATCCATCGGTGAGATAAACAATATCGCTAAGAGTTCACACTGAAGGTAGAATAGTCAGAGAGACCAACACTATTAGCAAGAGCTTATATCAAACACAGACTGCCATTGAGAGAAATGCTATCTCCAAGAGTTCATACCAAATGCACAACTGTCAGTGAGAGAAACATCCATCAACAAGATATCTCATCGAAGGTATACTTGTCGGTGAAAACTCCACTGTCGCTTAGTCAGAGAAAACACAAACTTTGTAACTCTGCGACAAGGTTCCAAAGTTACAGAAATCACCGACGTCACGACAAGCTGATACCACTATCGCCTAGTCAGAGAAAACAAAAACTTCGTAACTCCGCGACAAGGTTCCAAAGTTACAGAAATCACTGATGTCGTGACAAGCTGATACCACTGTCGCCCAATCAAAGAAAACACAAACTTTGTAATTCTGTGACAAGGTTCTTAAGTTACAAAAATCACTGATGCTGCAACAACGAAGGAAGTCGATCAATCGGGAAATAATGAAACTTCCAAACTCTGAGACAAGGTTACAAACTTAGGAACTCCAGCGATTGGCCGACAATGAAGACTTGAACAGAGATACAAGCCAACAAGTTGAGGCACAATTTCCAATAGTTCTCTATGAATGTGTAGCAAGTGCTTAAGTGACTATTATATGAACTCATGAACATGATTACAAGATGTTACCCTCTATGATGAATAACTCTTCTTCAATGCTATTGTCCTTTGACCATGATTTTTCCTTCTTTGTGATGCCTTTGTGCTCTAGACTATTGAAATTTGTTTTGACTTAAGGGTTACAAAGCTTTCATATTTGTAAGGTGATTTTCATGAGGTAATTACCTTTTTTTCATGGTTCCATTCAAATAACAAGGGTTTTATGAAATCCTTTCTCCAAATTCATACGTTTTCCTCTTTTTTTTTAAATTCTTTAACTTTCCTCTACATATATTATCTATATGAAAATCCCTAAAATGAAAACTACATGCATCTTATTTGATAGAGAAAATAGAATGAAGGGTTACAAATAACATACCTACCTTTCATGCCATGTTTCCATCATGCATATTTTTCATACACCTACATGTTTGAAGACAACTCCATCATCACTTCCACTCTTTCTCCTCAATCTTGAATGTTGACCTTCTAATATTCATTTTATTCTTGCACACATCTCCATTACTCATGAATTAAAGATAATAAATGGATAAACCCATTGCATTCGTCTCCATCTTCGAGTCTTCAAGTTTTCTTCAAGTTGAGGAAACAAATTTCTTCTAAGATAGGGTTATTCTATGCTTCTATCTATTCATCCTTAGTTGTAAAGTGTACATTCTCCATCACACTAACATATTCTTCCTTCATAATTGAATTTTTCACATTTAAGTTATGACCAAGTTGATCAACAACAACAAAACCTAACACTTGGACATGAATCTATTCTCCTTACTGTGTAATGATAGATCCCTTTTTGCTACACTTACAACCATTTGATCTAAAGGTATAAGGTCGCATAGGGTCCCTCTGTAGTGATCTCTCTCATTTTTCATATCTCCAATCCATTTTCCTATGGTGATAGCTTTTCACACATTGCAAAAAGTGTTAGATGCATGCAATGTAAAGTTTCAAGGTGGCATAGTTGCCATTTAGTTCATCGTGTGACCAAACCAATGGTTCCAACACATCCAAGTGGGGTGTTTATGCTAGAAAAGGACATGTTCCACACCCCATCATGCCAAATCATTCTAGACTACATTGTACCGACGATTTCTCATAAGAGAGATAAGTGTAAAAAAGTAGAAAAAATTGATGAGCTACTTCTTGAAAACATTTGCAATTACAGCCATTTTTTCTAAAGGTATAAGATCATGTAGGGTCCCTCTACAATAACCTCTCTCAATTTTTCATATCTCCAGTCCATTTTCCTATGGCGACAACTTTTTGCATGTTACAAAAAGTGTTAGATGCATGTAGTCAAAAGTTGTAAGGTGGAATAATTTTAGTTTAGGTCTTTGTGCAACCAAACTAACAACTCCAACATGTCCGAGTGGGGAATTTATGCTAGAAAGGTCCTGTTTCACACCCCATCATGTCAGATCATTCCAGGATACATTGTACCAATGATTTCTCATAAGAGATCACCTAAGTGTGAAAAAGAGGAAAAATTTGATGAGATATTTCTCATCAACTATGGAACATACAACCATTTTTTTCGAAAGGTATAAGGTCACATAGATTCCCTCTACAATAACCTCTCTCAGTTTTTCATATCTCCAATCCATTTGCCTATGGTGAAAAGTTTTCACATGTTGCAAAAAGCATCAAATGCATGCAATCTAAAGTTGCAAGGTGGCATAATTTCTGTTTTGTTGTTCATGCGACCAAACCAATAGTTCCAACTTGTCTGAGTGAGTGGTTTTATGCTAGAAAAGGTCCTATTTCACACACCAACATGCTAGCTCATTCTAGGCTACACTGTACTGGCGATCTCTTAAGACCTTTAAGTGTGAAAAAGTGGTAAACTTTGATGAGCTCTTTCTCATAAATCATGGCACTTAGAAATGTTTTGTTTGAAGGTGTAGGGTCATGTAGGGTCCCTCTATAATAACCTCTCTCAAAATTTCATATCTCCAATCAATTTTCCTTTGGTGACAAGTTTTTAGTTGATGGAAAAAGAGTCAAATGCATTGAAGAGAAAGTTGTCAGGTGGCATAATTTTCATTCTATTCATCATGTGGCTAAACTGATAGTTCCAACTCATCTAAGTGGGTAAGTTTATGCTAGGAAAGGTCCTATTTCACAACCCAACATGCCTGAACATTACATGCTACATTATGCCAGTGATTTCTCAAGAGAGATCAAAGTGCAAAAACATGGCAAACTTTGATGAGCTCTTTCTTGAAAACCATGGAACTTAAAACCTTTCCATATGAAGTTACAAGTTCATGTAAGGTCCCTCTATAATAACCTATCTCTATTTTTCATATCTCCAATCCATTTGCCAGTGGTGACAAGTTTCCACACGTTAGAAAAATAATCAAATGCATGCAATCCAAATTTGCAAGGTGACATAATTTTCTTCTATTCATCGTGCAACCAAACTGATAGTTCCAACACATCCAACTAGGTAGGTTTATGCTAGGAAAGGTCATGTTTTTCACCCTAACATGATGAATCATTCCAGGCTACATTGTATTGGCGACTTCTTAAGAGCTTTAAATGTGAAAAGGGGGAAAAATTTGATGAGCTCTTTCTTGGAAACTATGGTACTTACAACCATTATGTCTAAAGGTATAGGGTAATGTAGAGTCCTTCTATAGTAACCTCTATCATTTTTTCATATCTCAATTCCATTTTCCTATGGTGACAAGTTTTCATTTGATGGAAAAAGTGTCAAATGCATTGAAGAGAAAGTTGGAAGGTGGTGTAATTTTTGTTCTGTTCATCATGCGACCAAACCAATAGTGTGAACATATTCAGGTGGGTAGGTTTATGCTATGAAAAGTCACTTTTTGCACCCCAACATGCTTGATCATTTCAAGCTACATTGTACTGGCAACTTCTTAAGAGCTCTAAGTGTGAAAAAGTGGCAACATTTGATGAGCCCTTTTGTAAACTAAGATACTTACAACCGTTACATATGAAAGTATAGGGTCATTTATGGCTCTTCTATAGTAACCTCTCTCAAATTTTCATATATTCAATCCATTTTCCTATGGTGACAAGTTTTTATTTGATGGAAAAGTGTCATGCATTGAAGAGAAAGTTGCAAGGTGGCATAATTTTCATTTTGTTCATCATGCAACCAAATTGACAATTCTAACATGTTTGGGTGGGTAGTTTTATGGTAGGAAAGGTCTTGTTTCACACCCTGGAGCATCATGTTAGAACATTCCAAGCTACATTGTATCGATGATTTCTCTTAAGAGACCAAAGTGTGAAAAAGTCAAAAACTTTGATGAGATCTTTCTCAAAATCTATGGTGTTGGATAGGACAACTAAGAGGGGGGTGAATCAATTGTCACAGATTATAACCTTAAATTTAATTGCTAGAACTAACACATAAACTGATTAAGTGATTAACTATTGTAGACACCTAAAAATGACCTAGGCCTGCAAGCTTCATTTTTACCACTTTCGTCCTAGCATAATTAAGTCATTTAATTATGTCCTTGGTCCACATTCGACTATTGATTAAATAATTCATAATTATTTAATTAATTCATGTCATTTATTCCTCATGATTATTAAATAAATAAATTTTATTTATTAAATAATGTCATTAATTGTCTAAGGTCTTCCTAATTAAATAAATTTCTTAATTTATTTAATTCCCCTTTGTCATTTATTTCTTCTTGATTATTAATTAAATAAATTTTATTTATTTAATTACGTCACTAATTAAGTCCCCTTCTTTCTAAAATTAAATAGATTCTTATTTATTTAATTTTTGTCCACTTTCTACTATAATTAAATAATTATTTTAATTATTTAATTATTCATTGGCCACTTCTCTCATAAATTAAATAAATTTTATTTATTTAATTTGGTCCACTCTCATGAATTTTGAATTAAATCATTATTTAATGCAAAATGATTCCCTTTGTCACATTCCTCTATAATTAAATAATTATTGTAATCATTTAATTATTCATTGGTCACCTAAATTAAATAATTTTTATTATTTAATTTCTCCAGCAACCTCTTTATCTGTGCCAATCTTATCTTCCAAATCAAATCTTATCTCTTGACATCTCATTTAATTTCAGCCCTTGATTGAATTATTTTATAATTCAATCTTGGCCATTCATTTCTTTGTCATTGCCCTAATTTTGACCTAACCTATTCATACTACAACATTCAATCTTGACCATTGATTCTAGGGTATTTGTCATCTTCTCATCCTGGCCACACATTCAAAATTGCAATTTCTATAAAATGGCAATTTTGTTCTTATTTCATATCTCATGCTCATTCTGTCAACTTAGGTTATTATTATAGTCATTTGCAGTCATTGTCATTTTAGTCTATTGTGAGGTCATTTATTTTATATAAATCCTTCAACCTTTGCATAGGGCTTGGACATTAGTCTAGGTGCTCATTTGAAATCTGAGGGCCTCATTCGATTTGCTGCAAACTAGAAGGTGTAACAAAGGTGAAGCATGGAAGATGAAGATTTATGGTAACATTGTTCCTTTTATTTTCATGTTTGTTTCCTTCGTACTTTGTTACTTCAATGGATTTTAATGTTATTGTGTTAACCCTTTAACAAATCTGATTTTCCCTTGATTACAACTGTCAAATGAAAATGCACAAACACAATAACACCAAATTTACATGGAAAATCCAATGAGAGAAAAACCACAGTGAGGATTAGCTCACACTATAGAGATTATCAAAACCAATTACAAGAAGGTTAACTGTTTGAAATAAGGACTCACTATCTAGACTCACTGTCCATAGGGCTACAAATCAGAGGGATCATTGCCATAGACATACAAAGAAGACAAAGAAGACTTGTTACAGAGAAACAACAATCCCAATGCAACAAAGATTCCACCACAATCACTGATCAACTTTCATGAATGATATAGTTCACCTTTTTCTCACTGCATCTGGAAACTCAACATTAAGCTTTGCACTAATCAACCACACACCTAACTCACACATTTAGAATAGCATAAAATTCATGTCTTCTCTTTCACTTATCTTTCTTCTTTGCTTATGTACAATATTCATCGCTAGCGCATTCTGTATTTATACTATCTTCAAACTTGAAAAGATACAAAGTCATCCATTCAATCTTCAAATTTGAATTGGGTTAGCACCAAACATCCTAGGGTGGAATTAGAATGAGGGTGACCCAAAAACATGATTCACTAGGACCCATAATATATCCAATACGCTTCATCAACTTTGAAGATAGTGCTTGACACATGGTCATCCAAACCAGTGTAAAACAAATAGATCAATTAAGCTCGGTACTTCCAAATGTCAAAACTATCTTCAATAGAACTAGGGCAACACAACTCTAGAACCACATGCCATAAGAATTTATCAAAGAGAAATCTAGACTAGCAACAATTCTCCCAGACCTCAATCAAAACACAAAGAAACATAATTCACAAGCACTAGATCAACATCCTCAATAGCTAAATACTTGTAACCTTCTTTTAATACAATTTTCTCAATATGCTCAACATATATAGTCAACAACTAGTAGATAACCACTTGACTAGTTGAAATCAATGACAACACTTTCATTCCTCTTCCATTCTTGCAACAATCTCCCCCTTTGTCATTGATGGCAACAAATGATGTGAAAAACCATCAAAGACACCATACCGACGGTTCTAAAAATACTTCTTAAGATTTTTCTTTTTCTTCTCCCCCTTAGAAGATCATCTTCCTCATTACCTACTTTCTCTTATTAGCTTTCTTTCCTTTTCAAATGCTCTCTCTCTCTCTCTCTCTCCTTTTTTTTCACATACTTTCTCTCCCCTTTGAAATCAATGTCAAAGGAAAAATATATGTTCATTGAAACTTCTTTTGACATGAAAACATACTACTCATAATGACAACACTTAAAAAAAAATTTTCTCCCCTTGAAGGGTAGCCACTAAAAACATAAGTCCAAAAAGATAGAACTATGAATCCACCAAACTGATGCATCTCCAAATGCATCTTAGTTTGTAAAAGGAGGGGAAATAAACCCTAGCTTATCCCAAAGATACTCAAAAGTATCTTTACGCACAACCTTTGTAAATATATTCACAATTTGATCCTTTGTTGAAACATACTCAAGCTATAATTCATTCTCCATGACCTTCTCTCTTAAGAAATGATACCTAATAGATATATGCTTCATTCTTGAGTGCATCACATGATTTTTTGAAATGCTAATTGCACTTGTATTATCACAGAAGATAGGAATATGATCATCATGTAGCACTGTGATATCCTTCAATGTTTGTTTCATCCATAAAAATTGTGTACAGTAAGATGCAACATCAATATACTCAGCTTCAGTAGTAGACAAAGAGACTAAATCTTGCTTCTTACTCAACCATGCCACCAATCTACATCCAAGAAAGAATGCACCACCACTTGTACTCTTTTTGTCATCTATACTTCCAGCCGAATCTACATTTGTATAAGCACTAAGTGTAAAATTAGTATATTTAGGATACCATAATCCATAATCTAGAGTGCCATTCAAATATCTAAATAGTCTTTTAATTGTAGTAACATGTGTTTCCTTCAGATCATCTTGAAACCTAGCTACAAGACAAACCACATGCATAATATTTGGTCTAGTAGTAATCAAATATAATAGTCCACCAATCATAGATCTATACTTGCTTTGATCATCCTTAGGTGAATCATCATCTTTTCCTAACTTGCAACCAGTCACCATAGTACTTATCGGTTTGGAATTGTCCATCCCAAATTTGCTCAACATCTCTCTCAAATACTTAGATTGTGAAATGAAAATTCCTTTCTCTATTTGATTAATCTGTAGCCCAAGAAAGAAATTCATCTCCCCAAATATAGACATTTCAAATTCTTTCTACATCTCTTCCACAAACAACTTGCACATCTTTTCATTTCCTCCAAAGATAATATCATCAACATATACAACTTCAATCAATATTTATCATTTCTAGTCTTGAAATACAAATTACTGTATGTCGTACCTTTGTTAAATCCTTGCGGACTCAAATACTTATCTAGCCTTGCATACCAAGCTCTAGGAGCTTACTTCAATCCATATAAAGCTTTCTTCAATCTGCACACCATATCTAGTTGATTTGCTAACTAAAATCCTTCCAGTTGTTCTATGTAGACCTCTTCATCTAGTTTGCCATTCAAAAATGTTGACTTGACATCCATCTAATATACTTTGAAATCTTTATAAGAAGCTAATGCCAAGAACATCCTTATAGCTTCCATTCTTTCTACTGAGGCAAAAGTCTCCTAAAAATCTATAGCTTCCACTTGTGAGTAGCCTTTACATACAGGCCTTGCTTTATTTCTAACAACTTTCCTGTTCTCATTCAACTTATTTTTGAATACCCATTTTGATCCAATAATGTTTTTCTCTATCAGTCTTGGGACCAATTCCAAAGTTTGATTCTTCTCAATCTGCAAAAGTTATTTCATTTCTTCCTTCCAATGTTCATCCTCATAGGCTTCACTTACTAACTTCAGCTCAATCTCAAAGAATAAGCACAAATTTACTTCAGCAGCAACTTTTCTTCTAGTTAACACACCTTTTGTCTTGTCTCCAATAATTTGACTTTCTGAATGATTCCTCTACACATATTTTGGTGTTCTAGGGGGCATCATCTAAGCATCTTCTTCTCTTTCATTCTGTTCATTCTGTTTATCTTGTTCCATAATTTCTTCTATCTTGCATAGTCATGTTCATTAGACACATCCATCAATATCAATAGAATTCTTCAATGTTTCATCAACCTTAAAATTCGAGCTTTCTACAATCTTCCTCAATCTTTTGTTGAAACATCTATATGCCTTTATTTTAGTAGAGTATCCAAGAGATATTCCTTTATCACTTCTTGCATCAAATTTTCCCAATGTTTCCTCATCTCTTCTGATATAGCATTTACTTATGAATACCTTGTAGGAATTCTTCTGGGCCATAGCTCACATGGAGTCTTTGTACTATTTGGTCTTTCCCGAACTCAATTAAATACATATACAATAGTGTGAATAACTTCTTTCTAGTAAACTTCTGATAATCCAACTTTAGTGATCATTGACCTAACATATTCTTGAACTATTTTGTTTTTCATTTCAAAAATTCCATTTTCCTGAGGGGTTCTTGGAGTAGAAAAATGTCTCTTTATTCCATGCACTTCACAAAATGTATTGAACTCATGGGAGGTGAATTCTCCACCTCTGTCAGATCTTAAGCATTTTATCTTCAAATTCACTTAATTTTCAACAATAGCCTTGAATGCCTTGAATCTATCTGATGCATCTAATTTCTCTCTTAGAAATGTAACCCATGTATATCTAAAATAATCATCAATTAAAAGCATAAAGTACCTTTCACCAAGTAGACTTCACACTCTCATGG
Source organism: Sequoia sempervirens (assembly GCA_007258455.2). Taxonomy (NCBI): domain Eukaryota; kingdom Viridiplantae; phylum Streptophyta; class Pinopsida; order Cupressales; family Cupressaceae; genus Sequoia; species Sequoia sempervirens. The sequence goes on along the minus strand of VDFB02270651.1, from coordinate 681,047,465 downwards.
GACCACAAAGATTTGTATGAACCAAATCGATTCATCCAGTAGTAGATTGTTCTCTTGATTTGTAATGATTTCTTGTTTACTTCCCAAACTGGAAATTCTTGCAGATAGAATTTATAGGCTTTGCAATTCTCAGTAGATCTCTCATAGCCTGAACAATATTGATCCTTGCCAAGTTATCGATATTCAAGTGACACATTCTCATGTGCCATAACCAGCTGTCATTTATCTGAGTCATAAAACATCGTCCATCGACACCTTTAACCTGATAAATATTCCCTTCAGATTTCTTTCCTATAGAAATCAATGATTCAGATCATTTTCGGATCTCACATTTCTCATCCTTAAAAACACTATCATATCATTTTCTGCACATTTGACCAATGCTCAACAGATTATTCCTTAAACCCTTAACATAGTAAACATCATTAGTATGATGCTTGCCATCAAAACTTACTGAACCTATGCCATAGATTTTAGCACCAGTATCATCTCCAAACATAACCAAACCTCCACCATATTTCTCAAGTTTCACAAAGTTTCACAAAGTTACTCTTGTCACTAGTCATGTGATGTGAGCAACCACTATCCACTACCCAAAAGTTCTTTTCCTGTTTAGCATGTAGGGTAGAGATAAATTTACCTTCATTTTTCTCCTTCTTCTCCTTCTTCGGAGGACTTTCCTTTGACTATTTTTTTGAATTAGTAGAAGTAGGTTCATCCTTAATCACCAAGAACAAGCATTCATTGTCATCTGGATCTTAATATTTTGAATCTTCATCTGAAATACTAGCATTCTCATTAATATAGTACATGCTCTATTAATCTTCTTTCCTTTTTTTTCTTTCTCATATCTTTATTTATTCTTTTTAGCTCTTTCCAGACACTTTGCAACATAGTGACCAATTTCTCCACAACTAAAGCACTTAAAGGGAAATTTCCTTCATACTTATGGTAGCCTTTTCTCATTCTTCTTGCAAAGTTAGCCTTGATTTCATCAAAGTTTTCTTCATTCAAATCTTCAATTTTTGTAGCTTTAAAAGCAGTCTCTATTTTTCCTCCACTTCTTAGATTCAACTCCCTCATCTAAAGAGAATTCAAAAAATCCTAGTAGAATATCCTTAGTACAAGTTTTATAATCTATAGTCTGCTCAATAGCACTCACCTTTTCACTATAAGCATCATGAAGAGTTTTGAAAATCTTCTTTGCAATTCTAGTTTCATCTATAGTAGCACCAAGAGATCACATCCCAACCACTACCTCATCCAATCTCTGTACATAGGATTTAACATTCTCATATTTGGACATATGTATAAGATCAAACTGTGTTTTCAAATTCTATAATTTTTCCTCTTTTACCCTTTCATCACCGTAGCCTTTTCTCATTCTTCTTGCAAAGTCAGCCTTGATTTCATCAAAGTTTTCTTCATTCAAATCTTCAATTTTTGTAGCTTTAAAAGCAGTCTCTATTTTTCCTCCACTTCTTAGATTCAACTCCCTCATCTAAAGAGAATGCAAAAAATCCTAGTAGAATATCCTTAGTACAAGTTTTATAATCTATAGTCTGCTCAATAGCACTCGCACTCACCTTTTCACTATAAGCATCAGGAAGAGTTTTGAAAATCTTCTTTGCAATTCTAGTTTCATCTATAGTAGCACCAAGAGATCACATTCCAGCCACTACCTCATTGAATCTCTATACATAGGCTTTAAAATTCTCATCTTTGGACATATGTATAAGATCAAACTTTGTTTGCAAATTCTATAATTTTTCCTCATTTACCCTTTCATCACCATTGTGTGCTCTTTCTAAAGTATCCTAGAATTCCTTAGTTGTCTTCAAGTTCTGAACCTTAATCAACTCAGAATGAGTTTTCTTGCCTTGTTATTCGCTTCATGTGCTCTAATTTCTTTAGGTGTACTCAAACCATTAGATAGAGTGTAGGGATTCTTATAAGCTTTCTCTACATCATATCGACAATACTCCATATATTCTTCCATCAATACTTTCTAGATACCATTATTAGTTCCATCAAACCTTAGATAATCAAAGACCATTTTACTAGCCATCCCAAACCTTCCTCAAGTGATTAAGCTCTTCACCAAGGAACCAAGCTCTGATACCAATTCTTGGATAGGATAACTGAGAGGGGGGTGAATCAGTTGTCACAAATTATAACATTAAATTTAATTACCAGAACTAACACATAAAATGATTAAGTGATTAACCATCAAATGAAAATGCACAAACACAATAGCACCAGATTTACATGGAAAACCCAATGAGGGAAAAACCACGATGAGGATTAAATTACACCATAGAGAATATCAAAACTGATTACAAAAAGGCTCATTGCTTGAGATAAGGCTCACTACCTAAAATAAGGACTCACTATTCAGACTCACTATCCATAGGGCTCACTACCATAGAGATACAAATAAGACTTGTTATAGAGAGACAACAATCCCAATGCAACAATGATTCCACCACAATCAATGATCAACTTGCATGAATGATAGAGTTCACCTTCTACTCACTACATCCATAAACTTAGCGCTAAGCTTCACACTGATCAACCACACACCTAACTCACACACTTTTAGAATAGCATCAAAGTCATGTTTTCTCTTTCACTTATCTTCCTTCTTTTCTTATGTACAAGTTTCATCACTAGCAAATTCTATATTTATACTATCTCAAACCTTGAAAAGATACAAAGTCAACCATCCAATCTTCAAATTCAAATTAGGTCTGTGCCAAACATCCTAGGGTGGAATTAGAATGAGAGCGACCCAAACACACACTTCACTGAGACCCATAATAAATATAACATGCTTCATCAACTTCAAAGATAGTGATTGACACATGGTTGGCGAAACCAGTGTAAAACACATAGATCAATTAAGCTCGATACTTCCAAATGTTGAAACCATCTTCAATAGAACTAGAGCAACATAACTCTAGAACCACACGTCATTAGACTTTATCAAAGAGAAATATGGACTAGCAACAATTCTCTCGGACCTCAATAAAAACATAAAGAAACATAATTCACAAGCACTAGATCAACATCCTCAACAGGTGAATACCGGTAACCTTCTTTTAATACAATTTTCTCAATATCCTCAACATATACAGTCAACAACTAGTAGATAACCAGCTGATTGGTTGGCATCAATGACAACACTTTCATTCCTCTTCCATTTTTGCAACACATGGCACTTGAAACTATTCAGTCTAAAGGAATAGGGTCACATAGGGTCCCTCTACAATAACCTCTTTTTTTTTTCATATATCTAATCCATTTTGCAACCATTTAGTCTAAAGGTATAAGGTAACAGGTTTTTGCATGTTGCAAAAAGTGTTAGATGCATGCAGTCTAAAGTTGCAAGGTGGCATAATTTTTGTTCTATTCATTATGCAACCAAAAAAATAGTTCTAAATTTTTTGAGTGGGTGTGGCTATGCTAGGAAAGGTCCTATTTTTCACCCCAACATGCTAGATCATTCTAGGCTACATCATAGTGATGACTTCTTAAGAGCTCTAAGTGCAAAAAATGGAAAAAAATTGATGAGCTCTTTCTTAGAAATTATGGCACTTACAACCATTTTTTCTATAGGTACATGGTCATGTAGGGTCCTTCTATAGTAACCTCTCTCAGTTTTTCATATCTCCATTCCATTTTCCTGTGGTGACACATTTTAGTTGATGGAAAAAACATCAAATACATTAAAGAGAAAGTTGCAAGGTAGCATAATTTTCATTATGTTCTTTGTGTGAAAAATACGGTAGTTCAAACATGTTTAGGTCTATGATTTTACACTAGGAAAGGTCTTTTTTGCACCCTAGCATGCCAGATCATTCTAGGCTACATTGTACTGGTGATTTCTCTTAAGAGACCAAAGTGCAAAAAAGTGGAAAACTTTAATGAGATATTTCTCATAAACCATGGAACTTAGAAATTCCATTTCTAAAGGTATAAGGTCATGTAGGGTCCCTCTACAATAACCTCTCTCAGTTTTTCATATCTCCAAGCCATTTGGCCGTGGTGAAATTTTTTTTGCTACCCCAAAACTGTTAGATGATGTACCATAAAGTTGCAAGGTAGGATAATTTTTTTTTTGTTCTTTGTGGGGCCAAACCATTAGTTCCAACACATCTAGGAGGGAATTTCTATGCTGGGCATGGTCTTGTTTTGTGCTCCAACTCTCCCATTTTGGTCTACACTATTTTGATGCTTTCTCTTAAGATTTCTATGTGCAAAAAATGGTCAAAATTTGATTCACTATTTCTTAGATTTTGTGGCATATAAAAATGTTTTGTTTGAACCTATAAGTGCATGTGAGGCCCCTTTACAACAACCTCTCTCATATTTTGAATACTTGAAACCATTTCACCGTGGTGAAAGTTGCTTTGATACCCAAAAACCATCAGATTCATGCAATGTAAAGTTGTAGGGTAGTCTAATTTTTGTTTTGTGTGGCATGGGGTCAAACCGTCAAACCCAACATCTCCATGTGCTCATGTCTATGCTATGCATGGTCCTGTTTTATACCTCAACTCTCCCAAACATTTTTGGATACACCATTTCAGTGCTTTCTCTACAAGTAGAGATAACACAAGTGTAGGGTATGGGTACATGAGATGTCTACGTGCATGGGTAATAGTTGCATTGAGCCCTTATTTTTTAGCATTGAGCTTACAAATTATCTAGTGGGGTGTTTCACAAGGTGGAGCACTTTTTCTTGGCATATTTATTATGAAAAGATTTTTTAGCATCCATAAGATGGAATTTTGAACCAAACTATGATGCCATACCAAAAACCATTTGAATAGTCTTGATCTTTACTATGGTGGAAAAAATTTCATCATAATCAATACCTTCCTTCTATGCATATCCGTTAGTGACAAGTTGGGACTTGTATTGGTCAATGTTACCATTTTCCTTATATTTTAATTAACCCAATTGCATCTAGTATCCTTCTTCTCAAGTGGAAGCTCATTAAGTTTCTATATTTTTCCTTAGTAGTGTCTAATATTATGCACCCATAGAATCTTTCCAAGGTGGTGACTCATCCTGGTAAACTAATTCTACTTTATATCTCTATATAACTATGCACATTAAAGAGGCCAAGTATACTTGATGAAATTTATTGTGAATTTTAGACCCATTAGTAGATGTATTTACAAGTGTATCATCTATGACATCCTTCACTCTGGTTGATGCCACTTAGGAATATTTTGTGCATAGGAGATGATGATTGAAACCAATTTAATGGAAGAAAAGCCTCTTCTTATGTTTCATCATCCTCATCACCATTTTCAAGAATTCTTGGTTTTTTACAATTGATAGGTGATGATGAGGAAAATTTATAAGGGCATTGATTAAAATGCTATATAAGATAAAAGGAAGAAATTAATAAGGGAAGCAATTAAATCCAGTGTAGTATAAATATAAACACAAAATTTTTGATGTGTGGATAACATGCATATATTATAATGTTTTTATGTTATGGATTAAGCTTATTGAGCCATAACATGCTTAAGCATTGTATTTTCAAGAAGAAAGTACATTATGTTTAATCACCTTCAAAATTATTAGTGGCCACTTTTTTTTCTAGCATTTCCATGCACTTATGCATATATTTATTATGTTAGTAGGACGTATTTTAGTGTTTATTATTTTTTAAATGAATCAATAGACATTTGTTAAATATCATACTTATTTTTATATAAAATACCTCATATTGACCTATTGTCATGGTCAATTTATAACATGAGTTTTTTCAATTGGTACCTAATGCTAAAGTTGAACCTCAACACAACTACAATGTACCACACATTCAAATTCTTGGAAATTTATTTCATCATTCAGAATATCCAAAAATTTCATTGTAAGTGTATTACTCATTTGATTATAACATTTGTATGTGTCACTTTGATGGCCTGTACTTTTGTTAATTCGTTGGATAAGCCTAATACTTTTCTATTCTAGGGGAAAGTATGGAATAAGATGTTGATCCATAAGGTGAATGTTTTCAACTAGTTGTTCATGCAAAGTAAATTCTTAACTAAAGATAATATCTACAAAAGGGGATTTGCAATTATGAATAGATGTGTCCTCTATGAGGTTGATGCGGAGAGTGCCTTCCATCTTCTCCTTGGGTGTAATTTTTCTTCTCTTCTTTGGAGTAATTTTATTGGCCTTTGGAATATGGACTGGGTCTTCCTGGACTCTCTATGTAGTTTTGTTGAACAATGGAAGCGTCCTTCATCCTCCCCCATTCTTCGAAGGATATGGGATCTTATGGCCTCGCATATTGCACGGGGTATCTAGAAATAACATAACAATAGATTTTTTTGTGATTCTAAACTCAAGATAACTAGTCTCTTCATTAAGATTCATCGAGAAATATTGGAAAACTTTGATCTCATTGGGTCTAATGTGCCATGTTGTGCCCCATCATCTTATTTGGCTAGATATGACTTATTGGTGATTTCTAATTGGAATATTTCCTATTTACCATCTGAGACTGCCAAGTCCAATCTAACTACTAGATTGCATACTAAATGGAAGCCCCCACCTATAGGGTGGATTAAAATTGATTTTTATGGGGAAGCCGAGGGTAACCCTGGCCTTGCTGGTTGTGGGGGGAGGTGTTGTGGAATGAGGATGGTAGGCTCTTAGGCATGGTGGCACTCTTGTTGGGAAATTGGACAAATCACTATGCTAAGGAAGAGGTTATGTTTATAAGTATGAAATTTGCTATGGATAGGGGTTACTCTAAATTATGGGTGGAAGGAGACTCCTTAAACATCATCAATTGCATACATGGAACCCATAAGCCTAGCTAGAGTGCCAATCATTTGATTAAAGATGCTATTATGATGTTGAGATCTTGTGAGGAAGCTCGTGTTTCTCACATTTACCAAGAGGGAAATTCATTAGAATATTTTTTTGCTAATGAAGCTGTCAAATTTAATGACTATAGAGCATGGGAGGAATACTCTCTCCTTCTCGAGGCAGCTAAGATCTTAATGCAAAATGATGAATTCAGATGAGTTTATGTGGTGGATTTATTTTACCAGTAGTACCGACTTTATACTCACATGCTTTGTGGGTATTGCTTGGCTTGTTGTCTATTAGTCGAATGCTTCTTGCTAGGTTTTTCTACAACTAGTCTTTGTGAAGATGGGGGGTATGAAGTAGAATTGAGCCTCATTCTTGTTCAATTCTGAGAAAGAAGAAGAAAATTTGGAGGATCCTCCAACATGGTAATTTTATGCCTTTCCTAGAAAAGATTCATGGTCATGATCCCAATGCTTCAATAGAGTTTGTTTCATGCTAACATAATCATAAACTCCAGATTAAGGGAATGGTTGTTGACATCAATGAGGAGCTTATAGCTACTATGATTGGGTTGCCTATGGTTGGTTGCAAGTTCTTCAAAGATAAGAAGAGGAATGAGGAGGAAATAGCTCAATTTTTTAAAGGTGATGAGCAGAAAAAACTCATCAAGATGGAGGCTTGGGGCTATGACCAGAAGTCTCTCAAGAAGATTTGGGTGGAAATAGTGGAAATTATCATGTGGTATGCGACTTTGGAAGGCAGGTTCACTACAATCCTTGGCCATCATTTTACTCTTTTAAATCATTTTAGGCATGGTTTGTTTATTTATTTTCCTTTCTTTCTCTTGTCCTCCTTGGAGGTCTTTGTGTATGCACACTTGAAAAATAGGAGGGAACCAATCTTGCATGAAGGCCTAATATTGTTAATTATGGAGCATGTTAAAGCCATAATTCCCACCTCCTCAATTAAGGGAAAGGAGAAGTCCTTAAGTGATGATTCTAGCTCAACTATTTTGGATACCAGTGTGGTGGGGGAAGAGGAGTGGAATGAATATGGTGAGTATAGGTCTCCATCCCCTACAACTACCCCTTCTAAGAAGAGAAAGAAGGATAACGTTAAAGGAAAATAGGTAGCCAAGCAACTTATTCTTCATGATTCAGAGTCCCATTCTGATGGTAATGAAATAGAGGTGGGTTCTAGGGATTCTAGGTCTAAGGGAGATGCTATGGATATTGGTTAGGTTGATGTTGAGGTAGGTGGTAAGGAGGAAGCTTTATAGGAGAATGTTGTGACCATGGAGGCCAAGGAGAAGCCTAGAAGGGTTTCTAAACACATTTCCAAGATGAGGAACCAAGCCACAAAAGATGTTGTAAAGGATACCATGGAGAAATTCATGGAGAAGGCGGTGGAAATTGATGATTCCCTGGTTTGAGACACACCAAATGTGGAACCTGTTGGTGAGAAACCTGTGCAGGAGGAGGAGGGTGTTGAGTAGAAGCATGAGAAACTAGAGTCTCTTAAGGTTAACCCCCTATCAGAGGACTTCTCTTATCTAAATGATGACACCACCTCAATGTTCAAGCTCCTTGACATGGTAAGGGTGGGGGCCACTCATAGTTTCAAATTAGAAAAATGGACTCTACATGAATTCAACGTGGTTAACATCAAAATAATGGGTTTGAAAGAGAATGTACAAAATATTCTGAAAGGATCTACCATAGATATTATGATTGATAGAATTGTTTTTTTTATTCAAGGGGTAAACGCTTTTGACTGGAGCTATGAACCGGGTACAACCATTCAACAATACCACCCCAACAGGGTTTGAACCTTGGTGGCAAGAACAACAATGCCACCTATAAACCATCACACCATGCCAATGCCGACTGATTGATAGAATTATTGATCTTAAATGTTCTTTCACTTATTTCAAGTCCTTATGTGAACAATACCTAGCTGATTTAGAGGTCAAGGTGTTGGAGACCAACAAGGATATCAAGAAACTGCTCCATGCCTCTCATATTTTTGTTAAGAATAGTGCAGACTCTTTGGAGGTCCTATTCCACAAGATCAGTGAGCTTAGAGAGGACTAGTTGTATTTTATGAGCTGATAGAGAAGGAGCGGGTGGTTAAAGGAAAAGGGAAAAATGGTGGAAAGGATGATGCTAAAGGCCCCACTACTAGAGGGGTGGGTGACTAGAGGAAGTCCTTTGAGGATGAGAAAAAATAATTGTTGGACATGATTGGGCTCAATAGGAACTAGAAACTTGAGGTGGACAACACTTTAAGAAGCATGAAGTAGTGTCCTGTTCTCTTTGTTTTTTGTGTCTATTTCGTTGCTGCTGGGTCTCAGTTTCTTTCTTGTTATTTTGATGTTTTTTTGTTGATGGTTATTGCTGATAGTTTAGTGTTTCATCTTTTGAGCAACATTTTGTATCTATAGTTGTAAAGGGTTTTAGGTCCCTTCAAAGCTTGTTTTTCCCATATAATCAAAATGTTTGTATATGCCACAACTTGATTCCTTAGAGGATTTAATATATCATTTATGACTTTTGTTTATATGTTTATCCTTTGAAGAAATTTTTTTATATTAAAAAGTCAATATGTATACCCTTAGTGTGCTCTTATAGTATGTTTTCTCTTTATAATATATATATATATACTTATATATAAAGTGTTTTATGTTAAAGAAGAAATATTTTGGTATTTTGATAGGTCGTTGTTAACTACATTTTTCCTTTTGCATTTTGGAAAATAAGATAAAATAATTTGATAATATAATCTCAAGGTAATGCAAATGATCGATTCTATGGTTTGGCTAAGATGACTCAACTTGTCAATTTTAAGAAATGCATATCCTATTGAAAACAAGATAAGTGGAATGGATAATTTCCTAGTAAAATGGAACATAATTAAATATGTTTTATATTCTGAATTCTATCATATGATCCTAGAAACTAATGGCATTAAACCTATAATTTAAATAATAAAACACACGTGAGTTAAAATTTGGCATGTAAAGATAGGCCAACACTAAATTTAAAATAATTTAAATGCTTGCATTATCCTTAAACAAATGTTAGATATTTATGAAGGAATTTCTTAGGCAAAAAATTAAAGACAAACATTAAAAGGCAGTGTTAAGATTAAAATAAGTTAGTGACTTGTTAATAACATAATAAGCAAAGATCTATTTTTGAAGAGACGTCACTCTTTTAAAAGCATGTCACTGCTAAAGAAAGATATATATTTTGTTCCTTGCATTTGATCGAAAGATGTGTGAGGCAAGAGGAAAGTAATTCAATGATGTAATCTGATAATAGTGGCAAAATAAGTTTTGTATAATTGAAAAATCTATAAGGACATACAACATTATATATCGATAAAAGTATACAATATATCCAATAATGTCATAAAGGTTTGAAAAAATCCATATGGACATAAAATTTCACATATCGATAGTACAAAACATATGTTCAAAAATTCCATGTAGCCATACAACAACCAACCCTAATACATAGTAATCTCCCACTAGGGGAAGGAAATAGATTGTGAGATTTGTTTGACTGTCTGTTGGATGGAGATGCAAGTGATTTCATTGTCTTTTGAATGTGCTCACTCGTCCTCTTTGTTTAGAAATGGTTCCTCAAACGTACTAGTGTTTAGGCCTTTGCAATGTCAAACAAATAGTTAAATATCACCAAGATAAAGTTACTAGTCTTATTGAAATCTCTTTGGTTGGAAATGGTTAGCTTCTTAATTTGTAGGTTTCAAATTTTTCTTCACTTAAGTCGTGGGGTTCTAATTCTTAATAACCTCCAAACTTAGTGAATTTTTGGTTCTCTTCATTATCATCATGTCGCGGGTTTTGAGAAATCCATAACCTCCGATAGAGGTTCTGAAGTTTGGTTTTCGAGCAACGAAGCGATCCCTTTGTCAGTGTGTCGTAGGTTTTGGGAACTTTGTAACCTCTAACATGAGGTTTGGAAGTTTGAGTTTTTGGCAACAAGGTGATACCTTTATTGGTGAGTCATGGGTTTTGGGAACTTCATAACTTTTGTCAAGAGGTTTTGAAGTTCGGCTCTCCAGTGATAGAATGACTTGGATGTTGATGGTTGTGGGGACCACTTGGGACCCGATAAGGTTGGTGGATTGTGACAAAGGCTGATAGGAGGTGATGAAATTGAGGGAAGATGGCATGTGGGACCATGTGCTTAGTGAACACTGGTGAGACAGTAATGAATGTCTCTTTGATTGGGCAGCTAACCTTAAGTCTAACGGTGGAGATTTGTTTGACTGCTTATCTGACGGCTAGGATTGGATGCTGGATGATGGTGTGTGGCTTGAGGTGAAACCTTAAGGGGTGTGGTAGTTGAGCAGTCTATTATCGATTGAGAATGATAATCTCTTGACTCTCGTGTGTCTCTCTTTAATCTCTTGAAGGGGGCCAAATGGCTGACCCTGAACAAGCTGAGCTACAAGCCGAAAAACTAGATGATGCGAAGGCTGAGAGATGTCTCCCTCTCAGAGCTCAATGTAGAGAGTGGAGGTGATAGTGAATAAAGGCCAACGTTAGACAAGTTGAGCTACATGCTAAAAGGCTAGATGTGGTGAAGGCTAAGAGATGACTCTCTCTCGGAGCTCGATGTAGAGAGTGGAGGTGACTGTGAATGAAGGTCAACTAGGCGGAGAGTCGTGTGGTAGGCCAAAAAGTGGAGAGGCCACATGGTGCTGGGTGCTGAAGAAGCTGAGAGGGATGAAGTGTTGGATGTAGGTCAAGAAGTTGGATGTTGAAAGGGAGGCTGCAAGGTTGGGCATGGACAGACTGAGGTTACCAAGTGGTTAGACACAGAGAGGCCGTGATGCTAGGCACAGACTAACTGAGAATCTAGGTGCATGTTGTGAGGCTGAGTGCAGGATGGGTGTTGTCGATCTGGCCATGAGGTTGAGAAGTCGAGAGAGAGAGAGGAAGGTGATATTGATGTTGAGAGATGGATCTCATAGATGGTGCAAGCCAAGTTCCCAAACTGGCCGAGAGACTAGGTAGTCGAGTGAAGAAAGTGAACCTGAGAAGTTGAAGCTATAAGCCTGAATTGTATTGTAGCCCTTTTGTTGCTGAATAATACAATGCCTAGATCTTTTGGAGTGTGGGGTTTTTTACATGTAAGGGTTTTCCCCATGTAAATATGTGTGTCCATTTATGTTTTTCTTTCATGTTGGTTGATTCTACAAATTTGAATCTATGCATAGTGTTGAATCTGGTTAATTCTACATGTTCTTTTCTCAAAAGGATCAATTTGGGAAATGAACTGTGCCTATTTCCACTTTGTGGCATAGTGGTCTATGTCTTTGAGGAAATCTAATGAAAATACAATTATTGAAGGCACTATTATTCTTAGATGTTTCTTCTAAGATGATCACATATTTTCCCAACAAGTGGTATCAAAGCCTTCTTATAGGATTTTCTTGTGCTTGCATGTGTAGGTTTGTAAGTTTCACTTGCATGGACTCGCATGTGGCTTGCATGTGCTTGCATGAAATAATTCTTGGTGTTTTCATAGTTTTGTGGATTTATTTTGTGAAGATTTCTTAGCTTGGAAAGCTTAAGGAGATCTAAAGGAGTTGGTTGATGTTTGATCCTTTGGTGAGTAAAAGTCCTTTCTCTTTTCAGACAACATGTAGCATGAAAGACATTGAAAATGGAGAAATTGGAGTTGAACATATTGTAATGTTGTAGTCTAAGGCTCATGTTTGATAGTGAATGTTCCTAATGCAAGGGGCATGAGTTTATGCTTATGGTTGTGTTGTAGTAGAGTGTGGTTCATACTAGTTGTCTATGTGAGAGGCTCCCTGATGGTATGGAGATGCTTGGGTTCTTATTTAGCCATTAATTATTGTGCTTGTGCTGGGTGCTTTGACCTAGTATTGAAGGCATTATTCTTTGTTACCCTGATTACATGTAGGTTGTGAAGTTGATCTCTGGGTGGTCTAAAAACTTTTGAATATCCTGGCTTCTCGTATGCATGTGCATTTTGGTGGTTTTGGAGTTGGCTTGGAATGGGCCTGGAGTTCTTGAACTATTGTTTCCTTTTAAGAATGATTTGTACTTGCATGGCTTTGTGGTTTTGCAGGTTTTACACAATCAAGCAAAACTTGTGGTTATGTGCAGCTACTGTTAAGCTGTTTTCTAGACCCTATCTTTTGGGTGTGACTAGATGAGATAACTACAGTTGGGCATGGTTTGAGGAGGTTTGATGTTTTCTCTACATGGGAGTGTTGGTATGTGATTTTTCATCCAACATTCTTGTGGTGAGGCTTGGTGGATTCCTTGCCTATGGTGCTTGTTATGGATGTGATTGGTGAACCAGATCTGAGCTTGATCTGGTGTTTGAATCATGATTGTCTATGTAGTAAATTCTCTTTGAGATCTTAGTTTTGCAATTTCCATTGTGAGGATGGGTTTGCATGTTTCAGTGTTTTGGATCTATGAGTTATGCAATTGTATGGACTAATCACCCATTTAGTTGTAGCGTGATAACTTGGAAGTGGACTATCTATACCTATGAGGTTGATTTAGTGTTGATGCAGACTTGTTAGCTAGCCTTGTCTCTAGCCACTTGTGCATTGGTGTGGTTTCTTTGATATGAGAGGTTAGATGATGAGAGAGTACCTCAGTAGTAAGTGTTGGGGTCTTGTAGCATGTTGTACCATGATGTCATGGATAGCTTGGATACACTACTTTGTGTAAGCTTTTGACAGTGATGATGTTAGGTCATGATGCTTGGAGGGCTCAGTTGTCATGTTTCAATGGGAGCTTTAGCAGTGACTGTGGATTCATCACTATGTGGTGAATGATCTTCTTTAGTGTTGTAGATGTTACTAGGAGGAGCTCTTAGATCCTGTTACTGTAGAAGAGCTCTTTTGCATTTTGCATGGACACTATTTGAAGATGTGCAACACCTCGTAGCCATGCAGGATTCTTGGAGTCTTTGGTTGAGGTGTTGGTGGTACTTGACACAGTTGTCATTTGAAGGTGTATGTAGAAAGATTTTCTATAGGTATATGATGTGTAGTTTTCTCTCTCCCTAGTCTCAGTTGTCTTCCTGGATGTTTGGTTTCACATTACATTGGTCTGAGATTTGGTTGGAGCTGTTGTTTTCACTCAAGTTCTTGGGTGGTAACTTGGAGGTTTTTTATCTCTTTCCTGTGTTGGGTGTGAAGATCTTGGGAGAGTTGTGTAGACTTGTTGTGAGAGCTGTATTTATAGGTTTTGTATATCATTGTGGATGGTTCCTTGAAACTACATGATTACACTCTCTATGTTATGCTATTGGTAGAGTCGTTATGCTTTGTTATTTTAGACTTGGCATTACCCATGTAGTGGGAGTTCCTGGTTGTGCTTTGTCTTCTTTGACTAGTTGGCACATGGAGATTTCTTTTGCAGGGGATGGGTTGGCTATGAAGATGGCATGAGTTTACGAATGAGGATACCTTGGAGGTATGTATGATTGGATGGAGTAGTACTTTCTATGTTTGCTATTTTTAGTTGCATGGGTTGTTCAGTTGGATGGGAGTAGTCAATTTTCTGGTTGTTGTTCTAGTTGGTGTTCTATCTTGTTTCTGGAAGGTGTTTTCACGATTGTGTTCTGGTTTGGGATTTGAAGTTGATATTACTTTTGTATGGCTTGTTGAGCACAGTGGAGTGGTGGTAGTGTAGTGAAACCCTTGTTGTTAGTTGGTTCTAATGGTGGTGTATTGAATTAGACTGGTGAATTTATGCCATGGCTTGTTTCTTTCCTTTAGAGGATGGCTAAAACTATAGCTTGAGATGGTGGACATCATAGATGTTGTTGCAGGTGTCTTGGGTGATACAGAGGATTCATGCACTAATTGGAAGATAGTACACTCTTTAGCAAGTGGGAGAATGTTGAGAAATGGTGCCTCAAACGTACTGGTGTTGAGGCCTCTGCATTGTCAAAAAAATAGTTAAATATCACCAGGACAAAGTTACTAGTCTGATCGAAATCTCTTTTGATGGAAATGGTTAGCTTCTTAAGTCACGAGTTTCAAAATTTTCCTAACTTAAGTCGCAGGGTTCTAATTCCTCATAACCTCCAGACTTAGGGACTTTGTGGTTCTCTTTTTTATCAGCATGTCACAGGTTTTGAGAAATTCATAACCTTCGATAGAGGTTCTAAAGTTTGGTTTACAAGCGACGAAGCGATCCCTTTGTTAGTGTGTCACAGGTTTTGAGAAATTTGTAACCTCCGACATGAGGTTTGGAATTTTTAGTTTTGGGCGACAGGGTGATCCCTTTATCAGCGAGTCGTGGGTTCTAGGAACTTCATAACTTTCATCGAGAGGTTTGGAATTTCGGTTCTCTAGTGATAGAGCAACTTGGATGCTGATGGTTATGGGTACTACTTGGGACCCAATAAGGTTGGTGGATTGTGATGAAGGCTGAAAAGTGGTGATGAGATGGAGGATAGATGGCATGTGGGCCCATGTGCTCGATGAACACTGGTGAGACAGTAATAAATGTCTCTTCGACTAGGTGGCTAACCCTAAGTCCAACAGTGGATATTTGGTTGACTACTTATCCGACGGCCAGGATTGGATGTTGGATGATGGCATGTGGCTCAAGGTGAATCCCTAAGGGGTACGGTAGTTGAATAGTTTTTTGGCAATTGAGAATTATAATCTCTTGACTCTCGTGTGTCTCTCTCTAATCTCTTGAAGGGGGCTGAATAGCTAACCCTAGACAAGCTGAGTTGCAGGCTAAAAGGTTGGATGCGGTGAAGGCTGAGAGATGTCTCTCTCTCAGAGCTCGGTGTAGAGAGTGGAGGCCAAAATCAACGGAGGCCAACCCTAGATAAGCCGAGCTGCAAGGCGAAAGGATGGATGTGGTGAAGGCTGAGAGATGAATCTCTCTCAGAGCTCAGTGCAGAGAGTGGAGGTGACTATGAATAAAGGTGGACTAGGGGGCAAGTTGTGCAGTAGGCTAAGAGGTTGAGAGGTTGCATGGTGCTGGGTGTCGAACAAGCCAAGAGGACCGAGATGCTGGATGGAGATCAAGAAGTTGAATGGTGATAGAGAGGTCACAAGGCTAGGTGTGGATAGACTGAGGTTACCAAGCGGTCGGGCATAGAGAGGTCGTGATGTTGGGTTTGGAATGATTGAGAACTTGGATGCATGCCATGAGGCTAAGTTCAGGCTGGGTGTTGTTGATCTAGCTGCAAGGCTAAGAAGATAAGAGAGAGAGGAAGGTGATCTCCATGCTAAGAGATGGATCTCGCAGAAGGTGTAGACCGAGTTGCCAGATTGACTGAGAGACTGGGTAGCCGAGTGAAGAAACTGAACTTGAGAAGCCAAAGGGATTGGCTAGCTGAGAGGCTGGCTGGGAGAGGGTCAAGAGGTTGAAGAGATGAATATGTATTGTATGTTGTGTGAGGGTGTTGTAATAGTGTGAGGATTTTGAATGGTAGTTGTATGTATTCTTCAGATGGGAAAGATGTGTAAAATTTGAAAGGCTATAAGTCTGAATTGTATTGTAACCCTTTTGTTGCTGAATAATACAATAGCTAGATCTTTTGGTGTGTAGGGTTTTCCCTACATAAATTTGTGTGTCCATTTATGTTTTTCTTTCATGTTGCTGCAAATTTGAATTTGTGCATATTGTTGAATCTAGTTAATTCTACATGTGCTTTTCTCAAAAGGATCAATGTGGGAAATGAATTGTGCTTGTTTCTACTTTGTGGCATAGTGGTCTATGTCTTTGAGGCAATATGATGAAAATAAAATTACTGAAGGCACTATTGTTCTTAGATGTTCCTTCTGAGATGACCATATATTTTCCCAACACTCTTCTCTTCACTTCTTCAGAGATTCAACTATTACAATAAGAATTAAAGACATTAATATATAGATATTGAATTATGGAATGACATATAATAGAATAAGCAGTTACCGAAAAGAAATAATCAACATGCTCATCTACAACAACATCATGTTGACAATCTGGAGTGACAAGCCCTTGTGCAAGCATCAAGATATAAATTAAGCTACATACAAGTATCACTAAATTTTTTAATAATAGACCAAGAAAAGATCAAATATAATGTAAAATTTGCTAATTTGTCACATACGTCTATCAAAGGATCAAAAAATTGCTACTACTACACAACAAATCCATGGTCCATTGTGCCACAAACATCGGTAGGGTTGTGTGATGTTAACATCTAAAAATGAAACAATAAATACCACTCAATTACCATACTTAACATTATTTTACAACACCATTAATGAATAAAGGTTACTTGAGTGAAAGTTGGTCGAGGATGAAAAGAGCAAGGTTTCAATGTTGAAGGTCCACCAAAAAACTGTTTGACATCCAAAGTGTGTTATGAGACAATCATTCATATAAGGGTCAACTATTCACATGCAATAATTATTTCTTTAATATTGGTTACATACCTATAGAATCAACAAAATAAATAAATATTATGAGGGCCAAGCTGCCCAAAACCACACAAATCACAATAATAGATACCAACGCAGAAGATGTGAGACAAAAAAAAACCCACTTTCAATTATTTTTAGATAATGAAATTACATATTCAAAACTTACATGCTACAGCCTCATGGGTTTGATTCATTACAACAAAATCAACTCTGAAGAGAAAATATATTATTCAGAGCCACAATCTACACTATTGGAGCCACCTTCTACAACCCCCACCTAACCATTTTTATTTTACCCAATAAATTCCCTAGAATGTTCTAGAAAGTTCAACTTTCCCTTTTTTTTGGCGCCAAATGTTTTGCCATTTGATTTTTAGCTTAGGAAGAAATTTTAATGCAATTCACTTTTTAGAGGGGCAACTTCACGGGACCATAACTTTTGATCTAGGTGTTCGATTTTCTATTATTGCATATCATTGGAATTCAATATAGAAGATTACTACAACATGTGAACCAACTGTAGGTTCGTCAAATTTTTGAGTTGTTTCGGGGCCTCTAAAGTTTGCATATCTTAAATTGAAGCTACATTGGAGAAATTTATCAAGACAAAAACTTTAATATCTCCGAAATCGTCCAGGGTATTGAGGTGTTTCTTTCATGACCATAATTTTTTTTTAGTTTTGCTCTTTGGGGTAAATTTTTTAGGTCCATACAAGCTCATTTAGGTTGACTTACTAAAAATAGTACAAGTGCCTATTTTTTGCTATTTTTGATGTCTGACTATCTTACACACCTTAAGTTCAATCATGTGACTCAAAAAAACTAAAGAAAATAAAGAAAACATTTTTTTGGGGTGATCCAAGATTTCTCTATACTGCTGAATGCTCCTGTATCAGACACCTAGGGTAATTTGAAAAGTGACCCTGTCACTTCTCAGGAGTTAGAGGGAAACCAAGAATGTTAACCTTAACCTCTGATAACCATGATGAATCTTCAACAGGCCTTCCTCTCCATTTCACCAAGTACTCAAAAAAAAAGTTAGTCAAGAAAAAAGGCCTAACCTAGTCCATTTTTAGCCAAGTCAGTAAAATGGAGGGCCTTTTCAAAATGATTATCAAAAAAGGAATCTTAACCCTAGGCCTTTTAGACCTTATGATCCTAATATTCCTGGTCCTTCAAGAGAGCTTGTACCTCAAAAAAACTTGGCCTAAGAGCAAGAATGGTGTTACCATTGTAATAAGCCTCACAATCAGGCTAAATGCATGAACAAAATGGAAAACCAGGCTCTTATTGTACAGAGCATTTATGCTGGCCAATAAAAATTATTAAGTGGAGATGGAGAGCATTGAAGTAGTTCTAAAATTGCTTTGATGAATTGGAAAAGTGATGAGTTTTGTGGAATCAATCATTATCAAAGTATGAACCAGCAAGGTTCATTAGTTGTAGCAAACAAAAGGGAAAAAAGAAGAGCAATGGATGTTGACCAGCAAGCTGTAAGTGTAGAACAACGAGCTGCAAACTTAGAACAAGCTGTAAGAGGCCAAAATCAGGCCATTTCATCACAAACTGTCCCGACAATGCACTCAGAGGTGCATATTCTATAGAGAGAACAACAAAGAGAAAATGATATAGCTACATCTGTTGGTCTACAGAAGGTAAACTCTATATCCTTCAATGTAGTAGAGCATTTAAAGAAGGCTACAATTAGCCTATTCATTATGTATGCACTTCATATCCTTGGAAAAAAGGAATTATTACAGAATGCTTTGTCTAAATTTTCATCTTTAGATGATTAAAATGTAGGAAAGAACATAATGGTTCTTGCCAATAGTCCAGAAGTGAAGGGTGAACAACAAAATAGAGAAGTAAAACCTCCACCATTTTACACGAGTCTTATAATTGGGGACAAACTTGTCCACAACTGCATGATAGACTCCAGAGCTAGCAACTTCATGATTCCAAAGAGTGTAGCCAATAAATTGGGCTTAGCTTATGATCCTGTAGCTAAAGGTGTAGTACAATTGGATGGTTCTACTATCCAAACAACAAGAGTTATTAAAAATTTATCCCTCACATTTCAAGATTTCCCAAACTTTTGTATCCCACAGGACATTCATGTAATTGAATTGCCACCTCACTTTGCATTGTGCCTATCCAGAGATTTCACTATGAAATTAGGAGGTTTTCTATCAACTGATTGGTCCCATTTATTCTTCAAAACCCGTTATGGTACTAAGGTAACCATTAGGTCTAAACCTTTGGCCAAGGACCACATTCAACCTTATGCTCCTAGCCCAATTAATGCCAACCTTTGCACCATAGATGGGTTGGAGAATCAACCCATGACCTCAGACCCCAATACACCCAATAAAGGGGAAAATATGGATGAGTTGGCCACCTCAGGTCATAGCCTTGATCCTTCCAACCTGTTGGAAATAGGATGCCATTTAATTGCAAATCCTAAAACATTAATTATTTCATGTATCTCCTAGATTCTTGGAATGTGTTCAACAACACTAAGATTAGGATGAGATTAATATTTGGATGAAATAAATCATGAAATTGACATTTGTATTTATTCCTAAATAATAGGAGCATGTGGGTGCACACATGGTAAGGTGAAACTCACCTTGTGTTCAGTTAACTATACAGAGTAACAAGTTAACACTTCTGAATGCATGTAAAGATCCTAGGAGTTAGGATTTGATGTTTGCATGCTTGAAGTTTAGATTAAGTTCGGTTTAGATCAGTTCAGTTCAGATCGAGTTAAGTTTAGTTGATCGATTCGGTTCCGATTCGATTCGAGGTCCAGTTGATTCGGTTAGGATTCAGTTATCTTCAGTTGCATGCAAGTGCATGTTGCATGCATGTTAGTTATTTTGAGTTGCATGTAGTTAGCTTCAGTTAACTTGGAATGCATGGCTAATAACATTGAGTTGTATGACAGATAACAGGGACTACCTCCAGTTAACAAGGGATGACCATTCTTTGGGAATGGTGTTGAGTAAATGTTTCAGTTAACAATAAAGCACTTGAAGCAACTTGGGCACCCAAGATGCTTTATTGGAATTAACTCCAATGCATGATAAGATATTTCTGATGGCTCGTTAAGTAGCTTTAATTGTGGGCGCCATCTTTGAGGAATAGCTTTGGAATTATCACCGAAGTGAAGGAGAAGTTGTAGCTTCAGTTTGGGACACCCAAATGCATGATGCACATGTTGTAAGCTTTAGTCTTCACTGAAGAACTCTACTTGAAGGAATATGGTGTACCTTTTCAAGGGCTTGTGCTTATGCATTGTAATTATCACCATTTGGAGATTACAAGGTTGCATATTGTCTATTATCTCAAGCAAGTTGAATAGAGTTGTGAGATTTCTTATTGCAGGTGTGAAGAAGATTGTTGAAGACAGAAGAAGCATTCTCAAGCAAGAATTGGAGCTATTGTAATTTAGAGTTTGAATATAGAATAATTCTTGGTGGAGTTTTTCCCGAAAGGGTTTCTCCATGGTATATCTTGTGTAATCCTTCTATTATCCTGTCTAGTTCTTCTTAATAATTCTCTCTTCATTCTACAGTAAAATGGATTAATCAAGATAATCATCCACAAAGAATATGTAACAAAGAAAAAACTTATTTAGACAGCAAATTAAAGTTTTACAGAGTATTAAGCTAAGAAAACAACTCATTTTTCAACATTTTGGTATCAGAGCTGAGGTTGGGTAGAGTATTGGGATGCCTTTCTCTTAAAGTTTGGAGGATTTTTGGCTTAGTGGGAGCTCTTATTATTTTGTTATTTGATGATTTTGGAATTAAGTTTTGTTACAATGAATTCAAGGTTAGAGATTGAAAGGTTCAATGGTTCTAACTATGAAATGTGGAAATTAAAAATGGAAGATCTTCTTGAAGAAAGAGATCAGTGGTTAGCGGTTAATAATGAGACAAAGACACCTACAACTATTTCAGATTAAGATTGGGCTAAGTTAGATAAGAAGGCAAGAGGAACAATAAGGTTATGTCTTGTTGATGCTGTTCTTTTGAATGTTTCAATGGAAACTAGTGCATATAAATTATGGAAAAGAATAGGGGATATTTATCAAACTAAGAGTCTCACCAATAAGTTGTATCTGAAAAGGCAATTATATTCATTGAAAATGAAAGATGGTGATTTAGTAGCACAACATTTAAATGCTTTCAATTTAATTCTCAGTCAGTTAGCATCTGTAGATGTAAAGCTTGAGGATGAGGATAAGTGCATTTTATTACTTTGTTCGTTACCAAATTCTTGGGAAAATCTAATTGTTGCAATTAGTGGAAATGGTGCAGATCCAAAGATGGACAACATTATTCCTACTCTCCTATCAGAGGAGATGAGGAGGAAGTCTAAGGAGGAAATCCAAGATGCCTTGTTTGTAAAAGGTAGGCCTAAGAAAAAGGAGCCTAAGGGAAACAAGGAAGGGAAGGGTAAGTTAGAAGGACGAAGTAAGGTAAAGTGTTGGAACTGTGGGAAACCAGGACATGTGAAGAAGGATTGTAAGAACAAGAAAGAGAGTTCTGATTCTTCTACAGAGGAGTCCTTAGATAATAGTAATGATGCATTGGTTATTTCAGCTAATATTGTTTGTGATAACTCTTTGCTTCATGTTTCAGAGTAATCTTCGTAGAGAGGATGGTAGTCACGATGCCATGTGTGACTCGTATCACAGTTCAATGGGAGTTGTTGGCAGTGACTTGGATGCATCATTGGTAAGGTTATCTCCATGTGGTTGGAGATATGGTTTCTTGGTTTAGAGTATATTTGTTATGGATGTCATGGTTTACTCTTGATACTAGTTTAGAGTTTGGCATATTTACATGGTTCTCTTGAGACTAAGATGTATAAGTATGTTATGATGCATGTGATCTCCTAAGAGGAGATGGTTAGATCATGGATGTCATGTTTATGATTCTTGATTCATGATTGGAGTTTTGACAATGATCTTGTGTAGTTCTCTTAAAGTTTTGGGTACATTAATCATTTGCTTGATTACTTCATGAAAGTGTTGTGTTGCATTTGGAGTTTGGCATGGATTGGTTGGTTACAGGTCCTCATGGATACTTGGAGAAATAGGTGAGGCTGGAATTCTCTTGTGGTAAGAGACTTTTGTTGGAATGGTTACTTGTGAGAAAAGTTTTTTAACAGAAAATACCGAGGAGTCTACACCTTGGTTGAATGTGAATTCAACACACTCGGTGGTTTAGCATACCTCTAAAGAGGTGGTTTGGTTACAGAGGCTTGGGAAAGGTAATGGTTTGGTTGATAATGGGAAGGTATTAATTGAGAAAAGTTAACACTTTAATTAATGTTGCAGATTATCTTATAAAACCATACAGATAAGTCCTCTTGGTTTTAATCATTTGCTTGGAAGCTTCATGATTATGCAGGTTGCATTTGAAGTTAGCATGGATTGATTAGTTGGTGCAAGAAGGCCATTGGCTTTGAGACTTGTACTTGTTTTATTATTCCTTGTTTAGAATAATTGCAATGTATAATGTCAAGTGGGAGAATGTTGGAAATAAGATGCCATTTAATTGCAAATCCTAAACATTAATTATTTCATGTATCTACTAGATTCTTGGAATGTGTTCAACAACACTAAGATTAGGATGAGATTAATATTTGGATGAAATAAATCATGAAATTGACATTTGTATTTATTCCTAAATAATAGGAGCATATGGGTGCACACATGGTAAGGTGAAACTCACCTTATGTTCAGTTAACTATACGAAGATGTGATTAACATACGAATGCATGTAAAGATCCTAGAGTTAGGATTTGATGTTTTGCATGCTTGAAGTTGATTAAGTTCAGTTAGGATCGGTTAAAGTTCAGTTCAAGATCAGTTAAGTTTGGATTCAGATCGATTCAGTTGATTCGGTTGATTCGAGAATCAGTTCGATTCGATTCCCGGTTAGGTTATCTTGAGTTGCATGCAAGTGCATGTGCATGCATGTTAGTTATTTTGAGTTATAGATTTAGCTTGATTAACTTGGAGATGCATAGCTAATAACATTGAAGTTGTATGACAGATAACAGTGACTACCTCTAGTTAACAAGGGATGACCATTCTTTGGGAATGGTGTTGAGTAAATGTTTCAGTTAACAATAAAGCACTTGAAGACAACTTGGGCACCCAAGATGCTTTATTGGAATTAACTCCAATGCATGATAAGATATTTCTGAAGGCTCAGTTAAGTAGCTTTAATTGTGGGTGCCATCTTTGAGGAATAGCTTTGGAATTATCACCGAAGTGAAGGAGAAGTTGTAGCTTCAGTTTGGGACACCCAAATGCATGAAGCACATGTTGTAAGCTTTAGTCTTCACTGAATAACTCTACTTGAAGGAATATGGCATACCTTTTCAAGGGCTTGAGCTTATGCATTGTAATTATCACCATTTGGAGATTACAAGGTTGCATATTGTGTATTTATCTCAAGCAAGTTGAATAGAGTTGTGAGATTTCTTATTGCAGGTGTGAAGAAGATTGTTGAAGACAGAAGAAGCATTCTCAAGCAAGAATTGGAGCTATTGTAATTCAGAGTTTGAATAATAGAATAATTCTTGGTGGAGTTTTTTCCCGAAAGGGTTTCTCCACGGTATATCTTGTGTGATCCTTCTATTATCCTGTCTAGTTCTTCTTAATAATTCTCTCTACATTCTACAACAGTAAAATGGATTAATCAAGATAATCATCCACAAAGAATTTATGTAACAAAGAAAAGACTTACTTAGAACAGAAATATTGAAGTTTTCACAGTATTAAGCTAAGAAAACACCTCATTTTCAACATTTGGTATTTTGAGGTTGGGTAGAGTATTGGGATGCCTTTCTCTTAAAGTTTGGAGGTTTTTTAGCTTAGTGGGAGCTCTTATTATTTTTGTTATTTGCTGATTTTGGAATTAAGTTTTGTTACAATGAATTCAAGGTTAGAGATTGAAAGGTTCAATGGTTCTAACTATGAAATGTGGAAATTAAAAATGGAAGATCTTCTTGAAGAAAGAGATCAGTGGTTAGCGTTAATAATGAGACAAAGACACCTACAACTATTTCAGATGAAGATTGGGCTAAGTTAGATAAGAAGGCAAGAGGAACAATAAGGTTATGTCTTGCTGATGCTGTTCTTTTGAATGTTTCAATGGAAACTAGTGCATATAAATTATGGAAAAGAATAGGGGATATTTATCAAACTAAGAGTCTCACCAATAAGTTGTATCTGAAAAGGAAATTATATTCATTGAAAATGAAAGATGGTGATTCAGTTGCACAACATTTAAATGCTTTCAATTTAATTCTCAGTTAGTTAGCATTGTAGATGTAAAGCTAGAGGATGAGGATAAGTGCATTTTATTACTTTGTTCATTACCAAATTCTTGGGAAAATCTAATTGTTGCAATTAGTGGAAATGGTGCAGATCCAAAGATGGACAACATTATTCCTACTCTCCTATCAGAGGAGATGAGGAGGAAGTCTAAGGAGGAAATCCAAGATGCCTTGTTTGTAAAAGGTAGGCCCTAAGAAAGAGCCTAAGGAAACAAAGGAAGGGTAGAGTCGAGGAAAGGAAGTAAGGTAAAGAGATGTTGGGCTGTGGGAAACCGGGACATATGAAGAAGGATTGTAAGAACAAGAAAGAGGTTCTAATTCTTCTACAGAGGAGTCCTCGGATAATAGTAATGATGCATTGGTTATTTCAGCTAATATTGTTTGTGATAACTCTTTGCTTCATGTTTCAGAGTAATCTTCGTAGAGAGGATGGTAGTCACGATGCCATGTGTGACTCGGTATCATGGTTCAGTGGGAGTTGTTGGTAGTGACTTGGATGCATCATTGGTAAGGTTATCTCCATGTGGTTGGAGATATGGTTTCTTGGTTTAGAGTATATTTGTTATGGATGTCATGGTTTACTCTTGATACTAGTTTAGAGTTTGGCATATTACATGGTTCTCTTGAGACTAAGATGTATAGTATGTTATGATGCATGTGATCTCCTAAGAGGAGATGGTTAGATCATGGATGTCATGTTTATGATTCTTGATTCATGATTGGAGTTTTGACAATGATCTTGTGTAGTTCTCTTAAGTTTTGGGTACATTAATCATTTGCTTGATTACTTCATGAAAGTGTTGTGTTGCATTTGGAGTTTGGCATGGATTGGTTGGTTACAGGTCCTCATGGATACTTGGAGAAATAGGTGAGGCTGGAATTCTCTTGTGGTAAGAGACTTTTGTTGGAATGGTTACTTGTGAGAAAAGTTTTTTAACATAAAATACCGAGGAGTCTACACCTTGGTTGAATGTGAATTCAACACACTCGGTGGTTTAGCATACCTCTAAAGAGGTGGTTTGGTTACAGAGGCTTGGGAAAGGTAATGGTTTGGTTGATAATGGGAAGGTATTAATTGATAAAAGTTAACACTTTAATTAATGTTGCAGATTATCTTATGAAACCATACAGATAAGTCCTCTTGGTTTTAATCATTTGCTTGGAAGCTTCATGATTATGCAGGTTGCATTTGAAGTTAGCATGGATTGATTAGTTGGTGCAAGAAGGCCATTGGCTTTGAGACTTGTACTTGTTTTATTATTCCTTATTTAGAATAATTGCAATGTATAATGTCAAGTGGGAGAATGTTGGAAATAGGATGCCATTTAATTGCAAATCCTAAAACATTAATTATTTCATGTATCTCCTAGATTCTTGGAATGTGTTCAACAACACTAAGATTAGGATGAGATTAATATTTGGATGAAATAAATCATGAAATTGACATTTGTATTTATTCCTAAATAATAGGAGCATGTGGGTGCACACATGGTAAGGTGAAACTCACCTTGTGTCCAGTTAACTATACAGAGTAACAGTTAACACTTCTAAATGCATGTAAAGATCCTAGGAGTTAGGATTTGATGTTTGCATGCTTGAAATTCAGTTAAGTTATGTTCGGATCATTTAAGTTGATTCGAATCCGGTTAAGTTTAGTTCGAATCGAGTTCAATTGATTCGATTCGATTCGATTGATTCAGTTTAGTTATCTTCGATTGCATGCAAGTACATGTTGCATCATGTTAGTTATTTTGAATTGCATGTAGTTAGCTTCAGTTAACTTGTAATGCATGGCTAAATAACATTGAGTTGTATGACAGATAACAGGGACTACCTCCAGTTAACAAGGGATGACCATTCTTTGGGAATGGTGTTGAGTAAATGTTTCAGTTAACAATAAAGCACTTGAAGACAACTTGGGCACCCAAGATGCTTTATTGGAATTAACTCCAATGCATGATAAGATATTTTTGATGGCTTAGTTAAGTAGCTTTAATTGTGGGTGCCATCTTTGAGGAATAGCTTTGGAATTATCACCGAAGTGAAGGAGAAGTTGTAGCTTCAGTTTGGGACACCCAAATGCATGATGCACATGTTGTAAGCTTTAGTCTTCACTGAAGAACTCTACTTGAAGGAATATGGTGTACCTTTTCAAGGGCTTGAGCTTATGCATTGTAATTATCACCATTTGGAGATTACAAGGTTGCATATTGTCTATATATCTCATTCAAGTTGAATAGAGTTTTGAGATTGGTTATTGCAGGTGTGAAGAAAATTGGTAAAGATAGAAGAAGTATTCTCAAGCAAGAATTGGAGCTATTGTAATTCAAAGTTTGAATAATAGAATAATTCTTGGTGGAGTTTTTTCTTGAAAGGGTTTCTCCACGGTATATCTTGTGTGATCCTTCTATTATCCTGTCTAGTTCTTCTTAATAATTCTCTCTACATTCTACAACAGTAAAATGGATTAATCAAGATAATCATCCACAAAGAATTTATGTAACAAAGAAAAGACTTACTTAGAACAGCAATATTAAAGTTTTACAGAGTATTAAGCTAAGAAAACACCTCATTTTTCAACACCAACTACATTGGGGAGGAAATATTGGAAATTTATGTGATTCAAGAGCTAGATACAATAGTTCCAAATTTGGTTAAAGACCAGAATCAACTTCCAAGTGATGATGCAAAGTTCCTGAAAGCTGAGGAGGTGATCAGAGAGTGGAAGGAGTTGCTCTTCAGTGATCAAGTTTTAGATCAGGAAGAAATTCTTGGGGAATATGAGACATCTGTCTAAGAATGGATGAAGGTGCTATTTGAAGACAAGACTTCAGATAAAGAAGAAAAATCCAATGAATACAAAGAGATTGATCATGAATGGTTGGAGATGTAGATTGAAAATCAAGCCTTGGATTAGGGGGAAGTCTATGATGAAGAATTCCTCATCCAAGTGAGTAGAGCTATTGAAAATTATTTTGAGAGAGAAGAATGTATGGCTAGAGAAAATCCATTGCTAAAGAATTTCAATTTCTCTATTGAAGATTATGAAGATACAACCATGGTTGAGTCCTAACTTCCAACTGAATGGTTAGAAGAGTTACCTAAATTTGATGCTGAAATTAAAATGAGTATGGCCATGATGGGGTCAATGGCTACTGGTGAGCTAACATATTATGAGAATTACTTTGATAATATCTTATCTTAGAAAGCGGATTTTCAGCTAAACGAGGAGCTAGACGATAACATGGTGAAAGAATTCTGTGGAGAAAAGTTCTGAGAGTTTGATGTTGGGGACTTTGTCCTCAAATGGGATAAGAAAGAGAATAATTTGGGAGGCATACTAAATTTGATGCAATCTGGGAAAATTTTCATAACAGAATTCAAGGAGCAGAATTCATTCCAACTCTCTAAGCTAACTGGAGAAATGCTGCCAATCCCAGTTAATTGGATTCATTTGAAACATTCCTTTTGAATCTTGAGGTACCACTCTATATTATAGTAGATTAGCTACTTATACTAAGTTCTTTTGAATCACACTCTTCTCTTAGTTTTCTTTCATAAGTGTTGTTGCACATGTTTCTCTGACTACTAGGGCCTGGTGTTCTGCTTTTGTTGGGTTTTGTTTTGGTTTTCTGCTACTATTTGGAGGAGTTTTCAGTTCTAATTCATGAGTTTTGTAAGTTTGGAGAGGGAAGAAGTGACTCCATTCCCAATGGATTTGAATAAGGCAACTGGCCCGATGCTTAGTAGGAAAGCATTTGGTAGAGGTCGCCAAAAGTGTTATCAAATTTTCACTGCAGCTCAATTTGATAGAGTTGGTTGATTCAAGATTCATTTTAAAGTGAAGAATTTCAATTTACCTCTGTAGATGTTTAACCATTGCCAGTGTTTGAGTTCATTGATGAAATTTTAAGATGCAATGTGTTTAGTGGCTTGTTATCAATTGCAGCATTAAGTATTGCATATAATGTAAAAATAAATGCTTTCATTCTGATATTCATTTACAATGTTCCAAACATTGTTTTTGCACAAAAGGAAAAGTACAGAATTGAACAAGTATTTCACAAATGTATTAATTATATTCATTGGATAATAAGAACCAAGTGTCCCACACAAGCTGTGGGAGTAGCTGAGATAGTGTATCAAAAGGATCATTCTAGACTACTGAAGATTAAAGAAAAGAAAGACACATAAGAAAGAACATAATAATCATTGCATGTTGTCTTCCATTGATTTTGGAATGGTGCACCATCCTTTTTCTCCAAGCTCCTAGTAGACCTACAAGAGATATTAAAAGCTATTAGAGCTCCAAATATGAACATTCCTATATGAATCATCAACAATAATGTAGAATGTTGCTAGTGATACATTGAGACAATTGAAGTTTTCAAGAGCAAGAAGTGTGACATAAGCCAGGGAGGAAACATCATAATAATATTTTTTTTTTAATCTAACATTGTTTGTTTCCATGTGAAGGTATAGGAAAAGTCATTCTATTGATCCAGTTTGAATAACATAAAGCATGTGGTGTAAAACAAGCTCCCACAAGGGTTAAGATCTAGCATGCTATCCCTCAAACATTCAAAAGGGGATTGATAAAGATACATATCCAAAATGGTCAAGAAAAGACATCCATCAAATGAGTGCATCATAAGTGCCAAAAGCACTCAAATAGTTGACCATTCAAGACAGTCAAATCTCAAAGTGCAATGAATTGAAAATCATGAGTGATCAACTGTTCAAGTGCATGATCTCATAATGTGATAGTGAACAGGCATACATTATGCCTTGTTTGAAGATCATCAATTATAGTTGAAGAAAATTGTAAAGCTCCAGAACATCATAATCAGGTACTCTATATATCAAAATATTTTATACAATGATAGGTTTCACATCATTTTGTTGTTGTTTAGGAGATAAAATGCATCAAGAGTTCTAGAAGGAGGTTTCTCCCATCAAGAAAACAAAGTTATCAATGGATGCAAGTGAGTTATTGAAGGCAGAGAATGAATGCAAGGATGGCATGGTGGACTAGAATGTAACACATTAAGTGTTGGGGCTAAATGAAATGTGGAGTAGCATCATACATGAAGGTAATTTATAAAAAAGTTTAAGCTGTCTCAGTGCTTTGATGCCACATGGTGAAGGGAACTTTATTGCACAATTCTATGTTCTCAATTAAAAATATAAAACTGTGTTGGAAGTGAGAATATATGTGTTTATTTGAAGCATTCAAGTGCATTAAGTATGTGATAGTGGACAAAAAAGTAACCTATAGGTGCATCATGAAAACTGAGTGCAACATTGCAAGACAAGTAAGCAAAAGTGAAACGTTCATGTATAATGCATTTGGAAAACAAAAGAAGCTTCTGTGTGCATTCATTGAATAAGAATATGTACAATGTTTGCTACAGTTCATGTTCAACAATGAGTTAAAATTTGTATGAAATATGAGAAACATTAATTAAGTGAAGCTTCATTACATCTATGCATTTCAAGAAAATTGAGAGACAAGAGTTGCTTCAATGAGTGCATCAAGATGGGAAGATGTGAACAGTGCAAAAAGGAAAGATGTTTCCATTGAAAAATGACCTCTAGGTTAAGAGAAACCTGCACTATGAGAGAAAGAAAATAAGCTTCAGCTGTAGGTGTTGAGCTTGAAAAGAATGAGGTTATTTTGTTTTTATAATAGTAAGTTTGTGCTACAGGAGACTAGGGTTCTGAATGAAACAAGTGCAAGACTCCCAACTCGAGCCTTCAAGAAAGTTCCACATTGATTTCATAGAAGTGCTTCAGATATAGAAGGTAAAATATTTTGAGCTCATACAGAATGCAAGAAAACCATAGCTCATGCTTTCATACTTGCGGCCTTGGGGGGCCAAAATTTATTCTTCACAAGCCACAATACCCATTTAGGGTTTTGAATACAAATGCAAATGCAAAGGAGGAAGTCAAGGGTTCGAGCCCTAGTTTTGTGTCTTCAGACTGTGGAGTGAAAGCTATAGGCCACAACCTCAGAGGTGAAGACCCACAATGCAAAAGGGGGTTTCAAATGAAATGTATTTATTTTAAATATATCCCATAGGTCGAAGCATTCATTTTCAAAGGAACAAATGGAGAAATAAAACAACAGGCCCGCAACCATGAAAGTCTTGTAAACCCTTGAAGGAGAAGCTCACACTCAAAATATGTTTCTATCCAATAACAATTCCTGTGCTTACATCTTGAGGGTTGAGCCCTATCAAGTTTATTCAACAAAGGAGGAAAATATACAGTGCCTGCGGCCTATGTAAATGGATGAGCTAAAAATCTCCAAACCTTACATATTTTTTGTAATGAAAAGCTTGAATAACTTTATTTAAGAGGGAAATGCAATGAAATTATGGAAAAAGAGAAGATTACCTTCATGTCTCTATGGTGGAACTCAATGAAAATCCACGACCAAAGCTTCAAAATGCATCAAAAAACCCTCCAATGTTCATCCATGAGAATGGTGAATGTGTCGACGCCACATAAGAAACAAAGAAAAGCATCAAATATAATGATAGTTGTGGCCTCAAAGGCCTTATTTCTCATCAAATAAAGCCAAGGAATGAACAAAAACATAGTCAAAGCTTACCATCAGGGAGGAGGGATCAAATGCAACAAAGAATCGATGGAGAAAGAGATCGAATGGAGGCACAAAATGAAACCTTAGTCTCTCCATGGTGGTGCACAACAAAGCCCACATTTTCCTCAGCAAGGCTGATGAAATGACAAGCTAGAGAAGTGTTTGGAGGCCCTTTTTGTGTTAGGGTTTTCACCCTATAATCAGCCATGTGATTTTTATCACAATTTTTTATTTTTCAATGCTTTGCCTTGCTAATCTTTCATGTGCCTAGGCCAAAATTAAGCCTATGGCTTTTATTTTTCTTTGATTTTTATAGAAAAACAAACATATGAAATGATCATGGCCCTCCTTAGGGTTAATGCCCTAGAGAAATTTCATGCCAAGTTGCCTTTAGAAATCAAGCGATGACTTTAGGTCATCAATTTTTTCCTAAGTGAATAATGGGAAAATATATTTTTATGATTTTTTATATAAAAATTAAGTTATGTAAAGGAGCATCATTTGTAATATTTGATTTTTTGCAAACAATAAATGCAAAAAATAAAAATGATTGGAGATCAAAAGGTGGAAAATTAGAGGCAAAGTGGAAAAATCAGATGTAAGAAGGGAGGCTTACCATTTTTGTAATTTAGAAACTGCAAGCTATAAAACACTGATTAAGCAATGTTTCTATAAATTTCTTGATTAGTTGTTAATTAAAATGTAGTTAAAAGTGCACTTTAGTTCACAATGAAACTTTCTATTCTTGGGTTTAGACTTGCGTGAATTCAGAAAGGAGGTACCAAACTGAAGTTTCGAATTTCAATTTCCAGCAGTTAGTGCTTGATTTTGAGGCCTTTTTGGATCAACCTTTGGGTGATAGAAAGTTTCCATCTTTTTTATGCCATTTGGAGCTATTTTGAAAGCTATTTTTTAGGCTTTTTGAGGGAGCTTGGAAATGTAGAGGGAGTTGATTTTTTGGAGAGGCAATGAACTTGATTTTTCTATTTTTGGCACTTCAGGGCCACATCTTGGACATAAATCTAAGAAAAATTGATTTTCTCAGGGTTCAAATTTTTTTAGTTTCTTGCTCTCTTAGCCACTTTGAGAGTTTTGTAAAATATTTTGTATCAGATTTTGATGTCTTGTTCCTCCACTTGCAATAAAGTAGTAGATTTCTCCTTTTCACTTTCTCACCATGGGCTCAAAGTAATAGTGTGATTTTGTTGTGATTCATATCATCGAATCCTTCTTAGTCTTGTTGTTGTGGGTTATTGCCAAGGTTTATAATAAGTTTAGGTTGCACATTGTATTTTGTTTTCAAGATTCTTTATGCAAAATATTGATGAATAAATTCCTTGTGATGAATTGTTGTGAACGAAGTGTTGTGAGCTAAGTTTCATCAAAGTCTCAATATCTAGATGATCATCATAAGTTGTAGGTGTTCATTTTTAGTTTTCTTCCTACTCCCCTTTCCCTTGAAGGTGCTAGATTAGGTGATTAGTTAGAAGGGAACCATCCCACTCTAGAGATTCGCTCTCCCCAATTGGTTTACCCAAAAACTAGAGAGTGTTTCCATGTTGTGATAGGACAGACAAGTTCAACTTTCCTAGAGGGTGCAATCCTAATCGCCAACAGTACTCAGCTCCACTCAAACAATCCATAATGTCATCCATTCTTGGCAAGGTAAATCTATACTTGATGGTGATCTTGTTGATGGCTCTAGAATCTATACACATCTTCCATTCCCTATCCTTCTTTGGTGCTAGTATTGTAGGTACTGCACATGGAATCAAACTCTCTCTGATCAATCCCTTTCATAATAACTCTTACACTTGTCTATTCAACTCTTCACTCTCTGCTGGAGTCATACGATGAGCTTCCTTATTTGAAAAAATAGCTCCAAGAATCAAGTCCATCTGATGACTAATCTTTCTTACTAGAGGAAAACCTTTAGGTACATTATAAAAATAATATCTTGAAACTCATTCAACAAATTTGAAACCTCTACAGGTACCTCAATAATATCTTCTTTGTCAATTCTAGGGATCAATGCAAAACACATATTCTCATGCCTCATACCTTCTAGGAACTTTCTTCCATCAACCAAAAAAATTCTTGTCTTACTACATACCTTTTCTTTTGCCTCTTTCAAGGGCTTCAACTTATGATGAAACCCATTCGTTGTCAAAGAATAGGTGTTGGCATGCCCATCATGTACTTCTCGCTGATCAAATTTCCACGATCTACCTAACAACATATGATAAAATTCCATAGGCATAATATCACACAATACCTCATCATGGTAATTTCCAATCTTGAACTTTACTAGACATTGTTCATTTACCAAGGCTTTATGGTCCTTCTGCAACCAAGCAATCTGGTATGGGTTTGGATACCTTCTTCTCTCCAACCGCAACTTACTAACCATTTATTCTGAAACAAGGTTATCAATACTACCTCCATCAATAATTACATTGCAAACTTTACCTTCACACTTACATTTGGTGTGAAACAAATTCTTCCTTTGAGTTGGTTCCTTCTCCTCATTCAGCAAGGCTCTTCTAGTAACAAGAACCTCCTCTTTCTATATCCTGAGAATGTGAAGACTCAGCATCTTCATCTACATGTGCAACTTGTGCATTACCCTTAGGTCTTTTATTTATCCTTCTTTGATTTTGAGGACACTCATAGGTTCTATGTTCTTCTTCTCCACACTGGAAATAGGTTCCATGAAAGCCTCCCCTTCCTAGTCCTTGTCCAGATCTT
The DNA here is from genome assembly GCA_007258455.2 of Sequoia sempervirens. Lineage (NCBI taxonomy): Eukaryota > Viridiplantae > Streptophyta > Pinopsida > Cupressales > Cupressaceae > Sequoia > Sequoia sempervirens. The sequence continues at coordinate 681,013,435 of VDFB02270651.1, read as the reverse complement.
CCTCTTTGGATTCCATTATTTTGTTCACAAGGATGGTAGGTGTTATCTCCTTTTTGGTTCTAGCTACTACTAGAGTCTTCACCCTTCTTTTGATCTTCATTCGACCTCCATATGACCATCCACCGAACTTTCGTCCATGACCTCCACCTCGTTGTTTGTTCTCAAACCTCTTGTTCAGTTGTTCTTCAACCTTTAGAGAAAAATGATAAGCATCCTCAATGGTGGCCATTCTTACCAGTGCCAATTCTTCCTATATGCTTGGCTTCAACCCATTAATATAATGAGAAACTTTCTCTTTATTTTCCTTAGATTTTCCTATCTGAATCAGGACCTTGTGAAATTCCTTTATGTATTATTTCACCATCCTTGTTTCTTGCCTCAAGTTCTTGAGAAACTACAATTCGTAGTCGACTAGAATAAATTGTTTCTTCAATTTTGACACCATTCTGTCCCATCTAGAAATTTTATCTTTCCCTTGTCTTCCTCTTTCTAATTGGACCTCTTTCCACCATATACTAGCATGACCTTTCAATTTTGTCTTTGTAAACCTCACTCTATGAGGATCAACAATCTCCTCAAACTCAAAAAGTTCTTCCATGTCATTGATCCAATCGATCAATTCTTCAAGATTCAGACTTCCACTGAAACTTGAAAACTCCATTTTAGGTTTCTTCCCAATGCTTGAGATCACTCACAAAAAATTTCTTTCTCTAGGATCCATTGGATCATGCTCTTCATCTTCCATTTCCTCTTATGTTTCATCTTCACTATCATCTTTGTCTTGTTGCACATCTCTTCTTTGAACCTCTTGTTGCAAGGTTTCTAATTTCCTTCTAAGGGCTCTGATTTCATCTCTAGGTGGATCTCTTCCTCCACCACCTTAGCCTCTACCTTTTCCATGTTGGAAAAGTCTTGGAGGCATCTTGAACTCAACCCACACTCACAAGTCCTGCTACAACTGCCTCATGTTCAACCCTCTATTACAGGCTCAAGAACTCATGCTCTGATACCTATTGATGAGGGCCAAGCCACCCAAAACCACACAAATCACAATAATAGATACCAACATAGAAGATGCAAGACAAAAAAATAAGCCACTTGCAATTATTTTTAGATAATGAAATTACAGATTCAAAACATACATACTCCAACCTCATGGGCTTGATTCATTACAACAAAATCAACTCTAAAAAGAAAATATATTATTCAGAGCCACAATCTGCACTATTGGAGCCACCTTCTACAACCCCAACTTAACCATTTTTATTTTACCCAATAACTACCCTAGAATGTTCTATAAAGTTCAACTTTCCCTTTTGTTTTGGCACCAAAAGTCCCACCATTTGATTTTTGGCCTAGGAAGAAATTTTAATGAAATTCACTTTTTAGAGTGGCAACTTCGTGGGACCATAAATTTTGATCCGGGTGTCTAATTTGTTATTATTGCATATCATTGGAAAGCTCTCAAAAAGATATATAACACATGAACCAACCATTGGTTGGTTCATCAAAATTTTGTGCTATTTTAGGGCCTCTAAATTCTTCATATCTAAAATTGATGCTGCGTTAGAGAAATTTCTTAGGACAAAAAATTTAATCTCCCAAACCATGCAGGGTATTGAGGTGACTCTTTTGCGACCAATTTTTTTTTACAGTTCTATTCCTTGAGGTAAATTTTTAAGTCCATACGAGCTCGTTTAGGCTAACTTGCTTAAAATAGTAAGTGCCCATTTTTTGCTATTTTTTATGCCTGACTATCTTACACCCCTTAAGTGCCATCATGGGACTCAAAAAACTAAAGAAAATAAAGAAAATATTTTTTTTGGGTGATTAAAGGTTTTCTTACACTGTTGATGCTCTTACATCAAAATAGGTTTCTATAGGAATGGTGCACATATATTTGAAAGAATGAAGAAGGAGACCTCTAGTCTGTTGTCTTCATTATCATTGATGCCAACATTGTTTTATAATGGATTATTTGACCATCTGGTAAATTATGTTCATACTACCTTGATCCAGTACTTTGGTTTAGAATCACTCTAAAGTGTATTTCAGCTCATATAATTTTGATATGTTTTTCAAGAGTCTTAGTTGCACTTGTGATCAGGGAATCAAAAATTTTAGTTGAATTGGTTAAAAGATTTGAATGATAGAAGTTCAACTTACAGTTTTGGTGTGCTCCTATTTTGGCTAACTTGTTCATAAAGTTCACATTTAATTAAGGATTATTGTTTAGGTCTGGGCCGACCTAAATTGTGTCTTGCATTCTTGATTTTGAGTGCCAAAGAAGTTTTGCTTTGTGTTCGATAAGATATTTTGAATTATATATACTTACATCCAATTAGGCCGACCTAGATGTATGAACTGTGTGTATATGGAATATCTTTGTATTGATCATATATATTTTAGATATACACAAATGCACCAAGTATGACATATAGTGAGATAGAAAAGGTATGATAGTGCGAATGTATGCGACCGAGTGATATTGTGAAGCTAGTGATCTAGTTGTTGATAGTTGCTTCTACAAACCAGTGCATAAAATTTTCTTGAGCTTAATTGGAACTATAATTAGCACTCAAAAGGTGCATTCCTTTTAGTTCACAACTCTGGCAATTATCCATATATTTCTGTATTATGGTGGTAAGCCATAAATTTTATACTTCGACTGTGAGCCTTTCAAGGGAAGTGTGTTATGGCAGTGTGCCATGTAATATTTTGTAACCAGTTATAATATATTGTGTGTTAATCCTCATTGTGGTTATTCCCACTTTGGGTTTTCCACATAAAAATCTTGGTTTCTATGTGTTGTGTGATGTTATGTTCATTTACATGTTCTTACTTATTGTTGCAATAAGACACATTTTTATAATTGGATGGTTATCAATCAATTGGATTGCTAGAATACTGATTCATCCCCCTCTCAATATTCTTTGTGTTCAACAATTGGTATCAAAGCTCAATTACTTTTGAGAAGCTTAATAGCTTAAGGAAGATATTGAAGCTTGAACACATGGCTGCTAAAATGTATCGTGTTCCTCCAAAAGAGATCTCTACAACTGAAGAACTTCATGTTGTCCTTAAAGACCTAGAAAGAGGTGAAGATGAGAAGGAATATTTCAAGGAAAACCTAAATGAATCTAATGAATGCATCAGGAAATTAAGAGAGAAAATGAAGAAAATCAAAGAAAGGCATAAAGTAGTCAGTCATTAGTTGAAGAAGGCAAATGAAGAAATCACCAGACTAAAGTTGCAAGTGGAAGAAAAGAAAATAATTAAATAATTTTAGAATGCTGAAATCCAAAGAGAAATTGATGAATGCAAAAAGCTTGAACAAGAAGTGGTGACACTAAGATCTGACTTAGTGAAGGAAAGAGCTCATGAAGAAAAAATTAAGACAAGTAATACAAAGCTTGATGAGTTGATTCCATTTTATAAACTAGCTAAGGATAAAGGTGGTCTAGGACTTGAAGAAGGAAAAAGTTCAAAATCAAATTAGGTTTTGAACAAAGTAAACAATCAAAGGAAGAATCAAAGCAATGGAACGAAGATCAAGAATCATAGAAGCAATACTGAAAGGATTCCTATTCAACAACCTAATGCTCAAAGGTACCCATCTTTCAATGGAATTTATTTTTCATGCAATAAATTTGGTCATAGGGAAACAAAATATAGAAGTAGAATGAACCATAATAGAATGAATTAGAATGTTGGATTCTTTACTAGAAAATTATTTGCTTGTAATAAGTTTGGGCATAGAGCTACTGAGTGTAGAATTTAGGCAATGATGAACAAATTCAATATTGGTAGAATGGCTCAATATTTTCAAGGCTATTGCTATATATGTTATGCTTTTGGATATAAACATAATTAGTGCAGATCAAGGATAAAACCAAATTAGTTTGGTCAGAAACAAATTGTGTGCTACATATAAAATAAATTGAAACACATTTCCAAATTCTACATAAAAGAATTGAGAAGAAAGCTAATCCAGATCAAAAGAAAAAACCTATGAAAAAAGTGGATCCTACTGAAGTAAGAAAAGAAATGGAAAATATTTGGAAGAAAAAGGAAGAACTTGAGAATAAGGATGAGTCAAATGTATCTGTATTAGCACCTAGTGCTGATACCTCTTCTAAAAACTAAACCCAACAATGGTTTTAGGAGGAGCAGTGACTAAGAAATCTAACAAACCCCTAACATAAGATGTGTCAAGAAATGACATGAGGATATATTCTGTAAAGCGTCATTTTGAAGATGTTGAAGAATGTTTTAGCAAAAAAAAATGCAAGTCTGATGAATTGCAGAGCATCTTAGGGTTTGCAATGCATTTTACAAAGTTTTTATCAGCTTTTGAAGTTGGAGTACATTTAATGCAAAATTAGGGAAAAATTAGTAAGTCATAAAGTAAGGAACTAAAGTCAAATTAAGTCACATTTGCAATTTGGAAGGAGCAGAGTGAGCTAAAGAAAGTTGAAAGGAGTGAGTTGAAGAAAGTGATTCAGAGAATTGGTATCAAATCCTAGTTTTTGACAAAGCATGAGAAGGTATTTTCTGTTATCTGAACTTTGTGGGTTTTAGTTTGAAGCTACTTTACAAGTAGTTTGAGGAAAATAATTGGCTACTCCTATTGTTGTGGAAGTTTCCAAGAAACCTCGATCTAAATTGAGAAGGTATTCCACGAAAGTGTTTGAAATGGACCCCTTGGGGTTCTCTCACATTCCAGTTAATGTATTACCCATTAAAGACTCCAGAACATAGATTCATGGAAAGTTGGAAGAATTTAACCACCAAGAACTCAGGGATTTATGTACAAAAGAATTGATAGGAGATGATTATTTTGTAAAACTTGAATATGAAAACCTAGTACCGAAGAAGCTACATGTGTGGAATTGGTTCCCTAACTTTTCAAATGAAATGGACTCTAAATTTGTTAGGATGGCACTAAGTAGAGTGCGTGATAAATTTATGAGAACAATTGTAGTAGGGTTAATCACAAAGGAAGTGATTCAAGTTGTAACTAGTCTTTGTGCCATTGGACCTTTTCTAGTGTTGAAAGTTTTGAAGAACAATGTAGTTATAAAGCTAATTGTAGCCACATTTGATAGGAAAGATTTCACTACTAGAGGCCTATCACAAACCCAACTATGAAGTATGTTGCTATCATGATTGGACATAAAATATATTTCACCAATCAAGGGAATTTTGTGTCTGCCATAGTAATTCATACTGCATATTAAATGATAGTAAATGGAAGAGAATATGATTTGTGTGAATTTCTATGACAATAAATTTTGAAGAATATAAGCTTGATCAAGACAAAGAAACACTCCTTTAAGTTCAGGGAATTGGTAGTTTGTCTAATATTTTACTTTTTGAGGGAGTTACCGCGAAGGAAAAATATCATATGGGAACGCAATAGGTCAGTTGCTCATCAAATTTTTGAGCACCTGCATAGTCTTGGAGATGTTAGAGCACAAAATAATGCATTGATTTCATTCTTTGCAATTTTGCAAAATGATATGCATGAAAGAGAAAGGGTTCCCAAAAGCCTAGTGAAAAAGTATGCAAAGGACATAACCTTTCTTGTGAGTACTAATGAATGCATCACGGAAGTAGTTGAACTCAAAAATCTCTAGATAGAACCATTGGGATATGAGGTTGATGAAAAACTTGTTGAGAGGTTTATTGAAATGTTACCAAGTAGTCCAAGGGACCCCTCTCTGCCCCGACATGAAACTTATGAGGAAAAAGCTAAGGAAGTGCATTTAGAGACTTCTATAGCTCATAGAGAAAAACAAAAAGAAATAATGTTGAGGCATTCTTCAAAGGGCCATTTACTAAAGAAGACATTGATGAATTGCAGGAAGCTCTTGATGAAATAAAGTCCAAATAAGCTAAACTACCCTCTAGACCTAGGAAATTTGAAAGGATATCCTCTACTACTTCACCTGCCTCTAGTGTTGATGTAGCTGAGAAAGGAAAGAAGAAATAAAATAGTACTCTAACATCAGTTGATGTACTTGTCTCCACCGGACCCAGTACTTGTGCTTTTAAAAGGAAGATCAATCCCCCTGCTACACCATTTGTTACTCCTGGAAGAAGAGTAAAGCAAAATGAAAACAATAAGAGAAGTTTAAGTGATGTTGTAAAAGAAGAAATTGATCTTGGCATACCAGAAGAGCATCAGTTGAAAAGAATAGAAGAAGGAGCACTTCTACTAGTAATATAGAAGTAGAAACCAAAGTCAATATTTCCACAGATGAAGAGAAAGAGGAGGAAGAAGAAACTTCTAGAATTCATGTGCATGACAAGAAGAATGAAGAAGTCACATTTGATCCTAAGAATTCCTTAACTGCCTCTACTCCAATAAGTGTTCAACCATCTTTAAACCTAGGTTCCTTGGTAAATAATATGATAGATGCTAAAGATCTTATGCCGACTACCTAATTGTATGATGAAGTAAATGATGAAGATAAAGAAACTGTTATTAATGCTTGTATTCATTACATTGTTATTTGTAATGTGAGTATGGAGACAATCTAGAAGAAAGTGATTGATAATGTCTAGAAAGTGTTAGTACAAATAAGGAAAGAGGCTATAAATGATGAAGAAAAGATGAAAATTGAGGCCTTGGTTTCTTATGGATCCTCTTTATCTCAAGAAGAGGCTGATAATTTGTTAAGAGAATGTTGTACTTTGTTTAGAGTCAAATAAAGAGCCAACATGCTTATGACTAAGGAGAAAAATAGTATGGAAAAAGTAAGATGGGAAACTTAGGACATAATCAAAAGTTTCGCAATAAATTATGGGAAAATAACCAGTTCTTCATCCCATACAGCTCAAGAACAGGAGCATGTCATTGTTACAGGAGTAGTGAATCATACAATCTTGAAATGTGTTGGTGAGATACATGAGGTTTCAAAGACTCATGTCCCTCTGGATGATACAGAGGAGGCTATAAGAAAACAGTCTGAAGAACAACACAAGGATGATACCTATAATGTACCTAAAGAGCTTCATGAATCTAAACAATGGCGAGAAAAGTAAAGATGAAGGTGAAGGGAGAAAGAATAAAAATGGAAATGGTGATAAAAAATGATGAGGATAAGAAGGAGAAAGAAAAAAAAGATAAATCTTCTAGAAAATTGTCAAAAAAAAGAAAAAGAAGAAGAAGAAAAGAAGGAAGAAGTAAAGGAAGTCACCCAGGTTGAAAGAAATGAAGAAGAGAATCCCAAAACTGCTAAGCCACCAAAGCCAATTATAGAATCATCTAGAAGCACACTCAAAGGGTTACTGACAAGGAAACCAAGGTTATAACCAATGTTGCCACCTCAACTAGTAAAGCTTCCATCACATCTGGGATATGTATATTTTTCTAAGATTACACCAAGTGAGAGAATAAAGATTTGTGACACTTTTATCAACTTTGTTACACAAGACATTGTTGAAACCTATCAGAAAGGGAGTGAGATGATAAATGAAGCTATTAGGTCCTTGCAAGAAATAGCCCCTGGTGTTACCACAAATGATTCCTTAGCAACTATTGAGAATATCAAGTGTGTAGTTGATTCGGTTAAGGAATATGCCTCCAATATTAAGGTACAAACTATGAAATAGGTATCGAGACAAGTCTTCTAGAGAAAAGACTATTGATTATGCAAGAAAAATGTGCAATTGTGCATGACAGAGTGTTGCAAAGTTTAAAAGAAGAGAAAAACTATGATGAGGAAGCCCAATTACTATTTGCTTATTACATGTAGTGGTTGGAGGCCACTCGAGGTATCAAGGAATTAATGTACTCAATTGAGTCTCAGCTTGCAGATGCCTCTAAAGTCTACAAAGTTGTATATGATAAAAACTACATTGGTTTGAATTTGATTGCAGACCTTTAGAACAAGTTCTTCATTCCACAAAGGAAAAAATATGTAATAGGATGCTTTGGATAGCTTGGAGATCTGGTATTGTGCAGACACATCTCCATATCAAGTGCCTTGATAGATGCAGAAAGATTGGAAAAGCTAAACACCACTCCTTCCACTCCTAAAGAAGGTGAAGGATGCTTAGTGGACCTAGAATCTTTGCATAAGTCTCTTACCAAGGATAAAAGGATTTGGGATGATGGTAAGCCAACATGGGAAGCAATTCTCAAAGAACTACAAGGTTCCCCCAACTCTTGAGTATTTATGTTTTCCTATCCTTTTTCCTTGATGTCAAAGGGGGAGAAAGAGAAGGTAAAAGGTTCAATGTAAATAATGTGTTGATTTCAATATTATGTAACTTTTGTTAGGGGGAGTTGTATGAAGAATTGAACAAGTTTTTGTTGTTGCACAATTTTGGTTTTGAAGTGAGTTTCACTTTTGGCACATGTTGCCATCAATGAAAAAGGGGGAAATTGTTGGAAGAATGAGGAAGGAGACCTCTGATTTGTTTTCTTTGTTTTTATTGATGCCAACATTATTTTATAACTAATTATCTTCCCATCTGGTAAATTATGTTTGGGCTACCTTGATCTGGTAATTTGGTCCAGAATCACTCTGAAGTGTTGAAATGATGAGTTCACAATGTCCCTAATGAAGTTGCAGTCTTCAATGGAGGACCTTTGCTAAGAAAATATTCACCCACATAGAAAGTGTTGCAACAATGGCATTCAAATAGAGATTCTATTATGAGATATGTTACAAGTGTACATATTCCTTGATTAAATAGGCAAGAGAGAAATCCATAATGTACTACATATGTTGCCATGTGTCTTGATCACACAACATGTGATAACATGTAAACCCTAACAACCTACCTAGGGAATGATGAAGTGATAGAGATAAGTTCTAGATGATATTCTAGAAGGAATCTTATCTCCACAATACATGGAAAAGGAAATGACCCCATTATTAATTATTTTCTAATAATGAAACCTAGGATTTAATTAAATAAAGACCTATGTAAACTTATGGTAGTGTAATAAATAATTACATCAACACCCCCCCATAAGTGTAATTTAGGGAGGAAATGAACAATGAAATGATTATGTAATGGATGATGGGTCCCGACTACATGATGGCCATTTTATGTACCCATTTACAAATGATAATGAAAATGCAACTAATCTCCCACAAACAGAGGAAAGGGGAAAACCCAATGGGAAGAAAACCCGTCTCCAAAAGGGAGATGAAATGTAGAAAAGTGAGGAAGGATGTAGGACTACATGATATCCCCCAAGTAAACCATCCATCACATGGATACAATACAATTAATAGCCCCCTCAAAGGAGGGAAATAGAGAGACTATATAGCCTCCTCCCATAATGTGTGATCATCTACAAAAATGGTAAGTGTCTGTAGAAAAAACATGATCCAATGTTGACAAACAACTTGTCTTCCTTTTAAAAGAAACAAAACCAAGTGTAGGTGTAGGGGTGCTTCCCATTCTGTATAGGAATTGAAGGAAGGTAGGATGAATGTGGATGATGATTTCTCTAAAAATTGCTCATGTGTCTCCTTTGTAATTGAATATGAAGATGCCACAATCAACTCAGGTATGTTCCCAAACAATGAAGGTGACAAACAAGGACAATGTGAAAACTAATGCTGAAAAAGATCCAAAGACTACAATACAGTGATCCCTCCGTTGAAGGAATAGATGGAGACTAGATCTCCCCCCAGAATGAAGTGTCCTCAAAACCACTAAAAGAAGTTTGAAGCAAAAAAAGTGTCCAAACCACATGTCTCCTGCTAGGAAGAAGAAAATCCACTGGTAGATGCTAAAGAAACTCCAATTGCACATAATGAAATGAGAGGGAAGAAGTCTCATATAGGAAATATATGGAGAGAAAACAAGTGCATCCAAGGTAGTCTCTGGATCCCCAATCAAGGTTGAGATAGAGAAATGTGGAGCTCAAGAAAACTCTCCAAATTAGGATCTGAATAGAGGAGTGATATCCCCTCAAGAATTTCCTCCAAACCTACACAAGTAGCCAAGTCAACAATACCTGAATCAAAGCCATCCTGTGATGTCAAGCCTAGAAAACTGAATGTGTCCTAATGAATGATGGAAGCCTCAATCAATGACTCTGGAAAAGGATTCACTGAATGTGAAGGTACATCATTTGTCTTTGATGGAGAAGAAGCATCTATAGAACCCTTGACATCCTCATCTAAAGACTTAAGGCATTCCAAATCTATAAGCTCCTAAATAACAATATCATCATGGGGTACCTGATCTAAAGAATGAAATTCTAAATCATGATCATTAGGGAATGGTGGTGTGACAAAATCTCCGTAGAGCTCCCAAATCTTAGTCCAAAGGATATGAGGACAATCACAATGATTGAAATAGTACTCATAACATCACAATCAATTTGCATTGCAATGATCTCTAAGACAATATGTTTGTTGCAACTCCAAGAAAACTCCTTGATCTTGGGATGAACTTTCAATGGAAAGGCTCTGATACCATGTTGAAATGATGAAGTCATAATGTCCCTAATGAAGCTGCAGTCTTCAATGTAGGACCTTTTCCAAAAAAATATTCACCTACATAGAAAGTGTTGCAACAATGGCATTCAAATAGAGATTCTATTATGAGATATGTTACAAGTGTACATATGTCTTGATTAAATAGGCAACAGAGAAATCTAGAATGCACCATGATGTTTCCAAGTGTCTTGATCAAACAACATGTGACAACATGTAAACCCTAGCAACCTACCTAGGGAATGATGAAATGATAGAGATAAGTTCTAGATTATATTTCAGAAGGAATATTATCTCCACAATACATGGAAAGGTACCTAATACCCCAAATTATTAATGATTTTCTAATAATGCAACCTAGAACTTAATTAATTAAATAAAGACCTAAGTAAAAATTATGCTAGTGTAATAAATAATTACACTAACATTAAGCGTATGTCAGTTCATATAATTTTGATATGTTTTTCAAGAGTCTTAATTATAATCATGATCAGGGAATCAAAAATTTTAGTTGAATTGGTTTAAAGATCTGAATGATAGATGTTCAACTTATAGTTTTTGTGTGCTTCTCTTTTGGCCAACTTGTTCATAAAGTTCACATTTCATGAAGGCTTATTCTTTAGGTCCAGGCTGACCTAAATTGTATCTTGCATTCTTGATTTTGAGTGCCAAAGAAGTTTTGCTTTGTGGTAGACAACATATTTTGAGTTATGTATAGTTACATCTAATTAAACTGACCTAATTGATGTATAAATCATGTGTATATGGAATATCTTTGTATTGAGCACATATATTTGAGATATACATAGATGTACCAAGTGTGACATATAGTGAGATAGAAAAGGTATGATAGTGTGAATGTATGTGATAGATTGTTATTTTGAAGCTAGTGATAGTTGTTGATAGTTGCTTCTGCAAAATGGTGTAGAAATTTTTCTTGAGCTTAATTGGAACTGTAGTCAACACTCAAAAGGAGCATTCCTTTCAATTCACATCTTTGGCAGTGAGTCATATATTTTTGTATTCTGCTAGTAAGCCATAACTTTTGTACTCCTGTTGTGAGCCTTTCAAGGACACTGTGTCCTGGTAGTGTGCCATGTAATATTTCGTAACTGGTTATAATATATTTTGAGTTAATCCTCACTGTGGTATTTCCCACTTTGGGTTTTCCATGTAAAAATATTGGTGTCTATGTGTTGTGTGATGTTATGTCCATCTCCATGTTCTTCCTTACTGCTACAACAAGATATATTGTTATAATTGAATGGTTAGCAATCAATTGGATTGTTAGAATACTGATTCAAACCCCCTCTCAGTATTATGTGTGTTCAACATATATAATCAACACTCCGACCCTAAATTTTCATTATATTTATTCCAATAATTTAGTTATTCTTACATTTGATAAAATTTAATAAAAAAATTAAATGAACTTACTGAAATTTACCTATATCGATGTTGAATGTTTCATTCAATAAGGCATCTATCATATCCATCTTCTATGTAGTTGAAGTATCATGTGTAGGCTCATCCTGAGCACTCTCACCATCATATGTGCAAATAGTGCTGCAAGAGTGAAAAAAGTGGATTGGAACTTTGGGCCTAGAAGAGTCACCCACATTAGGCTTTACTAGAGTCCTCACACACTGTACAAGGATTTGAGTGAGCAAGATAATTGAGTCCAACATTTCCACCTCGACACTTTCCTTCACAATAGAAGGAATGGTCACATGATCCACCATAGGTCTAGCCAAGGGTCTCAATGCCAACTGCATATTACATCATGCACTCACTCTAACATACATGTGGAGTCCCCACCTCTACCCTAGAAATCTAGATAGTCAAAATAATTTAGCATCTTATTGAGGACAAACTAACAATAGAGTTTCCTCCAAAAATACTATGGGACCTCATAGTTATTGCATGAAGGTTGGTCAAAAACCATCCAACACCGCTCCCAAAAACTATTTTTAATTAATTCATGGTGGCATCAATAGATGGGGAACCTCTTACATGCAAGTGATAAAGGGTTTTTAGTTCTCGGGTCTGTGAAAAGGGAACACAAGTTGGCTTTGCTAATTTTATCTTTCTTCACTTGCACATAGGAAAGTCCACTTGCATAAAATCATTTTAATTCCTCCCTCTTATTTGACAAAAAATTGAGTTATGCACTCACTATTCCTATATGATATACAATTGACTATAGGGATTCAACAATGCTTCTCCTATAAGGGTGTGTTGCAGAAGTATCATTTAACCTTGCAATCAATTCTTCAAGTTCTATTTTATTATATTCTATTTGATTTAAAATATTTTGTTGTGTTCATACAAGATTTCTATGAATTGAGGGATGATTTTGATGTTGTTCTTGTTCATGAGGGTCTTCATGAGGTGATTGTGAATTTTCAATATTTGGAGGTGGAGATTCATTTCCTAGAAATTAAAACAAAGTTTAATTAAGAAACCTAATTAAATCTATAATTTAATTCAAATTTGAAACAAAAACACCAAAAATATGTACCATTTTCACCTCAATGATGTCTTAGTGGCATCCTCACAAATAATCACAAGCTGCAACTAGAAAAATGGCCCCCCTTTGGTGAGTGTGGGTTGCAGAGCACAAAAAAAGTAGACCAAGTTGTGGGAGGGTAGAATGAGTGAGTTTGGACGTTGCTTTATTTTTATTCATGTTCTTAATTAGGCTCAACCATCCAAGCCTATTTGGTGAGTGCCAAATGTGCTATTTTATGATTTTTGAAAATGTGGCACCTTTTTGTGTCATAGATTAGTGTGCACACTGACAAGGCTGGTACAAATTAAATTTTGATGGGGTCTCAAGACACAACCCTGGTGCCTCTAGTGTCGATTGCATAATTCATGATTGGGAAGAAAGGAAAGTATGCAATGCCTCCATCCCACTCCAAGAAGGAACTAATAATGTTGTAAAGATGCAAGCTTTGATTTTTAATCTAGAGCTTTGCTAAGGAAAAATAATTTTAGACGAGGTAGAAGGAGATTTGAAAATTATTATAAATTCAATTTGAACAAGGTTGATCATGAACTAAAAATTGAAATGTTTTTAAGAGAATATTTTGGAGAAGCTTGTAAATTTCAAGAGCTTCACAGCTAACTATGTGTACATGGAGGTAAATGTGGTGGCTAATAGGCTTTCCAACATGGAAATTTATGAAATTTTCAAAATTGATTGTAGTAATTAAGCCCTATGACACCCATAATACTTAAACATCAAGCCGATCAAAGCATGATATGTTATCAAAGGAATGATATGAAATAAGGTAGCATCCATATGGAAATGGGTTTTAGGGAAGTAATATCATTTGAGTAATCTCAAAATTTCAAGGCCAATTTGGCATAAAATAATTAAGAAAAATCCAAAAGGATCACAAACAAACAAGCTTGGTGATCTAAGTGTCATACTTTTCTCTTAGATGTGCTAGGTGGCTTCTCGCACAAAAGAGGGACATGGAGTACATATTAAAGCAAGAAGTATATGGTTAAGATACACATGTATACAAATTTAACAACTATAGTATGAGAATGATGGACACGCTTGTGAGGCTAGTAAGCTCAAAAAGACAAATGGATTTTTTGGGTGAGGTTATAGACCATAGGCTTAAAATGGTCTTTAAATCATGGAAAAAGTAGGAGCTCACTACAATAAAGTGGGTTATTAGGGTCAAATTTCTGATGGTAGAGGATAGATATAGAGTGAACATTGACATCTCTTCTATACTTGTCACCTCCTTACATTGGATTTAGGCAAATTGTAGGAGATGGTGCAAGGGTTGGCAAAGGATTTGGTCAAGAAAGATTTCCTTATTTGTTTGGATGAAATAATAGATGTGTCTAGGATTGTCTATAGATTAGCATGCCATAGAGATTTACAACACCTGCATGATGGGGATGAGGAAGTATTATGGCTTCCCTTCCTAGTGAAATTTATGACGACCACCTTGGTGTAGCATCACAATTAGGCTACAAAAGGCTGATCTATCCTATGAAAGATGACTAATTTGGAGCCTATATTTGAAATTGAATCAGTGTATGAATTTCTAAATGAGTTGTTGGTAATGGAGGAGGAATATTAGGTGAAAGAATTTTGTATATTGTTAAATATATGTATAAGGTAGTAGTTTTTCTAGATTTTGTTAATAGACCATATCTAAATATGAAGAAATTAGTAATCTCTAAAGTACAAGCATAGGTATAGGTTTTGTATCAAGATGTAAATTTTTAAAACATCAATATAAAGTATCTATTATGCAAGCTTTTCAATCAAACAAAATATATAGAGAAAAATTGATGAATTATATATTTTAATTAAATACATAAGACAGATTGATGATACCTAATGACAAAAAATGATGATGTTTTGGTAAAATATGTTAGTCATATTTGGGTGTTTACAGAGGACAAAGATGTTTCAAGTATATGTACATTTTTCTCAATATAAATCCCCTTTTAATGGGTTGAAGATCATTAATTATTTTAGCTTTTCACTATTTCTTACAAAGATATAATTGAGGGAACCAAGACAAATTTCTTCCTTTTGAATTCTAGGTTCTATATAAAGAATTGTATTTACAATGAAAATGATTAAATTAAAACCCTAAAATTTTAACTCATTAGTGCATGAACTTAAAAATATACTAGAATGAGAGATATAACATACATTTTTAATAATTATTATCAATAGAGTTATACTCAAATATTATAATATCAAAATATTACCACAATTAATAACATGAGTTTGAGTATTGAAGAATTTATTGAACCTTTAGAAGTTATATTATATAATTACCCTTATAATTACCATTCTTATTTGTAATCATTTTTTCCAAGTAGTCTTTTCAAAATATGTGAACTATAGTATTGAAGTATTTTTCTTTTAATGATTTTTTCTATAGTATTAATTGAGCATGTTTATAGTAGAGATATTAACATGTAATACTATTTCATACTAGGGTGCCACCTTTGAATCAATAGCTTGATATCTACCCAAATTTTAGGAACAAGGGTGTTCATTCATCAATGAAACATTGAAATATATTAATGGTTCCTTGTATATTTGTAAAAGAAAATAAAAAAATCCTGGAGGAATCATCCTCTGAAATTTCTATGAAGAAAGTGTTCATACAAAAATATACGACATCAAGTGTTTTAATGTATTTAGTACTAAACCCAATAAAAATGCATCACAATATGAACAATTACATAAAACCAATAGGACCTAAATAGCCATCAAAATTTTGTAGATAGTAGATTCTATGTGTTCTCAAAATAACTATTATTTGGTAACAAATAATCCAAGAAAGTAGAATGAGTTTGCATTAAACATTTTAGGCTTAGAGAAATGTGAAAATAAGTACAAAATAGTGTCATGCAAGAGGTACTCCCTAATTTAATATCATAAAATCTTGCAAAAAACTTGGCCTTTCATGGCCTCTCAAACTCTACAAAAACTCCTTTCTTTGCTCTCACATTGTCACAACAACTTTCCTTCACAACCCCTCTCATGAGCTGAGGTCTCTCAATTTCCCTAGGAGAAATTTGCTTCCAATCTATAAAAAAAAATTCATTTTTATTAGCTTCTCCAATCTGCAACTTCTTTTCAAATTCTTGTATGAGGCATTGAAGGGTCTTTGAAAATCTTTTATTTCTCTTGTTGTATGTGGCACTTAGAGAGATAATTCCTCCAACGAAATTGATATATTAAAATATTAATATTAAAACAATTAAAACCCCTCCAATAATACCTTTAAATCTGCATACATACTTTTTTTTAAAAAATTCCTTTAGCAACTGTGACAAAGTGCACCAAGAAGGCTGAAAAATGACTTTTTCCATAACTATTTTTCAAAAGCTCTATTTTACGTGAAATTTTTTCAAGATGTGTATAGTGACCTCCTTAAGCTTCCCTTGAAAGGAATTTGCACCACCGTTTATAAATCTTCAAAAATTAAAAATGTCATAAAATCATTAACATATTAATATCTCTCAAACCGTGAGGATTTTTTTCATAAAACCTTCATGAATCCGAGTGAAACATGCCTTTAATATTATTCCCCTCAAAATATTTTTCTTCAATCTTCACCAATTTTGAAAAATATTTTTTTTTGCAAAATTTTCCCGAGTAGGCAAAATTGTGTAAGTGTGGAAATTCCAATTTTGCAAATTTGAACAAATGAGATGTTTTGTAATGTTGAGAAATGCCAAGAACACCAATTTAAACCAAAACACACACCAAAATTGAAAATTCAACTGAAATATATTTGGACGATGCAGGATCACCTATGGACCCAAATGCTCCTGCATCATATTTACATATATTTTATTTCATACATAATTAATATTAATTTTTAATTTCATAAATTATTAATTAATTGAAATTTGAATCACTCAACTAAGTTTAACAAAACTAAACTTATTTATATAATCAAAGTTTAAATTTAAATAAGGGATAACTTTTTATGATCAAGTGGATACTAATTAGGACTCAATTCGCACATAAATCAATCAAATTTGATACTAAAATAATACAATGTATGTAAATTATATTTTTTAAATTATTTATTCAAAATTACCTTTCAAATATTAAGAATTACCATAATTAAATAAGAAAACATATTATGCTAGGTATACTCTATGATATTTTAAGATTTGTGCATCTAATATGTCTTAAAATGATAACTATAAATTTAAATGCACATACTTACACAAATATTTGACACTTACAACTATACTAGTACATGGTCTTAAAAAAATATGGTTTTTTTTTTTTTCCTTTTTATTAGGAAAGAAACTTACCTAATCAATGAAGTCACAAGTACAAGGGTCTACTAAAGAACTTTACAACAAACAAGAATTTAAAAATCACAATCAAATAACATAAGATATATTTTGAAAAAGGAAAAACTTAACTTCCAAAAGATCCATGATTAATTCATTACACTTAAACAATTACAATCTACCACAATGACATATAATTCAAGCCACAACCCTACACCATTTACTCAACAGAATATCTCTATCATTGGACTCCTCCATGGTCCAATGTTCTCTTAACTACACTCGAACCTTTGACCTCACCAAATTCCTTGTTCTCCCTTATCCAATAATTCTTCTCTATCTTCTTTAATTATTGTAAACTTCAAATCCTGTAACACAAACAACTACTCTACAACTGTATGTAACACAAACAACAACTCTACAACTATGACAGTTTATCAATTTGATACTCGTTTACAAAACCTAATTATAAGTTTCTTAATACCTTTAATTACCCTAACTGTGGACAAGACCTCCGAATACTTATTTTGAACGTTCTACAAAAACCACATTACTTAATTGTCGAATACAGTGATACCATCTATAATCAAATCTGTAAACAAACTTATTGGTGATGTGGGATTGTTCTACGTTCCCCCCCAAACGCTCCTGCATGACTAATAATTCTCTCAGCTGCAAATGTTATAGTGTATGCAAAATTTGGTTAAACAATAAGTTTCACTTACAAGTATTATGGATGGCATTTATTTGATATATTTCACCTTTTCAAACTTATTTCAAACATTTTATCAAATAGTTCATGTGCCTTGGAGCATCTTTTGACATTTTGCAACATCTGCGGCCTCCTTAAACATCATGGGTTCATTTGATTTTGGCTTCTTAAACATTACGGCTTCATGGGTTCCCACAGTCAATACCTGGAGCAACCATGAAATCTCCATTAATGATGAAGCAGTGACAGAAGCCTTTGAAACTAGCGTACGCTATTTCTTCTGGTCATATTCTTGAGGTGCATGTTTAACCTAACATTGTCTTAGTCACCACAAAATATTTGTGGTGGAAAGTGTACCAAAATTTCGTACTTTCTCCCTCCATTGGGAAACACGCCGGGTGAGCCAGTGTAAGATGGTGGGTCATTGTCCACAGTAGAGAATGAATTTAAGGTGACAACAAAGCTATCCTCCTTATCTCGTTGGAACTCTCTGAACGTTGCATTGTGGATATAGCCCCAGATGTGGTATGGAAAAATGACAGTTCAAGACCGGTTATAATGCCAAGTGTTGCTTTCTCCCATGGGGCATTCTTAGATTTTTCTCTGTCTTATTCAGATTATGTCAAGATAGTAATGTCTATGGAATCTTGATATGCCACTCAATCATTCTCTAGATTATGAGAGAATGGACAGCATACTGGCATAGCCACATATCATAAGGGGCAAGGGCCATCAGCATGATTGCTTGTTAAAGAGGGTTTAGGCATGCGCAGGCGCTGGGTCCTTATATGAACGTCTATTGTGACATGTTCACCCTCTCCATCATCTCTTTTATACCGATGATGTTCAAGTCTTTATATGGTTACAACCTCCTTATGATCAGGCTGCTTGCTTTTTCTTGTGTGCAGAAAACTACATCTTATATTCTTATTTCTTGTAGGTAAAAAGGAAGTTTTGATATCATATTGAGAATCTTGTATCTTTAGGTATGATAATCGTTTTATGTAAAACATATTGTGTAATGGAATAAATTGAATAATGGATAAATATAAGATTTATGATGAAAAAGTTTATAAAAGTTAAAAACTTCATAAATATTGTTATTATGAAAACTTACAATCTTTCTATAAGATTAGAGTAACAAAAAATTCTGGGTTTACAATACCTTCCTCCCTCCTTGCACAAATTTCTATTATGCATAGTTAAACTCTCTACATTCTGAACAATATTGATTTTCAAGTAATTTCCATTAACTAAATTACACATGCACCTAAATCACTATTCTTTTTTGAGATATAATAATATTCACCCAAATTTACTTTCATCTTTAAAGTGTACTCAATTTAATTTTAACTTAAAACACATATCTCTTGTTAACTTATCTACTAATTGGAACCTAAATTAAATTATTGATCTGATAGTCGTCCACCAAGTTGTGGCATGAAAAATTATTTATAACTTAATTAAGTTTTTTAAATTTAGAACTACTAGCTTTGCAATCTTACCAAACTATGATAATTGCAAATGATCTATGTCACATGTCTTCCTTGATGCACTAAATAAGATAAATTCTCTATGTTATGGAAAAACCTTTTGACTTTGGCATATTTCTTGAGGAATAAATTATTTGGCCCTATTTGCCTACCCTATAAGGGAATGAAATGATTCATATCTTGCCACGTACCATAGCACAAGGAATCCATCCTCACAATTCGGGATGGGTTTCCCAAGCTCTTTTTCTATCAAAACCATTATTATACAGTAAAATTTTCAAAAATAAATTATAAATTATATTCTATTTTAATTTTCTATGTAAAATAAAATAAAGGATGTGATTTTATATAGTAAAATATAGCATGGAAAGAATTAAATATCATCTATCAAATATAATCAATTCCAAGCCTATCAATGATAAATCATTCATTAAACCATCACATTTCTAATTAATGATTTAACTCACATAAGAAAAAAATTGGTTTTAACATCTATTTGTTTATTTAATTATTTATATGGATTCCTTAATAACTTTTATTTTCTAGAATTTATCCATTTTTGTGACTTTCTTTTTCAATCTTGGTTTTCTTGCTTAAAAATAAAGAATTGAGGTGTAACATCTATTTTTTCATTTAATTTTTCTAGAAGTTCTTTATCACCCTTTATTTTCTAGGATTTAAATTCTTTTTATTAATTACCTTTCAATATTGATTTACTTGTTTTAAAATACTAATATAATATGCCAATCTAATTGGAAAATTCTAATTCCTTTAAAATTTATGTAAACATCAGGTGAGTAACTCAATTATTATTCTTTCACTCAATACAAAATCACACTAAATTAATAAACTTAGTTATGGAACCATTAACTTAAAAGCATATTCTCATATATAGAGATAAAGGTATGAGCATACATATGATACTCTTTTATAAAATTTCAACACGAGGGTTCAAATTATGCAAGTATAATATTTTATAATAAGAAATAGAGTACATCATGATAATAGCTATATCATATTCATGTTATCGTCATTCCTTCATAAAAAAATTATCATTAACTCTTCTAATGAATTTTGGTTCTTACATAGGTGGTGATGGATCTATTGGAATTGATTTTTGAACCCCATAGCTCCCAAAAAATCACCTACAACAAAAAAAAACATATCACAAAAAGAGAAGAAAGAAACAAATTTTCATTGCAATCTTGAGAACTATATTAATCCAAAAATTATCTAAATGTGTTTCTAATTGATTAAAATAATGAATAATGAATTCTTATGATAAGGAAAAATAAATATTCAACCCTAGATGAAACCCTAGGCCAAGATTAAATAATATTATGACAAGCACTCTCATCCTAGGATTTGAGACCAATAAAATAAACTCATGAGCTAAGAATAAAAAGAACTAGCCTAAGTTTATGTTAATTATATAAAGTTAAAAGGGAACCTTTAAATTAATTAGGTGATTTTCCTATTTTACTCTAACACCCCCTTAAGTACAACTTAGAGATAAGCTAACAATATAATGGCGAATGTATGGATGGATACATGGACGGGTCTTGGTTACAATTAATAATGAGGCACCCATGTGAAAATAAATTCATCTCTCATAGTTGAAGAATATGAGATAACCACATGGAAAAAATCCTCTCCCAAAGACAAAATGAAATAAATGCATACTAATGTAAAAAAGGAATAGAGGACTCTATATGATCCCCAAGGACTAATTATGTCACATAAGTAGAATGAATGTACCACCAATAGGGAGATAAGATGAGAGCATTAATCCCCTCATAAAGAAGTAGCCCATATGCCAATAATAAAATCCTAGAGATAAAAGATGAACAAATATCTAGGAATAAAAATTTTCCCCTTATGAAGAAACAAATCCACTAGTGATTAGAGAAGTCATTCATATAATATAGATGAATAAGAAATCCAAGTCCAAATGTGTGTCTCTAAAAATTCCTCAAAGTCCAAATGATGAAATTTGGTAATTCCAATCTAAAATCCTTTGAAGAGTAATGCATAACTAGCTTCAAAGATAATGATGATGGGCTAACAACAATGATGGGGCTATCCTAGAAGTAGAGATGAATTTCCTCAAAAGAATACTCCAAATCTACAAAAATGAGACTCCAAGAAAAATGATGATAAATGTCTAATAGACTTGAATCCCAATTAGTTATTCCTTTAAGAGGATGAATATCTTAATGCATTGAATCAATAGGGGCCATAGATGTAACAATACTAATCTCATCAAGAAAAAAAAGAGATGGAGATGAGATCTCAATAAGAGTTGGAGCAAAGAGACAAATATCTTAAAGACTAAAACACATAAGACCTTTGATATAATCAAGCTCCTCTAAATTATCATTATTAAAGGGTATTATATTTTCAACATCAAGAGTTATGATATAATCTATAATAGGATCAACTAAGAATGGAGAGATATGAGGGTATCCATAGATCTCCAAAAGATTGTTTCAAAGTGTGTGGGGATAATTATTTTCTGATATGTAACACACATAGTGTCATGATACACACTAGAAAAAATCAATCCTATTACATGATCAACAAATATTACCCCATTTTGATCCACTCCCTAGTGTGTTTGGTTTAGAAATGAGTCTTTAGATATAAGGTAAAATATTAATCCGTGTTAGAATGTCATTTTTTATATGACACATAATCATCCTTTTCTAGGATTACGACAAAAGGATGAAAAAAAAATCGATGATACCTCCTCATATTATAAAATCAAAGACCAGTAATATCAATGCATATTTAAAGTAGTTGAAATGCAACCATCACATGCAACTAGAATATTATTAGGTGCAAATAAGTCCAAGAAATTGAGTAAAACATGAATAAAAACAAATTGAATAAAATTTACCTTGGGAAGATACTAGAAAAAGTTCCTAAATAAATCTAAAGAGGTATAAAATACCTTTTCAATTCCAAAAGAATAAAAAATTTAGAATTACAAGAAAAATGTTTTGATCTTGGAAGAAAAATTATGATTCAAGTTTCATAGATGATAGAATGTACTAGAAATAATTTTTTATCATGAGACGTGTACCACTAAAATCTACACAAACCAAAATTTTGATAATATCTTATT
Organism: Sequoia sempervirens; assembly: GCA_007258455.2. Taxonomy (NCBI): domain Eukaryota; kingdom Viridiplantae; phylum Streptophyta; class Pinopsida; order Cupressales; family Cupressaceae; genus Sequoia; species Sequoia sempervirens. Next base: position 680,990,821 of record VDFB02270651.1, on the reverse strand, counting down.
TTGTTTTAAATGACTTTATTTTCCCAAGATATGAAAAAAAACACCCCTTCAAGCATGATAGGAAGGGGTAGGGTGGTCCTGTGGTGGCTAAAAATTGGTGGGCTAATAGATCTCCAATTGTGGCACTACTTGTTTTGGGGATTTGGTGGTCACCAAGCAATAATTTGATGGTTGGATGTCATGGTGAAACCCTAGTGATAAGATGGTGGTTATGTGATAGAAATGATAGGCTATTGTGATGATCATTAGCTATGCTACCTCTAAGAGGTGAAAGATTTGCATGAAAATTTTAGCTCCTCAACCTTAGGAAAAACTAGGGTTTGGGGAAATAATATGACCACTTACACAAATCATCGACAAAACCTTAAAATAGTGATAGAAAAAAGTAGTGAAAATTTTAAAATCAATGGAACTATTTTTTAAAAACTATTTTTATAATCACTATAGTTTTTTAACCAATGCATTTTTTAATTTCTTTAAAATTCATACAAGTCAATTGCATCAATGGTGATATGGGTTATGAATATATACAAGCATTGTACAATATATATGGATTCATATGACCATACATATTTTATATAATGTATATATTTTTTTTTCCTTGAATTTTAAGTCACCACCCCCAAAAAATTAATTTTTCATACTTGGATTTCAATGTTTGTATAGGTGTTTCTAGAGTTTTTGGATGTTTTAGATGCAAGGTGATGTGAATTTTTCTCCTAGGTGCTCCATTTTTTGTCCCAAGGTTGAATCTATCAAAAACAATATAAAGCCACAAATCTAGAGCTTCAATACCATGTTTAAGTTCATTCTTAAACCCCACATCTCCCATAAATCACTTGCAACCAAAACAATTATCACAAAGAGAGAAACAAACAATTAATTTGTTATGAAACATTAAGAATTGTGTTGATCTAAAAAAATATTTAAATGTGCTTTAGAATGAATACAATGATGAACAAATTATTTTGATGAGGAAAAAGAAAAAGAAACCATAAATGAGGATTAAATTAGATCATGACAGGTTTCCTCATCCTATACTTTGAGAAAAAAATATCATGAGTTGAGAATAAAAAACACTTTCCTAAGTTTAGCTTAAGTAGATAAAGTAAAAAAGGGGCCTAATTGACTAATAATTAATTAATTAATTAGGTGATTTTTCTATTTTAATCTAATAAAGGAAAATTTATTAGAGTGGATGATAATGAATTGTATTTTTTGAAACAACATATACATTCACAACTCATATGTAACTTATCTTACTAGGAAACTAATCAAAATTCAACATAGATTTATGCAATATGAAATATGCTTTATTTGTCACTCCATTGGATGTAATATGATCCAATGACATGCATATACTTGAACAAGACAACTAAGAGGGGGGTCAATTAGTTTTCACATATTTAAACTTTAATTCATTCACCGAAATTAATCCTTAACACTGCTTAATAGATTAAACGTTAAATACTAGTGCAGAAAATAAAAACCATCACATAAACACAATAACACCATATTTACATGGAAAAACTAATAAGGGAAAAAACATAGTGAGGATTAACTCGCACTATAGATAATATCAAAACTGATTACAAGAGGCTCACTTCCTGAGAAACAAAGTTCACTGCCAAGACAAGGACTCATTGTCCAACATGGCTAACAACCTAGAGGGATCACTACCATAGAGATACAAAGAAGGTAGAAGAGATACACTATAGAGAGAAGGCAATATCAATGCAACAAAGAAATCCACCACAATTTTTTTCAACCACTTACATACATGCATGAATGATAGAGTACACCTTCAGCTCATTACATCTGGAAACTTCACATTTAGGATTTGCACTAATCTACCACACTTGTATCACACACACTTGTTGATTCACATCAATCTCGCATGTATCTACTCTATTTCTTTGCACTTATCTCTCTATTGTCTTTCTATACCTTTTCATCACTAACTCATCCTGTATTTATACCATTTCCAACTTTGAAACATATCCAAAGTCAGCCATCCAACTTCAAATTCAATGTAGGTCAACACCAAAGAATCCTAGGGTAGAATAGAATGAGGGAAACCAAAACACATGCTTCATAAGGACCCAAATAGATCTAACACACTTCATCAACTTTGAAGATAGTGTTTAACATAAGGTTAGCCAAACCAGTGTAAAACACATAGAAAAATTAAGCAGAAACCTTTCAAATACCAAAATTATCTTCAATACAATCGAAACAACTCAACTCTAGAACCACAAGTCATAAGACTTTAACAAACAGAAATCTGGACCAACAACATTTCTCCCTAACCTCGACCAGAAACACAAAAAAACCACAATTCCCAACCAGTGAACATAACTCACACTCTACAATGAATCAACAACCAAAAATCTGGATATAGAAGCTTCCAACAACCATGATCAACATATCCAAACCACACAAACATAGGAGCAAATCTGGAGAGAAGCCCAGAGTAACCAATGAACACTTGCAACATATCTTCATTACATTTTTCTCAATATCCTTGACATATATATCCAATAACCTATATCCATGAAACTAATGACAACACCAATTAGTTGATAACCAATTGACCAGTTGAAATCAATGACAACACCTTAATTCTTTCTATTCTTGCAACAATCTCACCCTTTTTCATTGATGGAAACACATGATGTGAAAAACCATCAAAGACACCATACTAGCTCTGAATACACTTCTCAATATTTTTGTCTATGTTCCTTTCTATTTCTCCCCTTTAATAGATAGTATTTTATATTCTTCCTCTCTTTTTTTTCATGCTTCCTCTCCTTTTCATATTCTTCCTCTTCCCCTTTTACATCAATGGCAAAGGAAAAAGATATTTTACATTAATTTCCCCTTTGACAAAGATAATAATCTTAAAGAAAACACCTGACACTACCTACTCCCCCTAAGAGGTATCCATCAAAACATCAGTCCAAAAGAAAGATGGATCAATAGATCCTCTAGACTAATACATCTCCATTTGCATATAGTTCAAGAAAGGAGGAGCAATGACCCCTAACTTCTCCCAGAGATACTCAAAATTATCTTTAGGAAGAGCCTTCATAAATATATATCAGCAACTTGATCCTTCATTGGAACCTACTCAAGTTTTACTTCATTCTCTATGACTTTTTCTCTCTAGAAATGATACCTAATAAATACATGATTCATCCTCGAGTGCATCACAAGATTCTTTGAAATTTTAATTACACTTGTATTAGACCATAGAAGATAGAAATAGGATCATCATACACCATTGTGATATCTTTCAATGTATGTTTCATCCATAGAACTTGTGTACAACAAGATGCAACAACAATATATTTAGCTTTAGTATTAGAGAAGGAGATTGAATCTTTCTTTTTACTCAACCATGCCACCATCTACAACTAAGAAATAATGCACCACCACTTGTACTTTTCTTTTCATCTATACATCCATCCCAATTTGCATCTATATAGGCACTTAGAGTAAAATCAGTATCTCTAGGATACCATAATCCATAATGCGGAGTGCCATTTAAATATCTAAATATTCTTTTAGCAGTAGAAACATGTGCTTCCTTAGGATCTTCTTGAAATCTAGCCACAAGATAGACATCATACATAATATACATTCTAGCAACAATCAAATACAATATTCCACCAATTATAGATCTATACTTACTCTTATTAGCCCTATGTGAATCATCATCTTTACCCAATTTGCAACCAGTCACCATAGGAGTACATATCGGTTTGGAACCATCCATCCCAAAATTATTCAACATCTCTTTCACATATTTAGAATGTGAAATAAAATTTTATTTCTTTGTTTTATTAATTTGTATCCCAAGAAAGAAATTCATGTCTCGAAACATAGACATGTCAAATTATTTCTGCATCTTTTCCACAAACATCTTGCACATATTTTATTTTCTCCAAAAATAATGTCATCAACATATACAACTACAATCAAGATTTTTTCATTTTCAGTCTTAAAATATAGATTACTATCTATCGTACCTTTGTTGAAACCTTGCTAAATCAAATACCTCTCTAACCTTGCATAATACCAAGCTCGAGGAGCTTGCTTCAATCCATATAAAGCTTTCTTCAATTAGCACACCATATCTGGTTGTTATGACAACTAAAATCATTTTGGTTATTCCATGTAAACCTCTTCTTCTAGCTCACCATTTAAAAATGATGGCTTGACATCCATTTGATAGGCCTTGAAGTCTTTATGAGCAACAAATGCTAAGAACATCCTCATAGCTTCCATTCTTGCTATCAGAGCAAAAGTTTCTTGAAAATTTATGCCTTCTACTTGTGAGTAACCTTTACACACAAGCCTTGCTTTGTTTCTAACCACTTCTCCATTCTCATTCAACTTATTTTTGAATACCCAACTCGATCTAATAATTTTTTTATCTGCTAATCTTGGGACCAATTCCCAAGTTTGATTCTTCTCAATCTACATAAGTTTTTCTTTCATGGATTCCATCCAATGGTCATCTTTACATTCTTCACTTACAATCTTCGACTCAGTCTCAAAAAATAAACACAAATTAATTTCAACAACTCTGCTTCTAGTTAATACTCCTTTAGTCTTATCTCCAATAATCTAACTTTCTGAATGATTTGTTTGCACATATCTAGGTGTCTTAGGTGACACAACTGAAGCTTCTTCTTCTCTTTCATTCTATTCATTCCACTTCTCTTGCTCATCATTTTCATGTTCTTCCACAATCTCTTCATTTCTTACACAATCAGGTTCATTAGATACATATCCATCAATGTTGATTGAATTCTTCATTGTCTCATCAACCTTGACATTCTTTCTACAATATTTCTAAATCTTTTTATTGAAACATTTGTATGCTTTGATTTTAGTAGAATATCCAAGAAAAATTCCTTCATCACTTCTTGCATCAAACTTACCTAAGGTTTCTTCATCTCTTCTGATATAACACTTGCTTTTGAATGCTTTGAAATACTTGACAGTAGGAATTCTTCCAAACCATAGCTCATAGAGGGTGTTTGTACTATTTTCTCTTGCTTGAACTCAATTGAATACATACATAGCAGTATGAATAGCTTCTCTCTAGTAAACTTTCAGTAAACTAGCCTCAATAATCATTGATCTAGTAGGCCCTTGAACTATTTTACTTTTCCTTTCAACAACTCCATTGTACTAAGGAGTTCTCGGGGAAGACAATTGTCTTCTTATTCCATGCACTTCTCAAAATGTATTAAACTCATGGGAGGTGAATTCTCCACCTTTGTTAGACCTTTTAAGTTGATCTATATATTTCCTTCAAATTTCTTTCTTGTAGCAATGAATGTTCTAGATCCTTTATGGATTTCACAACTCTCATCCTTAAACACAAGATCATATCCTTTACTACACATTTTTCCAACACTCAAAAGATTATGCCTTAAACCCTTAACATAACATAAACCATCATTATTATTCTTTCCATCAAAACTTATTAAACCTATCCCATAAATTTTAGCACCAATATCATCTCCAAACATACCAAGCCTCCATCATATTTTTCAAGTTTAAAAAAATTACTTTTATCACCATTCATGTGATGTGAAAAACCACTATCAACAATCCTATAGTTCTTCTCTTGTTTATCATGTAGGGAAGATATAATAGTAGGTCTTCATTTTTCTCCTTCTCTAGAGGAATTTCCTTTACCTATATTTCAGAAGTATTAGAAGTAGGTTGATCTTTTATAGCCAACAACAAGCATTCACTATCATCAGGATCTTCATAATCAAAATCTTCATCAGATATACTAGCATTCTCATTCACATAATATGCTATGTTGATCTTCTTTCCTTTCTTTTCTTTCTCATATCTTTGTTTATTCCTCTTAGATCTTTTCAGAGACTTTTCAGCATAATGACTTATTTCTCCACAACTAAAGCATTTAAAGGGTAACGTACCTTCATACTTACCGAAGCCTTTCCTCATCCTTCTCACAAAGTTAGCTTCTATTTCATCAAAATCTTCTTCATCCAGATCTTTAGCTTTTGTAGCCTTAAAAATAGTTTTTGATTTTCATCCATTCCTCAGACTCGACTTCCTCATCTCATAAGATGTCAAAAATCCCAAAACAGATCTTTAGTGCATGTATATTATAATCTATACCTTTTTCAATAGCACACACCTTTTCACTGTAAGCATCAGGGAGATTTCTAAGAATCTTCTTTACAATTCTAGTTCCATCTATAGTAGCACCAAGTCCTCACATTCTAGCCACTATCTCATCCAATCTCTATACATAAGCCTTAACATTCTCATCTCCAAACATGCATAGAAGCTCAAAAGTTATGTCTCCAAGCTCTATAATTTTTCCCCTTTAACTCTTTCATCACCTTCTTGTTCCCTTTACAATGCATCCTAGACTTCCTTAGTAGTCTTCAAATTTTTAACCTTAATCAACTTGGAATGTACCAAACTATTCTTCAAAATGTGCTTCACCTTATTGTTCAATTCATGTGCTTTGATCTCATCATCCATACTCAGACCATTAGGAAGAGTGTAAGGATTCTTGTATGCTTTCTCCACATCATATTCACAATACTCCAGATGTTCTTCAATCAATATTTTCTAGATAGCATAATTAGTTCCATGAAACCTCGAATAATAATAAGTTATTTTTCCAGTCATCCTGAACCTTCCTCAAGTGGTTAAGCTCGTCTTCAAGGAACCAAGCTCTGATACCAATTTTTGAACATGACAAATAAGAGGGGGGTGAATTAGTTGTCACATATCTAAAATTTAATTCATTCATTGGAACTAATCCTTAATATTGCTTAATAGATTAAACATTAAATACTAGTGTAGAAACTGAAAACCATTGCATAAACATAATAACACCATATTTATGTGGAAAAACCAATAAGGGAAAAACCACGGTGAGGATTAAATCACACTATAGAGAATATCAAAACTGATTAAACAAGAGGCTCACTGCCCGAGAAACAAGGCTCACTGCCAAGACAAGGACTCAATGTTCAAATCAAGACTCATTGATCAACAGGGCTAACAACTTGAAGGTCTCACTACCATAAAGATACAAAGAAGATAGAAGAGATACGCTACAAAGAGAAGAAAATATTAATGCAATAGAGAAATCCATCACAATTTTCTCAACCACTTGCATACATTCATGAATGATAGAGTACACCTTCAACTCACTACATTCAGAAACTCAACATTTAGGCTTCACACTGATCTTCCACACTCGCATCACAAACTGTCATTGATTCACATCAACCTCACATATATCTACTCTATTTCTTCTTATTTATCTCTATTTTCTCTTTCTATACCTTTTCATCACTAACTCATCTTGTATTTACTAGGGTGATCCCACAATAGTGGTTTACACTTTCTGGGAGATCTCTATTTTTTGTTGAAATCACATATTTTTTATAAAATATAATGATTTAAACCTTGAAAAGTTCCATTTGAAGGATTCCAATTGATGAGGGTTTGATCAAAACACCTTAGATCAAACCCCCTTGGATAGAACCCTACTAGTTTTAAACCATACCTATAATAGAGTCTCCTTTACCCCAGTCAAAATGTTGATAACAAACCACTTTTGATTTACCTTTTGGGGGAGCAAATGAATTCATTTAAAAATTATTTTTTTAAGTATGTATTCCATATTATAAGCTTCCCAAAAAGTATAATTTTAAATAAATTTAATTTGATTATTATATTTATTTTTTATTTCTTGTGAATGTAGGTTTTTCACCGAAAATCAAGCTCTCTATTCTTCACATGTGGAAAAATAGAAAATTATAAAAAAATTTGAAAAATATCTATGCACTAGATATTGATGTCCTTGATCCAACAAAAAAAATAAAACTAAATTTTGATATATACAAAAAAAATTATGTTTTAGCTAGTAAATCATGTCTAAATTATAACTGGTTTGAATTTGAAACTTAATTAAGACAAAAATATTCAAGGAAATGCTATGAAACCAATTCCATCCACTAGATATCATAGTTACAAATCTAAATTTGAAAAAAATAGAATTTTATCCTTCATAGAAAAAAAGTTGTGTTATCCAATAATGTCACTCTTTGAAAATGGTGTTTACTATTAAAAACTAGTTTTTGAAGGAGATGGAAAAATAAGTGCAATCTGATTCCAAAACTTTTGAAAAAAATATATTTAGAATCTATAGATAAAGTGTCAGAAATAACTAGTTTGCATCATCTTCAAATTCCTCACGGTTTAGCTACTGTAGGTGCCCGAAAGTGAAGATTTAGTTAAAAAAAATTAGTTCAATGTCTAGTTTGGCCAAAAATTATAAACTAGTATTGTGGGATCACCCACCATCTTCAACTTTAAAACACATCCAAATTCGACTATCCAACTTCAAATTCAAATTAAGTCAGTGCCAAAACATCTTAGGCTAGAGCTAGAATGAAGGCCACCCAAACACACGCTTCATAAGGACCCAAATAAGCAACAATTTTCACATCCATTTACTCAACCTCTAAATCATAAGCAATGGCAATAGGAAGCAAAAATCGAATGGATGTCATTTTTACAAGAGGAGAGAATATCTCACCATAATCAACACCCTCAACTTGAGAGTAACCTTTCACAACCAACCTTTCATTGTACTTCTCAATACCTCCATTTGAACCAATCTTTTTCTTGAACACCCATTTGCAACCAACAAGTTTTCATCCTTTGGGAAATGGTATAAGATCCCACGTATCATTATTTTTCAAAGATTCCATTTCTTCATCCATAGCAATCTTCCAAAATTCTACATCATTCATACCTAATGCCTCTTCTACCGATCTAGGTTCATCCATGGGGTAAGTGCACCAAGATGGTTCCCAAAAAGGGGGCTTAAGTGGCCACTTTTTTTCTGAAATCAGGAAATACTAACCTTGGATGTGAAATTGAGGATACTTACACTCAAAATTTTGATGGAACAAAAAGAAGGATTCAAGTGCTCCGAGTCTACTTTCTAAACTACTAATTTATTTTGAAAATGGTTGATATTAAGGGGTTCAAATGAGGGATGTACACAAATTGGTGTTGTTTTTTGTTAGAAAAACATAACATAGCAACTCTTGTACAACCCTCATACAGTCAAATTATTTTTAGTATTTTTAAAATTGCTATGGTCAGAAGTTAGCTAACAATATGTAGTTGATGCACGATTTTTCTGATAATTTTTAATGAATATTTTATATTTTACTAATTTTCGAAGTGGACACTTCCTGAAAAAATAGAATTTTGGCCATGCTACCCCTACAAATTTTGGAAACTAATTGAATTTTTAAAAAAAAAAAATTGTAGAATGGAGTCTAGTTTCTAAAAATGTAATTTATTTTAAATTTCGATGAACGGTTAATTTATAACAAAAAAACACCAAACACTGCTTTTTTCCAAAAAAAACATACAAACAAAAGAAATTATGGATGAACAACTTAACATTGTTAGCAAGTGAAAAAAATTACATCATTGGATAGCTAAGAGAGAACCTAACATTACCCAGATGTTTGATTTGTTTGATATTGAACCACGTGCAATCTTGATGGTGAGCATGAATCTGATTATGTGAAATATTGTAGAAATTGCAAAAACACATCTTTGGTCATTGGGAACACCCTCCAAGCCTTTGGGTTGGTATTCCAAGGAAAATACAAAACCCAAGGCTTGGGGATTCCCAAAACAAGATATAACACGAGCGCGTTATAATGTGCTCATGTTATATGGCAGTTTTGACATTGTTTTTTTTAGTTTGTGAGGAGCATGTCTAGCAAGACATGCAAGTGTGGTATGCTCGCATTATATCTTGCTTTATGTTAAATGCATATTGAATGTATGTTTATATATTTATATGTTTGTATGTACATGTATTCTTGTATGTCATGTATGTATGTATGTATGTATGCATGTATGTATTAATGCATGTATATTGTAAGTATTCCTACTTGTATGTAAGATTGTATATACATGCATGTACATGTATGCTTGTATGCATGTAGGATTGTATGTACATATTTATTATGCATGTATGCATGCATAATTGTATGTACATATGTATTATGCTTGTATGTATGTATTTATGTATTTCTTTAGAGGGAGGGAGAATTTTAAGAGAGAGAGATATCTAGAGCTTTCTAGGTAGGGTGAGAGAGGGAGAGGGAGAG
>VDFB02270651.1:680891800-680979219 GCA_007258455.2 Sequoia sempervirens | reverse complement strand
GTGAGTGAGTGAGAGGGAGTTCAGAAAGGGAGAGGGTATATGGGTTGAGAGATGAGGGAGTGACTCAAGAGGGAGAGAGGGAAGGAGTGGGAGAGTGAGTGAGTGAGAGAAAGGGAGAGGGAGGGAGTGGGAGAGAGTGAGTGAGTGAGAGAGAGGGAGAGGGAGGGAGTGGGAGAGAGTGAGTGAGTGAGAGAGAGGGAGAGGGAGGGAGTGAGTGAGTGAGTGAGAAAGAGAGAGTGAGTGAGTGAGTGAGAGAGAGGGAGAGAGAGGGAGTGAGAGAGAGAGAGGGAGTTGATAGAGGGAGAGAGTATAGAGGTTGAGAAATGAGGGAGAGACTCAAGAGGGAGAGAGGGAGGGAGTAGTGGAAATACAGGGGAAGACAACTGAGAGGGGGGTGAATGAGTTGTCACAAAATTCAAAACTTATTCAACCTATTAACCTTATTCTCATATTTGATAATTAACCATGAAAGCTTGAATCAACAACACATCAAAAACACACATAACACTAATATTTTTTTCATGGAAACCCTATTAGGGGAAAAACCATAATGGAGGTCAGTCCACAAGATTATAACCTATTAAAAGTATAAGAGAATAAAATATGGGGAATGCATTTGCATTTAGGTGCACTAGCTAGAGCTCACTGCTCAATTACAAAGGAAGACACACTATCTTACAAAGAGATTTGGATTATAGCCATCTATAGGGATTTGAACTGATAAAATAGCATTTGCTAATGCCTGATCACAGTTCTGGTTAAGTGCATGAACAACTCTTCACTCTTCACTTTTCTTCACACTCTGATCTACCTTCGAATGATTAGGAAATTATTCACACATTCACACTGTCAGAATCCATTGGCATACATTCGTACTTCAATTCGAATAAACAATAGCTCTTATATGTCTACAACATGAAATTTCATTGCTATAAGTTGGCGACAAAGAAATAATAAAATGAATATAACTTCGGCCCAAATTAATAGATAATATTTAATGCGAATCAACCAAAGTCAGCCACAACTTAGTGAGGACCCAAAAAAATATCTCCAACATGAAAAAACTTCAATTAATTACTCCTCAAAGATCTACAACACGCTTCAACACCATGCCAACCAAGGACAACAAATTCATGAACATGCAAGAGAAAATCGCCAACCACAATCGCAAAGATCAATGTGGATGTGCAACAAAGATAGTGCATGATCTAGAAACATCCACAAGCAACATGAATCACCAGAGAAGCATCTGTAGCAACTGAAATAACTGAAATAGTATCATCCTTAATTAGGAATACCGACTGAAGAAATAGAAAAACTGTCTGAATGGAAATCTTCATAACTCAATCAAATCTTCATGTAGATCTTTGAAAGTCGACGTGGATAAACTAGATACACTCATCAACAAACCCTTTAGTCCATAACCTATGATCACCATCAATTAGAAAATACCACCATATTGAACTTCACTTCACTACTGGCAACTTGCAACTCATTTCTTTATAATTTTCTCAATATCCTCGACATATACAGGTTCAAAAGCATTATTGCTAATAGTGTTGACATCGATGACAATGACATATCAACAACACAACCATAACATCCAACAATGTCCCCCTTTGGTATTGATGGCAACACATGATGTGAAAAACACCATCAACGCAACTAACCCTTGACACTTACTCCCCCTTATATTCTGACTCATTTTCTCCTCAACTCTTCCACATGACTCTTCTCCCACAACTCTTCTCCCCAAATAATCACCAGTTTTTCACAACTCTTATCTCCCTTTGACATCAATGACAAAGATCACTAAGCTTTGAACCACATATCTGAATTTTTAAACATTTGACTACTCCCCCTGAGTAGCAGCCACCACAACATCAATCTAAAACAAGATATGACATAGAAATGCACAGACTGATGCACACATTGCATTGCATCCTAGTTCTAATTAGGAGGGTTAATTACCCCTAACTTCCCTATGAGATACTCAAAAGTATCCTTAGGAAATAGCTTTGTAAAGATATTTGCTATCTGCTCCTTAGTAGGCACATATTCCAATCTTACTTATGTTTCACTTACTTTCTCTCAAAAAGTGAAACTTGATAGATATATGCTCTATCTTTGAATGCAACACCAGATTCTTGGAAATGTTAATAACACTTGATTTATCATAGAATATATCAATAGGCTCATCATATTCAACTCTAATATCCTTTAGCATTTGCTTCATCCATAGAACTTGAGTATAATTATTTGTAGTAGCAATGTATTCGGCCTTTGTAGTAGATAAGGAAATGAAATTCTGCTTCTTGCTTAACAATGAAATTAGCTTTTTACGCAAGAAAAATGCTCCACCACTAGTACTTTTCCTATCATTCACATCTTCGGCCCAATCAACATCAATAAAGGCACTCAAAGTAAGATAATCATCTTTACGATACCATAGGCCAAGATCAATAGTTCTATTCAAATATCTAAAAATTCTCTTCATAGCAGTCACATGAGACTCCTTCAGATTAGCTTGAAATCTTGCAACAATACATACAGCATTCATAATATCAGGCCTAGTTTTAGTTAAGTACAACAATCCACCAATCATTTATTTGTATCTTGTCTAATTTTCTTTTGGAGAATCATCTTCTATTGTCAACTTGCATCCAATCACCATGGGTGTACCAACTAGCTTTGAATCTTTCATACCAAACTTTTTTAGCAATTCCTTCACATACTTGGACTAAGATATGAAAATACCTTTATCTAATTAAGTAATTTACAATCCCAAAAATAATTTCATCTCAGTAATCATAGACATCTCAAATTTATTCTACATTTCACTAGCAAACTTCATGCACAAAGCATCATCTCCTCCCAAAATAATGTCATCAACAAAGACTTCAACAATCAGATATTTATCATCATTCTTGAGATACAAATTAATGTTAGTAGTACCTTTGTTAAATCCAAGATTCAGAAAATAATTGTCCAATCTTGCATACCATGCTCTAGGGGCTTGTTTGAGTCCATACAATGCTTTCTTCAACTGACACACCATATATTCCTTATTAGTCAACTGGAATCCATCAAGTTGCTCAACATACACTTCTTTCAATTCACCATTTAAAAAAGTTGATTTGACATCCATTTTATAAACTTTGTAGTCCTTGTGAGCAACATAAGCAAGAAATAATCTTACAGCTTCAATTCTAGCAACAGGGGCAAAGATCTATTCAAAATCAATTCCTTCCATCCATGAATATCCTTTACACACCAATCTTGCTTTGTTTCTAACCACTTCACCTTGCTCATTTAGTTTGTTTCTAAAGACCCATTTAGTTCCAATTACATTCTTATCCTTAGGTCTAGGAACAAGAATCCATGTATCATTGTTTTCAATTTGTTTTAACTCTTATTTCATTGCTTCAATCCAATGCTCATCTTTACATGCTTCATTCACACTAGTAGGCTCAATTTTTGAAATCAAGCAATATTCTTCTGCAATCTTTCTCCTAGTCTGGACACCTTTATTCTTATCACCAATAATCTGATCTTTTGAATGATTCAATCTTACATACCTTAGAGTCTTCTTAGGATTTTCTTCAACTTCAGGCTCTTCCGATCTCTCATCTTCTCTTTCACCATTTTCTCCTTCTTTATTCTCTTGATTTACTAGATTGATTTGCACTTGATTTTTAATATGAACTTGCTTTCCTTCATTTGTATTTTCATCCTAATCATCAAAGTCATATCTGCAGGTTCTAGATGGTGCACCTAAGTCTTCATCAACCTTAAAATTTTCAATTTCAACCATTTTCTTTAATCTTTTGTTGTAGCACCGGTAGGCCTTGCTTTTAGTAGAGTAACCCCAAAAGATAACTTCATCACTCCTAGCATCAAAATTTCCTATGTCTTCATCTCTCTTAATATAACATCTGCTTCCAAATATCTTGAAGTATTTAATAGTAGGATTTTGACTAGTCCATAGCTCAAAAGGGGTCTTACTAGTATCACCTTTGATTTGTACTCGGTTAAGTGTGTACACAATAGTACTCAAAACTTCTCTCCAATAGATATGAGGAATATTTCCTTCTAGCATCATTATTCTAGCAACATCTTCAATTGTTTTGTTCTTCCTTTCCACAACTCCATTTTGTTGAGGGGTCTGTGGTGTAGATAATTGTCTCTTCATTGCATGCTCTTCACAAAAAGAATTAAATTCATTGGAAGTGAATTCATCACCTCTATCTGATTTCAAACATTTAATATTCAAATTTGTCTCTGTCCTAACCATAGCTTTAAAGATCTTGAACTTTTCTAGTGCTTCATATTTTTCCCTTAAGAAGGAAACCCATTCCATTCTAGAATAATCATCAATGAGTAACATGAAATACCTATAACCTTGTAAACTTCTAACTTTAGAGAGACCACATAGATCAGTATGCACAAGCTCTAACAATTCATTCAAACAATGCTTTTTGCTTCGAAATGAAATTTTTGTTTGCTTTCCTAATTGAAATTCCTTGCATATTGTATTACTAGGTTTCACCAACTTAGGTAGATCTCTCACAGCTTTAGTGGAACTTATCTTGACAATATTATAAAAGTTAACATGACACAATCTCCTATGCCATAACTGAATTTCATCAACTTGAGCAATCAAACAACTTTTACTAGCAACACTCAAGTGAAAGAAATTACCTTTTGTCTTTGTACCTGATGCAATTTCATTTTCGGAACTCAATATTCTGCACTTTCCTTCCTTGAACTAAAGATTGTGTCCCTTATCAACCATTTGACCAACACTCAAAAGATTATGCTTCAAGCCTTCTACATACAAAACATCATTAGTATTATGCTTACCATCAAGAGAAATGCATCCTCTTCCACAAATCACACTAGTTGTATTATCACCAAATCTCACAACACCACCATCATATTTTTCCAAGCTTACAAAATTACTTTTGTCTCCTATCATATGATGTGAACATCCACTATCAATTACACATTCATATTTTTCTTCAACTCGAGCAGCCAGGGCTTTTTCCACATTAGTACAACTAGCAAATTCAGTAGATACAAGACTATTTTATTTGATAGCAATAAATACCCATTCATCATCATCTCTATCTCCTTTATCAAATTAATCATCTGTCACACCTTCATCAACAACATAGTAACATTTCTTCTAAAATCTAGGCTTGTTATGTCATGGTTTAGCAACTCTTTCCCGACACCTTGATGCAAAATGACCTATCTTATTGCAAGAAAAGCATTTAAGAGGCAACTTTCCTTCATACTTACCTTTTCCTCTTGGTACTCTTTTGAAAATAAGTGTTGCTAACTCTTCTAGCTCTCTTTCTTCTTCAATATGTCTGATTTCATCCTCATACTTGAATGTCTTTCTAGTTGAACTCTCACCCAAATCATATCTTTGTCTATCTCTCCTAGAAGTAGTAGTCTTAAATGCATATTTGACCTTAGGAAGGGCATTTCCAAATTCACTCAACTCAAAAGCAGTCAACTTACCAACCAATGTATCTCTAGTTATATTTGTTACAATCTAGAGCTCTTCAATAGCACTAGCTTTGACTTTGTAAGAATCAGGCAAGATCTAAGTAGCTTAGCAACAATCTCAGATTCATCTATCTTTCCACCAACACATCTAATACCACACACAATTTCATTCACTCTTTGCATGAAAGTATTAATATTCTCATCATCACCCATTCTTAACCTTTCATATTTCCCTTCCAAACTCTACAACTTATCAATCTTCACATTGGCATCACCTTCATACATGGTTTCCAACTTCTTCCATATCTCATGAGTAGTCTTCAGATCCATAACATTTGTCATCTCATAATTAGTCAAAGAACTCAACAAAGCTTCCTTAGCTCAGATATCATACTCAACATCTTTGATCTTAGTATAAGTAGTAGGACCATTCTATGGAATAATGTACATATTGCTTGTAATGCTCCAGTAGGGTTCACCAATGCATCTCAGATGGCACTCCATTTGAGTCTTCCACAAAGAGTAATTTGTTCCATCAAATCTCAGACTATCCTTCTTGTAACTTTCCATCCCAGGTCGCCTTAAGCTATTAAAATTATTCTAAGGAACCTACTCTGATAACAATTTTTGGCAATACAAGGGCAGACAACTGAGAGGGGGGTGAATCAATTGTCACAAAAATTCAAAACTTATTCAACTTATTAACCTTATTCTCAGATCTGATAATTAACCATGAAAGCATGAATCAACAAGACATTAGAAACACACATAACGCCAATATTTTTTCATGGAAACCCTGTTAGGGGAAAAACCACGATGGAGATCAGTCCACAAGATTATACCCTATTAAAAGTGTAAGAGAATAAAATATGGGGAATGCACTTGCATTCAGGTGCACCACTTAGAGCTCACTATTCAATTGTAAAGGAGGACACACTGTCTTACAAAGAGATTCAAATTATAGCCATCCACAGGGATTTGAACTGATAAAGTAGCATCTACTAATGCTTGATCATAGTTTCGGTTAAGCACATGAACAACTCTTCACTCTTCTTCACTCTTCTTCACTTTTCTTCACACTCTACTCTTCTTTCGAATGATTAGGAAATTATTTGCACATTCACACACTCAACATCCATTGGCATACATTCACACTTGAATTCGAATAAACAATCGATCTTATATATCTGCAACATGAAATTTCACTGCTACAAGTTGGACACAAAGAAATAATAAAATGAATATAACTGTTAGCCCAAATCAATAGATAATATTTAATGCAAATCAACTAAAGTTGGCCAGAACTTAGTGAGGACCCAAAACAATAACTCCAACATGAAAACACTTCAATTAATTACTCATCAAAGATCCACAACACGCTTCAACACCATGTCGGCCAAGGACAAGAAAAACATGAACATGCAAGAGAAAATCACCAACCACGATCACAAAGATCAATGAAGATGTGCAACAAAGATAGAGCACAATATAGAAACATCCAAAAGCAACATGAATCACCAGACAAGCATCCACTGAAATAACTGAAATAGTATCATCCTTAATCAGGAACACCGATTGCAGAAACATAAAAATTGTTTGAATGGAAATCTTCATGCGGATCTCTGAAAATTGACGTGGATAAACTAGATACACTCAGAAACAAACCCTTTAGTCCACAAACTTTGATCACCATCGTACAAAACATACTAGCATACTGAACTTCACTTCACTACTGACAACCTGCAACTCATTTCTTTACAATGTTCTCAATATCCCCGACATATACAACTTCAAATGTATTAATGCTAATAGTGTCGACATCAATGAAAACCACATATCAGCAACACAACCATAACATTCAATAGGGAGTGGGAGAGTGAGTGAGTGAGAGAGAGGGAGAGAGAGGGAGTGAGTGAGTGAGAAAGAGAGAGTGAGTGGGAGAGAGAGGGATTGAGTGAGAGAGAGTGACTGAGTGAGAGAGAGAGTGAGTGAGTGAGAGAGGAGTGAGAGAGAGAGAGAGGGAGTTGAGAGAGGGAGAGGGGGTAGGAGGGAGAGACTCAAGAGAGAGGGGGGAGGGAGTGGGAGAGAGATAGAGGGTAGAGGATAGAGGGTATCAAGGTTAAAGGTAGAGGGTAGATGGGGAGAGAGATAGAATTAGGGGTTAAGGGTAGACGGTAGAGGGGAGAGAGATCAAAGGAGTGAGTGAGTGAGAGATAGGGAGTTGAGAGAGGGAGAGGGTATAGGGGTTGAGAGATGAGAGAGAGATGAGAGAGAGAGAGAGGGTGGGAGTGGGAGAGAGATAGAGGGTATAAGGGTTAAGGGTAGAGGGGAGATGGGAGAGAGATAGAATTAGGGTATAAGGGTAGAGGGAAGAGAGATAGAATCAGGGTATATAGGGTATATACAAATAGAGAAAAGAAATCTATTAAAAAACCAACTTTGTCATAACACAAGTGTGTTTTGAAGTAGAGATATGGTTGTTTTAGGAAGAAATAAGACACTCACATTATAACGCGAGTACGTTATAACGCGAGTACGTTATAACACGAGTACGATATAACGCGAGTGTGTTTTGTGTTGCACTAAAAATGGTAAAAAAAATCAATATACCTATGATCTCAAGGCCCACATCAACATATTATCCTAGTTTTGCACATGCTCTGACAAAAAGTAGCTTTCTGATGATGTTCTAAAGTGTGAATGCATGTTTTTCACATTCCACCACCTTTTTCATGATCTTTCTACCACCTTTGCATGAAATAGCAGAGTTTTCATGTTGAAAGACATATAATATCAATTCAAGTTTGAGTTCCATTGAAAACTGATATACAATTGAAGTTTGGAGGGGAACAAGCTTGTAAAAAAGTCAAATTGTTGAGGAGTTTGAAGAAAGAAGAAGCTAAGGCTACATAATTAGGTTGAACTCCTCCATTTGAAACTCTGGTTTTTTAGGTATGTGAATTCTTTATGCATTTTCTTTCATTCTATTATGGCTTTCTTTCATTTTTATTATTTTTCATATTCCATGTGGATCATTGTTTGTTTGTCATTATAACCTTAGGTTGTCAATGCACATTTTAAATTACAAAATTCTATACACTTGCCAATTACATTTTTAAACCATGTCTCTTTAAGGCATTTTGTTATTTAACAATTCACTTACCTTGTGTATGCTCCCACATTTTGTATACACATATATATGTCATACGTTTTAAGGAAGTAAAATAAAAAATAATTTCTCAATCCTTTATTATGGAAGTGCATACCACTCTCCAAAGCTTTCATTGAGGTATTTTGTCAAATAATTATACCAAGCAGCTCATTGCCTTGTCTATGCTACCAAAATTTCCATACATCTCTCTAAAAAATTGGAATATACTCCTCCCACATTGATAGATTTTAGAAACTACTTTGGTTTTCATCTCTATTTCTAAATTTACCTCATCACTAAACCTACCTCATCACTTTTATTTGTGATATATTTAAAAAATTTCCTTGATTAGTCTATCTACAAGGGATTCTAACACTTCTCTCCACTGTTAGAAGACTCTATTGAAGGCTAACTTAGCAACATGGGGAAAGGTGCAGCCTATCTTGCAATCATGGCTCAAAATGGAAGCATGGAAAAAAAAATTGAATTGTGATGCAACCAAGGGAGGTCCTGCAACAAAAATGAACACAAAAAATCAACCAACAAGAACAATTCACAAGTCACAATTCTCAAAACTCTTCAACTTTTCACCAAATCAGCACTCTTCCTTATACCATTGCCAACTCATTCAATCGGATATTTCTTCTCGATAAGATTCTTTCAGAACAAGACTTGAACCATTTCAAGGACCCTTTAGGGTACACAATCACATGCCAACAAGCTAATATTGGTTACTTTGTAACAACTTTCTTAAATCAGGCTTTCTATGCCAACTAGGCCTCAAATTAGGACACTTTAGCAAATAAACTTATGTTGAAACTTTACCAAAACCTCCAAAGACATATGGGAAGCAATTTATATATATTCAAATGAAAGAATTCACAATTATTTCTCATAAATTCATCCACCAAGATGCCAAAACCCAAAACCTTCTTTTTAAGCCAAATAACCTAGGGCTTATTGGAAAAAAAACTTCCCAACCTTATCAAATCATGCCACAACCTCAAACAAGTCTAAAATGGCCTACAAAAACTCAATTCAACAAGAAATAATGCTTACCTAACATAATACTCACTTTAGCATGTCAAAAGCTCTCAAATTCACATGGAAAACACCAAATTTCACTCTAGGGCTTCATGCCCAACTCAACTCTTGACCTCCCCTATACACATTCAAAATTCCCACACATTTTTAGTGATGTTGCAGACCCATTCCTCTAGTTAGAGTGGCCACAATGAGAGGAATGGATCAATACACCATTTTAAATTACTTTCAAACCTTAAAATTGTGTGTTCAGGCCAGTTTCAAAAATGGTTGACATGGTAGGGGTAGTGTATGCCTCATAGAAATGGGGTGTCATGGTGATTACATCACCATGAAACCCCATTTCTATGAGGCATACGCTGCCCCTACCTTCTCAATCCTACCGCATTGGAAAGCTAGTGAGTGAGCTAGCTTAGCTCACTCACTAGCTTGCCAATGTGGTAGGGTTGACAAGGTAGGGGCAGTGTATGCCTCATAGAAATGGGGTGCCATAGTGATATACCATAGTTATATATATCAATGTGTTACCCCATTTATATGAGGCATACGCTTCCCCTACCTTCTCAACCCTATCGCATTGGCAAGCTAGTGGAGCGTTGGCAAGCAAGCACACTCACTAGCTTGCTAATGCAGTAGGGTTGAGAAGGTAGGGGCAGTGTATGCCTCATAGAAATGGGGCGCTACATTGATATACATGGGCATGCATCACTATGGCACCCCATTTCTATGATGAATACATTGCCCCTACCTTCTCAATCCTACTGCATTACATCACCGTGGCACCCCATTTCAATGAGGCATATGCTGCCCCTACCTTCTCAACCCTACCACATTGGCAAGCTAGTGAGTGAGCTAGATTTCTAATTTGGTGTTTTACACAAGGAAAACAATGTAATTCTACCTATCTTGTAATCATGGCATGCCCCTGCAACACCTTTGTCTATGCTAGAAATAGTCTTGTACAAGATGATTGCAAGTATTTTTTATGAAGCCTTGAATGACACATATTTCATTTATTTGAATGGAAAAATACTTTAGGAACTAATAATCATCTCATTACCATGCTATAGGTAAAATTATCCTCCATTCCAAAGAAATGAAGAAGGAATAAACTAATAGACGAAGAGTATGAAACCTTCAAAGCAAAGGAGAGAGAACGAGTGGCGACATATTGTGAAAAGAAGAAATTGGGTACTATTGATGAAAACAAGCCAATTGAAGAGGAACCTCAACCATCAAAAAGAGAATAGGATTTGGCAGCACAAAGGGCATGAATGCAAAAGCATCATGCTAAGATAGATTCAGATACCATAGTTGGAGACACACCCTCTACAGAAAGTGAATACAAAAGGACACCATTAAGCACAAGCGAATATAGAGGGACACCATCTAGCGCAAGTGAATATGGAGGGACACCATCTAACACAAGTGAATATGGTTGGACACCATCCAACACATCTCAAGTTGAAAGTACATCATCACTCAAATTTGATGAAGAAGGTATGCCATCATCCCCATAAGAACCTCAAGGTATGTCTTCTACTCTACCCTCGATCGAAGGTACACAATCTAGGCCACCTCAATTAAATATTAATGAAATTCCTAATGTTGAGATGTATGTACCTAGAAGAACACCACCTAGAATTTTGCATAGAAAGCCAAAGTATTTGATTAATATTGATGAGGATATTTTGTATCACATGGAAGGTAAGATTCCAGCACACACTTGTAGAAGATATGCTGATAAGATTTGGAAATTCTACTTTGAAAGGCTAAATGAAACCGCAAGATGTCAACTATTTGTTGAAATGATGTGGGGTATAAAGTATAGAGACATCATGAAGACTCTTGGGTTGAGAACATTGAATGCATTGAGTGAAAACACTATTGTGAAGAATCTAATGGATGCATATGAAAGTGTGGGTAAGAGCTCACGCTCAAAGGATAGTAATGTCACACGATGTGTCATTACATCGACTTTGGTAAGCATTCAAACAAAGAGAGCTCATCTCATTAGAAAGATGAGTGAAAAAATGAGAATTAGTAGAATTTTTTTATCAAAATCCATTCAAAGGCAGCAAAGAGTTGAGGGTACCGATTTAAATGAATTATGGGAATTCTCGGGGAGATTGCCACAAAAAGATAAAAAAGTTGTTGAAGCATTGAGAACACTAATTGAAGAGTATTGGAAGAATAACACAAGGCCATCTCCAAATCAAAGGGATGTGGTAAGAAGGAGAATCGGTAGTTGGAATCGTGAGCCACATCCAAAGCATTTTTTGGATATGACTCAAACCCAATTTTTTCATAAATTTCAAATGGATTATCCTCAAATTAGTATTTGTCAAATATTTTTTGAAATTCTTAAACCTTTTTATGTCAAGATAAATCACACACACACTACTTGTTGCTGTAGACTACATATTGAATTCTCCAACCATTATGATGTTTATTGTTCTATATGTTGTGATTTGCATACGAACAATGTTTTGTAGGATTGTGGCATAGAAGCCCCACCAAAATCTTCAAGATTGTTCTTATCAAAAAATTTATGTGAAATAGAGGATGGACAAATATTCTATAGGACAACATGCTTGGATGGTTCATGTGAGTGTTGCAGTGGCTTGCAGTGTATGCCAGTATGTCAACATATGGAAAGCACAGATGAGGTGGGATAGAAACTAGTAGAGTTCGGGAAGTATAAAATGGTGGCATACACTACAAAATATGGGTCTCAAGCAAAAAGGTGTGATTTGGTTATTTAGAAGATTCCAGTGTATCAGTTTATGTCCATGTTTTGTGACAATATAGTGTATGAGTATGCAAGGCATACCCATAGAGCCTGGTGGCTAGACATGCAATTCAAGCTATGCAAGGACACATTTCTAGTTGGAAGCATAATATCATTGGTTGAATTTGTAGAGAACTACACTATACATCCACAGTGTGAGGTGCAGTCTTAGTATTACAACTCCACACAGGTTTTGATATTTGTGCAAATATCATTCATTCATGTAGCTGATAGTACAGAGGACCAAAGAAAGGTATTGGAGGAGTATCACTTTTTCTCTTTTACTTTGTGTATTTGTAAGTAAACTACTAAAAAATATTGGTATCTCATTGCAGAAAATGCTAATTTGTGAGCCATCAAAGAGAATCTCAGCCAAAAAAGCAATGCAACATCCTTATTTTGATGATCTTGACAAATCTCAATTCTGATTTGAAGCCATTATAAAAGAGTATGTGAATCTTAGCAAGGCAATCTCAAGTTACTCAATTGAATTTAACCTCATAATTAGCAACTATGATGTATTGCAATTAGGTGTTTTTCAATTTGAATATGTAAGTGGTGTAGGAGCACCTTGCTCACAAAATGCCTACAAAAGGAAAAATTTCAAAAAATTGAATTTTCAAATGTAAAATGTATGTTAAAATTCATGTGAAGACCTATTTCAATGTATTTTAATGTTTATTAGGTCACTAGGAGGTGAGGAAATTTAATTTGCAAAAAAAAATGCTAAAAGTGCAAAAGTTGTAAAAATTGTCAAAAATGCAAGAAAAGGAAAAAAAATCAAAAGTTGAAGAGTCTTTTTGTGGGAAATTAGAGGGATAGGTTGATGAAGGAAGTTGAAAATGAATTTATTAGTTTTGAAACATCTATATAAAGCATGTAAGGTTGAACAAAACATAGATCTTTTGTATTCTTGAAGATTTACAATCAATAAAGTCCCTATTTTAGTGATTTTATGAGTTTTTCTAGTTGTTCATTAACTTGTATGGCATGTACAATAGTTTAAGGGCTTGAATCTTGTTGTTTAAGGTATAATAGTGAAGTATTTTTCATTTGAATCTATTTAGGAGGGTATCCATTGAGTTTATCATTAGTTTGAACTAATTTTTCTCAACTCGGTTTGTAAACCCTCAAGATTGTGGTTTTGAGAGTTTAGATAACTAATAATGACTAAATCAGTGGAGTAGGTTAGTATTAGGCTGTTTTAGGTGTGTGTGTGTTTATTTGTGTAGATGAATTCAAGAAACAAAGGTGGAGTTGCTGCTATAGGTTTTTATGATGAATTTCCAAGTGAAAAGTGTGGCTCCAAGTGGTGTTTTGAGGAAAATGAAGTGTTCAAGGATGGAAGGAGGTTTATAATGAATATGGAAACATATATAAACATTTTTGGAGAAGTGGCTAAGATTTTGAAGATTTGCAATGGTATTTTCTATCAAACCCTCATTCTTTTTGCATGGCTTAAGCCTAAAAACAAGGTTTCTATTGTTGGGTGTTTAATTGGGAATTTAAGCCCCTAAATTTTGGTGAATACTAATTTTTGACACATGATAAAAGAAAATTTGAAGTCATATGGGGTTTTGGAGTTGATTCATTGGTAGTCCCTTTGTAAATTTGGGCTAATTTGAAGCATTTTCCAATGGGTAGGCTATTGGTTTACACATATTTTCCAAAATAGGTATATCTATTTTTTGGATATGTTAATATTGGCCAAAATGGGTTGCTAAAAATCTGCCATTCCAGGTTTGAAAGGATCTCAATAAGAAGTTACACCCAATTCAAGGTTTGGAAACCTACTTGCAATTTAATGCCTTGATAGCTAAAATGGGAAAGTCTATGTAAACATTGATTTGAATGATTTTTTATGATTGAAACCTATCTTAAAGGTGTTGGAAAACATTTCTCAATGCTTGGATAAGATCTAGGAAGCTAACTTGGTGTTTTGAGCAAGGTTTACACAATGTGTAAAATGATGTTTTGATTGCTAAAAAGAGGTAATCTGAGTAAACAGAGTTTTCAGAGTTTGGATGTGTATTAAAACTGCCAATATAATGTATTTAAATATGTATCTATGGTTTGGTAAAGGTTTATACTTTAATTTTGAATATTTGATGTTTTGAGTAAGGTGGATTTTTGGTGCAAAACAGTGTTTTTGACTGCAAGTTAATGGTAAGTCTGATGGCTAGTGGTTTGTAAGTGTGTATTTGATTTATTTCAGTCAAGACTAGGATTTTTACAGTGTCTTGGATGTATGGTGAATGGTTAGAAGCAAACTCAATGGTTTGTAGTCTTATTCCCTCATTGAAACAAGTTGAAATGATGAGTAATTGGTTGAAAATGAAAGAATTGAATGGTTTAATGTTGTTGATCAGGTTATGGCTTTGATATAGTCAATATGATGTTGGTAAGGTTGTTTTTGAATCTGATAATGACATGGAATACTGATGAAGTGCTTGGCTTGTTGGTTTCCTTATAGTTTCTAATGGGAAAAGTGGGATTTTGGTGAATGGATAAGTGAATTTTTCATGAAAGTTGAGCAAAAGAATGATGCTTGTTTAATTTGATCTTCTCCAGTTAAGTTTGGGTCAAAAGTAACCTAATGGTTTTTGGATCTTGATAGATGATCTTGCATCAGTAAGCAAGGGGTTTCAATCTTCACAAAGCCTCAAATGAATGAGTTTCAAACATAGTTTCAACGAACAACTCTCTATCTCTTCAATTTTAGCGCTTCATTCTACCTTGTCTAGTAGGTCAACAAACCCTAGTTTTAGAGCTTTTCTCACAAACATCTCAAATTACTTCACAAAAAAATGACTGATCTAAATAGCCATTATTTAGTTACAACACATACTTCAAAATCAATAGTGATTGTCTTGGAACATGTGCATCAAAAATGACAAAAATGCAAAAGGGCAGTAATCTTTGACGGGGTATTACTCAAAAACCATGACACTTATGAAATCTTCATCTGATCCTACCAGATCATGTTGGGCCCCTCTAGAAAAACCTCTCTTGGTTTTTGCTATCTCGGAGTGGTTTTCACGTGGCAGTGGATTTTCACTTGATGGAAAAAGTGTCAAATGCAAGCAATGCAAAGTTGCAAAGTGGTGCAACTTTAATTCTACAACTCATGTGACCAAACAGACTATTTCAACACATATGAATAGGTATTTTTAAGTTATACATGGTCCTCTTTCACACCCAAACACACAAAATCGCTCTAAGGTACGTTCAACTGAATCAATCCTTTAAGAGTCCAAAGTACAAAATGGCTGCAAACTTCAGCATGTTACTCAAATACCGTGATGCTTATAAACTTTTCATTTAATCCTACAGGATCACGTTGGGCCCCTCTACAAAAACCTCTCTCAGTTTTGACTATCTCGAAGTTGTTTTCCTATGGCGGTGGATATTCACTTGATGAAAAAAGTGTCAAATGCAAGCAGTGCAAAGTTGCAAAGTGGTGCAACTTTCATTCTACAACTCGTGTGACCAAACAGACTATTCCAACACATATAAATAGGTATTTTTATGCTAGGCATGGTCCTCTTTCACATCCAAACACATAGAATCGCTCTAAGCTACATTCAACCAGATTGATCCCATAAGAATCCAAAGTGTAAAATGGCTGCAAACTTGATCATGTTGTTACTCGATAACCATGATGATTAGAAACTTCTCATCTGATCATATAGGGTCTCATTGGGCCCCTCTACCAAAAAATCTCTCAGTTTTGGCTATCTCAAAGTGATTTTTTTGTGGCGGCAGATTTTCACTTGATGGAAAAAGTGTCAAATGCAAGCAGTGCAAAGTTGCAAAGTGGTGCAACTTTTGTTTTGCAACTCATGTGACCAAATAGACTATTCCAACATGTTTGAATATGTATGTTTATGCTAGGAATGGTCCTCTTTCACACCCAAGCACGTGGAATCGCTCTGAGCTACGTTCAACTAGACCGATCCCTTAAGAGTCCAAAGTGCAAAATGGCTGTAAACTTAAACATGTTGTTACTTGGATATCGTGACGCTTAGAAACTTCTCGTCTGATCCTACAGGATCATGTTGGGCCCTTCTACAAAAAAATATCTTGGTTTTGGCTATCTCGAAGTAGATTTCCCATGGTGGTGGATTTTCACTTGATGGAAAAAGTGTCAAATGCAAGTAATGCAAAGTTGCAAAGTGGTGCAAATTTTGTTCTGCAACTCATGTGACCAAACGAACTGTTCCAACGTGTCTAAATAGGTATGTTTACACTAGTAATGGTCCCCTTTTGCACCCAAATAAGCGGAATCACTCCGAGCAACGTTCAACCGAATCGATCCCTTAAGAGTCCAAAGTGCAAAATGGCTGCAAACTTTAGCATGTTGTTACTCAGATACCGTGATGCTTAGAAACTTCTCATTTTATCCTAACGGATTGCATTGGGCCCCTCTACAAAAAAATCTCTCGATTTTGGCTATCTTAGAGTGGTTTTCTTGTGGCAGAAAATTTTCAATTGATGGAAAAAGTGTCAAATACAAGCAATGCAAAGTTGCAAAGTTGTGCAACTTTCGTTTTGCAACTTGTGTGACCAAATAGGTATTTTTACGCTAAGCATGGTCGTCTTTCACACCCAAAGATGTAGAATTGCTCCGAGCTACATTCAACCAGACTGATCTCTTAAGAGTCCAAAGTACAAAATGGCTGCAAACTTCAGCATGTTGTTACTCGAATACTATGATGCTTAGAAACTTCTCGTCTATTTTACAGGATTGTAGTGGGCCCCTCTACAAAAACCTCTCTCATTTTGACTATCTCGGAGTGGTTTTCCAATGGTGGTGGATTTTCACTTGATGAAAAAAGTGTCAAATGCAACCAGTGCAAAGTTGCAAAGTGGTGCAACTTTCATTCTGCAAATCGTGTGACCAAACAAACTATTCAAACACATTTGAATAGGTATTTTACACTAGGCATGGTCCTCATTCACACCCAAACACACAGAATCGCTCTAAGCTACGTTCAATCGAATCGGTCCCTTAAGGGTCCAAAGTGCAAAAGAAAATAAAACTTTGATGGGCTATTACTTAAAAACCATGATGCTTATGAACTCTTTGTCTAAGCCTACAGGATCGTGTTGGGTCTCTCTACAATAACCTCTCTCAGTTTTTCTTATCTTTGAGTCATTTTCCTGTGGTGTCTAGTTTTCACTTGATGAAAAAGTGTCAAATGGAAGTAGCGTAAAGTTGCAAAGTGGTGCAACTTTCATTTTGCAATTCGTGCAACCAAAAAAACTGCTCCAATGTGTCTCGATAGGTAGGTTTTTGCTAGGCATGCTCCTCTTTCACACCCAAACATGTGGAATTGCTCCAAGCTACATTCAACTGGCTTGATCCCTTATGATGTCATGCAAAACAATGGAAAAGAGAAACATACACACAATGGTTGAGAAGTCCGAGTATGCCACACAAAAAGCGTATGATCATTGGTGCAAAGCACCTTGTTCCTTCATTTGATGAAGAAGGTCTAGTTCAATGGTTTTAGTCATTATAATGTCAAATAAGGCCATGATAGGCCATTTTGTAATCTTGCTTTTAGTTTTGAGTTAGTGTGGGGTCATTTGAGTCAATTATGTAAGTACAAATAAGAAAATAGCATTGGTAAAGTAATTGGAAGAGATTACAAATGTTTCCCTTGTTCAAAACTTAGAATTTAGGCCTTAAAAGCAAGGCTAGACAAGGTGAAAAAAATGAATTTCTTCAGAATAAGTTAGAATAGGTTGGAAATAGGGTGAGGTTGTTGAAATTGATGTGTTCAAATGGTGTACAAGGACAAGGGAGGTCAAAATTATGTTATGGCATGATGCCCTAATTGGGAATAAAGGGGTTTTGAATAGAAAAAAGAGGTTTGAGGGAGTAAAAGTGGGTAAAGTCAAGGGGCAACATAATTTGGTGGTCAATTAAGTTTGTGTAGGTATAATGAAGAGTGTTGGAAGAGGGTTTGAGGTTGTATGATGTTTGGATATGGGGTTTTCAATAAACCCTAGTGAAATTTGAGAAAAGTGAGGGTTTAGAGGATCGTGGGGTTAAAGGGCCAATCAATCTCTAAACATTATGGATTTTGTAGATTTGCAGACTGGTAAATGTTGCCCAATGGGTTTTTGCAATTGGAAGAGTGATTGAGAGCATGTTTCATTGTTAAATAGACCTATTCGGGGGTCTAGGACAATGTTGAGTCCATTTCTTATTTGTATTATAAATTATAACTTTCTTTCTCCTGAGTCCATTTCATATACAAGAAATAATATTGCAAAAAGTTGGCATAAATATTTTGATGTGTTTATGTGGTGATGCATCAAGAACATAACAATTCATTTTGCACTATCAGGATTATGCTATGAAAATGTTTAAAGACTATTGAAGATAAATGTTTTTATGATAATGTGTCAAGAAGTTAACTACTTCATCTACTTTGAATAGTATGTTTTGCAAGTGTTGTCAAGATTATGTATCCTTTGCTTAATTGAGTTGTTCCAATTAAAGGATTAAATATATTAAAATATTTTTATGAATCATTTCATGGAATACCAATTGAAAATGTGTTTTCTTCTTTTAGATAAACTTGTTTAGCATAAATCAATTAATATTCAAGAAAAACCATAAAGGACAACAATGATCAATGCTAGGGATAACCAATTAATAAGTATACACGTGAATAAGTCAAGTATGTACATGTGAATAAGGGAAGCACAAGTACTCAAAAACACATAAGCCTTGAAGTATACATGTGAATACATAGTATACACAAATTAATACAAAGTATATGCACGAATACAAGGTATATGCATGAAATCACATAAGTTGCAAAGTATACATTGGAACAAACATAAGTCACAAAGTATACACGTAAGTTGTAAAGTATGCACTTGAATACATGTAACTCATATCTATTGAACCATCAATTTAAAGTGCAAATATGGACACCATCGATAAAAAAATATTTGTATTAACCAAATAGCCATGTAGGCATACATCAATATATGTCGATATAAGTATGAAATATAGGTACAAAATAGCCATATAGGCTTACGAGAATGCCATATAGGCATACAATGTCAAATATATCCAATACAAAATATGTACAAAACTGCCATGTAGGCATACAACAAAGGGTTTTGGAATCAAAAGTCATTGCTCTCCATGCTTTGGAAATAAATTATTTCCCTTTTCTTGTCGATTGGATGGTGATAGGTTTGTCACTCATTTGTGTTGTACTTGAGGAGTGCTCCTGCTGCTCCTCCTAGTGTTTAGTTCATGGTGAAGTTTTAATTGTTACAATAAGAAGTAAAGACATTAATATATAGAAATTACATTATAAAAAATGATATATTTAACAAAATAATCACTTACCACCATCTCATGATCACTCTCCATGAGGGAAATATTCACATGCCCATGTTGAGGCATGCTCAAGCCCTATATAAACCATCCAAATAGAAATTAAACTATGAATCAATAATCGTTTAATTTTTCATTAACATCTATAACAACAAATGTAAATTGAAATTTACTAATCTACCTCATACCTCCCCTGTTAGAGCCATCGAGGATTGTATAGCGGATGAAACACTCATCTCCATTGCCCTCATCACATTTAGAGGTGTTTCAACTTGCAACATCTAAAAATAAAACAACAAATTATTCAATCACAAAAACTACAATAATGATCGATGCCATGACTTATAATGTATGAGATAATGAACAAAAATTTTAGTATTCATTAAACTATATATTTTTTATTATCATGCTTACTATTTTCCCTATCCATATCTTGTTTGAAAGGATGTGTTTTTAGGCTTTTACCCATAGCAACAAGCTGGTGAACTATTTGATCAAATGCTTTCGTAGAAATGTACAATAACTGTGGTGGCATAGAGAAGGCAGTGAACTCTTTGAAAAAATGCCTCAAAGAAATGGGGTCTCATCGAGATGGAATGCCATTACAAAAAAATGCACGTCATGGCATTCCATCACCATAAGACCACATTTTTTTCAAGCATTTTTTTCAAAAATTCCATTGCCTTCTCTATGGTATTATTGCTTACTATTATGCTTTGATAGATATTTTTCCAAGCATCCATAGTTTGTTGGAAGTACCTATTTTAGGCTTTTAGCCATAGCAGCAAGGAAGTGAGTAGCTTGATAAAATACTTTGGTACACATTTATGGAAAATGTGGTATTATAGAAAAGGTGGTGATTTGTTTGAAGAAATGCCTCAAAGAAATGTGGTCTCATGGTTCGAGGCATTTTTTCAAATTACTAACCTCCTTGTCTATGCTATTGCTTACTATTATCCTTTGATATATTGTTTCCAAGCATCCATAGTTTGTCGTACAGGTGCACCTTTGCAAGCACATGCCTCCTGTTAGCAATTAGATATGTACCCTGTGTTAGATTTGCAAAATCGGACTATCTATTGAAACATGGAAACTCTTTTCAGATGTGGGTGATCTATGCGAAAAGAGAATCTCCAGAGTGAGCTGGTTCTCCGAATGATGGATCCTACTCTATGTAATTTTTTGGGAAAAGGGATAGAGGAAATTACTAAAATTAAAACCTATGACTTAAGGGACTTTCATAATTGATAATTATTTAATGATGATTATGATTTTCTTCTCACAAACAGGTTTTAGAAATCAACAATATCTCACAACCTCTCATAAACAATCAACACATAAATAATTTTCATGAAGATTTGAGTTTAAACACAACATGCAACCTGTATCTAATGAAATTTCTTCTCTAAAATTGCAACTCTAGGACATGATAAGGATTTTGAAAGCATAAATCATGATACAACATCAAACTAAAACTACAAAAAGCACAAAATTGAGAAGTAGGAATGTTGCTTCTATTCAACTGTAGGAGTATGCCCAAAATCTAAAACTGAGTACAAAGGAAGTTTACAAGCTCAAAAATGTGTATGAGAAAGAAACTAAAATCTAAACTCCCCAGAAAAACTAAGTTTTCTTCAAGATATCTCCAAAACCCTAATTCGAGCTCAATAAGAAAGCTTAAGGAAAGGTATCAAAAACTGCCTCAAAAGTCTGCACAAAAGAGGAAAAAACACACTTTTTGCAAATACATATTGAAAAGCCTCTCAAAATAGGCCAAATATGCTTTTAGAGCAAAAAAACACAATATCTCTCCACCAGGAATCTCAAATCTGACCCAAGGAAAAGGCAAGAAATTTGCTAAAAATAGCGAAGAATTAAAGCAATTTATAAAATATCGCTTTAATCCTGCTTTACATGGCTTGCAGATTTTATATCCTCACAATTAGATTTATTTTTTGCATTTAAAGATTTTTGAAATCTTTTGCAATAATACAACTTATCTCTCCAATACAATCTTGATTTTCTTAAAAAATCATAAAATATAAGATGCATCTCCTATCCATATCCTAATTGATTTCTTCAAAATCAATCTGAAAACAAAATAAACCCTAAGTCATAAGTGCAATGATTTTACAATTTTTATTGATTTCCCACAAAATCAATTAAAATCAAGGATATTTATCACTATCCATTTCTTACTAAGGCACTATTAATCACAAATCCCTAAAGTCTATAGCCACTTACATTGCCAAAAATTTAATCAAATAAGCCTAAGGACTTAGGAAAATGGCACCACCATATTCACAAGGCTCGACCTAGGCATTGAAAATTGGCCACATGACACATTCAACTTGGAACATTTGATAATTAATGTGAAATAAAATAGGCCCCAAGTTCAAGCAAGGTCAACATGGAAAAAACAAGGGAAAACCCTAAATCACTTCATTTCATCTTTGTGACTCTTGGGAAAAATGCTCTGCAAGTAGTGCTGCCATGAGAAGGTTAGGGTTTCAACTTTGAGACTTGATTCAAGCTCACTCATCTTCGATTTTGATCACATTCGGCCTCTACTTCTTAATGGTAAGCTCGTATGTCATTTACTTGATTCCACTCATTCTTGGCTTCTTTGATGAGAATGAAGGCCTCACTGGCCGTGGCTATATCATACTTCTAATGCATTTTTTTCATCTCTGTACTCTTCTCCTCACTGGCCGCCAACATATGAGCTAGGATTCCATTTTTTGAAGAAGAATTGAGCTCCATGTTGGCTAGTATTGTCAAATCTCCATGTTCTCTGATGGTAAGAATTCTTTGAGAGTTTCCTATGAGTTCTCTGTGAGTTCTTGCTTCATTTTCCACATAAATTTCTTAGCTTTGGCCGTGGCATAAACACAATTTCTAATGTATTTTGGTGATTCAACATTTTTTGTGTTGATGCCATGTCATTGGCCACCATACTTGAGCTCGACTTTGAATTTTGAAAGCTCTGTGAGCTCGATTGAGGGTTATGTATTCTTCTACAGGCAACAATGGCAAGCCTTCTACTCCCTGTTATTTTCATTCCAGTAAAAGAAAGCTTACGAAGCTTCCCATTTCTGCAAAAGGTTGATTTGTAATTCCATAGCCATATGCAGGCTGCGCCATTACATGCTCTTATCAGGCATTTTGAGACTAATCTTGGCTCAACCCATGATGGTTTTCTACTCCTTTTGCATTTTCTTCTGTGATCCATGTCTAAACCCTTACATGGGTAAACTGTATTTTGAAGAACATGCTTATCTAGATGCATTTCCTATTATATTCAAGCTCGACTATGAGAGCACTGAATAAATATTTTTCCTAAAAAAACTCCACCTGGGTATATGATATTCTGAAGAACACACATTTTTATTGCCTTTCTGTTGAAAACCCTCACATGGGTATCTTGAAAATAGTAAGAAATTTGTATATTTTGATATTCAAAACCCCAATGTGGGTATTCTAGAAATCATGGCAAATCTACATTCTGAGTAAAAATCCGCATCTAGGAATTTATAAAAACTTGAAAGAATCTTCTCATTTCTATATTTTGTCAAGAACCCATGTGGGTGTTCATGAAAATGAAACTATTTTCTTTTTAAATTTCAAAACCACAATGTAGGTATTCTGAAAATTAAAGAAATTTTTCTTTTAAGGAGAATAATGTGTATTCTAGGTCTCTCCAAAATTCGAGCTCGAACCCTTCATTGCATTTCATTTGTATTCTAAATTCTGTAAAAACCCCTATATGGGTAAATGTTACTTTGAAGAAAACTACACTTCTGAAACAAAAAAAATCATATGGGTACTTGTGATTTATGTATTTAGCTCCAAACCCAATGTGGGTATTTGACATACTCAAAATTGTAAATCTGTAGCGTTATTTTATCTTTGTGACACCATATGCTTTCTTCCTTCTATTAAGACAAACTTTTATAAGCTTTGCACTGTGTAAAAAGATACTTCCCTTGTATGAAAACACAATCTGCTTTCTGCATAAGACATCTCCATTGATTCTGAAAGAGGAAACTCTATAGCTTTGAATGATAAACAACATAACACTTCAAATCCCTATTGTATTCCTCTTGGGACAACAAACTAAGCCTTTAGGAAGAATGAAAAACATGTGTTGATACCTTTCATTCCTGAAGGTGGCTAGTGTGATTTCACTTTACTCTCACCTTCCTATGATCAAAAGCTTTTAGGCCTACTATTTTAAGAGAATGACCACCTCATCTTTCACTATATAATTGATTGCTCGTAGGGTCAAAACTCATGCAATGTAAGCAAGCAAAAAGATTACATTTTGAATCTCTATAATCCACACACTTCCTGTACTTCCCTTCAGTATTCTTGGTGGGTTAATGTCTTCTATCTGGCACTCTTCATGCATTTTTATGCTCCATTTAATAAAAATTGTACCATGCACTTGCTCTCTTCTCAAATGAAAATATGAAACAATGCTCCTTGTTGAGGCATAATGTATGCATGTTCACTATCATTGCTTAAAGATAAAATACTACTGTAATATCATGAAACAAGATGCATAACAACACCCATGACAGAAAAATGCAAACTGTACAACAATACCTATGATTTGCAATTATGAAAATGATGTATTCCAGTTCAATTGATTGAGCTCATTTAAACATACTGTTCACCTGTAGCTTTTAGGAAGCATACTCGATTGTTATGAGTGAACAGTTGGCTTAATAACTTGATGGATGAACTTTGTTTTATTCTTACAGTTGTATATTTCCTTTCTTGATGAACATGATGATTGCACTCCTTTTCTCAGTACCATCTGTAATGTATAAGGGGTAGCATGCTGAGCTCTACCCTTGTGGGAGCCCATTTTTTCCCACATGCTTGGTCTTCAAAAGATAATAAGCTACATGATTTTTCCTATACCTGCACAAGGAAACAAATGATGTTAGCATAAAAACAATGTATGATGGTGATGCTTTCTCTTTTCAGTTCATGTTTCTGCTCTTTCCTTTAGTTGATTCCATGCATTTCGAAGAGTGAATTATATGTCTATTGGTAGAGCTTGTAGTATAACTCATATTCGAAGCTCTTAATTGACACCCCTCTTAATCTCTTGCAGGCACACCCAGGAGCAGAAGCAAGATGGAGCAAGCAACAAGCATATCAATGGAAGATGCAAAATTAGGAAATGATGGATATGTCTTCTACT
The DNA here is from genome assembly GCA_007258455.2 of Sequoia sempervirens. Taxonomy (NCBI): domain Eukaryota; kingdom Viridiplantae; phylum Streptophyta; class Pinopsida; order Cupressales; family Cupressaceae; genus Sequoia; species Sequoia sempervirens. The sequence goes on along the minus strand of VDFB02270651.1, from coordinate 680,954,132 downwards.
ATCTACTTTCATTTCTTTTACCTTCAGTTGTATAGTTTACTTTCCGTAATGAATGGAATTAGCTAAAACCATGGCTTGTGTGGATAGTAAATTTCTTCTTTCATTTCCATTCTGAAAGAAATGCATTGAAATGCAATGTTGTACTTGTCATTTGTATTCTTGCAATCAAATGAAAATATTGTAATGTGAATCATTTCATGAAGTAAACAAAAGCATTCTGTTATGCTTTATCATTTATATATTCAGTTTTTTACTCCATTTGGTTTTGCAAAAACATGAGTAATATTTCTGAAACTCAATTTTCTCAAACACTTGCATAACTATCACTTGATAAATAAAGTGTAAACAACACTTGAGCATAAATAGAAATAACTGTTCTTTCCACCTTAAGATATAACAATATTTAATCAGCTCCACCAATTGAGCTATAGTGAAAAATTGGTAACACCTCCATGACAAGCAAAAATTAAAAAGTGAACTATTTGAAAAGATGTCAAGCAGTAAAAAGTCGTCTCATGGAATGCCATGAAAAGCAAATGCAATTGGAAGTTGCTCCTAGACTTATTACTTATGCTATGTTAAGTAATTACATCACTTCTTATGTTGACTTTCTAAACAACTATATTGTAGTTGAAATTTTTTCATCTATCAACATCTAGTTATTAGTTATGGAATGTGAAGTAATGCTTTGAGTTTGAATGATGTACAATGCAACATAATCAACAATATGAATATAAACTACAAAAATCTATTAAGTACAATTCATTAGTTAAACTCTTTATTCTATTACTTGCATGTAGGTTTGAGTAAATCCACTGGCACTAGGAGGTGTTCCTTGGAAACCTCCAATATTAGCCTATTCAACATCCAAAATCACATATTAAAATACCATTCATAAAAAAATTCTATTAACATGTAATAAATTTATAATTGTTTACTAGTTGCATACCCCACCAATAGGTGTACTGCAGAAATAAGTAGGTGTAGGGCCAGTGTATCTAGTCTCAACACTATGACCCTACAATTTTATTAAAATAATAAAACTAAATTAGTTAATCTTATATTTCAAAATCAAAATTTAATAAATTAAATTCAATGAACATGCTAACTTTTACCTGACTATCAATGCCATACGCCTCATGCAAAATTTCAGCTGCCCTCTCCATCTCCATAGCTGCATACGGATCCTGCATAGCAGCCTCCTGAGTGTTGGTGGGATCATATGAATAATTCACCCCACAATGTTGACACACATGAGTTTGAAGGCCACCACTCAAAGACTCCCCTAGATGGTGTTGTAGAATAGGGCTAGTATGATGGACGACACTCTAGGTCAAAGTGTTGATTGCATGCAATGCCTCTTCATCATCACTCTCCTTCATGATGGAAGGCATAACAATGTGCTCATGGGGTGGCCTAATGAGAGCTTGTCTCCCTTGCCACGTAGGATCCAACTATGCACTAGGTCTATCCTGAGCTGACCCCACATCTCTCCCCTAGAAGTCCCTCATATCAAGATAATTTGGGATTTTGTTCAATATGAATTCACTGTATAGTTTCCTAAGAAAATACTATGAGACTTCACAATTGTTGCACGGTGGGTAATCAAAGACCATGTACCACCTATCATAAAAATAGTTCCTAATATGTTGGTGGTGGCACCAATGAATAGGAAACCTCTTCACATTAAGGGTAAGATTTTGATTTGTGCATGGGTCAGTGAATAATGAGCACAAATCACCTTTTGTAATTTTGTAATCCTATACATCTTTATATGACAGTTTATCTGCATAATGAGCCCTAGCTGTCTGCCTCCTATCTTGCCATCTAGTTATTTGTTTGCTAATTGAATCTACATTTTTTAACATATCTTTCAATGAACTTGCTAGCGCCATTCTTTCTACGGTTGAACCATTTGGATCACTCAACCTACTGATTAAATCTTCAATTTGTTTTTTTTGTTCTCAATTTCACTCATTAAATTTTGTTGAGTGTTAGGAGGGTGTCGAGTGATTGGTTGAGGAGGTTATTTTTGAGGTTGATTTTCCTATTGAGGATTTGGTTTCTCTTCTTGTTGAGGATTTTGAGGGTTTGTAGGTTGATTTGCATCTCCTACAAATTAAAATATATATATATCAAATACAACCTAAAGCTAACAAATTCAAAACAAAAAGAAAACAATCCTTACCTCTCACACCTCCTCCTCGTTGTGGTGCCATCCTTGCAAAGAAATAGCAACCATTGGTGAATATTTTTGCACAATACCTCCTCCTAGAATGTGAGCACAAAAAATAGGGGTTTTAGCCACAGGCACAACAAAAAACATAGTCGAAATGAAGAATGAATGAGTTTCACTATTTTTTTGCTTTCAACATGTCATAACATGAGTGCATTATAACACACTCACATTATAACGTGCTCTCGCATTATGGGCTCATTGTGGCCAAGCCTCAGGCTCAGCACACCAATCCATAATGCACTCGTGTTATGACTTTTCAAAAAAAAAAATGAAATTGGCCACAAATTGGCTACCCATCTCCATGCACCTGCCCCATATTATTATTCAAAGAAAAAATACATGTCCAATCATCAGTTGCATACCTTTCAGGTGGTTTTCTATTCCTTGTAGGTCTACAAATAAGTTGAGTTGGAGGTTCTTCCTCCTCTTCAAAAGATCTAGAGCTAGATGAGCTTTCCTCAGCTTCTTGTCTATCCTTGGGCCTTTATTCAACTTTCTCAGGTGTAGAAGGAAATTGAATCACATCTTCTAGTTTACTTTGTTCTCACTGCAATGTAATAGAAGAAGGCTTAGTTGGTCTAAAAATAACACTTCTACTATATGTTACCTTTTTTCCAACAGGTTCTCAAAGATTGTATCCTTTCACACCATAACTATATTTGATGAAGATACATTTCACAGCCTTGTTCTTCGAATTTTTTCACTTCTCCTTTGGCACATGTGCATATGCCTCATGACCAAAAACTCTAAGATGTCTTAATGAAGGCTTGAGACCCAACCATGCCTCTATAGGTGTCTTATCAACTAGAGTTGATGTAGGAGACCTATTAATAAGGTAATAAGTAGTGGAAACAACTTCAACCCAAAACCTTTGTTCTAAGCTAGCAACACTTAACATACTACTAGCCTTCTCCATCAATGTCCTGTTCATTCTTTCTAAATCTCCATTCTATTGTGGAGAATATGGAGTTGTTTATGTCTATGAATACCACAATCTTTATAGAATCTATAAAAATTTCTAGAGAAAAATTCACTGCCATTATCAATCCTCAAATATTTTATTTTCCTTCTAGTTTGCAACTCAACCATTTCTTTAAATTCTTTAAATTGATTGAAAACTTCATATTTACTCTTTAGAAAATATACCCATGTCCTTCTCCTATACTCATCAATAAATGAAACATAACATGTGGATTTACCAATCGAAGGAACATCTACAAGACCAAACACATAAGAATGAATAATATCCAATACACCAAAAGATTTATGAGAACTTGAGTAAAACTTAACGTGATTTTGTTTTCCATAAATGCAATGCTCACAAAATCCAAATTCAAGGTTACAATCAAACAAACCTTCAACAAGGTTTTTATTTTTCAAGGTCCTTAGACCCTTTTCTCCAATGTGACCAAGTCTCTGGTGCCATAACATAGTTTTCTCTGTAGGTAACTTTGCTTCAGAAGAAAGAGCAGCCTTGGGTACCCAAAAGCCATGACCATCTGCTAAAGGTGAAACCCTCACTTCTTCCATAGACCTACTTTTCACAGAAGTGCTATTGCAATCAATAGTGTATGCATTAACCTTATACAATGCACCATATCTGACACCTCTAGCAATCACCATAGCACCTCTGACTATTTTTCATCTTGCATTAGAAAATACTACCTACACACCTGCATCTATTAGCTTTCTCATAGATAAAAAATTTCATCCTAATCTAGGGATATGCAACACACCATTAATCTTTTATATTCTACTATCAGGAAACCTGATTTTAACTTTACCATGGCCAACAATATCTAATGAGAATCATCACCCAAGTACACCTTACCTCTGTCAAATTATTCATATTCCGAAAACCAATATTTATTAAAGGTCATATGGAAAGATGTGCCTAAGTCAATTAACCATGCATCATTACCTGCACAAGTTTCCAAAGTTGCAATCAATGTGTCACTATCTTCCTTCTCACACTAAGAATCAAAATAATTTTTTTTCTTTTTCTTCTTCTTTTCTTCTTTGCATTCCTTATGAACATGTCCAGGTTTACTGCAATTCCAACAAATAACTTTGGACTTTCTAGGAGATTTAGATCTCCCCTTAGACTTGTATTTTTTAAGCTTCTCATTCTTATTTCCATTTTCCTTAGGTCTTCCATGAACATTTGGGGCCTCCTTGACAGTGGTGGATACATTCCTTCTCATCGCTTTATAAAGCAAAGAACCCACCACATCTTTAGTCTTCAAAATTATAGAATTACTCCCAAAATCCATAACAAGAGAATCCCACGAATCATGCAAAGAACAAAGCAAGATTTGATATTTCTCCTCCTCATCCATTATGACACCAATGAATGCCAATTGAGCCACTAGCATATTGAATGCTTCCAGGAAATCTATGATTCATCAACCCTCTTCCATTCTCAAGGAACACAAATTCTTTGTCAAGAAAATCTTGTTCACTAAAGATTTGGCCTGATAAATATCACCAAGATTCTTCCACAATTTATGTGCAAGGGTCTCCTCATGGAAATTAATTAAAATAGAGTCTACCAAACACAATTTGATTATACCCTTGGCTTTACAGTCCATAACATCATATTGAGCAACTTGAGTAGGATCTATAGGCCTTGAAAAATTCTCCTAAACAACATCCCGCAGATCTCAATCTATCAATAGATCCTTCATCTTCATCTTTCACATTTCAAAATTATTTCCAAAAAAATTATCCACCTCTATTCTCCATGATGAAATTTCCATTTGAAAATTCTCACAACAAGATCACAAAGTATCTTCTACACAAACTCTCACTCAAACCTAGATTAGTCCAGAAAACAAAACAACCCACAACTAAAACCAAAGGTGATCAAGCTTTCATACAACTTGTAAGGAAGCTAAGGTAGTAGAACAACATCCTACACTAATCTTGAGAGGATAATAATACAAAAATTTTACAAATCTTTAATGGTTACATAAACTTAAATAGAAATAAACATAAATATCATCCATACCATGACACAATGATTTACATGGGAAAATCCATTTTAGGAGAAAAACCCCACATTCCTAAAGCCGTCCAATATATTATTCAATAAATCACAAAGATTACAATATACTTGCAGAGCAAGATTCTCAGAGGATTATCACCACTCAAAGATCAAGAGGCAACATGACTACTACCAGACTCTCAGAATACATCGCCATCTCTCTCTACTGTAGTTGTAATGTAGCACCCTCATAAAATAGGACTACATTCTAGGGAAAGACAGGCCAACAAAATATCCACCATTAGATCTAAAACCTAATAATTAACAGTCTAGATTTACAATGTAGCATTTATCTAATCTATGTCAGTCATTTTAGAAGTTTCCTAAAAAAGTTAACAAAAAATTGTCTACACGCATCCCACTCTCCCCCCTTATGCGATTGTATACACCTATCAGTGTAACTAGGAAATATATATATAAATATATATACATCCTATCAACAATAAATCATTATATAATTGCAAGCTTGAGACACATTTTCCCAATAGTCAACTAGTTGTTGATGTCATTGATGTCATATATGATGGCTATTGGATGTATATGTCGAGGATATTGAGAAAATTACGATAAATAAAGGTTGTAGGTATTCAATGTTTGCTTTGGGTTTTGCTCTGGGATTTGTTGCTATGCTAATGAGGATTTGAGATATTGTTCATGATTGTTGAAAGTTGCTATATCCATATTTTGGGTTTCTATATTGTTGTGCAGTGCAAATTATGTTCGCCAATTGTGAACCATGCTTTTTTGTGTATCTGGCTGAGATTCGAGAGAAATGTAGTTGCTCTGTATTTCTTCTTGTTTGATTTTTGTGACTTGTGGTTCTCAAGACATGTTTATGAGGTCATGTTCAAGTTAATTTTGTTATATGGAAATATTGGATTGTGTTTAGGTTGTGTGTGCCTAATTGTTTGTGTTTTTCATGGGTATTGGCTGACCTTGTGTTAAACACTACTCATAAAGTTCGTGAAATTGTGTTGAAGCATGTGTTTGGGTCGCCCTCCTTCTAATTCCATCGTAGAATTTTTTAGCACTGACCTAATTTGAATTTGTAAATGCAAGTGGTGTGTGACCAAATTTGGATGAGTTTCAAAGTTGAAGACAATATAAATACAAGTTGAGATGTTTGTGAAAGTGAATGAATACAAGCAAGATAGATGAGAAACAATGTGAAATATAATTGTGATTTTCCAGAGGTAGTGAGCTAAAGGTGTACTCTATCATTCAAGCATGTCTACAAGTGTGTGAGCGAATTGTGGTGGAAATATTTGTTTCATTGAGATTGTTTTATCTCTATAACAAATATATTCTTTCTTTGTAATTATGTGGTAGTGAGCCCTTTGGGTGGTTAATCCTTGTTGGATAGTGAGTCTTATTCTGGACAGTAAGTCCTATTTGGTAGTGAGCCTTTGTATTGGGTTTTGGTATTCTCTATATTGTGAGCTAATCCTCATCATGGTTTTTCCTTCATTGAGTTTTCCACATTAATCTGGTGTTATTGTGTGGTTTTACTTCTTTCTGTTTTTTTCTTTTTCACTTAATGATTAATCACATAAGCATAGTAAAGTATTTGTGAATGATAATTGATCTAACCTCTAGTGGAAGTTCTTAAAGGTTAAAATTTGCTATAGCTAATTCACCCCCCTCTCAGTTTTCTTGTTCAACAAAAATAGCAGCATGCTTTCAATAGTATGTGAATGCAAAAGTATCACCTTCTTTGTCATTTTCCTCAGCTCTTTTCTAACTTAATAATTATCTAAACATTAGTCCCCCACACTCCATGTTCAACAAAATTGAATTAAATTTGAACATCACATTTGCTTAAAGTACTTCAAATGTGGTGTAATTTCTCCATTAAATAGTCTTGTTTATGTTTCTTTAATTGATCAAATTTAGCGAGGTCAAAACCTGAAGACCTTGAAATTTGAGTACCTCAAATTTGAGGACTATAATTTAAGTAGGGTTTATAATAGTGTAGATTACATAACATGAAACAAAATAAAAATAAATATATAAACTTAGGATTTTGAGTATAAATTGCATAATTATACAAAAAAATATGAAATCTAGGTTTTAGCATGGAATATTGGAAAATAATCTATCCCCTTTTTGTTTGGACAGTCCGAATAACTGAGAAGGGAGTGAATCAGTTATCATAAAACAATTTTCTTGAATTTAATTAATTTGGAGCAAGCTTAAATTAATCAGATAATAATCAAACATATATGAACATGAAATAACATAACAACACCAAAACTTACATGGAAACCCAAGAATGGAAAAACCACGGAGAATGCTAAATCTCAATTATAGAACACTGGTTAAGGTGATTTTTACAAGGGCTCACTACCAAAATTCTCACTGCAGATAAGGCTCACTGCCCAAGATACAAAAACTAGCTATTACAGCTAAGAGACAGCTTACTGCTAGAGTATATGTTACAAAATTGAACTGTTATAATTGCATTTGCATATGCATGTTATACAATTCTCATTGAAGCATAATATCTATCTGCAACAAATCTGGTCAAGAATCTTCTGCCTACCTTCCTTGTACAACCTTTGCACTATTGATTACTTCTTCTTGACACTTTCCTTCTACTTCCTTCTTTGTTTCTTATCGCATAATCCTTCACACCCTTTTCTCTGTTCACACACACCACACTTCTTGATTTGTAGATTCACATTCATCACACTTTCTTTCATTGAACAAAATAATATTTTACTTATACCATTCCATGCCTTCATAACTCCTAAGTCATCCAAACACAATGTCTTCATGATCTTCTAAGTCGGCCAAACACAATTTGAATTAGGTCACCACAAAACATTTCATCTTGAAGAACAACCTTGAAATGTTTAATAAGGCTTGGCATGCTAGAACCAAACCCAAAGGATAGGTTGCACATAAAGATCTCCTTACCATGTTACCAAGGGACCCATAAATAGGTCGTACATAAGATAGCATAATTACCAAAAAGATAGAAAACTCTGAATTACGTGAGATATATTATGAAGATGATGGGAATGCCACAACCAAGACCAAATCTTGATTCCATCAATTTCAGTACCAATCAGAGAAACACAATTAGACATACCAAAACTTGTAACATGCTGTATGAATACAGATAGAAAGGATACTCGAAATAAGCTTTGAGTACAACAACCAATATCAAAAGATTAGTCTTCATTATTCTGCATTAACTATCTTCCACGAATGTCCCAAAAATAAGTACTTACCATATCTAGATCAAGGATAACATCCACACTACGCAACATCATAAGACTCAATAGGATAGATCATTTCTATATATCATCTGGAGCACAACCTTCCGGATCCTAGGTTTTGACATTAATGACAACAATGCCAAAAATTCTCAACAACTTCTCAACAATCTCCCCCTTTGGCATTGATGGTAGAACAAAAAAAACTCAAAAACTAAAAAATTGCAAACAAAAGACTCCAAGCACTCCCCCTTTGTCAAGCAATTCAATTCCACTTTTTTTTTGTTTTTCTCTTCATTTTCCTCCTCATTTTTTCCATCAAAGGAAAAGGACCAAATAAGAACATTTAGGAGATCAAGTAAAAATAACACTTTTCCCATGAAAATTTTTCTTGTACCTTTCTCTCACAGTTGGAAGAATCCTCTTCCAAGCTTGCACAACATAAACCATTTTGGCACACATACTGTCTAGTAGAGCCAACAACTCAAATGATGATGACCAGTCCAAAAATAGGCACTAAATTTTTCACTTGGATTTGACACACATTCTTTCAATCATAGCTTGGATCTTATGTCCTTCATATCCTTCCTATAACAACCTTTCTTCAACAACTTCTACTTGATCGAGTCAGAAACAACTGAAATAGAAATACCCTTTTTGAATAGATAATCAACAAAAGCATCTTCAATTATAGGACTACTGTATGGAGAGCATGCATACCATATTTCACCAATATTTTTCATATAACCTTCATCCAACACTAAAAAAACTTTATCTAGATCGAAAGAGTCAAATCTAGGCAGAGAATCTTCTTCCTTCTTCTTCTCTTCTAAGATAGTGATGACATCTTTTGTGTTAATTTTCCTCCTTTTAGGTTCTAGAGGGGAACCACCAATGACAAACTCTAACTCCTTCTTACCAGAGGAGGAACCCTCCTCAAACTAACTAATAGGCATAGCACTAGACACTATCATATTGAAGAAAAAATCCATTGCAGGATCGACAATGGAATTTATCAGTAGAGCTAAGGGGTCTTCTCGATACCAATAAGTTCCTCCATGTCTCTGTATTTCACCATTTTCTTCCCAAGGAGGTCACCAACACTGCACAATCTAGTAATAGCTTCAATGGCTTCCTTAGTGATTAGATAGGGTTTGTCCAAAATAATGCTGCCATTCTTGAATCAACTCACTAAGAACAAGATAGACTCTTTTTCGGTAATCCAGGGAAATTCTCCCCAAAGATTCATACCCAGGGCACTTACATTCTACAATTCATCAATCTTCAACCCTAGTTCTATTTCCTTCATCTTCCAATGATCAAATTTTTCCAACTCTACTCCCTTCAGCCTCAATAGAACACCACCACTAGATTCACTATCAACCAACACAAATTCCATCATCGTGCTTAGCTTCTTCAATCCTTTTATCACTTAGCAAAACCTCTTCTCCTTCTTTGCATATTGTGAGAAATGATTTAAAACTCCATCTTTTATCCTTAATTTCTCATGATGATTTCACCGCCAAAAACTTACATCGATGATGCCAACATTTGTACTTCACTTTTCAATCAACTAGATTAAGCTTCATCACACATCACCAACCGGATCAAACTCAATCATGCTGAAATCACATCAATATTACTTCAGAGAGGGGGAACCGACAGGATATACATTGCAAAACTCCCCTGAGCCAAGGCAATTGGCTTAGATTCCAGAAGAGCTTGTACTGAGATCTAGTACCACAAAAGAGCTCCCCAAACTCATTTCTTTTTTCTTCCAATCCATGATAGTCTTCTTCTTAGATTCATCTAATTTTGCAACCTTCTTATTTTCATATTTTTTCATAGTAACATATCTGCATGTGTTAGCATAATGTCTAGGTTGATTGTACTTGTAACATCTTTTTCCTAACTTAACTGAGTGAACCCTAGATCTACACGGATTAGCTTGTGACCATAACCATGACATAAATAGCAATAACCATGAAAGAGATTATTCATTCCATTCCTTCTAGCCAGATTAGATAATTCATTTTTGCAATGACTTGCTTTGTGAACAAACTTGTGATAGTTAACTTGCATTGAGTACTTGGTTCCTTCTTGCTTCTCCACTCTAGGGTGATCCCACAATACTAGTTTACAATTTTTGGCCAAATTGGACATTGAACTGATTTTTCCTAACTGAATCTTCACTTTTGGGTGCCTATAGTGGCTAAACCATGCAGAATTTGAAGATGATACAAAATAGTGATTTGTGACATTTTTTCTGCAGATTCTAAATATATTTTTTAAATTTTTTTAGAATCAGATTGCACTTCTTTTTCCATCTCCTTCAAAAAATTGTTTTTTTTAGTAAACACCATTTTTAAGGAGTGATGCTCACCATATACAACATAACTTTTTCCATGAAGGATAAAATTCTATTTTTTTCAAAATTAGATTTGTAACTATGATATCTAGCACTTTCATTTGGTTTCATAGTGTTTTATTGAACATTTTTTCCTTAATCAAGTTTCAAAGTCAAACCAATTACAATTCAGAAATAGGCGGATTGTATACAACATAAAAAAATTTGTATGTATCGAAATTCAATATTTTTTTTTTGGATAAAGGAATTCAATATCTAGTGCATTGATATTTTCAAAAAAAATAATTGGTAATCTGCTATTTTTCCACATGTGTAGAACAGAGAGCTTGATTTTTGGTGAAAAACCTATGTTTAATGAAACTTAAAAAACAAATACATAATAAAACCAAAACATATAAAAATTATATTCATTGGATAGCTCGTTCCGAGCACTACCATTATATAGTTGGGTTTGTGAAGTCTCCTCCATTTTCATCATCAACTCAAGCTTCGAAGGGAAAAATTCTGGAGATTTTTGGTGATAGAGGGGGAAAACGGGGGTTCGAAAAGGGGGGTTCACTAGAACCCCCCTTTAATGCAATTAAAAAATAAACCCATTAAAGGGGGGTCCGCTCGAACCCCCCTGGTTCTATTGAACCCTTTAGGAGGTTCTAGTGTACCCTCCTAGTTCTAGTGAACCCCCTAAAGTGCTTTCCATCTGAAAATGGATTTTTCCTTCCTTAATAGAATTGTAAACCAGTTTTGTGGGTTTACCCTCTACAACCTTATGTCCAAAATTTTTGTATAGAAAAAAATAGCTATTAAATGATAAGTACCTTTGAGCATTTTGTTGCCTTACCAGAGGTCTTTTGGTAGGTGTTCTAGAGTTCTAGACCTTTCTTGTTACGATAGATCACACTTTAGCTTCAACTACTTTGTGTTTTCCCTTAGTGTTTTGATTTGAGATTTCACCTGAGAATCCAAGTCCTCCCTTATCCTTGTGACATTTCTGTAGGGACAAGAGTTTATCCAAAACTATACTACTTTCACATACTCTTGCTTCCGATTTCATCCTTCTTAACTCTTGATCTAGCTTCTCATTTTCCTCTAATTTTTGTTTGAGATTTTCTTCAGTCTTCTTGCATTCATCCATTTTCTGTTTGATAGTATCTTTTATATTTTATTTAGTATTTTTGCATTGATCCAATCGTAGCTTTAAATCCATAATACTTTCCTTTGACTCCTTTAATTCTTGGTTGAACTCTCTGTGTCTTGCTTTGAATTTCCATATTTTCTCCCTTAGCTTTGAGATATAGGCATTTGCCTCCTTGATGTATTCTTTCAATTCTTCATTTTCAAATTTTGTGCTTTCCATATCATCTAACATTATCCTTAGTTCTTCATCAAAGTAATAGTCTCTTGTCATCTATTCAAATTTCCAAGATCTCCCTTAAGCGGTTAAGCTCTATTTGCAAGGGACCAAGCTCTGATACCAATTTTTTAATAGCCCAAATAACTGAGAGGGGGGTGAATCAATTATCATAAAACAATTTTCTCAACTTTAATTAATCCAGAGCAAGCTTAAATCAATTAAATAATAATCAAATAGATATGAACATGAAAGAACATAAAAACACCATGCACAATGAACACCAAAATTTACGTGGAAACCCAAGAAGGGAAAAACCATAAAGAATGCTAATTCTCAATAATATAACACTAGTTAAGGTGACACCGGTTAAGGTGATTTTTACAAGGCTCACTACCAAAATGCTCACTGTAGGTAAGGCTCACTACCGGGTGGCTCACAACCCAAGATACAAAAACCAACTATTATAGCTGAGAGATGGCTTACTGCCAGAGTATATGTTACAAAACTGAACTGCTACAACTGCATCTACATATGCATGAATACAGTTCTTGTTGAAGCACAATATCTGTCTATAGTAGATCCAGTTAGGAATCTTCTGCCTACCTTCCTTGCACAACCTCTACACTATTGATTACTTCTTCTTGACACTTTCTTGAACTGCTTCCTTCTCTATTTCTTATCGCATAATCCTTCGTACCCTTTTCTATGTTTGCACACACCACACTTCTTTATTTGCATATTTGCATTCATCACACTCTCTTTCATCGAGCATAATCAACTTTTAATTATACTATTCCATGCCTTCATAACTCCTAAGTCGACCAAACACAATGTCTTCATTATCTTCTAAGTCATCCAAACAAAATTTGCATTAGGTCACCACAAAACATGTCAACTTGAAGAACAACCTTGAAATATTCAATCAGGCTTGGCACACTAGCACCAGACCCAAAGGATAGGTCACACATATAGATCTCCTTACCACATTACCAAGGGATCCATAAATAGGTCATACATAAGATAGCATAATTACCAAAAGATAGCAAACCTTGAATTACATGAGATATATTCTAGAGTCGATGGGAATGCCACAACCAAGACCAAATCCTGATTTCCATCAATTTTAGTACCAACCGAAGAAACACAATTAGACATACCAAAACATGTAACATGCTACATGAATGTTCGGATAGCAAGGATACCAAGAATACACTTTAAGCATAATAGCCAATATCAAAAGGTTAGTCTTCATTATTCTGCATTAATTGTCTTCCACACATGTCCCAAAAAGAAGTACTGACATATCCAGATCAAGGATAACATCCACACTACCCAACATCATAACACTCAACATGATAGATCATTTATGTATATCATTTGGAGCACAACCTTCCAGATCCCAGGTTTTGACATCAATGAAAACAATGTGAAAACTTCTCAACACTTTTGTCATTTGTAAATGGAGTATGGGTGGATCAATCCATGACCTTGAAGCCCAATTACATAGATGTTTTGAAAGTGGTTTGGTGTTGAAGCTAGCTCAATAGATCGAATATTCTCAATGAAGAGAAAACAACATTTTTGTTTGCACTTATTTGTAGTTCTTCCTTTGAAAACTCAAGTGAGAACTTTGACTATGAATTGATGCCTATTTTTTCCAAAACTATAAATAAAAAACATGTATACATTGTATAGTAATTTAGACAATAATAGAAGAAGAATTGTTATGAAAGCAAAAAATGAAGTAGAAAAAATCCAAAAAATGAAATAAAAAAGAGATTTCATACGCAAATTCCAAGTAAGTGAAATGTCTCTCTGCATGTGTCTCTTTGCATGCAATGAATCTACTCTAATTGCCAACTACCTTAGCCATCTGATAGTCTACAACTTATCCTCCTTCAAAATTTGTGCACTATCTTACCTCATGAAATTAGAACCATATACTTGTTGGAATATGGCTTGCTTGATGGAATGTGGCTTCTAATGTTGTCATTGATGGCAACCTAAGTCATCCCTTTGGTCTACAGATCATAATTTTCTCATACCAGCAGTAAATGTACTAAACAGTATTTTACCGATAGAGAGTATGAAGAATAGGGTATTCAGTCAGTATTTCAATCTGTATGCTTCACTTAATCATAATTTTGAGTTTTGGATCTTCCAGAGAGTTTGTTAAGCATCTATACTATCCTATTGTTAAATTTAGTGGTGTCACATTGACCAGTGTATGTGTTAGGAGATCTAGTTGGATGCTTTGACAATGCTTTTCTGTTTATTTGCTCATTGTGGCCGACCTAGTGAATGTCGCATGTCGCGGATGTATAAGGAGTAATTGTTTAATTGTTTCTTGTGTTGGTTATTTTGTTTTGGGTCCTAGCTATGTCTTAGCCAACTTTGATGGGTGCACATCATAAATTTTTCATGATCTAAGCTGACATGTGGAGAATATTTTGTATTTTGTTTAAAGTTGACATATAATGGTTGAATTCTTGCTAGCAGATATATATGCGAGTTCGGGCAACTCATTTTGTGTGCATGGTGTGTGTGTGTATGGAGTAAAGAAAGAACAAGTGTGAAAGTGTGCAAATGTGTGTGAAGAGCAGAACAGATGTGTGTGTGAGTATTAGAAGGGTGATTGAGCAATCTTTACACAGTTTTAGTAGGGTAGAAAAATAGAGAAGAGCAGAGCAGAAATATATAATTAGTCAGAAGGGATGAAGAGCATCTACTGAACTTCACCAGAATTGAATCCAAGCATTTGGAGATGTTGTTTTCTTAGTTCAACATTTTTTTGTAATCCATACATTTTGTAAGGTAGTGAGCCTTCCTTGTTTTGAGTAGCGAGCTCTAGGCAGTGTGCCTAAATGCATGTGCATTCCCTTTTATTCATATTTTTAATAGAGTATAATTGTGGATTAATCTCCATCGTGGTTTTTCCCCTAACAGGGTTTCCACGTAAAAATATTGGTGTTATGGTGCTTTGATTATCTTGTTCATGTGCTTGCATATTTATTTTCGTTTATGTGTTGTAAATGGTTTAAGGTTTGGATTTAAAGTTTAGATTTGTTGAACACTGATTCAGCCCCTCTCTCAGTGTTCCCTGAGTCCAACAATTGGTATCGGAGCCAAGTTCCTCTGTAGAAAGTTTAGTAGCTTCAGGTGAATCTTGAATTGCAATGGACTCTGGTGGTCTTCAATAGTAGCTTATGGTGGCACTTGACAATCTTGATCAGTCTAAAGAAAAAGTCATGGAATTAAAAGAAAATCTTGTGGATGCTGAGAAATTCATTCAATCATTGAAGGATAAATTAAATGAGTCAAGAGAAAAGAGGAAGGAACTTTGTGATCAGTTGAAGAGAAAGAAAATAAAAGCTTGGAAGATGTTCACCTGAATTAGACCCTAAAATAAATAACTAAAGAATGTGAAAAGCTTGCTAGGGAAAATGCTACTCTAAAGCTTGAAATCGAATCTGTGGCGATGAAGCTAACCAAGGAGATTGAAGAAAGGAAGAAGAATGAGGAGAATCTGACCCAATCTTTAAAAGAAAAATTTGAACAATGCAGCAGAGTAAATAGTGGATTCATTCAAATGGAGATTGAACTACAACAATCCAGAAATAATGAACAAGAGCTTGAAAGAAAGATAGTTATTCTCATAGATGAACTCACTACTGCAAATGAGTACAGGGAGAAGTTTAGAACTAGTTTTGCTAAGCTTGATGAGCTAACTAGAGGACAAAAGGATGCAAATTACAAATGAGGTCTTGGATATGAGAAGGAAGAGAGCTTTAGATCTGAACGTAAGGATTCCAGACAAAGAAATTAGATGAATAAAGGAAGAAGGTATTCAGTAAGACAATCCAATTCTCAAAAGTTCAATGGTTACTACTTTTCTTGAAATAAATTTGGTCATATGGCTTCTCAATGTAGAAGTAAAATAAATTCAAGCATTCCATCATTTCCTAGTCAGTGTTTTGGTGGTAATAAGTTTGATCATAAGTCAATTGAATGCAGAAGCATGTCTGTTAATGTAAGGAATGTTAAATGTTATACCTGTGGAAAATTTGGGCATATTTCTAATCAGTGCATATCAAAGGGAAATCAATGGAAGGAATGGTCTAGACAAAGAAATCTGGTGTGTTACAATTGCAACAGATTTTGTCACATTGCAAGATTCTGCAGGAACAAAAACATGGATAGAAGAGGTTCAATATACAAGGGAAAAATATCACAAAAAGATGAAAAAGGAAAAAGGAAAGTGACTATGGAAGAGATTAGATATCAGATGAAGAAAACATTAGTAAGGAAGAGTGACTCTGATGAAGGGAATAATTCTACACCAAAATCTTCTTCTGGTAATTCCTCTAGAAATTGATCTCAGGCCATTGGCCTAGGGAGAGTCTTTCAAGAAAAATCCTTTGTTCCCCTGTCGATAGCTAGCACTGGAATGCAAGAAATTGTTAGTAGTTGTGATAAAAGTTTGCAAATGCATCAGTGATCGCTTATGCATAAAAATGAGAAGTAGAAGGTCCACAAACAAATTTTTCTTTTGATATCTGAGAAAACAGAGACTTGGAACTCCTAGGGAAAAATATTTAATGCGGAAAAAAGGTTAGATGCACGAAGTTATAAAGGGTAGTTGGAACCCTCATTTTTCACCTTGCATTGAAGAAGAATAGAAGGAGAGCCTCTGCAACAAAATTTCAGGAGTAAAGAAAATTTGGCAGTGAATTCATCAGGTATTTCAATTGCTTGTAGAATTTTGAATTTTGTGCTCGGTAGAAAAACTTTTTTCGTATGGAAATAAAAATGAAGCAAATCAAAGGAATGGTGAATTTGGATGAGTATAGTAGTGGAAAGATTAGGGTTGTGAGAAATTTGTTGCTAGCCGATGAATTGAAGTGGCTTGAAGGTGCAAAACATACAAGTTTGGACATTTGGAATGAGTTTCCTTATTTCGTTAACGCGGAAGTGCTCAGGTTTATCCTAAACAGATTGAATGAGGACATGCTAATCTTGGATAAACCCTATCTTATTTCAAAGGATGTGATTAGAAATTTAATTGGTCTATGCAATGTTGGGGATATTTTGAAAAAGAAGTTGATTTGAAACAAGGAAGTCAAAACCCTAACTGGAGTGACAGGAGACCAGAGGGTTCTAGTAATTTCAACGATCAAAGATCCAATAACAAGGTACATTGAACATGGGATTTTGTACAAAATTTTCTTTAGAAATAGGGAAGGAACAACTTTGGCAAGCATAGTTTATATCACTCACAAAATGATAATGGAAGATGAAGACTTTGATCTGTGTGGATTGCTAAAGGATCAATTGATGGAAAATGTGCAATTGACGAAAGAAGTAGATTACTCCTTCAGGTTTCATAATTTGATCATATGTATCATGATGTATTTTCTGAACTGCTTGCCTCAGAATGATAATGTGGTATAGAAGGAAAATGAACCAGTTTGTAAGAAAAATTTTGAGCATTCTAATGCTTTAGGAAATTATGAGCAAGTATATGCAAATTTCTTTAAGGAATTTCTAGGGAAGTTTGGAGAAGTTAACATTCCCCTTCTGGTAAAGATACTTGAAGTTGGATCATCTTCTAGTAAAATAGAAAGGAAGCAGAAAGAGGCTCTAGAGTTTGTTGATGACACCCCTCCGGCACAGAAGTCTCCAAAATTTGAAGGAAAAGGAAAAGGACAGATAATTGTGGATGTACTAGATGAAGAATCTGATGGGTACACTCCTAGGGATGAACCAAAATTAGTTGAACCAGATGTAGTAATATTAGAAGGAAGCAATGAAGAAGGTGCTTTATTCAAAACAAAGATACTGTAGATTATTCAGGAGGAAGATGGAATGCAGAAGATTAATGACATATATGGTTAGATGGACCCTCATATGAGCAGGACCTAATTGAGAACACATTGAGTTCTTACTTTGTGCATAATAACATTGGATTGGAAAGTTTGAAGAATGTGCTTCCAGAAGAAATGATTGAATGTATCAGGGAGGCTAGGGCCTCTGAGCCTCAGGACAGGAAAGAGGAAGAAGTAATTCTACATCTGAAGGAGCAATTTAGGTTGTCCCTTACCAAAATGAAAAAGAAAATGAATGAGTTGAGGCAATACATTAATTTAGCTAATAACATTTACAACTATTGTCTTTGATAGTCTCATGTTGTTGGGAGGTATAAGGAAAAACTAGAGTAGATTGAAGCTGAGTTGATCAAAATTGGTCAAGATTATAGTATGCTTCAGGACTAGGCTGGAGCAGTCAAGAAAAAGATTCAAGAATTATAGTCTGAGCATGCAAAAGTCCACTTTACCAGAAACACTCTTGTGGAAACCTTTTGGAAAGTCAAGGATTTGACTGAATGCAGGTTGGAGCAGTTGATTGAGGTCTTGAGGAAAGGATAAAAACTAGAAGAAGCAATTACAATCTCAAAATCCCTCATTCAAATGATTAACAAGATATCTAAGAATAATAGCATGATCTTAATCATTGGGATTTTTTTAGAAGCATGAAAGAAATTTCTTCTGGGTATGAAAGATAAGTACAAGCTAATTTTCTAACTTAAGTAGCAATTGTACTTCAAATTTTGAATTTTTGAAAGGGGAAGAGAGCTTAGTGAAGAATATTTTTGTCATTGATGTCAAAGGGGTAGGAGAGTAGTGAAAAATTCTTTATCATTCTAAGGGGGAGTTTGAGTTTTGAAAATTTGAATTCTGACACTTAGTCATTTTTGACTAAGTGTTGCCATCAATGCCAAAAGGGGAGATTGTTGGCATATGGCTTGCTTGATGGCATGTGGCCTCTAATGTTGTCATTGATGGAAACCTAAGTCATCCCTCTGGTTTGCAGATTAGAATTTTCTCATACCAGTAGGAAATGCAGTGAATAGTATTTTACCGATAGAGAGTATGAAGAATAGGGTATCCAGTCAGTATATCGATCTTTATGCTTCACCGGATCATCATTTTGAGTTGTGGATCTCTAAGAGAGTTTTTAAAGCATCTATACTATCTTGTTGTTAAGTTTAGTGGCGTCGCATTGATCAGTGTATGTGTTAGGATATCTGGTTGGATGCTTTGGCAAGATGTTTTTCTATTTATTTGCTCATTGCGGCCGACCTAGTTAATGTCACATATTGCAGATGTATAAGGAGTAATTGATTAATTGTTTCTTGTGTTGGCTATTTTGTTTTGGGTCCTAGCTATGTCTTAGTCAACTTTTATGGGTGTGCATCATAAATTTTTCATGATCTCAGCCGACATATGGAGAATATTTTGTATTTTGTTTAAAGCTGACATATAATGGTTGAATTCTTGCTAGTGGATATATATGCGAGTTTAGGAAACTCATTTTGTGTGCATGGTGTGTGTGTATGGAGTAAAGAAAAAGAAAGTGTGAAAGTGTGCAAATGTTTGTGTGAGTATTAGAAGGGTGATTGAGGGATCTTTGCACAGTTTTAGTAGGGAAAAAAATAGAGAAGAGCATAGCAGAGTAGAGCAAAAATACAAAATCAGACAAAAGGGTTGAAGAGCGTCTACTGAGCTTCACCAGAACTAAATCCAATCATTTGGAGATGTTATTTTCTTAGTTCAACATTTTTTTGTAATCCATACATTTTGTAAGGCAGTGAGCCTTCCTTATTTTGAGCAGTGAGCTCTAGGCAATGTGACTGAATGCATGTGCATTCCGTTTTATTCATACTTTTAATAGAGTATAATTTTGGATTAATCTTCACCATGGTTTTTCCCTTAATAGGGTTTCCACTAAAAATATTGGTGTTATGATGCTTTGATTATCTTGTTCATGTGCTTGCATCTTTATTTATGTTTATGTGTTGTAAATGATTTAAGGTTTGGATTTAAAGTTTAGATTTGTTGAACATTGATTCCCCCCCTCCCTCTCAGTGTTACCTGAGTCCAATAATACTGACATGTTGCAGCCATTGATCGAGGCCAATAATAGGAAACCAAATTTCAGAGCATTTAACTAATGAGAACATTTGCATCCCTAATTAATCACTACTCAATAAAACCTAAAAAAGTTTGAATTCTGATTGACCAATGTAGAATGCTTTAATCATGGTTTACCATTTGAAGGATCCATAATAGTTCCCATCAAGAACTAATAAATTCACTTCTAAAATTGTTATTAATCCATAATTACTACAAAAATGTGTAGTGCTATTGTTTTACTACATTTTGTTAAAAAGGGGTTAACAATGGATATAAAAAAAATGGATTATTTCTAAACATGTATCCGTTAGGAACATATATCTAACTTTTTTTATTATTTTTTTAAAGCAAAGAGCATATTGTTAGGGTTAGAAAATGGCAGATATCTAACAATTAAATGCAGATCTATATAATAAACAGAGAAACTAACACACACACAGAATAAATCATAACACAAAGAATTTAACATGGTTCACCCAATCTGGGCTACATCCACCAAACCGCAACCATCCAATACTTTTATTATCCAATGTAAAACCTATTACAATCTTTCGAATAATCACATTTTTCATCATACTATAATACCATGGGCTATACAGTATAGCATGATCAGTCACCACATACCAACAATCTCCCACTTGGAGACTGATCAGGCTCCACACCAACATAATCTCCCACTTGGAGACTGATCCTAGACGACACTGCTGTAATTACAGCTCCCACTGGAAATAAGTACCTTGGACCCTGCTACTCTGTTATACTTGAATTCAACCTTGAAGACCAACCAAAGCTGAAGAGGAGCTCAACTTCTCCCTTGTCACCACCTTCGTAAACATATCCGCTGGATTGACATTTGTACGTATCTTGTCCAACTTGACATGTCCATCCTCCAACACTAACCGAATGAAATGATATCTCAACTATATGTGTTTTGTTTTAGAATGCAAAGCAAAATTCTTTGCAAGGTGTATAGCACTCTGGCTATCTATAAACAAGTAATTTCCAACATGTTATTTATCCAACTCATCCATGAAAAATTGCAGCCATGTCATCTCCTTTGCCACTTTTGTTGCAGTAACATACTCTGCCTCTGTGGTGGATAAAGCAACCACCTTCTGCACTCGTGAAATCCAACTCACTGTTGTCCCACCAACTGTAAATACATAACCTATGGTACTCTGCCTGGTATCTATATCCCCTACCAAATCTGAGTCAATATAGCCTTTTAAATCAGTATTAGAGCCCCCAAAACATAGACAATTGTTGGATGTACCTCTCAAGTACCTGAGAATCCATTTTACTGCATTCCAATGCTCAACTCTGGGATGACTCAAATACCTGCTAACAACTCCTACAACATGTGCAATATCCGGTCTCGTGCATACCATGGCATACATCAAACTGCCTATAGCTGAAGCATATGGTACCCTGAACATTTTTTCTTCCTCCTCTTGTGTCTTTGGACACATATCCTTAGTCAATTTAACATGACTAGGCAAAGGTGTGCTGACAACTTTTGCATTCTCCATATGAAATCTCTGCAACACCTTTTCAACATAATTAGCCTGAGATAAAAATAGTTTTATGTTTTTCCTATCTCTACAAATTTTCATACCAAGGATTTGTTTTGCCACCCCAAATCCTTCATAGCAAAAGAATTTGCTAATTGTGTTTTAACTCACTTATGTGATCCATGTTAGACCTAGCTACAAGCATGTCATCAACATATAAACATAAAATAATGTAGTTGTCATTATCCAACCTCTTAAAATAAACACAATGGTCAGAATTACACCGACTATAGCTCAGCCATAACTATTTCTAGTTTGCCTCCCCTCATGGCTTTTATATATTTCCTTCAAAAACCGGAGAAAGGTTTTTTTCAAGCGTAAATGCAAATGCAACAACCACAATACTAAAACAATACGAATAGAAGTCATTTTAACAACAACAGAAAAAATCTCATCAAAATCAATA
This sequence comes from Sequoia sempervirens, assembly GCA_007258455.2. Lineage (NCBI taxonomy): Eukaryota > Viridiplantae > Streptophyta > Pinopsida > Cupressales > Cupressaceae > Sequoia > Sequoia sempervirens. Next base: position 680,931,957 of record VDFB02270651.1, on the reverse strand, counting down.
CCCTTTTTCTGTGCAAATCCCTTTACAACTAATTGGCTTTAAATCTCTTCTTACCTCCATCCTCCTCTTTCAGCCTATAAATCCATTTGTTTGGTAAAGCCTTTTTACCTGCAGCAACTTGCATAATTCCCAAGTCTAGTTTTTCAGCAAGGAGTCCATTTCTTCTTCCATTCCATGCTCCCACTGAACCTTGGTATCCACCTGCATAGCTTCATCATAATATTTGGTTCACCAGCATCAGTTAACAAAATAGTATACAAAGAGGGAGAGAATCTTTCTAGAGGTCTACTTATCCTTGAAGATCGTCTAACAGGAGTTTGTGGTATTTGTTGTTGTGTTGTTGCCCAGCATGAGGAACCACTGAAACATCATTGTTTGGAATATCATCCAACACTGCATAATCATTTTCTTTCTTCTCATGCTACAACAATAGATCTTTGTACAACACTTTCTCATTTAATATGACATCCCTGCTTCTCACAATTTTCTGATTTTCAAAATCCCAAAGCCTATAACCAAATTCATCAATGCCATATCCAACAAATACACATTTCTTTGATTTTGCATCAAGCTTGGTTCTATTTTCAGAATCTACATGTGCAAATGCTTCACAACCGAAGGTTTTGAGAAAAGAATAACTCACCTTCTTACCTTTCCATGCTTCCTCTGGAATACCACAACCCAAAGGATTAGAGGGACCTCTATTAATTAAATAAACAAGTGTTTACAGTCTCTGCCCACATTTTTAAAGGCAGCCCAACATGCAATCTCATAGTCCATGCACGCTCCATTATTGTTCTATTCATGCACTCACCACTCCATTTTCCTGTGGAGTCCTTGGAACCATTTTCTGCCTATGAATACCATTAGAGGAACAATAATCTTCAAACTCTTTACTGCAATACTCACCACCATTATCAGATCTGAGACATTTTAACCTTTTACCCGTCTCATTCTCAACCAAGCTTCTCCATTTTTTAAAAGTTTCCAATACATCAGATTTCTGCCTAAGGAAATAAATCCATACCTTCCTAGTTGCATCATCAATGAATGTAACATAATACAGAGAGCCACCGAGAGAAGATACCTGAGCTAGTCCCCATACATCCGTATACACAAGCTCCAATTTCTCATCTTTCTTTTGCTTCCCATCCTTGAGAAAACTAACTCTCTTTTGTTTTCCATACACACAACTTTCACAGAAATCCATATTAACATATTTTAGACCTGGTAAAACATTATTTGAATGAAGTACTTTCATACCTTTTGCACTCATATGCCCAAGTCTATTATGCCACAATGTTGATTCAGAGTCCACAACAACTGTATGATCTTCTACCTGCTGAACTGTAGCAACTGTTCCTGAACATTGACCTTTTTCTGTAACAATTAAAGTAGAAGGAATAGTATGACTTGTATAAAGATATAAGGTTCCTACTTTCACACCTTTTGCTACCACTAAGGCACCCTTTGTGACCCTCCAATTTTTAATCACTAAAAGTAACAACACAACCTTCATCATCTAGTTGCCCTGCTGAAATTAAATTTCTGCTTAACTTTGGAACATGCCTTACCTCACGTAGTAGCCAATGATTCCCATTTTGCAACTTAATCTTGATTCTTCCCTTTCCAACAATCTGACAGAGTTCGTTATCTCCTAAATAAACCAGCCCAAAATTCCCTTGGAAATAATCAAGAAAATAACTTCTATGGGGGGTAGCATGAAATGAAGCCCTTGAATCTAACACCGAAGAATCATCAGCATTATCAAGGGAAAGAATCAAAGCATCCTCATTAGATTTATTACTTACCACATTTGCCTCTTTACTTCCTTCCTTTTTGTCTCCTTTTTATTTTTCTGAGACTAGCAATCTTTCTTCAAATGACCCGACTTACCACAGTACCAACAATCCCTCTTGTCTCTAGATTGGGACTTTTTGTCCTTTGATTTTCCTCGTGACTTCCCATGATTTCCAGAATTGTTTCCTCTCTCCTTTGTTCTACCCCTGCTTTCTGCATTCAAAACACGCCTGATGTGGATGTTCCACCTGAGCTTTTCCTATGAATTTCCTCACTCAAAATAACACCAACAACATCATCAAACTTCAATGTATTCAAACCAGAAACATAATTGCTAATAGCCATTACCAAGCTATTCCAGCTTTCAGGCAAAGAACAAAGAATCAAAAGAGCCCTAACTTCTTCATCAAAGTTTACTTTTACAGAAGTTAATTGACTGTGACCATATTAAACTCATTTAAATGATCAGTAACTGACCCACCTTCTACCATTTTCATATTAAATAAATGCTTCATAAGAAATACCTTATTCAAGCGGAAGGCTTTTCATATAACTTCGCCAGGGTTTCCATCAACTCTTGAGTTGTCTTTGCTGTTGTAATATTGAACGCCATGATTGTGCTAGGCACAAACGAATACTACCAAGAGCCTTTCTATCCAAGATCTCCCAGTCCTCATCTGACATTGCTGCGGGTTTCTTGGTTTTCCCTTCCAATGGCCACCATAAATCCTTCTGATAGAGATAGTCCTCCATCTACATCTTCCATAACTGATAGTTCTGCCCATTAAACTTCTCAACCTTCTTACCCTCATCTGCCATTGCTCCCACTCAACCGCGAGATCTTTCCTACAGACGATAATCAAAACACAACCCGCTCTGATACCACTTGTTAGGGCTCTGATACCACTTGTTAGGGTTAGAAAATGGCAGATATCTAACAATTAAATGTAGATCTATATAATAAATAGAGAAACTAACACACACATAGAATAAATCATAACACAAAGAATTTAACGTGGTTCACCCAATCTGGGCTACATCCACCAAACTGCAGCCATCCAATACTTTTATTATCCAGTGTAAAACCTATTACAATATTTTGAATAATCGCGTTTTTCATCATACTATAATACCCATCTGAACCCCTTTTTAACAAGCTTAGAAGCTTCCAGTTTTTTGGGTTCTATAAAATTGGATTTTTCTTTTTACATTGATTTTTTCCCTTTTTTGGTGATCACGTGAAAAAGTAGGAAGAGGATAGGGGCCGGGGTGTATAGTATACCATGGGCTATACAGTATAGCATGATCAGTCACCACATACCAACACATATAGCTCATATATTAATTTTATATATAAAATAAGACTTACACATTATAGTCTATCATCATCAGCATTAAAGGCTCTTCATAACCAGATTATTACATTTTTCTTACAATTTGACAAAATTTCTAAAATTGTAAACTCATATGATAGCTTTGAAGCACTCAATTCAAACCCCCACAGACAAAATTCCATCCCAAAACCTGACTAAACATATGACATGGTATACCAAAAAACTAGAGTAGATATGGTATTTTCCCAAAATCAACCCCAACCATACATATGACACAGAAAACAAAAAACCAATGCAGATATGATCACTACCTTGGTACTCTTGAATTTCACCATCTTTAGTCTGTGCTAGAGGAACTACATTCAAATTCAACAAAACAACAAAATGATGATGAAATATAACACTTGCATTGTCTTCAGCAATAGCCCTTGGAGGAGGTGGATCTTCATAATCATGGGGTAATAGCACCTATATACCCCTACATGGACCCTGAACCGAATTCTCCCCTTGGTCTTCCTACAGTGCCACGTTCATGTTTGGAACTTGTCCCTGTGCCCTTGGTGCTCTTTTACCTACTATTAGATCCCTTGGATCCAACCTTTGATGGCATACATGTGACCTTAGGTATGAAATGGCATGAAATTTCTTCTTAATTTTGTTCACTATCTCCTCTCCTATTTCAAATTGATATCAATAGAGAGACCCATAGAGATAGCTCAATGAATCATTCAAAATAGATTTCTTGAAGTTCTCATACTTGTCTGCATAATGCTACTTATAGAGACAGTGTTTCTGGGGCAACCCACCTACATAGCCCTAACCCTAATTAAATTCATACTGCTGCAAATTAGAGAGCAATGAATTATTCTCCAAATATATTTCTTCTCCACCTTTAGTGCAATATCTTGCACTATTTGCAGACTTTGTACGAGGTCCACAACATTAGAAATGAAAATGAATAGAAGGTTGGAGGGAAAGGTTAATCTCTAAGATTCTATACACAACACTTCCTCTCCTATCAAAGTCTTAACACAATTTAAGACAATGGAATAGTTTACCTTAAAAACATTATGTAGTTGTTCTTCTATTTACCCTGAAAATGGTTTTTCCCATGGGAAAACTACAAACTTGACCCTATAATTCCATATATAGTGCTCCATTTTGATGCACCCACCTTCGCACCCTTCTTAGATGAAAGTAGATAACACTAACTGTAACTATCTTTCCGCAAAACACTAGCTAACTACATACTCATATTTTCTTTTGCAGAGCCCTTGTCATTACCAAAGAAGTGTGGAGAAAGATTGGGAAACATATTTAAATTCCACTATTCGCACATTTGAAATTGGGAAGCCTTAATGCAAAATAATCACCTAGTACTACATACATATGTCCTTCCAATTTTGATCCCACTTGACATGCTACAGGGATATCGACACTTCCCAATAGATTTGGCAGGATAGTTTCCCACTAACCAAAGCACTCCTTGCTAAATTAGTAGTTTACTAATTGGCATTCCCAGTGACTACTACCATGAGGATGGAATGCTTCCAAATTTAGGCGATCATCTCTCAGAAATATGACAAGACATAATAAATTTCCCACATGAGAAGAGGATAGAACTCATGCAAATCCCTGAGTAGTAATGATGAGAAATTTGTCATTGTACCTACAAAAGAAAACACAATATGTTAGAATAAAACCAGCCCTCTACTGACAACGGCACCACTGCTTGACTGGCGAGCCTTTCCTACCTTGTACCAATGACACCATGTTTTCCATCAACCACTAATTGATTTCTTATCTTTACATATTGTTCAATCTTTAAAATCACATTCTAGCTTCCCCTTCCATGAACATTTTAATTCTTGACTTCATCCATGCTCAAATTTTTCACTTCAAGCTTAGCTGTTTCAAATATTTTCAAGTGTATTTGAATTTGAATATCATCAAATATGGCAATTTCCTTTCCCTCACATCCCATATTTTCCAATTTATCCTCCATTCTATTCCCCTCCTGATAGGTATGAGAAATGATGAATGACTAAAATTTATCCAACAACACCCAAACTCTCTACAAAATATATTTTAGGCTCTAACACTAAATCTTCTTTTCCTTGCAAGTGTTTACAATTATTAAGGAATAGCCTTCAACATGTATTTTTGAAATTCTCAATTACAAAGCAATTTCCAACCCTAGCAAAGCTGCTTGAGCTTCAACTATATTGTTAGTGCCTACTAAAAGCTAGTATGAACTTGCTACATAGTGGATTTTTTAATATAATTTTAAAATTTATACCACACTTTTACTTTATTCTCAAGGCTTGGAATATATTTGATAACCATACTTTGAGCCTTGGAGCTACAAGTAAAATTTCATGCTAACAACAAGAGTAAAAATTAACTTTGACAACATAGTTGACAATTTAAAAAGACAAAATTGACAAAATGAAAATGCATCACAAATTATAATGTCTAGTTTTCAAATATGTAACTCTTTAATTTTAAAACATATTTTTCTATTTATTAATCAATTTTTAATGATTAAAGAGATATTACACAAGGGCTATGTTGTACTTAATATATGCGAGAGAAAATATTTCCAACTCTAGTTTTAGAATGCTAAAATGAATTATATATCTTTGAAAGTTTATTATCAATAATAATTGTATGGTTTTGGGATTTTGGAACCTAGACTTCATAATAATATATGGGATTGTATTGTCAACTATCTTATTTTATTACAATTAAAAAACATGTGAAAATGGCTAGATCCGCATGTAGTTATCTTGAATAAATTTTGGCATTCATTTTTTTCGTATCAGATAATTACATTTCATATAATGAAGTTTCTTTATAGACTAAGATGTATCAAAAATACAACAATTGGATATAATAAATACACATTCAATGGTCTTCAATAATCTATGAATTTATGTTACAAATGACATAAAAATACTTGTTATCCCTAATGTTTGTGTTTCCTATAAGGAATTGGTATATATCAATCATCTTGGACTCCTAGTACCTTTTTCCTACAATGCTCATGACATGTTGAAAAACAAATTCATAGAGGGATTAGGAATGATATCCAAAAATCCTACATAAACTCAAATTAAGCATAACTAGTAAAACCATTATCAACCAAAAAAAATCACTATTTGAAGCACCATATTCATGTAGAAGATGGATGCATTATTCCACCCAAGAATACTATACTTGCTTTGTATTTGATATTTTCTCTACACAAATTGTGAGTACACTTTCATCAACTTTATATATAATCAAAGTGCTTTATCCTAGTAGATCAATGTATTTGTATACTTTGAAACAATGATCCAAAACTAGAAAATCATTTTGTATTTGAGTGTGAGGTGTATTACAAGGATTGACTTACTATGGAAAAAATCATGGTTCTCTATAAGATCTTATTTATGATGAGAATAAAAAATGTGTAGTTTTACTCATAAAGAAGATGACCCATCAAATAATCCATATTATTATAAACCATCAACATAATTTTTTATTTCAACATACACAAGTTTCAAATTCTGATCTACAAGCTCAATTTGAATAACCCAAATAAACACATTATAATATATAATTTATTCATTTTTATACAAACATTTATATAAAACTAGCTTTCTTTAAATACTAATAACAATAGTATACAATATTTCAAATTTCAACTTTAACCGTCATTAAAGTTAGAGAACCTAAATCTTCATGGAAAGGCTTCATCAGAAATACAAAGGAGCGAAAGGACCATGGACCACATCAGTTCAGTATACAAGATGACAAAATAGAATCCTCTTGCAAACTATATATAAATGCAAGTGGAAAATAATTAAAAAAGGTTGTGCAAAAGTTAATTTAGTGCGAATAAAGGCAGTGTCAAATAGTATATTTGTGAAGTATATTATCAGATATAATATTGAGGGTGGACTATATCAGTCAAGTAGGGAAGAAGTTCTTATCTGAAATCACTGTTAATGCTTTTAATTATTCATCAATAACTTCTATCATAATTGTTTTGAATATTTATAAAAGGAAAGATTCAATAACTTCCTTATCTGAAATCACTGTTAATGCTTTTAATTATTCATCACTAACTTCTATCATAATTGTTTTAAATAATTAGAAAAGGAAAGATTCAATAACTTTACTTGTACAAAATCTTAAACTATTTCAGGAGCGTCAGCAGATTTTAGCATTTAATCAGTGAAAGTGATGATGTGACATACTTCATAACCAATGAATGAAAACCCTATTTTCTCTGCAACTCAATTCCAAACTTTACAGGCCTATACGATAGCATTGGAGAAAATATAGGAGACTAAGGTAACAATAATTTATTGAGGGAATAGTTTGTCCTTTTTTAATATCTTTTTATCTTCTTGTTCATGGCTTAAATGAATTATTTGGGAGACAAGTAAAATGCTATTTTCTTTTGACAGAATTGAAGTGGTATTCTATCAATCAGACAACGACCCAAAATCAATGTGTGGATAGCACTTTTTTCTTTAAATTCAAAAGCTTTTCTCCATGCCTTTATGATTTGTATCTGCTTTATTGAAGATTGATAGACACAAGATTTAAAAGAAAAATTTATAAATGATAAATTGACAAAATATAACTTGTTTGTTATATATATATACATGACTGCAGGAATTGGGTAGTCCTTCTTTTATATATATATATATATATATATATATAGCACGACATGCCTTTGATGATATGAGTTTGGGGGAATACTAGACCTCGTGACCTCTTGCCCGTATATATATATATATATATAACACGACATGCCTTTTGATGACATGAGTTTGGGGGAATACTAGACCTCGTGACCTCTTGCCCGTAACAAGATGCTTTAGCCAATCGAGCTAGGCCCCCCACCCCAATTGAGAAATATATTTGCTTTAAAAAAAATTGTGATTTTTTTCTTGTATGTTTTTGTTTATATTTGAAAATAAAATTTGCAATTATGCTTATGTATTAAGGGGTTCAATTTTAATGTTCTTTTTACACTTATTTAAAAAAATATTTTATCAAAGCCTTCAAACATAAACCAATAGATTGAGCCATTGAAAGGCACAGACAATCGATACAAGTTTGAAACCTAATTCAACTAGCCACATCGGGAGTGGGGCATCATTGGGTATTCATGTGGTCCAAATGATTAGTCAGATTGTCATGATGGATTGTGAATTATGGGTGTTGAGTTGGACACCTCTAAATTACCAAATAAACAAATAAAAATTATTTACAATATGTAGTAGCAATATAATCATAGAATATATCAATCTCTTGTATAAGACTTTTCTAAACTTAGATCTATTCTTCTTATCATTCAAATTCGCCAATAATCAAGTTTCTATCACTATTGTAGGTCTTTATTTAGTTTAATTTTTGTTTTACATCTATCTGAAAATTCAAATCTCAAATACAACTTGATAATTGCCTCATGCATCATGACTTCTTCTATGCTTCAAACCATCTATATACTTTGTGGGAGAAATAATGGTTTCAACTCCACATTGTTATATCTCTATGTTGATATGGTGGATATCTTTGCTACATAGAGATAAAGATATTGAAATGTCATTCGATACTATATCTCGAGATTGTTTTCTTATTTCATTTATTATACATACCAAATACCTATGTCAATTAATTAGGATCATCAATTTATAGTCAATCATAGGTTACTAGCAAGATATTGGAAAGTACATGGAAAATATGTTTGCACATTTTGGGTAATTTTGGAAATAGAAAAACCACTACAATAGTGAGAAATTTCATTATTTCATGGTGTATTTGTGGAATTTCTACAATTCTTGAGGGGTTTGATTTCTAGCAAGGAGTTCCAATACTTTCTCTCTATCTTACAACAAATCTCACTGTGATTGTTATGACAACACTTTACTCAATGATAGATGTAGAAAACAAAAGTATATAACAAAATTTGTATCAACAGCAAATAAGATCATACTATGAAAAAATACATGATACATTCCTATTTTAAGCCAAGGTGCCAAATCCACATCAATACAATATTTGATAAAAAAATTCATGATAAACAATATGTAGTCGTACTCTCAAAAAGATGGTCCAACACTTAATTCACATTCTTAAATATCATCAACATAAATTCTTAATCTCATTATACATTTTTATTTTTTTATTCTCAATTTCAAAAACCTAAACAAATATATTATAATTTATAATTTATTTATTTTATACAGATCTTTTACAAAACTTTTCTAACTAATAATATTCAAATTTTAAATTTAACCAACTCATTAAAGTTAGAGAACTTAAATGTTCATGGAAAAGCTTATCAGAATACAAAGGAGCGACAAGAGTATGGACCACATAAGTTCAGTATACAAGATGACAAAAGAGAATCCTCTTACAAACTATATATAAATGCAAGTGGAAAACAATTAAAATAGGCTGTGCAAAAGTTAATTTAGTGGGAATAAAAGCAGTGCCAAATAGTATATTTGTGAAGGATATTGTCAGACAGAATATTGAGGATGGACTATATCAGTCAAGTAGGGAAGAAGTTCTTATCTGAAATCACTGTTATAGTTTTTAATCATTGAATAATATTAAAATATATAATAAGGTGTGAGAATCAAAGTTTTGAATATACAAATTGACATTACAAGACAATATAAAAAAAAAAAACTGTTTATAATAATTATACAGACTCCATCTGTAAATGCTTTAAAAACTTCTATCATTAATGTTTTTAAATACTTAGAAAAGGAAAGATTCAATAACTTTACTTGTACAAAACCTTAAAATATTTCAGGAGCGTCAGCAGATTTTAGCATTTAAAGTCAAAATGATGATGTGATATACTTCATATTTCATAAACATCATAACCAATGAAAACCCTATTTCCTGTGCAATCCAATTCCAAGCTTTACAGGACTAAACAATAGCATTGGAGAAAATATAAGAGAAAAAGGTAAGAATAATTTATTCATGGAATAAGGTCATGGTATTTTATTTCCCTGATATATATCAACACTTATTTTATTAAATGAATAGCTGCCAAGAATCAATGTATGTATAAGATTTAGCCTATAGATCATATAGAAAGAATACTATTTTTGTCCTCTCTCTTACATTTTTCTATCTTTTTGTTCCTGGTTTTGTTGACAAAATGACTTATTTGGGAGACAAATAAAATTTTATTTTGTTATTTTATCAATCAGACAACGACCCAAAATCAATGTGTGGATAGCATTTTTTTGCTTTTAATTCAGAAACTTTTCTCCTTGCCTTTATAATTTTTTTCCGTTTTATTCAAGATTGCTTGAAACAAGGTAAAAAATTAAATTATACATGACAAACTTTTTCTGTAATTTTGTGAGAAAATATGACTTGTTTGTTTGATTGAGAAGTATATTTGGCTTAATCAATTTTGTATTAACTTAAAATATTTTGTGATTTGGTAATAAATTTTGCAGTTTCATTTGAGATTCAAATTTGGATCTATTTTTATTATCAATCAAATTCATTGATAATCAAGTTTTTATGACTATTATAGATCTTTATTTAGAGAGAAAAATACTTGTTTACATCTCTCTAAAAAATCAAATCTCAAATCCAACTTGAAAATTGCCTTAGCATCATGACCTCTTCTTTGATTCACACCATTTGTATACTTTGTGGGGGAAATAATGGTTTCGACTTCACATTGTCCCATATACTATGTGGCATATAAAACACCAATCTACACGTTGTCCATATTATGTTCATAGCAATACAATAATAATAATAATTATAGTTTATTGTAGACTAATGATGCTTTGCAAATTTATATAACAATTTTATGTGTAGGTATGAAGGATATAATTTATACATATAGATGAATATCTTAACATGTCATTCAATTAGTCCCCCGGGATGGGGCAGGGGCCCTAGCTCGGTTGGCTAAATCTTTCCTGTTGCAGGAGGTTGGTCACGGGGTATAGTCTCCCCCACCCCCGTGGTACCAAAGGGCATGTCGCGCTAGCGTCGTCGGTCACGTTAAAATTTTTACCAGTTTATCAGATGCACTTCAATTTACAGGGGATCATGCTACCCGATTCCTGCAGTCTAAAAAAAAAAAATTAGTCCCCCAGAATCCTCCTCCTGGGGGACTATAGATGAATATAGGTATGCAAGTATGTAGGTATGAAGGGTATCATTTATACATATAGATGAATATTTTCTTCTTTCTTCATTGGTCATTTAGCCTCTGGCTACCCTCATGCTCGCTACAAGGGCGCTACTACCTAGTGGAAGGATGCTCTCTTGGACCATCTTACGGTGGGAACTCCCTCTTTGAATGGTACCTCTAGGGAGGATGACCCTTTCTTGACTGATTCATCCAAGGTGTCTGTGTCTCCCCAGGATCCTCCTCCAGCTATCCCTTCTGTGGAACCATTGATGCACCTCGAACTGTTGTCATTGTTTAAGTAGAGCCTACCCATCCCTCGATGAATGCCTCTGTTGGTCCTTTGAATGCTTTTGAATCCTCTTTTGCACTGTCGGCTCCCTCACTGAGTGGTGGCTCTTTGCCCATGGTGGTTATTGAGGATTTTCTCTTCTCACCTCGCTCGGTGGACTTTGTTTCTGATCCTTCCTGGCCTATTGTGTAGAGAAAGAAGAAGGGGCTCCCTAAATAGCGGCCTAGGGTTTTGGGAGTCAGATTAGTCCCCTTAGATTCTGGGGTTGTCTAGTCCTCGTCTATTGTTCGACATGCTGTCTGTCAAGTGTTCATGTCCTAGTTTTGTTCTGTGTGTGGCCTGTTTTGGCCTGTTGAACTAGCTTCTTTTTCTAGTTCATGTCTTGTTTTGAACAAGCTTCTTTTTTACCCTAAGGGCTCTTCGTTTAAAGGGTACAACACCCTATAAATGCTGCTTACTTAATAAAAAACATGCCATTCAATTTTATATCTAGGATTTGTTTGTTTATTTTATTTATTGCACTTTTTTTTGTCATGCATTATTCATGTAGATTCACACACACATCTAATTGATGGAGAAATGTAATGGATAAAACTGCACACCTTTCAACTTTTTATCTTTGTTTTAAATTTTTTGGACACCATAATAATGTTGAGCTACAATTCATATGCACCAGCTAGGACCCAAATCTAGGACCTTCCATTTGTTACTAGAGTGTTCTTCCAATTGAGATACTAGCCAATCCATCGTTGGTTTGGGTTTGGTTAATTTCTAATATATAAATACTTTTTTGTAGCCCTCAATTTGATGTGTTTGGCACACAAACTAACCCCTATCTTGAACCCATCAATTAAAATATCCTTTTCCACTTCCTAATCATGACTAATCTAATCCTCTACATCTCTTCCAATGCTTGATTAAGAAGCATGGTATTCAACCCTATCCATGGACTAAGTTGCACCACAATATATAGTCAACCTAATAGAACCTTCAAATGTCTTGCCCCTAATTAGGTCTTTTCATTAATTGAATTATTAACTCATCATCCCACATACCAAATACGTAAGTTAAATAATTAGGGCCATGTATTTATAGTCAACCATAGGTCATTAACAACGTATTAGAGAATGTGTGGAAAATAAGTTTGCATATATTGGATAGTTTTGGAATCACAACAATCATTTGAAAAGTTAGGCATACTATTATTTCATGTTGTATATTTTGAATTTATACAACTCCTAAGAGGTTTGATTGCTAGCAAGGAGTTTCAAGGTTTTCTCCCTATTCTACAACAAATCTAAGTATGCTTGTTAACATAACATATGTACTTGGTGATAGATATAGAAGGTACAAGTACATTGAAAATTTTGTATCAACAACATAGAAGATCATTATATGAAAAAACTGCATGATACAATCCTATCTCAAATGAAAACACATATCATGCCCTAATCCACATCAATACAATATTTAATCAAAAATCATCATAGATTATACATTCCATATATCCTACTGAAATCAAATAATGAGAATTAATTAAACAGGTATCAACAAATCATCAAAACATCAACATCAACGCATAGTTTTATAATAACTAAAGACATTCTATCACCTTTTTAATTAATCAGTCATAACCCTTTATCGTTGAAATTTGATTATATACATTGTTTAATCTCTTGAATTACAGCTAGTAATCAACAAAGGCTCCCAGATTTAAGTGGATGGGACAGTCTTCACTAGTTTTTAGGGTTACCCTTATCTAAGATGATCGTCTCAGAATATTTTATTATAGGTTATATCTATTCAACTTTTAATGCATTTCCACGTTTGAATTGGAATGTTACAAGACACAATTTCAAATCAGTTTGCTTTACTTTACGTAATATAAAAGAATCCTTATCAGAAGGCAGTCTACCCATGCTTCAATAATCTGGCTTACAATAGATAGAAATAGAAACATGTTTTATTCTATCTTCTATACACAATTATTTGAAGATATTTATGAGTTGGTCTCAGTTTTATAAGTGTATGTTGCAGAAAATGATTTAATCTGTGTCAACAATAATACAGAATCTGAATGATAATGCAAAAGCTTTTCAGAAGGGGGAGAATATTGTGGACAGAAATGAATAAAGAGGATCTTCTTACAAACTATATATAAATGCAAGTGGAAAAAAATAATGGAGGTTGTGCAAAAGTTATCTGAGTGCTAAATAGATTATTTGTGAAGGATATTGACAGAGAAAGTATTGAAGATGGATGATCCATCTACGTTACATCAGAGTTTGCTATAAACTATTTAATTTATAAAGTTATTCTGTCTAGTATATGTTGGATAAAACAATCAGATATGAAAAAGATGTGCATAATATTTTAAAAATCATATATCAATGAAATGGACGTATAAAATGAACCTGAAACATTATGAAGATATTATAAGAATGACATTGATAGTCATTAATTGAAAATTGCAATTGCAGCATATAGATTGCTACAATATCTACCTTTGATAGCTGCTAATAATATGTATTGTCTCTTATTTCTAAGCTTTCCAAACATCTGACCACCTTTTCCTACCCTTGCATTACATCGACGTACTTTTATGAAGCATGCATGCCCCTAACACTCTTTTAGAATTATAATTATGTGCGATTGTGAATATTAAAGAGTTCACTATGGGTCAAAAATACAAACTTTAACTTTGGAATATGGTCCACTTTGTTCATTTAAATTAGACAGATAATGTCATCCTCATTGCATTATGATAACTTTAAAAAAAAATGTTAGATATAGGAGTATTTGAATATGTGATAAAAGTATTGTATTGTAGATTTTTTCATTTTTTGATTTATTTACAAGTTTTCAATAACATTTAAGTCATCATCTAGTCAAAATGATTCCTATAAAATTCTAACATCATTGAACATTTCATCCTACAGTAGATAATCCATTATCTACTAAGAGTTAACAATGCCTCATCTAATTTCTGAGATTCTAATCATCACAAAGGTAAATGTTGGTTTTCTTGACTTACTATTGGGTATAAGAAGATAATATCGAGTGTCACTTTTTAAAGTTTGTAGCAACAAAAGAATATGGTTTTAGTACCCACGAGAACTTATTGTATGATGTGCTTTAATATTCATTAATCCATCATCACCACATTCATTCTAGAAGGTTTCTTCTACACATTATACTTAACATCAACTTTTTGCAGCCAACAAAGGTCATCCCTAAGGCTAGAAGTTACTACATAAGCATCACTCATAATCATTTGAAGGAATTTGATTTTGATTCCTAATTCTAGATTTAAGGATAGTTGAAAAATACATTATAATATCATTCAAATTTTGTAACTTGCACCTAGTTGTGTCCATATTACTTTGAAGGCTACACCATCATATTGTAATCCCTTGTTGTAGACTATAGTAATTTATGATTGCGAATCAATGATGTAGGAGGGTTCATACACAACCCTCACACATATTTATTCAATAACAATAACATCAAGTAAGGTGCAACAATTTGTAACAATAGATTGAATATTCACGGTTTGAAATTGCAAAAATGTTTCATGAATTCAAATGTATGATTGCACGGGTTTGTGAAGCCATACAAGCTAAATAAAATAATTACAAAACATATAAGAAGCTGCTATAGGAAAACAAATAATCATCAACCAAAACTCCCAATGCTTCTTCTACAAAACATCCTCCTAGATTGTGAATTCAACTCTCCAATCTACAATATTCGATAACCAAATTTTCTAATCTTCAACCATGGATTCCATAATCCATTTGTTGTTGCAAAACAACTCCCGAATCTGCAACAAAATTTATTCTAACCTCTCTCCATGGAATCCCTTACAATCTGAAACTCATCACAACAACAAAGAATTGGACCAAACAAATGCAAGAAGGAAACATAATATTTAATTATCTTTGAAATCAAATGAGAATACAATATTACAATAGGCTTTCTGATTACGTAATCTAAAAATATTTGAAGTCACATTCCTTTGTGGAATTTGGCACTATACTATTATGCAAAACTTCAACTCCTCCATGCCAACTTATAACAAAGAAAAGGCATCAATATATAGAGGTTTGAGGAGGAAAATACCACTATGGTACTCCAAAACAAAATGCCAAATACCCCCTCGGAAAAACCATAACCCTTTTGAGGATAATTCATAAAATATTAAAAATTATCAAATGCTCACATGGCCTTCACATGGGCACCTACACCATGGCCAATCAAATATGGTCAATCCAGTGTGCTTCATTATGCTCCAATGGCTCCATGAAAGAACATGCATCAATATTCAAATTTGGGTGCCCCAACATGCAAGAATGTGCATTGATGAGTGGTTCCACCTTGAAAGGGATGCCTAGGCTAGAATATTCCTCTTGGGATGCTTATGAAACATTTTCCAAAGTAAATTTCGTCCAAAATTACAATTACAAGTCCACATGTAGGGAAAAATTACATATTTAGAAAATTAAAATACTTATTTTCCCATACATTATCCCTTATTGAAAATTAAAAAAAAAAGAAGCAATATTTTTGGTGATGCAAGCTTGCTAATACCCCTAAATGCTCCCGCATCTAACACACCAAGTAGGAAAAATTAGTGATTAGAATTCACAAAATCGAGTGGAGTAGTAGAATTACTCTTTGAGGTTGTGGACAACCTACACCAAACTCTATCACTGATTTAGATTAAAATAATTTCTTCCTCCACC
The DNA here is from genome assembly GCA_007258455.2 of Sequoia sempervirens. Classification (NCBI taxonomy): domain Eukaryota; kingdom Viridiplantae; phylum Streptophyta; class Pinopsida; order Cupressales; family Cupressaceae; genus Sequoia; species Sequoia sempervirens. The sequence goes on along the minus strand of VDFB02270651.1, from coordinate 680,915,607 downwards.
CCTTCAAGCACTTAGTTAGGACACTTGTCATCCTCCTCCACCAAGTGTGCACTCTATTCATCCTTCCTCTCATGGACTCACATCCATCATAGACCATCCTCCTTTTCCATATCTCTTCTTTCTTTCTTTCCTTCTCTGTGGGATTCAACCCACCACAAACTGACCACCTCCACCAAGTTTCACCTACACTATCGTCTACAGCCTCTGCACACAAATATGCAACATTCATATACCCATTTGCAACTACAAATTCATTTCCACTATTGTAATCTCTTCTTTAAATGGTAAATAATCATCATTCTTAAAGCCAAAACCATAATTTACCTCTTCTTCTTCATCATCAAAACCTTCCATGCATGCATCTTCGCAAGGCTATTAAAATTTCTCCCGTATATTCATGTCCTCTAAAGGACTATTGTTTATTGCATCTTTGTCTTTGTTGTTTGCATTGAAGATAATATTAGTAAAATCTTGGAATTTATCTTCTCCCATCTACATTTCCTTAACATTTTCAACCAACATTTTACTTTCAAATAACATATCTAACATCCTCATCTCTTCTTTTAACAAGAGATCATCCTCTTCCTCACCAACCCACTTGTCAAATTTAGGATGATCCATGTTCACTATTTCTAATTGCAAACCTTCTTCATTCACTTCACATAATGCACTCAATTCACATGCTATCTCTACATCGTGCACCTAATTATCTTCTTCATTTGTGTGAGCTACCCCCACATATTCTCCCTTGCATTCAACTCCTACCAAAGGGCTGCAATACTTTTTATTTTTGATCTTCTCTTCACTATCCTCTTTGATGAGAACATTCTTCTTCCCATATCTCTCATCCCATATTCTCACTTCCTCTTTAATCTTCTTTTCCAATACATTTACTTCAACTTGGAGCTTTTCAAATTCTTCATGGTGATTCCTATTTTCCTCTTCTTCCTAATATTGTTCCCACCAAAAAATTCCCATGGGCCTCCTCATGACCCATCCCATCCTCTCTGGTATAGACTGCCTCACATTTTACAATCTATTACACACCACACACACTCCACCCCCAAGTCCTAGTGCAAACTTCCTCACATCGGTGCTTTTACCTACTCACTCAGGAACTCCTACTTGGATACCACTAATGTAGGAGGGTTCACATAAAGCCCTTGGTGCAGGAGCACCCATAGGTTACCATAGTTTTTCTAGAAGGTCATGTTTTGGCAATTTGTTTAGGCCAACTTATCATCTATTCATGTTCATTTTTGGTTGTGCCTTAGTGGAATTTTTGATTGGGTGTTGATCATCTAATGAAGGTCATGTTGACCATTGGATAGGCTTAAGGTTTTTGCACAAGTGAGGTTTTGACCTTTTAGACCTTTTAGGAGTTTCTTTTTAAAATTCTTGCAAAATGTTTCAAAATGTTGCTCAATTGGAGCTACAAGCGGCCAAGAAGAGCCAAGGAGAGGATAACTGATTTGGGTGACCTATTTATGGGATGCCTCGGCATTGGAGTTGGGTTGGAAGCATTTGAAATTGTTTGAAGTCTTTGGAATTCAAGGAAACAATTGTGATTGAGTGTGAATTTCTATTTTTTTCATTGAAGAGGTGTTTTAATGGATTGATCATGGCACTGTAATCTATGTAGGATGTAGAGTAGTTGTTCTTCAAGCATTGTGTGGATTTAGATAGGTTCTTTGTTCTGTTTCAAGCATTGTTTGTAATTAGTTTTGGTTTTCATACTGTTGCTGGTCTGAACCAGGCAGTTTGAGAGTATGGAGTGTTAGTTTACTTTCCCACCGTATAAATTGTACGGCCCTTTGGGAACAGTGACTAGACTCCATGGATGCACATATAGTAGGGTTTAGGGTCTTTGAAAGCATAGGAGTTACTACAGAAGTCTTACCCTAGGCGAGCCAGGAAGAGTCCGGCTAGGGAAGACCTTAGTGCAGAGCACTTGATTTGCAGGGGTGTCAATTTCTTGACAAATTACTGCTTGGAGAAGACAGAAAAGTGTCTTTCCAAGACATAGCATGGAGGAGGAAGCTCCAACAATCCATCTGGTGAGGGAAATCCTTAACAGATTGCAGAGAAGCCAAGAAAGGGCTTAAAAGACCTAGTTTTGCTCATTTTCAGGTTAGGATGTTGTACGGCCAGTTGAGACCCAAGACCCCAAAAATCCTTGAGAGGTGGGCATATGTACCAGGAATCCCAAGAAAAGTTTGGGGTGTTCTTTGGAAATACTTGGGAAAAACCCTGATTTCTCAGAGAAAGAGGCCTAATTGGGGCTCCTAGGGCTAGTAGCCTTTTAGGCCTAAATGAGGGTTTGGTGGAAGCGACTAGGAAATGGAGCTACGTGGACCCCTAATACACTTAGTAGGATGGATGGATGACTTTAGAAGCACCTCCACACCCCTGTAAAACTAAATCAAGAATTTGGAGGATTTGTAGCCTTTAGGGTGGATTAAGGGCTAAGGCAAGTGTTTCAAGATTGCACCAAGTTTTGACTTGGTAGGAGGATCTAAGTTGATAGTTGGGTTGGTAAGGAGAAATCAGGGGACCCTAAGAAGGAAGAGGTCCTATAGGTTTCAAGTGGTGGAGTGAAACACCCTAGAGGTCTTCCAAGCAAGACCCAGAGCATGAAACAGTGATTGTTTCATCCATCCTCCCTTTCAGATTGGTATCAAAGCATCAAAAGATTTGGGATAGAATATTATATGTCAGAGATTGAGTCTAGTGGTTCCACAGACATGGTGCCAAATGCAGAATTGCCCAAGAAGGTCGAAGAACATGAGGAAGACAAGAGGCTATTGAGGGAAAGAATAGCCCAACTTGAGCAAGCAATGAATAATGTGCAAAGCAAGACCGATGAGGTCAGTGATAGATTGGAAGGAAGGGTACCCAAGAGTGAAGAGGTTACAGAGGAAGACAAGATCCCTGAACCTGACCTTGTTTTCCAAGAAGAGCCTTTCTTGAAGGCATTGAAGGCTTTGAGTGGAAAAGCACTTGAAGGCATACCACTATTTAGTGGGAAAATGGAAGCTGATCTAGTCATGGATTGGATAGAGGGAATGGAAAACCATTTTGAATGTGATGGAGTCACTGAAGCACAAAAGGTGAAGGTGGAAAAGTCAAGATTAAGAGGTTCTGCCTTGACATGGTGGAAGTTCATTCAGATAGAGAGGGAAAAGGAAGGCAAGAAGCCTATTTCTACTTGGAAGGGAATGGTTACCAAAGTGAGAGAAGCATACATGCCAGATGATTATGAGATTTAGTTGCATAAGAAAAGACAGAGCTTGAGACAAAGAGACCAAGATGTGAATTCTTATACTGAGGAGTTTCAAAAACTTTGTATGAGGTCTAATGTTTCAGAGGATGAAAGTCTTAAGGTGGCTAGGTATCTTAACGGCTTGAAGTGGAACATTCAAGAGGATATGACTCTTCTAAGTCCCAAAATAGTGCACCAATGCTATCAATTGGCTATAAAGATTGACGAGAGGAGTAAGAGGAAACAAGACCAGGCTTCTAAGAGCAGAGGTAAAGGCAGAGATCAAAGAGGACATAGAGGTGGATACCAAGGTAGAGGGACTGAACAAAGAAGTCAGGGAGAGTCTAAACTCACAGAGCATGGAAGTGAAACAACTTCTAGAGGAGGTTATGGAAGAGGTAGAGGATCTCAAGGAGGTTCTAACAAAGGAAGAGGTACAGGAAAAAGTAACTCATACTTTGCTAGTATGAAGTGTTATAACTATGGTCAAGTAGGACATCCAGCTTATAGGTGCCCAGAGAAAGCATCTTCATCAAATACAGAAAAGAGAGTAGCATATGCTCAAGAGGACACCATGAGTATCAAGTCACCAGAGGTTAGTCACATAGAATCAGAAATGGGGGAGAACCTGATGTTTAGAAGAGTTCTAATCAGACAACCAGTCAAGGAGGAGCCAAAGCAAAGGAGAGCCTTATTCAGGGTAAGATGCAAAATACTTGGAAAGGTGTGCAAAGTTATAGTGGATTCAGGGTCTACTGATAACATTATCTCAGAGGAAGCAGTGAGGAAGTTAAAGTTGGAGAAGGTACCCCACACTAATCCTTACAAGGTGACATGGTTGAATAAAGGGCAGAGTGTTCTTGTAAATGAGCAGACAATGGTGGAGTTCTCCATTGGAGGGTACAAGGACAAGTTGATTTGTGATGTGTTGCCCATGGATGCATGCCATCTTCTATTGGGAAGACCATGGCAGTATGACAAAGGAGCCATCTATGATGGAAAGGAGAACACTATCTCATTCAAGAAGGATGGAAAGACATTCAAACTGCAGTCACTATCAGATGAGGAAGAAGGACAGTCAAAGACCCCTAGTGTCTTGTTAAGTAGTGGCAAGGAGTTTATCAACACTCTACAACAAGGAGGGGAAGGATATGTGGTCATGGTGCAACCCAAGGAGGAAGATAAGACTAAGAAAATAGTCATACCAAAAGCAGTCCAGAAGTTGCTTGAACAGTTCAAGGATATAGTTAGTGATGGAACACCAACAACCTTACCTCCAAAGAGAGCCATCAGTCATCAGATTGACTTAATACCAGGGGCTTCATTTCCAAACAAAGCAGCTTACAAGCTTACACCAGATCAAAACCTAGAAGTAGCTAGAAAAGTGCAGGAGTTGTTAGACCAAGGACTAATTAGGAAGAGCATCAGTCTGTGTGTAGTACCAGTGGTCTTAGCAACCAAGAAAGGTGGTAAGTGGAGGCTATGCATTGATTCTAGGGCTATAAATAGAATTACAATTAGATATAGGTTCCCTATTCCTAGGATTGAGGATTTGATGGATTGTCTTGGAGGAGCTCAGTATTTTACCAAGTTTGATCTCAAGAGTGGATACCATCAGATCAGAATCAAAGATGGGGATGAATGGAAGACAACCTTTAAGACAACTGATGGGTTATATGAGTGGAGAGTTATGTCATTTGGCCTCTCAAATTCCCCTAGCACATTCATGAGGCTCATGAATGAAGTGCTTAAGGACTTCACAGGGTTATTTGTGGTGGTATATCTAGATGATATACTCATCTTTAGCAAGACAACAGAAGAACATCTAAAGCATGTGGAGTTGGTTCTTAAAAGATTGCAGGAGGAGAGGTTAGCCATCAACTTAGAAAAGTGTCAATTCTTCAAACAAGAGCTTGTGTATTTTGGGTTTGTAGTATCCCAAGGATCATTGAAGATGGACCCAAGCAAGGTGGAAGCTATCCTAAATTGGCCTACACCAACCAATGGGACAAAGGTAAGGAGTTTTTATGGGTTAGCTCAATTTTATAGGAAGTTTATAAGGAACTTTAGTGGAATATGTGCACCAGTACTTGATACAATCAAAGGTGGCCTAAAAACTAAGTTCAAATGGACTCTTGAAGCTGAGAAGGGTTTTGAGAAACTGAAACAAGAAGTGGCAACTCAACCCATCCTTTTGTTACCTAGTTTTGATAAGTTATTCACTGTGGAATGTGATGCTAGTGGAATTGTAGTAGGAGGAGTACTAAGCCAAGAAGGTGGGCCTATATCTTTCTTTAGTGAAAAGCTCAATGAAGCTAAGAAAAAGTATTCTACCTATGACCTTGAACTATATGCTCTAGCACAGTCACTTATAAAGTGGAGGCATTATCTTCTACCTAAAGAGTTTGTAGTGTTTACTGATAACCAGGAACCTAGCTACATCAACACACAAGAGAATTTGAGCAATAGACATTTGAAATGGATGGAATACCTCCAAGCCTTCACATTTACCATCAAGCACAAGAAGGGACAGTTGAACAAGGTGGCAGATGCATTAAGTAGGAGGTTGTTGATAGTGCAAGAGATACAAATAAAGAGCATTGGGATAGAAAGTTTCAAGGATCTCTATGGAGAAGATGAAGACTTCTCTGAAGCATATAAGGTATGTTCTAATTTTGAGAATCATTTTCATAGTCAATTCTCAGAGTATACATTGCAGAGTGGACTTTTGTTCAAGGGAAATCAGTTATGTGTTCCAAAAGGTTCAATGAGAGAGAATCTTATCCAAGAGAAGCACAATGGTAGTCTTAGTGGTCATTTTGGTATCAACAAGACACTGGAATTAGTGCAGAGGTTCTATTATTGGCCCAAGTTGCCAAGGGATGTCAGAAGGTATGTGGAGCAGTGTGTAGTTTGTATGAAAGCCAAGGGGGGAGCTAGTAATGCAGGTTTGTATCAACCCCTACCTATTCCCAATAGACCATGGGAATGCATTAGCATGGACTTTGTGGTAGGACTCCCTAAGACTAAGACAGGGTTTGATAGTGTCTATGTGGTGGTAGATAGGTTTAGTAAAATGAGTCACTTTGTTCCTTGCAAGACCACCCATGATGCTAGCTATATTGCTCATCTCTTCTTCAAAGAGATTGTGAGGATCCATGGATTGCCATTGAGCATTGTCTCAGACAGGGATGTGAAGTTCATGAGTCATTTTTGGAAGACTCTATGGAGTAGATTAGGTACTAACTTGTCTTTTGGATCAGCCTACCATCCTCAGATAGATGGAAAAACTAAGGTGATCAATAGAGTGTTAGGTAACCTTCTCAGGTGCCTCGCCAAGGAGTATGGACAGACATGGGACTTGGTCATATCACAAGTTGAATATGCCTACAATGATAGTGTGAATAGGACCATAGGCAGAAGTCCTTTCGAAATAGTGTATGGAATGCACCCAAGGCATGTGTGTGAACTTAGGGATTTAGGAGCTATGGATCATAGGAGTGGCCATGTTGAGGATTTCTCTCAGACCATGAAGGAGATTCAGGAGCAAGTGAAGAAGACAATTACAAAGGCTACTCACAAGCTAAAAGCTAAGGTGGATATGTCTAGGAAAGACCTATAATTTGCAGTAGGGGACTATGTCATGGTCCATCTCAACAAATCTAGGTTGCAGAAAGGAACATCAACCAAGTTGTAGATGAAGAGAGTGGGACCATGTCAGGTGTTAGAAAAATATAGAAAGAATTTCTACAAGGTGGAGCTACCTGCAAACTTAGGCATTTCACCAGTGTTTAATGTGGCTGATTTGATCAGGTATAAAGGACCAGTCACTAACTTGGATCAGAAAAGTGTGGATTTCTTGAAGGATGTGAGTAACATAGCTTTACCTCCTAAAGACAAGCTGCAAGCAGAGAGGATCTTGGAATTAAGGGTGAAGAAGTCTACCTGGCATAAGGAATACATGGAACATCTCATCAAATGGAAGGACAAACCAAAATCTAAGGTTACATGGGTGGATGAAGCTTAGTTCAAGAAGCATGGTATTGATTTATCTCTAATCTCTCCCCACATTCCTTAGTGTTTGTACAGAGGGGGGGAGAATGGTGCAGGAGCACCCATAGGTTACCATAGTTTGTCTAGAAGGTCATGTTTTGGCAATTTGTTTAGGCCAACTTATCATCTATTCATGTTCATTTTTGGTTGTGCCTTAGTGGAATTTTTGATTGGGTTTTGATCATTTGATGAAGGTCATGTTGACCATTGGATAGGCTTAAGGTTTTTGCACAAGTGAGGTTTTGACCTCTTAGACCTTTTAGGAGTTTCTTTTTAAAATTCTTGCAAAATGTTTCAAAATGTTGCTCAATTGGAGCTACAAGTGGCCAAGAAGAGCCAAGGAGAGGATAACTAATTTGGGTGACCTATTTATGGGATGCCTCAGCATTGGAGTTGGGTTGGAAGTATTTGAAATTGTTTGAAGTCTTTGGAATTCAAGGAAACAATTGTGATTGAGTGTGAATTTTATGTTTTTTTCATTGAAGAGGTGTTTTAATGGATTGATCATGGCACTATAATCTATGTAGGATGTAGATTAGTTTTTCTTCGAGCATTGTGTGGCTTTAGATAGGTTCTTTATTCTATTTCAAGCATTGTTTGTAATTAGTTTTGGTTTTCATATTGTTGCTGGTCTGAACCAAGCAGTTTGAGAGTATGGAGTGTTAGTTTACTTTCCCACCGTACACATTGTACGACCCTTTGGGAATAGTGACTAGACTCCATGGATGTACATATAGTAGGGTTTAGGGTCTTTGAAAGCACAGGAGTTACTGTGGAATTCTTACCCTAGGCGAGCCAGGAAGAGTTCGACTAGGGAAGACCTTAGTGCGGAGCACTTGATTTGCAGGGGTGTCAATTTCTTGAAAAATTACTGCTTGGAGAAGATAGAAAAGTGTCTTGCCAAGACATAGCATGGAGGAGGAAGCTCCAACAATCCATCTGGTGAGGGAAAGACTTAACAGATTGCAGAGAAGCCAAGAAAGGGCTTAAAAGACCTAGTTTTGCTCATTTTCAGGTTAGGGTGTTGTATGGCCAGTTGAGACCCAAGACCCCAAAAATCCTTGAGAGGTGGGCATATGTACTAGGAATCCCAGGAAAATTTTGGGGTGTTCTTTGGAAAGACTTGGGAAAAACCCTGATTTCTCAAAGAAAGAGGCCTAATTGGGGCTCCTAGGGCTAGTAGCCTTTTAGGCCTAAATGAGGGTTTGGTGGAAGCGACTAGGAAATGGAGCTACGTGGACCCCTAATACACTTAGTAGGATGGATGGATGACTTTAGAAGCACCTCCACACCCCTGTAAAACTAAATCAAGAATTTGGAGGATTTGTAGCCTTTAGGGTGGATTAAGCGCTAAGGCAAGTGTTTCAAGATTGCACCAAGTTTTGACTTGGTAGGAGGATCTAAGTTGATATTTGGGTTGGCAAGGAGAAATCAGGGGACCCTAAGAAGGAAGAGGTCCTATAGGTTTCAAGTGGTGGAGTGAAACACCCTAAAGGTCTTCCAAGCAAGACCCAAAGCATGAAACAGTGATTGTTTCATCCAACCTCCCTATCAGCCCTTGCACAAATTTATTCAATAACAATAATAACAATTAAGGTACAAACATTTGCAACAATAGATTGAATCTTCACTGTTTGAAATTGCAACAATGTTTCATGAATTCAAATAAGTCTAATCACATAGGTTTGTGCAGCCATACATGTTAAATAAAACCATTACAAAACATATAAGAGGCTCCTACAGGACAAAAAAAAGTATCAAATCAAACTCCCAATGCTTCTTTTATAAATCATCCTCTTGGACTATGAATTCAACTCTCCAATTTGCAAGATCTTCGATAACCAAATTTTCTGATCTGCAACCATGGATTCCATAATCCATTTGCTACTGCAACACAACTCCCAAACCTGCAACAAAATGTATAATAACTTCTCTCCATGGACTCCCTTATAATCTAAAACTCACCACAACAACAAATAATTACACAAAAAAAATTCAAGAAGGAAACATAATATTCAATTATCTTTTAAATAAAATGAGAATACAATATTAAAATGTGCTTGTTGATTACATAATCTAAAAGTATTTAAAGTCACATTCCTCTTTGGAATCTGGCAGCATCCTATTATGCAAAACTTCAACTCCTCCAAGCCAACTTCTAACAAAGACAAGGCATCAATATATAGAGGTTTGAGGGGGAGAATACCCCTATGGTATTCCAAAAAAATATGCCACATACCCCCTTGGAAAACCCACACCCCTTTTGAAGATAATTCACAAGATATTAAAAATTATCAAATGCTCACATGGCCTTCCCATGGGAACCTACACCATGACCAATCAAATTTGGTCAATCTGGTGTGCTTCATTATGCTTTGATGGCTTGATAGCTCCATAAAGTAACATGCATCAACATGCAAACTTGGGTGCCCCAACATGCAAGAGCATGCAAATCATGCAAATCAACATGAAATAATAAGCATTGATGAGTTGTCCCCACCTTGAAATGGATGTACCCTGGCTAGAATATTCATCTTGGGATGCCTATTAAACATTTACCAAAGTAAATTTCCTCCAAAATTACAATTAAAAATACACATAGGGAAAATTACCTATTTGGGAAATTAAAAATAATTATTTTCCCACACATTAGCCCTTGTTGAAAATAAAAAAAATAAGAAACAATATTTTTGGTGATGCAAGATTCCTAGTACCCCTAGATGCTCCAACATCAGATATGTCAGGTAGGAAAAAATTTGTGAGTAGAACTCACAAAATGGAGTGTAGTAGTAGAACTAATCTTTCAAGTTGTGGACAACCTACAATGAACTCCATCACTAATTTAGATTTAAAGAATTTCTTACTCCACCTCTTCCAACACCTGTCTAGGACACTTTTCATCCTCCTCCACCAAGTGTGCACTCTATTCATCGTCCCTCTCATGGACTCACATCCATCATAGATCATCCTCCTTTTCCATATCTCTTCTTCCTTTCTTTCCTTCTCCATGGTATCCAACCCACCACAAATCAACCACCTCCACCAAGTTTCTCCTACACCATCATCTACAACCTCTACACACAAATATGCAATATCCGTTACCCATTTGCAACTACAACTTCATTTTCCACTACTAAAATCTCTTCTTTAAATGGTAAATAATCATCAAACTCAAAATTATAATTTACCTCATCTTCTTCTCCATCCTCAAAACCCTCCATGTATGCATCTTCACAAGGTTGTTCGAATTTCTGCAATGTATTCATGTCATCCAAAATGTTTAAATTTATCCCATGTATTCATTTTATCCAAAGGATCATCATCTTCTGCATCCCCTCCTTTGTTGTCTATATAGAAGATAATGTTAGAAACATCTTGAAATTTATCTTCTCCCATCTTCATCTCCTTAACATCTTCATCCAACATTTTCCTTTCAAATAACCTATTGAACATCCTCATCTCTTCTTTCAACAACAAATCATCCTCTTCCTCACCAACCCACTTATCAAATTTAGGAGGATCCATGTGAACCATATATTTTTTCCCATAGGATTTATAAGCTACTCTTGCACTCTTAGGGTGTTTCACCTAAAAGGAGAGAGATAAACCCCACTCAAAAGTCTAGGTGGTTCACTCAAATTAGGAAATGTATGATGTTATTTAGACTAAATGGAATGATATAAGTGCAATTAAATGAACTATTTTGCTGATTATGATTGCAAAACCTAAGAATTATGCAATGTTGGAAAACACAATGTGATATGCAAACATGAACTAAACTATGAACAAATACCAAATAGAAGAGAAGAAGGTTGAATCAGAGTGCACCTGGGAAGAGAATGGAGAATTTGGAGTGTCTTGAATGCTATTAGAGATTAATGAAAATCATCAGTGGGACTCATTTTCCACTGATGGCGAATCAATCCCACTTCTGATGAAAACATTTGAGAATAGGTTTCCAAGTGTCGAGATCCAAAATCTGACAAAATATGGATTTCCAACCTTAAGGTGGGACTCATTCTCCACTAATGGTGAATCAATCCACTCCCAAAATTCTGTGAAATTAGGGACCAATCCTGTAGCACCAGATCTAAGGCTGTCTGCTTGTCAGGTTGATGAAGTCAAATCTACAAAAAATGAACAAAATGTCTTCTCCAAGCTTAAAATAGGTTGTAGTTGACTTGAAACACTTTGTTGACTTGTTATCCACTTTTCATCACCCAGTTGCTTGATAAATTTGCATACACAAGTCTACAAACACACATGCAAAGGGGGAAAATGGTTAAGGGTTAGGTTATAGGGATTTTCCTTGGTCAAATACCACTTTGGTAATCAAACCCTTAATGAAGAAATAGAATGGAAGAGAATGATAAACAAATAACATGCAAATTCTATCAACTTACCAAACCCTTATTGAAGAAATTTGAAGATATAACAATGGCTGCTCCAAAATACTTGATTAATGCTTGATTCAATGATGCAAAGTGCTTGAATGCTTGAATGAATAAGTGAATAAGTGAATAAGTGAACTTGATGAATATGGGTTAAAATGAGAAGAAAAACACTTATTTATACACACTTGTGCCTTAGTAACCTAAAGATACCTCATCACAGGCCAACATAAGGTGATTTTAAATAAAAACCTGAAAGAAAATTTGAAATATTTTAAATTTTGAGCCAAGAGGGACTCATTCGCCACCCATGGTGAATGTGTCCCACCTTGGACTTGAATGTGGGTGTAGGGAATTATCTTGCATTTAATGTTGTTTGTTAGGTTTACATTCAAAAACACACTTAATTAAGCCTTATAAGGGCATAAAGGGGTCAAGTAAAGCATAAGAAAGGTGTGAATAGTGAAATTAAGCCTAGAAAAGCATGAAATCTTGTTACAAGACTTTACAACACTTCAAAATAGGACTTGATAAGTGATGAAAAGGTGATTTTTAGGTGAATTGTAATGAATATAGTCTAGAAAAGTGTAGAAATGTTTTACAACACTTCACAACACCTTCACAAGATGCCATAATTTGAATTTTAAGGACCTAATGTGAATGTTCAAGCCACATTGCAACATGAAATCAAAGAAAAATCGACCAAGTATCATGAAGAAAGACCTAAAAGACCATGAAAATGTCAAGGGACCATTTTTCTATAGTACATTTAGGCCCCACTTTAGTGAGAGGATGAACTTGCTTCAAACTCACACTAAAGTAGCCATGAATATCGAGAGAGAGGTCCCAATGCACTTACGTTAGCAAGATGGAATGAAAACAATCAAGAGGGATGATCAAGCCCCCAGGATGCAAATCCCATGGCAAACTAAACATAAGAATAAAGGAACGCATGGGCGGGTGCATGAAGTTGGTCACACTTTTGTGGCCAAATGGGAAAAAAATGGGGAAACACATAACGCACTCGTGTTATAACGCGCCCATGCATTATGTGCTTTTAAAAGAAAGAAAAAAGTGAAATGTGTATCATTTTCTTTTCACTATTTCTCAGCTCTTCCCGCGGCCAAAAACCCTCATTTTCGCGCTCGCGTTCTAGGAGGAAGGACTTCTGCAAATTTCATCAAGAACAGTTGGATTTTGTCTACAAATATGGTGCCACGACGATGAAGAGATGCAGGAGGTAAGTATTGTTTACTATTTGTTTTGAATTTGTTAGTTTGAAATTGATTTTGTTTGTTTTAGGTTAGATTTGATTGTTTTTTTTTAAATCTGTAGGAAATCCTACAAATCCTCAACAAGAAGAGGAGGTAAATCCTCAACAGCAAAATCCTCAACAAAATCAACCTCCCCCACCATTCTCTCAATTCCCTCCTGCACTCAAGAAAATTTAAGGAGTGAAATTGAGAAAAATAGAAAACAACTTGAGGATCTTATCAGTAGGTTGAGTGATCCAAATGCTTCAACCACAAAAGAATGCTTCTAGAAAATTCATTGAAAGACATGTTAAAAATGTAGATGCAATCACCCAACAAATATCTGGATGGCAAGATAGGAGGCAAACGCTAGGGTATATTATGCAGACAAATTATCATATAAACAAGTAAAAGATTTAAAAATTACTAAAGGTGATTTGTGCTCTCTATTCACTAACCCTAAAACAAATCAAAATCTTACCCTCAATGCAAAGAGGTTTCCTATTCATTGGTGCCACCACCAAGAGATTAAGAACCATTTTTATGAAAGATGGTATATGGTCTTTGATTACCCACCGTGCAATAATTGTGAAGTCCCCCAATATTTTCTTAGGAAACTATACAGTGAGTTTTTATTGAACCAAATCCCAAATTATTTTGATATGAGGGAGTTCAGAGGTGGGGGGTCAGCTCAGGATAGGCCCGGTGCATAGCCGGATCCTATGTGGCAAGGGAGACAATCTCTCACTAGGCCGCCTCATGAGCGATGTGATGCCTCATTGCGAAGGAGAGTGCTACATAGAGACATTGCAAGCGATCACAACTTTGACCCAGAGTGTCATCCATCACACTAGCCCTATTGTACAGCGCCATCCAGGGGAGTCTTCAGGTAGAGGCCTTCAAACCCATGTGTGTCAATCTTGCGGGGTGACTTGTTCGTATGACCCTATCGGCACTCAAGAGGGTGCTATGCAGGATCCATATGCTACTACGCAGCCTGATTCATATGCATCTAGGGGATGGAGAGGGACTGACATTTTGCATGATGCATATGGCATTGACACTCAGGTAAAATTCAGCATGTTCATTGAATTTAATTTATTAAATTTCAATTGTGAAATGCAAGATTAACTAATTTAGTTTTATTATTTTAATAAAATTGCAGGGTCACAATGTAGAGACTGGATACACTAGTCATCCACCTACTTATTTTTGCAGTACACCTATCGATGGGGTATGTAAAGTTAGTAAACAATTATAAATTTATTACATGTGTTAATAGCATTGTTTTATGAATGGTATTTTAATATGTGATTTTGGATGTTGAACAGGGTACTGTTGGAGGTTTCAGGGAAACACCTCCGAGTGCCAGTAGATTTGATCAAACATTCACGGAGGTAATATAGAATTTCAAGAGAACTTAAGTAATGAATTCTACGTTTAATAGATTTGTGTAGTTTATATTCATATTGTTGACCTTGCGTTGCATTACACAGATCATTCAAAATAAAAGCATTACTTCAAATTTGATAACTAATAATCAGAAATATATCTGTTTAATACTTGTACTTCAAAATTTTGTTCATTAGATCTCATACATTATAAGTCATCACATGGATCGCTATTGTAACTTTTTTGTGATTGAATAATTTGTTGTTTTATTTTCAGATGTTGGTGACAAAAACACCGCCAAATGTTACGAGGGCAATGGATATTGGTGTTTCCTCTGCTATACAATCCTCGATGGCTCTGATAGGGGAGGTATGAGGAAAATTACTAAATTTCAATTTACATTCATTGTTATAGATGAACTAGTTCTAGTGAAAAATCAAACCATTATTGATTCATAGTTTAATTCCTATTTGGATGGTTTATACAGGGCTTGAGCATGCACGAGCATCGGCGTGCAAATATTTCCATCGAGGAGAGTGATCGTGAGATGGCCGTAAGTGATTATTTTGTTAAATATATTAATTTTTATAATGTAATTTCTATATATTAATGTCTTTACTTCTTATTGTAATAGTTGAAACTTCACCAGAAGCTAAACACTAGGAGGAGGAGTAGGAGCACTCCTCAAGCACAACAGAAACGAGTGACAGACTTATCGCCATCGGATCGCCCAGCAAAGGGAAAGAAAATTTTATTTGAACCAAAGCATGGAGAGAAATGAATTTTGAATGCACATAGCCCTTTGTTCTATACCTACATGGCAATTTTGTACATATTTTGTATTGGATATATTTGACATTGAATGCCTGTATGGAATTCTCGTAAGCCTATATGGCTATTTTGTAACTATATTTTATACTTATATCAACATATATTGATGTATGCATACATGGCTATTTGCTTAATACAAATCTTTTTATCAATGGTGTCCATATTTGCAAATTATAAATTCATGGTTCAATAGATATGAGTTATGTGTATTCAAGTGTATAATTTACAACTTACCCACATATATTTTTTGACTTACGTGTGAACAACGAAAAGTGTAAAAATTTATGTGTTTGGAAGTCAAATGTAAGCCAATTTTGCAATTCTTAGTTCTTGCATACTCGATCTTATGGACTTATTCCTTCCTAGCACATATTGTGAATATTTCTCATTTGGTGCAGAAGACAGATTCCTCATTTTTGAACCACTCATAGCAAAGAGATTCACAATAAGACTTTAGCATTGGAACACTACTCCATACTTCTCTTGTCTAGACCATAAAGGATTGAAAATTCTTAATTTGATGCAATGATAGTCGTGAGATGAGAATTTATATAACCATGCCTATTTTGAAACTTAGCATCTAATACTGCATCAACAAGAACTTAAGAAGTGTTGCATAAGAGTGTTAGGTTTGATAGGCCTTCTCTTCCCTAAGGGAGGAGAGCCTGCATCTTGAATTTTGAACAAAATTTTAAGAAGCAAACATTTTACCTAAAAGCTTCAAACCTAGATGACATATTTGGCTAAGTCTATCTTGAAAATTATCAATGAGTTCAAACTCTAAAGGAGATTCTCTTTGAAAACAAAGCTTTACCCTTTTTCCCAAGGAAAGAAATTGCAACAAGTTGCATGTGATTTATCTTATTTCTTTCTCACAGTTCCTGGTCAATCATTCATGGCTTAGGATAGTTTTGTTCCAAGGCAAGGACACCCAAAAAATCACTGAGATTCTTCTATGATCTGCAAGAAAAAGGTTTTGTCTCTTTCACAATGTAAATAATTATGTAACACTGTTTTCTTGTTTTCCTTCCACACAGAAAAATGTTCACACTTTTCAGATTGATCAATGATCAATAATGGCTGATTGTAAACACTTGACATTTTTATGTTTGAACTTTAATTTATAAATGTATCATGACATTCGAGTAGATCACTAATAGTTTAATATTTCACTATGAAAGTGGTGGTGTATTTTTGCTATGTTATTTGACTATTAATATGGTGGTGTATTCTGAACTTGATTACTGCTGCAAATATCTATATATTTCTGATTTTTATATGTTTTTGTATGACTGAACCCAAAACAAACCCAACCCCAAAAAAAAAAATTCCTGAACCAGCGAACCAGGTTCTCAAACCCGATCCTAAACCCAAAACTGAACCGGTAACTTAGTAAAAAATAGATTTTTGTAGTTTATATTCATAACGTTGATTACATTGCATTGCTTCACATTTCATAACTTATAACTAGATGCTGATAGATGAGAAAATTTCAATTACAATATAGTTTTTACAAAGTCAACCTAAGCAGTTATGGAATTACTTCACATTGCATAACAAATAACTAGGAGCAGCTGCCAATTGCATTTGGTTGTCATGGCATTCTATGAGACCACATTTCTTTGAGGCATTTTTTCAAACAGTTCACTTCCTTGTCTATACTACCACATTTTTCATACATGTCTACCAAAGCATTTTGTCAAATAGTTCAAGTGTTGCCTTGTTTATGGAAAGCCTAAAGCAAGTGCTGAACAAGCTATGAGATGCTTGGGAAGAAAATCTCAAAATCATAATAGTAAGCAATATCATAGAACAAGGCGTTGACTCTTTTGAAAAATGCCTCAAAATAGTCTCATGACTGATGGAATCACCGTAATGATCAAATGCTGATATCATGGCATTCCATCACCATGAGACCCTCATTTCTTTGAGGCATTTTTCAAAGAGTTCTTGCCTTGTCTATGCTAACACATTTTTCATACATGTCTATCAAAGCATTTGGCCAAGCAGTTCATTGCCTTGCTGCTATGGCTAAAAGCCTAAAATAGGTGCTTTTGAACAAGCTATGAATGCTTAGAAAAAATCTATCATAGCATAATAGTAAGCAATAGCATAGACAAGGGAATGAACTATTTGAAAAAATGCCTCAAAGAAATGTGGTCTCATGGTGGTGGAATGCCATGACAACTAGATTGTTGTGGATTGTCATGGCTTTCCATCACCATGAGACCACATTTCTTTGAGGCATTTTTTCAAATAGTTTGTTGTCTTGTCTATGCTACTACATTTATCATATATGTTTACCAAAGCATTTTTATCAAAGCGGTTTGCTTCCTTGTTGCTTTATGGCTAAAATCTAAAATAGGTGCTTCCAAAAAGCTATATGAATGCTTGTTGGGAAAAAAATCTATCAAAGAAACATACTAATAAGCAATAGCATAGAAAAGGCAGCAAAGCTGTTTGAAAAATGCCTCGAAAATGGTCTCAATGGTGATGAGATACCATAATCATGTATTTCTTTTCATGAAATTCATCATGCCATTCCATCACCATGAGACCTCATTTCTTTAAGGCATTTTTTTCAAAGAGTTCGCTTTGCCTTGTCTATGCTAACACATTTTTCATACATGTCTATCAAAGCATTTAGCCAAATAGTTCATTGCCTTCTTTGCTATGGCTAAAAGCCTAAAACAGTGCTTCGAACAAGCTATGGATGCTTAGAAAAAATCTATCATAGCATAATAGTAAGCAATAGCATGAACAGAAGTGAGCTGTTGAAAAATGCCACCTCAAAAAATGTGGTCTCCTCAGTGATGAAATCTCATGATAAGAAAATTGTTGTTGATTGTCATGGCATTCCATCACCATGAGACCACATTTCTTTGAGGCATATTACAAATAGTTCGTTGCCTTGTCTATGCTACCACATTTTTCATATGTGTTTACCAAATCATTTTATCAAACAGTTCATCTCCTTGCTGCTATGGGTAAAATCCTAAAATAGGTGCTTCCAAACAAGCTATGGATGCTTGTGGAAAAAAAATCTATCAAAGAAACACTAATAAGCTTAATAGCATAGAAAAGGCAGCAGCTGTTTAGCACCTCAAAAGAAATCACCAGTCTCAATAGTGATGGAATGCCATGACAATCCATAGAAATTTTTCTTGTGTCATAGCATTTGTCATGCCATTCCATCACCATGAGACCTCATTTCTTTGAGAACATTTTCAAAGAGTTCAACTTTGCCTTGTCTGTGCTAACACATTTTTTCATACATGTCCTATCAAAGCATTTAGCCAAATAGTTCATTGCCTTTGTGCTATGGCTAAAAGCCTAAAATAGATTAGCAAGCTATGGATGCTTCAAAAATCTATCATAGCATAATAGTAAGCAATAGCATAGACAAAGGGGAATGAGCTGTTTGAAAAAAAATACCTCAAAGAAATGTGGTCTCATGGTGGTGGAATGCCATGATGGATGCGAGGAGCACCAAGATCCTTGGCAGTCATTTGGAGAGTCGGGGAGATGGCGAGGGGTGAAGGCCTATAAAACTTTCCAGAGCATCAATTATAGCATTTTGAAGCCTATAATGGAATTTGGCATGGATGAGTGTAACAGGAAGATCAAAAGTCCTAAGGGTCCTGATAAGGACCATAGGACCAAATTGACTTGTAAATGGAACAATGATGTTATAGGAGTTTAAATAGGTATATGATGTTTTAATTAGGTTAAATAATGTTGAATGATGATATGTAATACTTTTGGAAGCTTTATAGCTAATAGGAGTTAATAAATTGCAATGTTGGAAATTCAAATTTTTGAAATCTAACTTTGGGCGGAAAAAGTGAGTTTTAGGAGTTTTAATCACAATAATGTAATAAAATCAATTCTAATCAGTTGGGAAAGTTGTAGGATGAGTCTATAAGCCTGGAGAAAGCATTTTTATGGAGAGTTGGCTGATATTGCAAGTGTTGTACGGACTGCTACATAAAATCAATAAAAACTTCAATCTTTTTGCATTTTCTTGAGTTTTTTTGATGAATCTCTGATTCCTTCTAGTTTCATGATCATTTGGATGGTTTAATAACTTGTATTTACATGAATTTAACCTTTTGAATGACCTAAATAACATTGGGAATTAGTTTCTTGTGTTATATTGCTGACTGTCCTCAAAAAGTATAGATTTTTCACTAGTTTTGAGTTTCTTCATGAATAAATGATCCATTTCATGGGAGAGTGTGACTGAAAACTTGTGAAATGGATCATATCTAACTTTTATTATACAGATATAACAAGTTAATGTGCAGGAAAGAGTGATTCTTGGGTGTACACCGAGTTTTAGCAAGGAAAAGGGCATGAAAATGGTGCCTAAAGTGTAGCAGCAGGAGATCTACCTTAATAAGGGGTATATTTCTAAGTTGAAGGTGTTTAGATATGTTGATTTATTGGTGAAAATTCCAAGAGAAGGTTCTGGAAGTGTTGGGAAAGCTAATTTTCAAGAGGCCCTAGTTTTGGAGCAATTTATTGAGGGTTTTGTGATTTAGGGTGTTGAGGGTGTCAAAGAAGACTAATACCCTAAAAATATTTTGTTTGGGAACATTTTAAAACATTGTTGAAAGTTTCATAGCCAGTGGATAAGCTTAGAGATGGGTTGCTTTGAAAAAGTGGGCTAATTAGGCCTTAAATTTGAGGAAACAACAGATTTTGGTAGGTTTGATCCATAACAAGTGCATAAATAATTTTATATGTTGTGTATCATCATGAATAAAATCTGAATCAGTCATTATATTGAGGATTCCTTTGGGGAAGTTGAGTGAAAAGTCAAAAAACCATTGCTAGAAGCCTAGTTGGGCTAGAAGCGTCAAGGTGCAAAAAGTGAGTTTTGTCTAAGACAGAGGTTTGGGGCTTTGAAACCATTCAAGAAAAGTTTTTTTGAGTTCCTTGAGATCACTCCAAGGGTTTGGGTCCATTAGGAAAGCATCTAAGTTATAAGTGCACTATTGAGGCTTGTCTCCATCAGGGTGCCTGGAAGAGTGTTTGAGATTGCATCATTGTAATCCTTGAAAATTTGAGTTTTGACTAAAGTCCCATCCCCTCTGCATCACATGACAAGCAAATTGTTTTGGATTTTCATGGCATTCCATCACCATGAGACCACATTTCTTTGAGGCATTTTTTCAAACAGTTCGTTGCCTTCTCTATGCTAGTACATTTATCATACATGTTTACCAAAGAATTCTATCAAACAGTTTGCTTCCTTGTTGCTATGGCTAAAAGCCTAAAATAGGTGCTTCCAAAAAAGCTATGGATGCTTGGAAAAAATCTATCAAAGCATACTAATAAGAAATAGCATAGAAAAAGCAGCAAAATGTTTGAAAAAAAGCCTCAAAGAAATGTGGTCTCAATCGTGATGGAATGCCATGACAATCCACAACAATTTGCTTGTCATGGCATTCGTCATGCCATTCCATCACCATGAGACCACATTTCTTTGAGGCATTGTTTCAAAGAGTTCACTGCCTTGTCTATGCTCTTATGAATAGAATTTATTGAAATTTGAGATGCTCTTATAATGTCTACGTCATAGGTGGTCATGATAAGGTTAAATTCAAATGAATAACTTGAAATTGCCTCATCAAGAAGCCTCCCTGCAGCACTTTTAATGGCCAAAATGTAGGCCAAGAGATTTTTTCAAGATCATCAAAATAAAGGATGTTGCATTGCTTACTGCTTGAGATTCTCTTGGATGGCTCATAAAATGCATTTTATGCAAGGGGACACCGATCAATGTTTTCCTGGTTACATATAGATACACAAAGTAAAATAAGATGATAGCATTGGCATCAACCAACTAACGTGGATACAAGTATAAATTAATAAGAACTGTTGTGCATATACTTACAAATTAATCCAATGAACCATCTAGGTCTTCTCTACTCTTTTATTGTGTAAAAATATTGCTTCATGAAGATTAGGACTCATGGACCTTCCACAAGGTCTTGTTCAAAGAGTCTACCTCCATATTTGCTCAAAGCGAACATTGGATGCCATGACAAGGTTTGAGAGTAATGAAAAAAGAATCTTACGATTATTATTGTCAAATTCCTCAAACAACCAATGTTTAACACTCTTATGTGGGTACACCTTCACCGATACCATGTTCTAGTAACAGCTTAAGAGATTGAGCTTTGTAGGAGATTTATTCAATGTTTTCTCCATCTATAGTCGGACTTCCAATTTCTTTTTTTTTGCCTCAACACCTACAAGTAATAGTTTACATACCCTCTTCATTTGTACAATACGCAATAACTGCATAAACATGCCCTACATTTATATGTGCGGCATATCTCTTTAAATTAGTCAACATTATGAATACAGTACAAAGTAAGATAACAATATGGAATTTCAAATACTAAGAAAGTAGATATATTACCTGGTTGAACTAGATTCGATACATGGTCAAAGTCGACCGATGATTCCATCCGTGTTAGTTCCAATGCCATCAGAGAGTGATACGTGTGAAGTGGGCTAAGATAAATTTTTTCAATCATTTTCAACCCACTCCCTAACTCCTGATGAGCAAGCTTGCATTGTACATGAAGAACAAAAGCATGCCATGCTACGTGTGTCGATACTCCATGAACACACATTTGAGCTAAGGAAAGGAGTGAGTGCAGCTCTTTCGATCTGGGTAGTGTACAACAATCCTCATATGGTGCAATGTTAGTATCAGCCATCAACCAAAAAAATCTATGAACTGAAGATGTACCTTCATTACCTAGACCCATCGAACCATTACACCACTCGATGATTGATCTTGCATCTATCAACTATGCACTGTCTTTATACTTTAACTCTTCTCACGCTAATGCTCTTTTCACGCATGCTCCTGCACCATCATGCTTCCCCTTTCCATGTCCAGCCTCACAAAAGTTCCACATATGTTGAACACATGTAGTGAGATGCATCCTGCACAACCAGTAGAACATGCGCGCGTTCTTGAACTGTGCTGCACAGTTATCTGGCAATATTATATGCCGATCATATGATATGCCCCTCTAAGCCAAATGATTGTAGAACATCTGGAAGCAACCTTACACGAACTATGGAGAATGTGTGTGATCATCACTAATATAAAAGTGATACTCCCTCAATACCTTCCTTTCGTCCTCTGTACTTTCAGCTATATGTATGAATGCTATGTGAACAAATATCGAAACCTATGTGGAGTTGTAATACTGTGACTGCACCTCACACTGTGGCTATAGAGTGTAGTTCTCTGCAAATTCAACCACTGATACTATGCTACCAAGTGGAAAGGTGTCCTTGCATAGCTTGAGTTGTGTGTCGATTGTTGGGCTCTATGGGTATGCTGCATGCTCTTACACCTAGATTCTCATGAAACATGGACATGGTGATACTGGAATCGCGAATAACCAACTCCACACCTTTTTGTGAGCCCATCTTTTGTAGCATATTCCTTTGTTTTATGCTTCGAACTCTGCGTTTTGTCCCACCTCATATGTGCTTTCCATATGTTGGCATACTAGCATTAGATTTGCAAGCCACACATTAACTGCATAGACCATCCAAGCATGATGTCTTATAGAATATTTGGCCATCCTCTATTTCACATAAAAATTTTGATAAGAACTTTCTTGAAGATTTTTGGTGGGGGCTTCTATGCCACAATCACGCAAAACATCGTTAGTACATGCAAATGTAAACATATAGAACGATAAACATCATAATGGTTAGAGAATTCAATATGTAGTTTATAGCAACAAGTAGTGCATGTGTGATTTATCTTGACATAAAAAGGTTTAATCATTTCAAAAAATCTTTGAGAAATACTAATTTGAGAATAAGAATTTTGAAATTTATGAAAAAATTGGGTTTGAGTCGTATCCAAAAAATGCTTTGGATGTGGCTCACGGTTTCGACTACCAATTCTCCTTCTTACGACATCCCTTTGATTCGGAGATGGCCTTGTATTATTCTCCCAATAATCTTCAATTAATGTTCTCAATGCTTCAACAACTTTTTTATCTTTGTGTGGCAGTCTCCCCGAGAATGCCCATAATTCATTTGAATCGGCACCCTCAATTCTTTGCTGCCTTTGAATGGCTTTTGATAAAGTTTTTCTACTAATTCCCATTTGTTCACTTGTCTTTTTAATGATGTGAGATCTCTTTGTTGGATAGCTAACCAAAGTCGATGTAATGACACGTCGAGTGACATTACTATCCTTTAAGTGTGAGGTCTTACCCACATTCTCATAAGCATCCATTAGATTCTTCACAATAGTGTTTTCACTTGATGCATTTGATGTTCTCAACCCAAGAGTCTTCATGATGTTTCTATACTTTAAACCCCGCATCATTTGAACAAATGGTTGACATCTTGCAGTCTTATTTATCCTTTCAAAGAACATTTTCCAAATCTTATCGGCATATCTTCTACAAGTACGTTCTGGAATCTTACCTTCCATGTGTTCCAATATATCCTCATCAATATTAATCAAAAACTTTGGCTTTCTACGCAAAATTCTAGGTGGTGTTCTCTTAGGTACATACATCTCAACATTAGCAATTTCATCAATATTTAATTGGGGTGGGCTAGATT
>VDFB02270651.1:680858284-680891700 GCA_007258455.2 Sequoia sempervirens | reverse complement strand
TCCATCTACATCTTCCATAACTAATAGTTCTACCCATTAAACTTCTCAACCTTCTCACCCTCATCCGCCATTGCTCCCGCTCAACCGCGAGATCTTTCCTACAGACGATAATCAAAACACAACCCGCTCTGATACCACTTGTTAGGGTTAGAAAATGGCAGATATCTAACAATTAAATGTAGATCTATATAATAAATAGAGAAACTAACACACACATAGAATAAATCATAACACAAAGAATTTAACGTGGTTCACCCAATCTGGGCTACATCCACCAAACTGCAGCCATCCAATACTTTTATTATCCAGTGTAAAACCTATTACAATATTTTGAATAATCGCGTTTTTCATCATACATACCATCCAACCCTTTACCAAAGCTTTAGAAGCTTCCAAATTTCAGTGGTTCTGGCAAAACTCAGACATTTTTCCTTTTCATTTGATTTTTCCCTTTTTCGGTGATCACGTGAAAAAATAGTAAGAAAATTTTTCTCAGGGGCTGCCGCCCCCGAACCCCCACCAAGGATAGGGGCCTGGGTGTACAGTATACCATGGGCTATACAATATAGCATGATCAGTCGCCACATACCAACACTATTGTGGGGTCATGCTATAGATATGTTGTTCATCTCACATGGATTGATTTTGTCACTTTGATAAAATTTCATACCATGTATATTTGATCTTTTGCATGTGGTCTTGTTCTAGTGTAGTGTAGAATTGTGGTATCTAATTCACTAAGATCTCCACTCCTTGTTGCTTATTAAGGAGTGATACCATTTAAAAGTACCTTAGTGAAATCATTCAATTGTAAGGATCAAGTTCTCATCGGTTGTTCCTCTTAATTATATTGACTTTATAGTTGATATTGTTTGTGTTAATAGGTTTATTACATAACTAGTTAGTTAATCACACATTCTTGGATTGACCTATTCACACTTAAGGTAACATATGTTTTTTTACAATTTTTTCTCACTTCATGTGGTTGAGACATGCATCCTCATCATTGGAAACACATAATACATGCATACTTGTCAAGTGAGCTCACAAGTGTTGCACCTTTGGAGGGGTAGTTAGAGTTTCACTTCTACATTCTCGCATCATCTACCTTGCCTATATATGCGAGGTTCATCATTGTATTTTACACACTCTTTATATATTGGTAGACATAATATCGAGCTCAATTTTGTTCACTTGTGAAAGGTTATCAATTTGTACTTTTAGGTTTCTGCCTAGTCCCAAAAGAGACAAATATTTGTAGACACCAAGAAAACAATACAATGCCCTAGATAATAATTTTGATCTAAGAATTGTTGCTTCGAGGGATCTACATATAATTTTTTCTGCAATGAATCCTTCTTAAAGTGCTAGGATTGTGAATGATTTTAAGATGATGATCAAATATGAATTAATATCTAAATGAATGTCTTTAAATATCAAGATATAATGAATCATCCCACAAACATGTTCTAAATTGGCTCCCAATAGTCTATCTTTTAAAATCTAAGAAAAATGAATTTTGGTTTAGATTCACAGCTCGTAGAATTATCTCAAATATTAAAAATAAATACAGAATACAAAAATAAAGGTCCCAAGATAAAGAGTGATACTAAAGTGTGTAAAAAGGAGTTAATGTCGTATATAAAAATTCCAAAAGCAGCCAAACCTAACATAAAATATACCACATAACACCATGTAATCTACAGAATAAACCCAAAACTACATAAAAATTAACATTAATATACAAATTTCATCATATACATACATTCATAGGTACATTTTTTTTTTACAGTCTTTCTATAAAAATCTCCCCTTTAATGTGATTCAGTTTTTCTAAAAGTCTAATTGTATTATGTTAAAAATATCTAAATACAGCTAGACGGCCATGAAATTTAGCCCTTGGACGTATGGCCGTGAAACAGAAGGCACTCAGAAGATCAAACCGTGATAGAATATCTATTGGAGAGGCACAAGTGGTGTCAGGTTATAAAACAAAGAGCACTTATAGATCTATCAGTCATAATAACTTCTGCTTGACAGGCAAGCTGGACGTCCATTTCAAGCCTCAGCAGCCTGTTAAATCAGTTTCAATTCTCTGGTAGAATTTAGGTTGTAAAAGAGTAGGAATATCCTGGTATAGACATGTGGGGTCCTCACACCTTTACCTTATTATCTTTATCAATTTCCTTTAACTTTCTGTGGGGCAAGAGGAGCTTAGTACAGCAGGAGTTACTGTATTCTAATTATATCAGAATAAGTGAAGGCTCCTTCCCAAATTTAGAGGATGTTTTGTTTGATTCTTGAAAGTACAAGTAACAGGCATGGATACTGAATGCCATTTCGGTGTTTTGTAGGTAGTGCGCCATTATAGCCTTCCATGTGTAGATCAAATCATCCATCTTAGGTCATATCTTTTCAGTTACAGTGCCATATGAACAACGCATAACAGCTGTTCTGTGTCTCTTTCTCCTTCCTTGTGGACCTGCATTTATTGGACATTCATTCATGAATTCTCATGAACAAAACCCACTTGCTTTTTTAATGAATCAACACAACCTTCATAATCATCAACTAATTCCATTCCTATCACCTATAAAAAGATCTCATATTCCACTTTTCTTGTCCCGCAGAAGAAACTTAATAATCCACATTTTGTCTCATTTGCCCCTCTTTAAAAAAAAGAAAAAGAAAGAAGACCCTTTTTTTTGTTTGTTCAGTATCTCTACACAAGCATATTTATATGTGTATATAGAAACAAGTACCAGCTGCCATACCCATCAGTTGATCATGTGACTGAACTGAGCTCTGTTGATGACCCAAATCCCTAAAAGTAAGAAAAAACACTATTTACTTTTGTCTTGCTATTCTGGTTCTTATGACTTGAAGTTAATGCAAGCCCCACAAGAGTACTGTGATAAGATTTCTGGTTTCAGTTTAGTCAGCTTTGGTCATATACAAAAGATGCTAGCTCTTACTGTCTGCTAGAAGTGTCAGGGATTTGATGTTACTGCATATTTAACTGAAATGTAAAGTATACACCCATACTGTAAGGAATGGGTCACTCTACCATGCAGAACTTACTAATAAAATAATATATCAGTCCCTGTGTTTTCCATGACAGTTGTAGAAATTACCAAGGTTTACCTGTATTTTTTGTTTTCCATGATTCTTGTTGAAATTATGAAAGGTTAACTAGTTTTTTTTCTTCCAAACTATCTTTTTGAGGTGAGCTAAAGTTCAAATGAAACATGATCGATTTGTACTTCGCATTTTTGTTTAATATTTTCTTACTTTTGTTTTCATTACACTGAAGATTTTTAAAGAAAAATCCAAATTCCAATAATGCATTCCAAGCTTATGTCCTTGGAAGAAGCCCCAGCAAGATTAATATATTCAGAATATTTTATCCAAAACACAAGTTGACTTAAACAAATGGTTATTCCATGGAAGGTCATTTCAGTCTTTCGTCACAACCTTTTGAAATTGTTAATTTATCTCGTGAATAACAAATGAGTTTCAGTCTATCAATAAGAGCATCGTTGACAAAATTTGCGAGTTAGAAACAAATATTGAGATAATTTTCTCTTATGTTTTTGAGCTTGTTTTGGAAACTAGACGTCGTTCAGGACAATAATAAAAAGTCGAAAGTTCTTGTATTTTTATACAACTAATTTTATATTTATTTTTGGTTTCTTTTAGTTGTGCTACATTGCTGCTTATGCCAATGTTGTCTTTTAATTTACGTTTATATCTTGTTTTATTTTATTTTGCCTACTTTCCAACTCAATTAAGAAAAGGTTAGTTTTATATTGCATTTGTTTTTGAAATCACCCGGCATTTAGTGAGCAATGTCTTGACATTATATACAACCTTAGTGTAAACATCAACTATGAAGTCAACCTATAGGACAGCACCCTCAAAGGGACACAAAGACTTAAGAGCTATGAACTATGTGAACATAGTTTCATGGAAAGTATGCATTTTCTAGATTGTTAAACATCATTTGGATCATTTGTCTTAGCTATGAAAATGAGCTTAACACAACTATAACTCTAAAATTCCTATTGTGGATAATGAAATCATTCTCAAACCATTTGATAGCTCTTAGATAGTTAGAAATAAGGATTGCACACACTTTAAACTAATACTGTGGGTGGATTGATTTAGCTAGAGAGAGAAAATGCAATTCCTATCTAGGATAGGTCTATAGATTAGCGTCATGTACTATAACTCCAACTAGATATCCACACATCTAATAGAATCTAGATAGTTTGTTATTGTCTTTGTGACTTCAAGCTCATTAAAATTCTTGTCTATCTTCACTTCGTAACATTTAAAATTCTTCTTAGAACTAGAGCACATGAATTTCATCAACTTCATTATGATAAGGTTGAACTATAGGTACACAACACTCGAGTTGTATCATGGTAGACCAAAAAATCTATCAATGTTATTTCAATTGATTTACCTTGAGGTTATCATCTTTATAGTTGTACAAGTTACACTTTAGGATTCACAACATTGGAGCACTAGTGAACATTGTTTGAATTGGATATGTTCTTTACATGGGTTTTTGTAATACACTCTCATGTACAAAAAGTGTCAACATATTCCTTGACATTGTAGCATAGGTCCATCTACACTATCTTCTTTAGGTATTAGAGTAAAAGGGTTTAAATTCATTAAAATTTATATGAATTCACAATAGGAACCTCTATTCAAAAAAATAACATTAGTATACTTGAGAACACCAAAGGTGCACCAAAAATGTAAATATTTTCTCTTGAAGAAAGGGTGAATGATTAACTTCTACACAAATCTTTATTAGGTATAGCTATAGTTTCTTTAGTTTCCTTACTTTTATATTTTTTTTTATTTTTTTTTACCTACTTTCCCACTCAATCAAGAAAAGGTTCGTTTTACATTGCATTTTTTTTCAAATCATAAGGCATTTAGTGAGCAATCTCTTGACATCATATGCAACCATAGTGTAAATACAAACTAGGAAGCCAACCTACATAACAACACCCTCAAAGGGACATAAAAACTTAAGATCTATGAGCTATTTAACATATTTCCATAAAAATTATGTATTTCATAGATTGTTAAACATCATTTGGATCATTTGTCTTAGCTATGAAAATGAACTTGAAAAACCTATAGCTCTAAATTTCCTATTGTGGATAATGTAATCATACTCAAACCAATTATTATATCTTAGATAGTTAGACATACAGATTTCACACACATTAAACTAGTACTATGGGTAGATTAATTTTTCTAGAGAGAGGAAACCCACATCCTCTCTAGAAGATGTCTATAGATTAGTATTATGTACTATAAGTCCCAACTAGATATAAACATATCTAATAGAATCTAGATATTGTGTTATCATCATTGATACTTCAAGCTCATTAAAATTTGTGTCTACATTCACTTCATAACATTTAGAATTCTTCTTAGAACTAGAGCACATGAATTTCATCAACTTCATTATGATAAGGCTGAACTATTAGTATACAACACTAGAGGTGTATCATGGTAGACCAAAAAATCTATCAATGTTATTTCAATTGATTTACCTTAAGGTTATCATCTTTATAGTCAAGTACAAGTTTCACTCTAGGATTCACACCATTGGAGCTCTAGTGAGCATTGTTTGAATTGGATATGTTCTTTACATGGTTTTCTATAATACACTCTCATGTACAAAAAGTGTCCACATATTCCTTGATAATGCAACATAGGTCCATCTACACTATACTTTTTAAGTATTAGAGTAAAAGGATTTACATTCATTAAAATTTATATGAATTCACAATAGGAACCTCTATTAAAAAAATAACATTAGTATACATGAAAACATCAAATGTGCACCAAAAATGTAGATATTTTCTCTTGAAGAAAGGGTGAATTATTAAATTCTAGTTATACATAGTTTATTTAGCAGACTATGAACAATGAAAATCTCTGGTATACATTAAATCTACACAAATTGTCAGTAGGTATAAGTATAGTTTCTTTAGTTTCTTTAGGTTTATATTTTGTTTTATTTTATTTTACCTACTTTTCCACTCAATTAGGAAAAGGTTACTTTTACATTGAATTTGTTTTTTAAATCATAAGGAATTTAGTGAGAAATCTCTTGACATCATATGCAACCTTAGTGTAAATACCAACTACAAATCCAACCTACACAATAACACCCTCAAAGAGACACAATGAATTAAGAGCTATGTGATATGCAAACATAGTTCCATAGAAAGTATGAATTTACTAGATTGTTAAACATCATTTGGATCATTTGTCTTAGCTATGAAAATTAACTTGATAAAAATATAACTCTAAATTTCCTAGTATGGATAATGTGATCATTCCCAAACCACTTGTTAGCTCTTAGATAGTTAGACATAATAATTGCACACACATTAAACTAATACTATGGGTGGATTAATTTCTCTAGAGAGAGGAAACCCACTTCCTCTCTAGAGCATTTCTATAAATTAGCATCATGTACTATAAGTCCCAACTAGACATTGACACATCTAATAGAATCTAGATATTGTATTATCATCTTTGTGGCTTCAAGCTCATAAAAATTCTTGTCTACATTCACTTCATAACATTTAGGGTTCTTCTTAGAACTATAGCACATAAGTTTCATCAACTTCATTATGATAAGGTTGAATTGTTGGTATAAAACACTAGAGTTGTATCATGGTAGACCAAAAAATCTATCCATGTTATTTTAATTGATTTACCTTAAAATTATCATATATATAGTTCTACAAGTCGCACTTTAGGATTCACACCAATCAAGCATAATTGAATATCAAGTTTGTATTGGACATGCTCTTTGCATGAGTTTTGTAATACACCCATGTACAAAATGTATCCACATATTCCTTGAAAGTGCAACATAGGCCCATCTACACTATCTTCTTTAAGTAGTAGAGTAATAGGCTTTGTAGTGTATAAAAATGTACACCTTTACATTTTCACACTATGTTTGCATTCCCTTAATAAATTGGACTTAATTAAACTTCTAATTACCTAAGATATGCATTCCAAAGATTTATTATTCCCCTTTTTGAAAGGGAAACCTATATTAAACCATTGCTAACATTAATTAAAACACCTTAGAAATTTTTTGTCCTAGTATTATGTCCTAGGACCCATTCGCCCAAGGGTGAATGAGTTCCCTTTAAGTGCTAGGACCCAATTTTTAATATGTTTTTGGTGGCATTTTAATGATTCAAATTTAAGTTTCAAGCATCATCTTATGGAATCTAATTTTTAGGGAATTATATAAACACCTATAAATACATAGTTATTTTATCAATTTAAATCATTTATCACTAAGACACATTATCAAGAGTTCACAAGAGAAAATATTATTGTTAAGAGCATTGAAGAGTAGATTTATTAGTCATCCGCAATAGCAATCAAGAGCATATCACTATGTCAAAATCCATGTGTGTTCATATCATGTTTTGGAGCTAACATTGTGATGTAGGTTTCAAGCATTCAAGTGTCAAATCAAGAAATAAATCAAGTCAATTCAAGAAAGATCAAGATCCTTAGAGAGATGTCTTAGACTTTATTCCTCTAAGGGTAGCCATTAAGGGTTTGGTGAGTTGTAGCATAGCTTTGTTCATTCATCAATTCCTTCTATTTATCATTATTTTATCATCAAGGTTTAATTACCAAATCGGGGTTTGACCAAGGCAACCCCTATTCACCTAAAAAAATTCATTTTTCTTCTCTCTTTCTATGTATAGATTTATAGGTGAAGAAGGATTGAAAATTTTAATCAAAAGAGAATTTTTGTAAAGCTGTCAAAGTTGTCAACATTGTTGTCAAGCTACAAAAACTTACCTATAGATTTTATTTCTGGCTTTTCAACAGTCAAACCTAGAGAAATCAAAAGCTTAGATCTAGGATCTAAGGGCTATAAAAGTAGATTTTGGACCCCTGTACAGAGACCCATTCACCCTAGGGTGAATCTATCCTTCAACAATGTTCAAAACCCACTTTTGGTGCTAGGCACATACAACTCTACCCTTTTCAAATATGATTGTAACTTTTTTTTTGTTTCTCTTATCATAATAATCCACATTTCAAGTATTAGGTCATACAATTGAGCTTTCTAATGAAATTAAATTTATCTCCCAAAATAACCAATTAATCATTTTTTTCATAAGAAAACAACAAACCTTCCTAATAGGGTTGACTCATGCCTCAAAGTTGAAATTCAATCTTATCCTTGGGAGATCTCTTTCTCTAATGAAATTAAGGAAATGGTGTGTTTGAGGTGTCCCATTTTTGTGAACTCTAATATCACCCCCCCTTTTTCAACAATTTCATTTTGGTTAGGTACCCCTTTTTCCTATATTTCATTTTTGTGAACCTGACATTCTACATCATAAATTTTGTCACACTTTATAAGCATCATAAAGTATATCCCCTCTCGATGGTCATGTGTTTCCATCAACATAATGTAGTTGTAAGGAAAATAATGCATTTCATGTGCACTGATATACTAAGACACCATTAACCCTGTTTATACATTGTTATTCATTTCTTCCTTCTTATGTATTTTTTCAACATATACAGGGTATCATTTTCTTTCGTATGCTCTTATAAATCTTGAACCATAACCAAGATGCACTCAAAGTATTGGAAGTTATACACATTTAATTGTTGTCTCCATACAATTACTCAACCATGTAACTAAAAACTAGGTCAAAGACATTCGTAAGTCTATCAAAGTGTAGACTTGTGATGTAACCATTCTCCAACTTTAAAAATAGATCTTTGATCCTAAAATCCTACAAATCAATCAATTAAATGATAGCCATTGATTTCATATTGAGTGGTAACATATGAAACCTTAACCTATCTAGCCAGTTAAGGGGCCAGTTTTCCAACAAGAGTGACCCCCTTAAGTGGTCACTTAAGTGATCCTTGACCATTGATACCAAGTCACCAAGAAAATATAACATAAAGTAAACCTTGGATTGACAACCTTTGCAAAAGATAAACCCGAGGTCTTTAGGGTATAAGATAATTTTAGGATGTTATTTCATGAGGTGTAGAGATCTTAACAAAAACTTGTGAAATGATCCTTAATAACCATCATAATCAATGATGATCATAAATGCATTTCATGAAATGAGTCAAGGTATTAATGATAACTTTATGAATGACCAAGGAGGAGATTGTATGGTAAGTCTAGATCCAAGACTTGGAATATTTTTTTTGAATGGTAGGTTTGACTCTCACAGGAAGTGTGATTAAGCCCATGGGTGAGCACTCAACATTGTCATAGACCTTGATAATAATTTTTTATATTTATCTATGCAAGCTTCAGATAATCCTAGTGTTGATACAAATTTTAAAGTGCATACATTCAAATCTTATGCACCATCTACCAAGACTGATCTAGTTTTGTGTTTATTAATGTATACCTCTAGGTGCAATGGGTCATTATGGTTTGGTTTTTGCATGGAAAGATCTTGCTCAGAAAATGTGGCATGATGGCTGGTGGCTAAGTATGCTACAGTGGCCTAAAATTGATTGGCATTTACGTCAGTGTGCATGAATGTCTCTTGTAAATATTTTTTTATAATTTCCCTATGCTCAGCAGATATGTGAAGCAACTCCAAAATGGATATTTGTGTAGGAGTCTTTCCTAGATGGTCAAGGAGGTTATATCTGATTTTTGGTGGTGGATTGGAAGCGGTTCCTTGTAAGGTCGCTTTGTCTCTATGAGTGGTAATGACACATTCAAATTTTTTATTAATGGTAATGGTATCAACACGGTCATCAAAATATTGAATGTGATGGATGATATATTCAAATGAGTCATTGGTATAATTAAAATTGTTATTGGTATTATTCCCTGGACCAGAGGCTTTTCCTTTTCCATGGTCTTGTAAGGGGTTCTTGAATATGGTATGGTCAACATTTGTTTTACCTTATGAACTATCCACTGATATGTCCCCTTGTTCAATAAGGTCTTGGATAAGGTTCTTAAGTGTCAAACATGATGATTTTGTATGTCCTTCGCCATGGTGGTATTCATAAAATTCATTTTCATTCCACCAATTTGGTTTGACTCATGTTGGTGCATATAGTTTAATGTTAGAAATTTTAATGATGTTAGGTTGCATAAGTGGTGCAGTGGCACCTACAACCATGTTTCAAATTTGAAATGATGATATGTAATAAGGTGACTCTTGGGGTGTCTATAGGCCATTTAAGGAGTGTTTAATGTTTGTTGGTATCAAATAAGGTCTAAAAAGATCATTTATTTTGTAACAAGGTGTGTTTTGAGTCATTATTAATTAGGAGTCAAAAGTTGCAAACAAGGTGTAATGTTATTAAGACAAAATTGTAAATTTGCAACTTGTTAGGAATTTGAAAGTCATTAGAGGTTTAAAAGGTGGTTATAGCCATTGAATTTTGTTGGTTAATGTGATTTCAGTTCAAATAAGCCTTCCAAGGCTCAAGAAATTTGTGGGCGATGATCTTAAGAACTTTCTACATTAATACAAACTTCTTTGGGCTTGTATAGACCCGTACAACTAGCCAATGCTTTAAATATTGTTGTATATGATGGTGGCTCATGTTAAATTTCATATGCACCCAATTTGAGGCTCTAACTTAGTGTTTGGAGGGAGATATCTTCTATTTTTTGAAGTCTGCCTGTAGATCACCATTAGAGGGTTTGATAGGTGTCCAAATGGGGTTTTAGGCATCCCACCTATTGTATAGTCCCTGTGTTTGGGTGGGATGGCTTAAATAAGGGTAGATAATATGTATAAGTATATTTGTGGTGTATGGAGGTGAGACATTTGATGTAGGGTGAAGAACTAGCACTGAAAATTGTGTTTTCCCTTATGGAAATATGGAACCAAAGTAGTGTTTCAACAAAGTGCTGATGAGATAGTCTGTGTGATAGTATTTTGTCCTTAAGTAGGGTATTTTTGACATGTTTAATTCATTGTTTGTGCTTCGTAAGCCCGGTTATGTTTATTTTCAGGAAAACCCTAGATTCTTGTGTGGAAATGAGGGTTTATTGGGATAGTGAAGTAAAAGCCATAAATTCACAAACAGCTTGTGAAATTGGAATTTTGGGGATGTAATTAGTGATTGACCAAGGATTTTCTATGTACAAGGTGATTGGAGGATAATTTTTTTTTTTAAATAGGACTAATTCTTATAGCCTTTTTGCAAGGCAATTTGATGATTCTCTATGTTGGTGCAAAGGAACCTTGTGTGATTGATTGGGGAATTGTATTTGGGGTCTGAGTGGATGCTCAATTGATGTTGAGTTGGTCTTTTGTGGCCTTCTCTAAAAGATAATCCTATTTTTTGATATTTGGAGGCTAGAAGCAATAGGTGTTGTCTTGGGCATATTTAGTGAATTATGTTTTGAAGGTTGAATCCTTCTTGAAGTCTAGTCATTTTGTTCTAATTGTGAGTTCTCCACCTTGGCTCTACATCGATAAGATTCTTTCAAGACTCCACCTCAATGGGTTCCCTAATGGTGTGTATGAACCAACACTTGTGTAGAGCGCAATAGTGTGTTGTGTATCAAAAAGAATGGTTTCATCATAGATTGTTGAGTAATTATTTGAGATATGATTATTATGTGGTATAAAGAAATAACTTTATGAAAGATAGTAGACATGCAATTTTTATGAGAACAATATAATTTTAACTATGTATACATGAGACAATGAATTGACATACATTTAAACATAAGAATATAAATTATACTATATATGATCTTACAAATATGTTTGTACATAGCATTAGCAATGGAGCTAAATTTAGCTACTATTATTATTGACATATCATTGAGTTCACCCAACAAGAAGGTATTTTCTCTAACAAAATCTTTCAAGTCAACTTTGGTGATTGTTTATTTTAATCATCCTTGAGCACCACTTGAAAAGTATGAAAATGAGAGGGTGAAGAGAAATTTCTTGAATAAAACTCATTTGATTATAGTCTCAGTATTAATTTCTACTTCCTAGTTGAACTATAGCATATATAAGTCCTTTGTATACATACCAAGAAGGTTCATGGTTGGTTCTTCAAAAGCAATAGAACATAATGTTTCTATATGATCTACTAGCTTTAGTTGAAATAAATTTATGCAACTACAATTGAAAAATGTAGCTTTTCACTTTGAACAATGTCATGTTTGATCATCATTTTGCATAGCTTTTTTTACATTATTTTCCATCTAACTCAAGGGAATATTATGGATATATAAATTAATTTGATCTTATGAATCGTATAGTTTCTTTTACAATGCATTGGATAGTTTGACTTGCGTGCATCTAAAGGTTATGTAATTGATGAGATAACACCATTCTCATTCTTTTTAAACCAAGATTTTAGTTTTTGTGTCTCTTTTATGCTTGGGTCTATAAATAAGTGGGTACTAGCCAAAGTGCTTATGACATTTCCATTATACTCAGTGAGACACCCTTTTTTATTGCAAGCACAACACCATGATGCAAGTGATCCATTTCTTGGATTTGTGCACCTTCCTTTTGAGTATTTGTACCTTATAAAGTCACATTAATAGTAGAGGAGGATAAATCCATTAACCTAATTCTCCTTTTAAGAATTTTTTTCCCATCCCTCCTTATGGTGAAGATCAAGTCTACACATAACTATCTCAATAATATCAACAAGACAATTATTGGTGATGTTCATAATGCCATTAACGGATATGAAAGAGAACTAATTTTTTGGAATTGCAAGGTCATCTTTAGAGAGAAAGCTTGGAATCATCTAGTAAATAGTTTTCAAGTTGGCTATTAAGTTTTTCATACAACCTATTAATAGTCTTAATAGTCCCACTAGATATTGTATATATAGCTCCAACCTGAACATTCATGTAATGAAGATCTGCAACTTTATTGAAGCAAGTGACATATTTTAGTGTGCTCACACTCTATAAAATTAAATGAAAAAAATTACCCTCGTCTCTTTTGTATGTTGGATTGGTACATTTAAAGTTTTTCATGGTAACACAACCCTTTATAAGCCACCTTGTCTAGAATATATTCAAATTTCTAATATGAGTAATAGTGGATGAAATCTCTTTCCTTTGTGGGGATGAACATATTCCAAACAACACCCTTCAAGAAGGGTATTTCATAACTCTTTCATTCTCATCTAGACTTGTACATGGATCAATCGAGCTCGTAGCAGGTAGTTGTTGGGCTTGTTCTTCAAATAGATAGGTGTGATGACCAATGATATCATGGTGCAAACATGTGATTTATATTTTTGAGATGGAAATCCACCTATAGGAATAAATTTGACATAATGGGTTTAAGAATGGTAATTTATAACCTATCAATCAACAATTTTTAGAATATCATTTAAAGATGGTGGCTCACCTTGAATTGTAAATAAAAAGGAAATTGTATTTTTTGAAGTTTAATTATAGATACCTTTTGGAGTTATTTTGAAGTTATGTAGCAATTGTATTTTTTCAGAAGTGTAGCTTTTTGCTTATGAACTCTATTAGAGAGCTATATTTTAAAGTGATTGGCCAATTCAAGGCCATGCCTAAATATGAAAATATCTAGTGCTTGTATATGTGGTTGCAAGTGTAGGTTTATATCATTGGTCATCTTTATTACATTGCTAGTCAGAGAATACATTCTCATGAGATAGCTAATTATTCCTAGTAAAAGTAAATTACACATGATAACTATGGTGTCCTAAATATGAACTATATAATTGTACATTATGAAGTAGAAATTGAATGTGAAGTTGAAACCGCATAATTTACTCTACTATATATCTAATACATTTTGAAGAGAGAATTTAGTTGATAAAAAGAATGTACCATGGGTTAAATTTTAAAAATATAGTAATACCTATCAATTTGTTTGTTTTGAGGATTTATAGCAAGATAGTGGCTTACAAAAGTTAACCCTTTGCATAATTAAGAAGAAGAAGAAAGGGTAGTGAGCAAAAAAATAAGAAACTTCTATATAATTTGCAAGTAGTGCATAAGTTGGAAAATACATTTACTTTTCTAAGAGTAAGTATAAAAGTGGGTTGGAAATAGGGAATGTAAGATTACCACATTATTATTAAGAGAAAAAAAATTAAGGAGTGTATGTAGAACAAAAAATAATTATTAACAAACACATTTGCCACTAATTATCAATGTAGTGAAAAAAATAACGATAGCTCTTATTTGTTAAAAATTTTGTAACTGATTGTTAGAGAATAATTAATAAAATGTAAAGAAGGAGGCAACTGATGAGAAAAAATATAAAATTAGAAGTTAAATAGCAAGTGTTGTTAATCTTTGTGAAAGTATAGTGACTGAAAGTGAAAATTAATAAAAAAACAC
Source organism: Sequoia sempervirens (assembly GCA_007258455.2). Taxonomy (NCBI): domain Eukaryota; kingdom Viridiplantae; phylum Streptophyta; class Pinopsida; order Cupressales; family Cupressaceae; genus Sequoia; species Sequoia sempervirens. The sequence goes on along the minus strand of VDFB02270651.1, from coordinate 680,877,299 downwards.
TTGTAAAGAATGCACAAACCTTGAAGATAATATGACTAATTTTATGGGGAGTACTTTCTTGCTACTATTTTGAGGATTTTTCAAGCTAGCCCCTATATTAATATTTGAAAACAAAAACTTACTGCTTGCATAAATCTTAAATTGTACATATTTCATTTGCAATAGTTTGGATTTTGCCTCATGATTCAAGTGTAAATACATTATAACCAAGGATTATAAATACCAATAAAATTTTGTAATATTAGTTGAAAGGCTTAACCTAAACCACGCTATTTTTTATTTTACAAACAAGAAAATGTGATATATTACAAATTACCTAGATTTTTTTTTTATTATATAAGCAGGGAAAGGGCCCTGATCCCATAGAAACAAAAAGAGTTGAAGCAAAAAAAATGAGATAGGTTGGGAAATAACACCAGACACACCCAACAAAATAACAATCAGACTATATACTATTAAGTAACCATATGGTTCTTGCAGGCCAATTTAAAAGTATTTGCATCCACATGATCATTATAAGTAATAAAAAACATAAGCATACCACAGAATAACCCAAAACGTGGCACATAGGCTAGATAAGAGATTAACCATAAACAAGCAAGTCCTAAACCAAAGCATAGCTAGCATAAAATAATAGTCTGGTACTATCATCTAAAGAAACTTGAGTTTTAGAACAACCATTAAACCAAATAAAAAAATAGAGCATCAAGACAACCATTATTTTGCATTTGTAATCAACTCCTAGTTGTCTCCAATCTGAGAGAAAAATTCCCTTCAGTCTAGGGCAGCTTCATTTTCCAAGTCCTTCATGTCTTCATACCTAGCATGTCTCCATACCTAGCTAGTTGTCTTGGGGCAACTAGCTAGATTTGTTAAGGCTACATACCTTTCTAGTTCTAGAATGTGTCTTGCAAGTGCACATTCAGAGGTTCTTGGTGTAACCTTGTTTATGTTTTTTCCAAGACTATAAGATAAAATATTAAAAAGATTTCATGTTGTCTGGAACTTGTTATATTAGAGAAATATCTTTTGGAAATCAAAAATATCATTGAATAAATGATGCCAATATCTTCATTGGATATAATTTTGCTTTAAAGATCAATAGATAACTTTGAAAATATTTAAGAACAATGGGACAAGTATATTGTTTTTATAATAATATGTAAAGATTAAACAATCTTTAGATTCAAAAAATATGACTTAACAAAGCCTGGAAAATTTAATTGGTTGTAAAAATGTTAATACAAAATTAGTTAAATGAAACCTTAGTACAACTATGGTAATATTCACCTATGAGACAAAAGCATGGATGATGTGGCCATTTCCTAGTGCAACATGGTTGTTAGCAATAAAACCAATTATTTTAGACCTTATTTTGTAAAACCAATAGATAACCACCCACTAAACAATGGAAAAAGTATAGAGAGCTAGAAACTTATATTTATTATGGAAAAGGAATTTGTTAGCTATTTAGAGAGATCCTATGATCTACTAAGAATTTCACATTAAATTTTCATGCTATATCCCATGATTCAATGAATAGTAGTGTGTTGATACTCTTTGCCATCTTACTAACTACAATAGAAAGGAGGAAACAAGAATGAAGATTAGTGTAAGAAATGGAGCCATGGAAAATGAACCCACTGAGGAGAAAGTATTGAATAGTTGGATTGTGACTTAGTTGAGAAAGTTAGTCCCAATAGCTGAAAAAAATTACAGTTGTGGAGCTAAAAGAAATTATTTTACCATTGTGAAGATCGAGATCCTTTGTACCTCCTCTTCCTACGTATAAGTTAAATATACGATGACAAATTTATATATTGAGTGAAACTTCTAATGAGAAGATGCACTATTTTTTTATATTTTTCTTCTTTATGTTCAGTTAATATACATTAATGTGATTTTTTAAATATGAAATTTAGTTTTATTTGTTGAAATTGATGTTAATCTAGTTTGGGGTTGAGAATAGTATGCCATAGAATTTAACAAAGATTAATATGTTCTATTGTTAAATTAACTTAACGAATTGCAGGGAATGTATGTATAAAAAAGCTATTATTGAAGGACGCATATATCATTGATTATTGGTATAGTTAAAACAATACTTATAACTTCTACAATGTGGCAATGAGTCCAAGTATTTGTAGGAATCCATGACATTTATTGTTGGATGATAAGTAATTCAAATGAAATGGGGGAAATGATGTAATAAATTTGAGTAATAGTACTAACTATAATTAGCCGATAGGCTATATATTGTATGAAATTTTGGTGGAAACCTGTCTCACACTCCCATGAAACCAGTTTACCAGGCTATTTGCAATGGAAAGTCCTCTGAAAATAGTTTGATGGGATTGCTAGAAATGCAAACTAATCATTTTTTTTGCTGCATTAAATGGTCCAAACCAACTTTCAAGTCTATTAAATGAAGTGCATGGATATTTTTGTTGAATAAATGAATCATAACTGCAAAAAAATCCTTCTTAGAAGATCTTGTTTCCTATTGACAATCCTTTCGTTTAGTTGGAAATTGCAATTATGTATTCTTCACCGCATCTACAATTTTTTATCTTTTTTCACCGCCTCAACTTTCACCGCCTCAATTTTCCTACATATAAACTGCATACTATACCAAAAAAAATTACCAACAATTTGCTACATTTGCAGAGAAACACATTGAACAAAGCTTGATGGAGACAAGGAATAGCAAAGAATTTCTATAGTGTTCGAGAAGAATTCATGGTACTATTCTACTAGTTACCATCTAAAATTTTAGTATTTTTGCTTTCACACCTATATTTAAAATGTACACTCACCAATTTAGCCAAGCATAAGAAAAACAACATAATTCTTTACCATTTACTTGGAATATTTCCTCTGATTTTTATGCCCAAAGCCCTCTCCAATTTAGATATAATAGCCTAATTTGGTACAGGTTTCTCACTCTCATACTCCTGAACCACCTGAGGCCTCTCATTTATACACTTCACCAATTCAGCTTGGCTCATTTTTTGCTCAAGTTGAGCCTTCTGAATAGTCTGCCAAACTTGAGGTGAAATCTTCTATAGCACGGCCGATTTGGTCTCCTCGTCGAGCTTTTTAGAATCAATGGTAGGCTGTTACTTCTTGTTCTATCTATCATCAAATTTCTTTAGGGTGGGGTAGATTCTATAAAGGAAACTCGTGGAGTTTTTAAAACAATACAAAAATTCGGTGACAAAAGTGTAGAATATGATCCAGCAAAGAAATTAGTCAAAGCTTCTGCCCAAAGACATGCAAAAACCCATGTTCATGATACTAAGAAAGACTCTCCAAAGTTCCTTGATGAAGATGTCACGAAAGAACCAAACCCACATAACCAAATTCTCATCGCCCCCTAGATTCTTCGTCTCAATGGAACAAGCCTTCTCATAGTCTAAAAAAATAAACAATAGCTATCTAAAGCTTTCAAGAAAAAGAAATGCATGCATCTTCCAGTTGTCTGCTCAATGTGGTTCCATTTGTTATAAATTAATAATTACGTTGGGTTGTTCAATGTCTTGGTTCGGGTTTATCTCTACTTTTTGTAACATTTGATTTCTTATTGTTTATTTTCTTTGATACATGTGCATTTTTTATTTCAAATAAAATAAATTGAATCAACAGCTGCCTTAGCAATAGAGAAAAACCCCTAATCTACACCGTTACCTATCTTATTCGACAACATTCTTTGCATTAAGATAAACAAATATATTATTTAGCCCTTTTGATTTTAGTGAATACTTTAGTGATTGATAGGCCAAAGAGTGGTAGCTAAAAACATTTTGAATTTTTCAAAACTGAGAATTAGATTAAATATGAGTAGAAAGAATAGAACCCAACTGTTTATTTTGAACACAATTGACATTTGTCAAAAGAGGAAAAATGCGATTATATCAAATGTGGGAGTGTAGGAACAAAAAGTACCTCAGCATTAGAGGCTATCATTTTAAATGGCTCAATTGTTTGATTGTCTTCTTACACATATTACTAGAGCACCAATAGCTAAAAGGTTCATGTTAAATTTATCACATGTTACATTTGGTTTTTGTTCTTAGATTTCATAAATAGGGGTGAAATCCATTGAATTCAAAGATTTATAATCCAAATTTGTTTTTCTTTTTACATTTTATTTCGTAGGTTTTTTCTCCTAACTTTTGTGAAGAAAAAATTACTATAATGTAATATAATGCATTTCCAATTAATTATTCACCATTGAATTTAAGGATACATTTTTTTTGAAATCTATTAATTTCTTAAATTTATTTTGTTGATTTATTTATAAATTATAAGTTCTTAAGAGTTTATTATGCTGGTTTGTTTCTTATTGATCATTAATTTTGCATTATTAAAATTAATTTTTTTATCAAGTATGTTTTTAATATAAAGTGGAAAAAACTGTAATAATTTATTTACAATTTGAATTTTAATATTTAACCTTTTTGATTGTTGGTTTAATATTAGCACATTTCTCTAGGAATTTTCATATTGCATAATTTTGCATATCTATCTGAAATAAAGTGTGTAAATTGTGATGTATTATGCTTTTCTTTATTTTTCTTACATTTGAATTATAAACATATACATTTTGATGCATTGTTTTGTATTGTATTTGTTTACTTTGTATTGCATATTTTAATACAATTTTATATAAATATGATTAGTTTGTGGCTATATCTTTCAATTTTGACTTGTCCACTACTTTTTCAATTGTTCAACGAAATATATCCTCATCTTATGTATGTATTTCAAACTTTTTATTACAAACTCATATAAACACTATATAGAGAAAACTTCATTCTTTTTGTTTGTGTTGATCATTGAATGCTCTTCGATAGTCAAATGTAGATTGTCTTAATTATAATTAATTATATCTAGAATATATAAATGTTTTATTATTTTTTATTTAAAATTGAAGGATATGATAATATGAGTTGATTTACTGTAAAGAAAGAAAGTGCCAACTTCATTTGCATTATGGGTCCGCTAACTTTTTCTTTGATTGTGTAGGGAAAATAAAAAAGAAACAGGGAAAAAAAGTACCAGTGGCATTTTATACTAACACAAGGAATCATCAAACATAGAGTCAACACAAGTTGAAATAACAACAAATTTGTCATTCATTAGTTGGACATTAATGATGAAATCTCTCTAAGACTTTGGCGTCGGGCATTCATCTTCAAGATAATATTGAGCTGGCCTAGCTTGACAAGGCACTGCAAGTGGAGGAAGGCTAGATTACTGTAATGGGCAAGAAAGCTAAAATCTCTAGGCCTTCTTTTGACATGACTCTCTGTTCCCACAAGAAAAATGCTAAATGTAAATCTTGAAGAGTCTTGTTTTGGAGCTGGTTTTTGGGTTGGTTGTAGGCTATATTTTATACAGTCATGTTCATGTTTGTAAAGGGTTTCAGGTCCCTTCAAAACCTGTTTTAACCTTTATCAAAAACAACAAATTTGTCATTCAATTGTCAATCTAAAAAATATATAATAGAGACATATTGTATATTTTGCAAATCATGTAAATCTTTCATTCAATTTTAAAACTTTCCACATATGTATTACAAACATTTTGTATTTAATGCAAACAAGAAAGTATATATTTAACAATACACTTCTTTTAGATGTTTATTTCTATATATTTTTCTATCGGCGTAACCCTTGCACCCCCTTGGTGCAAGTGCTAGTTATCTATAGATAGGGTTGATGCAAGAAGTTGGGTCCACAAAAAGCTCAAAAAGTGGAAGTGTTTTTGTTGTTTTTCAACATTTGTCACATTGGACTGGAGATTTTAGGCACTTACACAATGAATCTTAAAAAAATTCAATACTATGAAATTTAGCATTTTGAATATAGTTTCCAAATATGTAATTTATTGAAATACCCTGTTGATAGAAATTAAATTTTCATAGGGATGTATAAAAACCATTTTTTAAGTCTTTTTTTTACCATACCATGCACGTGTACATACACCACTTTTTGACCCAAATAAAAGTATTTTGCTAATTCCTTTTGGGGAAAGAGAGCTAACAACATGAAGGTTGATTGGGATATTTTTTTGTAATATTTTTTATTGAATTTTTATTGTCCTTAATTTCTATTTTTAAAAATCAACGTGTATAGACAACTTAATTGGGCCTAAACTAAATATTTTTTGAATTTTTTTTCATTGTCTAGAGAATTATTTGAATATTGATGCCATATATTTTTTTTTACAAGAAACTTAACCAAAAAAAGTTATTATAAAACAAAAAAAAGCCTAATATTTCAAGTTTAAGGACTAGTTTGCTTAGAAATTAATTAAAAATTAACAAATATAATCCAATCTTAATAAAAATTATATATTTAGAAACTAGACATCATTTTCTCTAATGGGTTTTAATTTCATAGATTGATTTAGAAAAAAATTCCATCAACCATATTGCCAAAGTTGGACATTCCTCTTGAATCTACCTTAGTTTTTTAGTTGTCTAAGTCAAAGGCTAAGGGTCGGGTTGCCAAGCCTTTCTCGAGCCTAAAATTGAGTTTATATGTGGGTTGGAGATTCAAATTTTTAATGTGTACACGTTATTTAAATAAAACACGTACGCATTACCTATTTACCCATTGGGTAAAGGTAAAGTGTACACATTCCTGAAATAGAACACGTACACGTTTTATAATGCATACATGTTTCTTATTTAGTCATTTTTTCCCAATTTGGAAAATATTGATAGAGCACATTTTTTTTGCAACATTCATTTTCTGTAGTACAGTCTGAAAGCACCATTTTCTACATTTTTCATTGCAATGTTGTCTTGTGCAATCTCGTAACAGGGAATATTCTATTCAAATTATTGGAAGAGACAAGTGTAGGTTGAATTTTTTGAAGTGGAATCAAGTACAAGAAAATTTTACAAGAAGATTTGGAAAAAAGAGAACTTTGGACGTATTCATGATGTTTTTGTACTTCAAAGTTTATAAAAGAAATGACCTCCATACTGTATAGTTTTATTTGAATATTTGAAGGAGATAGCAATTTGAAAATAGATTAAGAATCATTTATTTTGTTATCAAAGAAGGTTTGGTAACCATGATATCAAAGCAAAGGCAAAGAAAAAAATGTAGAAAGTTAATGAAACCTGAAGAAATTCAAACAAATAGAGAAATGGAGGCAAAAAGACAAAGAGATAGATGAGAAATGATTCATCAAATGAAAATTTTGGAAGCATCTAGTTCAATGAATGTTGAATAGGAAACCATGAAGGATGAGATTGTAGAAGAGGGGGATTCACTACTCATGAGTTCTCTTCATTTAGAGAGTATCATGGGGTGAACTACCGTAATCTACCTCAAGGAACAACAGCGAGAGTTTCAAAATTGAAAAGAGTAGGTCATAGAGATTTTCTAGACAAACTGACAAGCTTTCAACCAAAGGATGTTAGCGTTGGATATGGACAAAAGCATGGTGTGCTGGCATCTTGTACAGACCAGAGAATGAGTTTATCACATAAAATTCCTAAAGGACTACTTCTACTCTGATTATTGAGAAATTACAAAATGTGATAAAGTAATAGAAAGTGATAGAAATGAAGTAAACTGAAATGGAAATGATAGAGATAAGAAAAAGAAAGGAAAGAATATGCTCACGACTACACAAGTGATGAAGCCTCCCATACATGAATGTCTTCCAGACCTATATGCATGATGTTTGGAGAAAATGTTGGGGCTGTATAGGGGTTTTCCTTAGTTGAACCCTCGTTTTGGTGTTCCCACCTCCATGGACATCCAAGAAGATAGAGAGAAAAAGAGAAATGAACAAAGCGTGTGGTGAAAGAAAAAATTGCTCAAGAGTAGAACCCGCACCACCAAGTAAGTGTGTGATAAAAGCAATCCCAACTCGAGGAGGAGAACCTGTATCACAAAAGAGGTGATAAAAGCAATCCCTGCTCAAGGAGGAGAACCCATATCACAAAGCTAAAATGAAATAGAAAGGGGATATGGAATCCCAAGATGCTCACAAGCATAAGGAAAAGGAGATAGAGATGAAAGAGTGTTGCAAAGGGTGTTGTGAGAGCTTGAAAGTGATTGAAGCTTGCTATATCAAGCTATATGGAGTTCTGCAAGCAAGAGTGAGATGGTAGGATGAAGCTAGAAGCAAAAGAAGAGTTTTTGAGAGGTTAGAAGATACAAATGAAGTGAAAAGAAGGAAGGAAAAGAAGCTTCTTCAGCCGTTACAAGGCGTTCCTGGCTGTTACCACTGACAAAAGATGAAGACAAGTGGCAAACATACACGAAAATGGTTGTTTGAAGGTTGAAACATTGTAGGATACTAGTGTGCCATGCAGACATCTATGCACCGCACTAGTGTCTTGGCACGTCATGCTATAAAATGATGAAATTAGGAAAAGCACCAAGTCCGATGAAAAGCTGACACACAAGGGTAGCTACTGAAAAGGGGTGTTGGAGCATTCTAAGAAGGAAAAAGGCTAATGCAAGGGCTAAAATGAGCCTACTCAAGATGCTAAGGGAGTGGACACTAAAGCGAATCCAAGAATATATGTGAAATTGCAAGGGATCAAATTTTACGATCATACAGAGATGAATGTAGATTATGCAAATGTGGAGATGGTAAATGTGGACTTGAAAATGCAATTATGGAGACAAACCCAACTATGCCTTCAACTTCAACTTTGAATGATATGGAAAGAGCACCTATGCAAATAACTTCAGGTATGTCTTCAAATCCACCTCCCATAGATATGGAAAATTCACCTATTCAAACAATTTATCCATGTATGTCTTCAAACCCAAGCCTTGATAGTAATGATCTTAGTTATTTAGAGGAAGTTGGACACACCATTGATGGTATCAATAATTATAGAGTTGAAACAATGCAAAAACAAAAAAATGATGAAATATCTTATATGAATGCAAATGAGAATGAAATCCCTCCTATTGATGAAAATGAGAATGAAATCCATTTTATATTTGAAAATGAAAATGAAACTCCTTGGATGAATGAAAATGAAACCCCTTGTATGAATGAAAATGAAATTTTTTTTTAACAATTGAAAAAGATGTGCTAGATAACCTTCTTGGGAAAGTTTCTTGGAGACAAATGAAAACTTATGGAAACAGAATATATTGAATGTTTTTTTATAGAAATAAATTAGGCTGAATGTTGAAAATGAGAAAAGTGATGAAAAAATAAGGCATTTTGTAAAACCAAAAAAAAAGATGATTCAATAGAACAAGTCACATCTAGTGTTGCTAATGCTATTGACTAAATTATAAGTAATAAAAGTTGATCTAAAGATAAGAATGCAGCTCACCGTGCAATAACAACTGCTCTAGTTAATAAAGCAACTTCAAATAAAATAATGTTAAGTAAGATTAGTAAATGTATAAAAGTAAATCCTAAAACTTTGATAAGAGTTGATAAAAGAAGATAAAGTATTGAAAAGAATCCAATTAATTAATGTTGGAGTTTTAGTGACCTAGACTCCCAAGGTTAGACATGAAATTAACTAATGAAATCAAATCTTTAATTGAAAAATATTGGGATGATAATATAAGAGTATCACCTATCATTAACGATGCTTTAAAATTAAGGGTGGGTTCCAAAATTCGTGAACCTCATCCAAAGCATCTCTTAGATATGACTCAAACTGAATTATATTAAAAAAATTTAGATGATTCAATCTTACCATTTAATATTAACATAATTCAAAGATCATTTGAAAAATGTAAACCTTGGTATATTAGAATTAATGAACAATTAATCTCTTGTTGTTGTAAGAATTATATACAATTTTGTTATTATTATGATTTTTTTGATATATACGTTACACTTTGCATGCTAACCAAATTATGTAGGACATTTGTGGTATTAATATGCCACCTAAAACAATCAAAGATTTTGTAACATGTTTATTTTGTGAACCCTCTAATGGAAACTTATTTTATTTAAAAGCATGTATTTCTGGAGAATGTGATAGATGTGATAACTTTTCATTGTTAAGAGAATGTATGCATGAAAGTAGTTTAGATGAATTTGGACAACAATTAGTGGATGTAAAAAAAATTAAAAATATTGAGTATTATTTAAAAGATGGAAAAATTGGAAAATGTTATGAGCCAATTGTGGAAAAATTTAGTGCGCATGCATTTATTAAAGAATTTAAAGATAATATTGTACCTAAATATGTTAAACACTCTCAATATGCTCATTGGCTTGATAATCAATTTTGTTTATGTAAAAATGCATTCTGAATTGGAACTATATTGTTAGTGTAATTCCCTACCACACAAACCCCAAAGGACACTATAACATCTAACATTAATGGCACAATTTGTATTTTTAAAATAAAACTAACATGAAATGTACATAAACATACATCACCAGAAATGAAACCATACATATTTATATATCAACTAACTAAGTCCCTTGGGGTTACATGACTGCATTACATTTTGAAAATCTCTACATCATCCCAAACCCATAAGGAAGATAACTACACACACAATTCCATTGCAATCCCATATAAAGAATGAATAAACACCATCCATTACAATACATAAAATTCCTTCACACTTATGAATTTGATTATAAATATTTCCACGGATACAACACCACTAAAGATCATATATTATGAACCAATAAACATATAATAATACAAGAATCAATATACATTACATTTATGATAAGCATCCATCAATGATCATAAACTAATGCCAAATATTACATTCATCACATTTATAATATGAAGATACATCATTCAAGGATTACATCAATACCATAGTGCTTCCCAACATGAAAGGGAATAGTATAGTAACATGTGCTAATACAACTAAAATGAATGAGTAAAATGCATCAAGACTAGTTCCCACTTTGGTATTGTTAGTGATCCAAATCTGCACCCCTTATGTCGAGCTATGAATGAACTTAGCAGGTTTGGATGTAACATGAGACTACTTTTAGGTTGTGGGTGTCCTATTCGAAAGAAAACCTTGAGATTATGGGTTGGCTCCCATTTTTATGCCACCTAACTACTAATTTCTGAGGTAAAGGGTAAGAAGTGCATAAAACATGAACATTAACTGAAAATACCTAAGGTGATACACCAAAAACCAACTAGGACTTGATAACATCCTATCATATTCAAAACAATATCATAAAAATCTATTTACACAACTCATTTTCACATGCTTTTCACATAAATAATTTATAAGAAGGTTTCTAAACATGACTTTTAGAAGGAAACAAGGGTCTCACAACTAACAATACTATTGAATAACACAACTTATAACTTGTTAACATGCATTTTATGCTAAACAGATTCCTAAATATGAGAGAAGTTTGCAAGGAAAGATGAATTTCACAAAACAAATTGATCAATCACTAACAACATACCATGAAACATGAAATGAGAAGGTAATATGCTCTATTTTATTGATTCAAAGTTACTATATAACAGTCCATCTGAGTTCCAATAATGCTCCATGTTGAAAATAACTCTATCACTCTACTGGAAAGAAAGAACCCCCTTCAAATTTTCAAAATGAAGATACTTAAGCAAAACCCCTCAAATCCCCTCACACATGTCCATCTAGAAGGTTCTAGTCGGATGTAGCAATGAGGCCAAAAAAGAACCTTCTAAAATCACTCCAAAAAGTCCTCTAGACAAATAGTCCAAGGTCAAGCCAAGACCATAGTCATGCCAAAAGTGTGACAAAATAGCCTCCAAAATAGCACATGTTTCTCCAAAACAGTCAAATGCACAACTCACACACTCTCCTCATGTCTGCAAGTCATGATTTTGTCTCCCAGCCTTGACCCATGCAATATGTGTGTTTTGAAAACACAAGACTCTAAAAATAATTCAAGATAATAACTTGATTAAGTGATTCATAATACACCACTTAATCAAGTTATTTTACATTTTAAAGCAGAAAGCAAGAGGGCCTTACCACCTCTTTGAATTGCATTACATTTGCATCAAAATGGTATAAAATAAAAGTGATTTGTAAATCACTTAAATGATAATTTATACTTTGAAATAAGATACAAAATACAATGCCACATCTAAATGCTTCCAAAAGCATTAAAAAAAATAAAACTCCAAGTCATTTTATCATCTTCACTTTACCTTCATTCTGCATTTCAAGGCCACACACTAGTCAATATTCTCTAATTTTCAAAGGAAACACAAAGGCCCAAATTTGGCCTATATGATCATAAAGGGCTTCCACACTTTTTGGAAGGCACATTTGAAAGTCTTCAAGGCATATCACATTTTAAAGGGCAAGGCATATTATGCACTTGGCACATTCCACATGTTTGATTTTGAGGGACTTAGCAATTTTTTGACAAGGCAATAAAGAAATAAGGCATAAAAATGCCTAAGTCATGGCATTTGATCCCTATCACATTTTAATTTGTTTTCACTTTTTAAAAGAATGGGAAAAAATGTGAAAAATCATTTCATTTTCACTTCAAGCATTCTGAAAAGTTCACCTGGCCGCCATGAGGGTTTGTATTTTGCACAAAAAATGGTGATTTTTGGCTGATTCTGACTGGTTATTGATGAAATTGTGTGCTTTTCTTCATTCGAGTACCAAGGTAACTAATTTTTTGGATCAAAAATCTATATTTTCAATCTTTTGTAGGCCATTTTGTGAGCTAAGGCCACGACTGTAGATATTTCTAATGAACTTTGTTCCAAATTTTTCTTCTAAATTGTTGTCTCATCTGCTTCACAACCACCATGAGATGGTATGAAGCTCGAATGGAAGCTTGCACAAACTTTGAATATGCAAACAAAATGAGAAAGAAGCTTAGGTAAGCCTTAAATCAACTCCATTTCTTTTGATTTTTGAGCAAAAGGGCTCATTTCGAGCCTCCATTCTTGAGAATAAAGCAAAGAATGTGGTTTTCCTTCTACTTTTTAGATTTAAAGAAGAAACCCAAATCTCTTTTGTTGTTTCATGAAGAAATACTATTCTTTTGGTTGCAACCATGAAAAGAGAAGTGGGGTTTCATATACTTTTTTACCTCCTGTAGAATGTTCTCCATGAAATAATCTCCTTCACTTTCTCAGAAGTTGTAATTAGAATGAACTGAGATGGGTTCCATTGCTTTCTTGTATTTCTGTATTTTAAAAACTAAAACCCCAAGTGGGTTCATTGTTTTTTGATGCCATGCAATGATAGCTAGCATTGTCACAATCACCATAATTATAATATGAATGATATTTCCTAAGAGAGTTATTATTTAAAACAAGAGCTATTTCAGCCAACCGTTACACAAGAAAATGCTGCCATATCTTGTTTCTGAAAATGGCCATGCTTAACCTCTTGTCTCCTTCCATTTTTTGCATTATTTGAAAACTTGCAAACATCTCTAGTTTGTTGTGACAAGATCGTGCAAGATCATAATGTGAATGAGATTTCATGAGGGGTTAATTAGTTGGAACAAAATATGTCTCTGTCAGCTGTTATATGATGAAACGCTACCTTGTGCATAAAATATGATTTGCAAAAAACAAAGATTCAATGCCATTGCAAGGTATGGGCATATCAAAGACTTTATGCATCTTTTCAACTCCATTCATGGTCCTGGCTATAAATTCCATGAGACTGTTGTTGCTTGATCACATGAATATTATTTTAATGTCATTGTTCCTAGATTCAATTCTACCCCTTCTATCTAGTGAACAGTGCTTTGTGATCTTCTTGGTTTGCTAATCCAAATAGTACCCTTTGTATTTGATTCTTTGCCATGTGAGGACTTTCAACTCTCTTGTAGACTTTCCCTCTATGAGTTATTGAAACCTTGTAGAGATACTATCTTTGTTTCGTTGTAAAGAAGGTCATTGTATAGTCATCAATTCCTCTCAAAATCACAGACAAACTCTAATCATTCTTAACAACCCTACATTCACTATCATCAAACACTCGATCATGCTCATATAACTCATTTTATTTGGCATGAAACCTTTATGGTTTCAAAAAATTTCCAAAAAACCCTCATGCTTTGAGGTTTGCCACCAACTCTCAAGCACTATGTGAGGTTCATGATCACCTCTCATGATGTAAATTACCTTCTAAAGAGGTATGTCATAAGTTTTCTTGAAAAACTCCTTCCTCATGGCTTGTGTCTTAGACATAGTGATCTCAAAACCCCCTTAACCTATCTATACACAAACCTCTAAAAGAATCATGATCATCTCTCTTTATGGCTTGTGGATAGAGCTATGAGTTTCAAGCCTGCCATCTCTATAAGGTGACTAGTCGATCATCTTATGTCAGGGTGACTGTGTTTTGTGATAGTGACCTTGAAGCGGCATTCATTCTATGATCTTTTCCTATTTCTTCATTTACAAAACTCACACATGGATTTGTATTGCACTGCCTTTTCTCATAACCCCTTTGTAGACCATGCAACATATCTTGAAATGACTCTTGTGTTGGGAACTGTCTACTTACCTCATTCACATGCTTATCTTTTCCTCTTTGATTTGTCCTTACCATTGGTGATAGTGGCCTTTTCCTTCTGATTGGTGATCTAGCCTCCCCATTATTGTTGTCATAGTCATGTGAAGGGTTATGACTACTCTTTGCATGACTCTTCTTCCACACTGGAGGTATGTGACTATGATGGATGGTGCCTTGCAAGGACCTTTGTCATTGCTCTTGATCCTCTACATGACCTTGTCAAATGTACCCTCCACTTTGTTATTGCTTAATTCCTCTCTTCCATAGAACCCTTGATGATTGCTTCCTTGGGATTGAGATCTTTGTGAGGTATGATTGTCCCATTAATCTTTCAGACCTTAGAAAATGTTAAGAAGCATCCTTGAGGTCTACCCCCTTTACCCCTATAAAATTTTTATGATGATGACTATCCTTGCCATGAGATTATTGTTGTTGTCTTGTTATTCACCTAACACTACCCTTTGCAAACTCTTAAAAGTTATTGTTATACTCATTGCCATTCCTTTTGCTTTAATCCTACTAGGCAGACATATGTCACTTACGTTGGTAACCTAAAAGCTCACCATCCTAGGTGATGTGTGGATGTCCAATAGGATTGAGGTGAGATGAATTTGATGGTTCCTTGCATGCAACAATGTATGATTATATTTGTTTCTTATTGCTGCCCCATATGACTCATGATAGATGCTTTGATTTCTCCTTCATTATTTTAAGAGATGCATAATTGAACTTGATGCATCTCTAAAATCACTTACTTTTTTTTATAAAATGGATCATGGATCCACTTAAGATGATTGAAAGACATGTCCAACAAAATGTACCTTCCTTTTGACATGATGGTAGCCATATGATTGATTCATTATGAAGTATGAATTTCATGATAGCTCACATTATGTGTTGCATCTTTTGAATATGATAATGAAATTTGATCAACTGGTGTGATTCCATCTTGATTTAATGCATTAATAGCATGTATATCTCTGATCAAGTTGCTCAATTTTCTCTCCCTCTTAAAACATCATAGGGAAGCATGTTGAGCTCTACCCTTGTGGGAGCCACATTTACCCCACATATTATAATTAACTGAATCAAAACAATAACAAGACTTTTCTTGAATCTGTACATGGAACAAATAGTTAGATAAACAAAGAATATCATAGGTTTGTTTGATCACTTCTTTCTTGTTTTCAAGGACACTTATGGTATGTTGCTTATTTAATGCATCTAGAGATTTGTTTATACATGCATAGGTGTATGTTCATGTAAGGTTTGATACTTTTCATTGCTTAGAGGATTGCTCTAACATCATTGCTATTGCCATATGTAGGAATTAGGATCAATGAGGAGCTAGGAGGGACAAGCAGCTCATATTAGCAATAGTGCGAGACAACACACCCTGAACTAGTCATTCTCCAAAAATGACTGGTCTCTCTCCTTATATGCACATTTACATTTGTTTACTTATTCATGTATATGATTTTCTTTATTTTCATTGAATAAGTAAAGTTAGTCTCATGGCTTGTGTGAGACAAATATGCACTTTTGTATCAATAAAGATACTTCTTTGTTCAGAAAAGATTCGTGGTGAATCCCTCTTATGTTGCATGCACTTGTATAAATGAAGTAATTTGTAAACATAATCTTTTGAATTATTTCATTTATGTAATTGGATCTAATATAGGAGAGGATTAAAATGTACATTTCTCTTAGTTTGAAATCAAATAGCTCTACCTGAATGAGATATTAGTGAAATTTACATAATAGGTACATCTCTGGAGTCACTGCAAATGGTACAACTCTGCACAACTTGATCTTCGATTGGGAGACCCAATGGGGTGCATAGCACGTTCCACCTGACCATGTGGACCCTAAGGCCCACCCCCCGTGTCAAGAGATGAAAAGAAGGACCCATAGCCTAAAATAGTCAAGTGAACAATGGCTAACAAGACTCCACGACAAAAGCAACAATAAATACAAGAAATGTAATGCCCGCCACACAACCCTAGGGGAAGTTGCAACTTACTACACAAACAAACTAATTTTTTTTTTTAAAAAGAACAATGAACAAGCAAGTTCACTAACCATTACCAACCAATCCCCTAAGGTTACGAGACTGAGTTACTTAAACCCAAACAAGAAACATGAATTAAATTCATAACATTTAAATACTCAACAAATAAGTTCACATACATTCCATACATAATGATTTACAACAAAGGATATGAAATACCACTTGATTCCAATAACATAGTTTACAACATAATTACAACACTCATTCCCTGAATGAGATAAATCCAATAAGTGTAATTACATATTATAAATTCCACCTCGATAACAAATGAGAGGTAATGAGAATACAAGATCAACTGAATGAATTAAGCATGGAAGAATAGGATCCCATGAGCTCTCCAACTGGAAACCTCATCCACACGAACAAAAAGCTGACCCAACAGATTAAGGTGCACGTTCCACCCAACCATGTGATACCCAAAGGCTCACCCCCTGTGCTAGGAGATAGTAACCAGGAATCCAACACAAGACCATCTACCACTAGACACAGGCTAAAACATAACTGAACTGAAACAACTACAACCACAATAATACTCAACACAAAGGTTACAATGCTTCCAGAGAACAATGATCTTTTATGCAATACAACAATACTAAATTTTGGTTGACATAGAGAGAGTGTCACACGACATTTGCTATGAGTTACCCTGGCTCAACTATCTAAGGCAACCAAACCCACATCTTGGGCTATCCAGGCTCAACTCTACCAGCCACCGGACCCTCATACCAACTACGCTTCTCGTCTCATCTCAAACCTTAAAAGCGAATGAGTTATGAGAGAGGAATTAATTATCTTAATTAGTCTGAGAGATTTTCATTAATTCTTTTTAAGTTATCACTTACTTAAACCCTATGTGAGTTACCCTGGCGCCCCTTTGTGTGCCAGACCCCCACAAAGAGCCACTCTCCTATCGACAACATATACGGTATAAACCACAATGAGTAACTAGATAAGACAACCTCTCCAAACCAAGGAGGCAACAAATAAAGGAAACTCACTCCAACACTGGAGGAAACAAAAGTACAAAACCCTCTCCAAACACTGGAGGCTACAAAGGTCCAAACCCTCTCCAAACACTAGAGGAAACAAAGTTCAAAACCCTCTCCAAGCACTGGAAGAAACAAAGGTCAAAACCCTCTCCAAGCACTGGAGAAAACAAACACATACTCCACTCCTAATCCAAAGGAGGCACAAATCCCAAGACAATCCAAAGGTTGACTATCATAACGACAACCCATACAAATAATTGAACCCCTATCTGGAAGACTTCAAAGCCTTTACTCTAATTTCACAACATCGAGGACGAACAAATAAACACTAAAAGCATTTTAGACAATTAAATGATCTAAAGTTAGGATTTCCTAAATCCAATCAATCACAGTTTTCATTACTTGCATTTATCCAATCAAATACACCAATTTCATTTCACGACATTGAAATATTTAAAAACCAATCATTTACTCTAAGTTTCACAATTAGATTCTATAATCAGGCATTTTAATAATTAATGTCATTTGATTAAAATAATTCAATCACTTACTCTAAGTTTAACAATGATATTCATTATCAAAATATTCTAATAAATAAAACATCTGATTAAACAAATTCATAAACAAAACATTTTGATAAATAAACCATTTAGTTAAAATCAATTAAACTTTATTTCAACTTAGCATTAATCAATTAATTAAAACTCATCTATACCAAAAATACAATATACATTAACTATATAAATATACAAAATATATATTCCATGTATATACTATGATATATTTATTTATTTAAATATTTAAATCCCATTGATAATACAATTTAACCAATCTTAATAATCTATATTAAATATATATATATATATATATATAAATACACATATATACACTGTATATATATATAATATAAATATAAGTAAATTATTATTTAAATATTAAAATAATATTATATATATAATATAATATATATATTATTAGATAATAATACTAATTTAATATTAAATAATATTTATACCAATAAAATAAAAGTAACAAAACGAAATAAATAAAAAACGAAAATTTAAATTTCGTTTGAAACGCATGAAGCCCTAAAGGGGCGCGGCTGCCACACAGCCTCCCCCGCGTGGGGGTGTTGTGTGGGCAGCAGCGCTGCTTCCACACAGCGCCTCCTGTGAGGGGGGTGCTGCATGGGAGCAGTGCCTCCCACATGGGCGGCATGGGGGTACAGGGCTTCGGCCCTGCCCTCCGCCAATAAAATTTTTATATTATTTTTAAAAAAAATGTTCTTAAAAAAAATGGTGAAAACCTCTGCATTTTTTCAAAAGCCCTAAAATTTTTGCAATAAAAATCAAATATACAGTATGTATATTTGTAAATATATCTATGTGTTTATATGCATAGGTATATTTACAAATATATATACCCAGATTCTCCATTTACAGTGATATTGTGCAAATGAT
>VDFB02270651.1:680806915-680855682 GCA_007258455.2 Sequoia sempervirens | reverse complement strand
AAGTGAAGAGATCTCTATTGGAGCAAGAGGAGGAGTCGAATATTGAGTTGGATGAAAGCTCAATTAACCTATCCACTTTGTCTCCAATTTAGATGTTGAAGGTCGCTAAAATTGTTCAAGCCAAAGCCAATGAAAGGATACTGAAATCTCAGATAGAGGACAATGAACTAAGTTAAATCTTGCATTTGGAGTTTTACATAGATTAATGCCTACTTATGTTATGGACCCATCAGGTTCCCCCTCTAGTGAGTTAAAGAAGCTAATAAATTTTGTAAATTCTCATTTTGATTTTTTTGAGAAATCAACTTTGGTTGAAGTGAAAAAGGAGTTCAAGGAAAAGAGAGTTGGAAGCCTAAATGAATTGACTGCCAAAGACAAATATCTGTTAGACACTTGCATAAAAAATATTCAAGGTACTATGTTTGAAGGAGGAAAAGTGTACAAGTCTTGCTTGGTCTTGTCTAAATTTACTGAAGCAAATGAGAAGGTGAGAGACATTGAACAACAATTGGTCACTATTTCCAATAGTTTTGACCCATTAGCTAGAAATGTTGGTAAACAAGAAAGTCAGCTAATGTCTTTGCTCAACCAAATAAAGAGTCTAAAACTTGAAAATGAGAAGATTATTGGGAGAGTATGTGAACTCAGGGGACTAATAAGTACAAAGATTGAGATAATGGTGAATGCTTTGAAAGAGGCTAGAGATGGTATGGTTGCTCCAGATCTGGTAAATCTCGAAGTAGCAGAAACTTTGTCATATCTTCTTTGCGGTCATATAACCATTTTGGAGAGTTTTAGAAGTGTTTGGGACTCAAAATTAAGCGGTCTGAAGAATGACTTTGCACACATTTTCAAATTTTTGTAAGTCTTAGGTTATATTTGTATAGTTTTGCAATTTTGGATTCCCCAATTTTGTCATTGATGTCAAAGGGGGAGAGAGTGCAGTGAAAAATGCCTTGAAATTCTTAGGGGGAGCAATATTTTGAATTTTGGCAATGTACCTACCAGCTTCGACACTTAGTCATTTTTCACTAAGTGTTGCCATCAATGCCAAAGGGGGAGATTATTCACATATGGCTTATGGTGTTGTCATTAATGGCAACTGAAGTCATTTCCATGGTCTGCAAATTAGTATCTAGTCATACCAGCAGATAAATTGTAATAGTGTGTGTTACTGACATAATACTTGAAGAATAGGGTATCCGGTCAGTTAGTTAATCTGTCTACTTCATCAGATCATCATTTTGAGTTGTGGATCCCCAAGATTGCTTGTTGGGAATGTATGTTATCATATTACTAAATTTTGTGGTGTTGTATTAGTTGTTGTATGAGCTTGGAGGTCTGGTAGGATGTTTTCTGATTATTTGCTCATTGTGGCCAACTCAGTGAATGTGGCATGTTGTGGATGTATAGAGAGTAATTATTTAAATTTTTTTTATGTTCAAACATTTAATTATGGGTCCAAGCTATATTCTAGCTAACTTGTATGGGTGCACATCAAAATTGTTCATGATTTGGGCCAACAGTTGATAATATTTCCAAGTTTTAATAATGTTGGCCTATAGTGACTTAATTTCTAGATGCAGATATATATAAGATATTTGATATATCATTTGGTGCATGAAAGAGAGAAGTGTGGTAGTGGGTAGCGAACATCAGAAGGATGATTAGGAGATTATGCACAGTTTCACTTGTGCATTAAGATTTTTGCAGTGTGAGTTGTGCAGAGTAGAGCAGAATTGTTGGATCAGTCAGAAGGACAAAAGATTATCTACAGAGCTTAACAAGAACTATAATTAGGCATAGTAGATGATATTTCATCAGTTCACTCTTTTGGATCTATTCCAAATCATTGTAGGGTAGTGAGCCCATCCATTTTGAGTAATGAGCTCTAGGTAGTGAGCCTAAATGCAAGTGCATTCCCATTTTGTACGTTTTATTTTGGGTATACTCATATTATGTAGTGGATTGGCCATCCATCGTGGTTTTTTCCCTAACAGGGTTTACACATAAAATTTTTGGTGCTATGGTGTTGTGATTATTTTCTATTGATGCATGTTTCTTTTGTTGAATGGCTAAGTAAGTTAAAAGATAGAACACTAAAGTTGAATTTTTGCACAACACTGATTCACCCCCCTCTCGGTGTTGCTTGTTTCCAGCAAAAATATCTTCTTCTATTGAAGTAGGCTCTTCTGTGGCTGTTTCCTTTATTGTAACACCCTTCTTTAATCTTTTGTATTGTTTTGTTTCTGCAGAAGAAGTAGGTTCATTGCTAGAACCTCTTTTCTTTGAAACTACTTTAACTAGAGTTCAATCCATTTCAAGCTTTTGTTCACCACTCCCCATGATATTTTCTAGATCTTAGTTTCTTCTTTAAATTCCACCCAATTTATGGGCTCCAAATTCTTTTTGGCCACTTTATCCATATCATACCTAAGATCAAGTGTGATCCCATCATCAATAGTATCTTCATGAATATCCATTTTAACATCAAAATCTCTCATCTGGGGAATTGTTAACCTTTCATACCCCCTTTTTCTTACTTCAAACTGATCTTGAAGGTTGGCCCAAAAATCCTCAAGAAGTGTCTGATGATTAGGAAACTGATAAGTGTGCTATTGGAAATTTAGAGCCTAAAATTCATTTTTTGTTGACTTATCCATTACTGAAGAAGAATGAGAATAGAATCCCAATTACATAGAGAAAGAATGAGCAAGAGTCTTATGTTGTGAGGAAAATTTATCATTTAGTTTTGCATCTTGTTGAGAAAAATCCATTAAAATCCACCTATCACCATAACACCTTGGAAACTTAAAAGGGTGACCATAAAAACCAAATAATCTGAGATAACTAGACTTGTGGTATTGAATAAACCAATACCCACATTCCTGAATGAGCTCCATAGCTTCCCATAACAATCTGAAACAAATGCCACATGTTGGATGATTGATTACAACATATAAAAAACCATCATTAACCCTTTACAACATTATTCATCTCCTCATGCTCTCTTTACATCCTGATGATGGATCACGGAGTGTGATCCGAAACGTTGATGCAAAAATTAGAACACAATCAAAAACCAAAAATAGAAAAAATAAATATAAAAAACCATCATTAACCCTTCTCAAATATTTTTCTTTTAAGCTCAAGTTGGTCATAATATTCCCAAACCTTCTTTTGATCTAGTCCATCATCCATTGAACCTTTAGTATTCAACCCAGGAAACGTTTCAATCCTTACTATAAAGTAAATGATATAAGAAGACATATAAAATGTCTTAGTTTGTGTTACTTTAAGGAGTTAGTCATGAATGTTATATGAGATAATCTACCCTCAATCTAAGTATTGATTTCCATCTAGAATCAATTGGATGAAAGGAAACATTTAGTGTTAAAAGACATGAGAATTTAGTTTTCCAAATACTCTAGCTAGAAACATGATCATATCCCCTACATCTTCAGAAAATTCTGAACTCTTGGGGTTAGGTGACACTTTCTTCACTAACTTCTTCTCTTTCTTCATCAATCATTTGTTGATAATCTTTTTTTTCCCATCCACATCCTTTTCCCATAGTTCAAGTGCTTTAGATTCAGTCATAATCTTAAGATTGGGGTAAGGAGGAGGGTCAAAAAGGTGTCTAATCATTTCCAAGGTTAAATCAATGATTACATTACCCTGAGCATAAATGCATTGCCTTTGAGTAGGATTGTACATTTATACAGTAGTTAGAATAAACTTAGGACATTGTACAACAATAGGAAAATTGGCCATATGAGCTAGCCCTAACTCTCAAATTATCTTTTCTCTTGAGGTAGAATCCTCTAAAAAGGTATCTATGTGGAACTACTCCAAATCCACGTGTCCCACCAATGTGTCAGTGATTTTCATGACCTCAAACTCAAACTTAGATGGAACTAGGTTCCCCTGGAACTTATACTTCAGAGTAAGATGCACTATTTCTAGCTTGAACCTCTTAGCCTTTGCTCTCATTTATTTTCCTTTAGATGTTCCCTCAATAGGAAATTCCTCAATAGGTACTTCCTCTTCAAAGTTAGACATTTGTTAGTTATCCTATGATGCTAACAATTATTAGGAAAAAGGAAAGATATGTGAGAAACAATTTAAACAAAAGAATTCATATTATATCAACATCAATTCGAGCTAAAATCCAATTCAACAAGTTAGTTTAGCATCTTTGGGTTTAGAACAAAACCAATAACTTAACTCTTTTAAGCATAAACTGAATCCTATCAAAGGTTGAGATCGGGTCATGACTAGGTACCATACCTAGTGGTCAAACAAGTTATGTGTCAATCCATAGTCTTATCCCGCAATGTCGTTAGGAGACAGGATCAGGTTATCAACATGTAGTGGTAGTTAGCAAATGCAATCAATGAAGGGGGTCTTGTGGAGTTTTGATCTCGATGTTGAATCAGGAGTTAGGATTGGGATTTCATTTGGAATCAGACCCATAATAATGGACAAGTGTAGTAGCTTCTTGAGTTTCGATCCTGATAGGATATTGATAATCGAGGTCGGGACTCCATTGTGAACTAGACCTTAAGTACATAAATTGGGAACAAATCAACTCTTAGTTTTAATCTTGATAAGATAATGGGAGTCAAGATTGGGGTGACAATTGGTCAATGTATTTATCAATGTATCAATGATTCAGTCTCAATCTGACTTTTGATCCCGATGGTAATGCAGGGATCGAAAGCAGGACTTGGAATAGAACTTTTTGTCAAACCCCTTTAACATTATAGTGGTGATCTAATACCCGATCCCAATAAGATACTGAAAGTCGAGATCAGAGTGGGTGATGGAACCAGACTAGATAGTTGCAAAACCCTAAGTGTAGTTTCGATCCTCGATCCTGAAATATATGTAGGAATTAGGAATTACACAACAAGAGTAGCAAAGGAAAAAATAACTATACTAATATCCTAGAACATGCCTTTAGTACTGGGTTATGTGTTAGGATCAAGAACTTTTGTTTTGAAATGGTTGATACTTCAAATTCAACAATTCAAACACACTTCGACCCAAACTTAGAGCAAAACCCTAGAATGCTAGGGAACAACAAGACAGACAATCCCATGAAAAAAACACAACACAAATAATGCAAGAAAAGAAAAACATGCCCAATGAACCAAGGGGTTTGAGGACGAAGAAAAAATGAAATGAAACAAACTAGGAGAAAGCAAGTAAAGAAAGAAAAATCAACACACACCCAAAGCAAACATAGATGAAATGAAAATAAGGAAAGAAAAAGGAAAAGCAAAAACATCCACCTTCAAATGTAACCAAGAATTGTAGTAGCACAATGACAGCTTGAAGCGCTCCCTCCAAGCCCTAGCTTAGAATCACTCTTGTTCACTTCACCAAAATCCTCAAAGCAAAATGGATGGAAATCAAGGAGCAATAGAATAAAAACCTGTTCACATGTGCAAGCACTTATGACATTAATTCTCAGTTGGTTGGGCCTCAAGATCGAGTCAGACATCATAATTATGAGGTTGCAAGAATGAAGACAAGTGGGAGTTGGGATCAAGACATGGACCAAGACTAAGCTTTCAAAAAGTGCAAAGTTCATTCAATGACCCGCAATCTAAAACTCGACAAATAGACAAAACAAAGTGGGAGTCAGAATCAAGTTGAGAGATGAACCCAAAACTTCAAAAAGTTCAAAGTGCAAGTTACAGTCTGAAGTCCAATCTCGAAACACATAATGAAAGTGGGGACCAGGATTAGGACTCAAGACAAAACTAGAACTTTCAAAAGGTGCAAAGTTCAAGTCATGGTCTGAAGTCTAATCCCAAAAGACACAAAGGGAGTCAGTCATTAGGATCGGGTCGAAAATAGGAACAAAAAGTTTGAAAAGTTCTTGGTTCCAGTTCTAGTTCAAAACCCAACTTTGACAAAATCCAAACATACAAGACAACAAGCAGAGGTGAGGATCAACTCAAAAGCAGTAACTTACACCCTAAAAGGTGCAAAGTAATGGTTCCAATTGGAAACCTGACTCCGACACATAATGAAAAAGACAAGACAAAGTGATGGGACTGGGATCGAAACATGCACAAAAACTTATACTTTGCAAAGCAACAAGTGTCAGTGCTAGTCCACAACCCAAACCCGAAGGAATAAAGAAAAGACAAGGAAAAAGACAGGGTCGAGATTGGGACATGAATAGGGACTTGAACCTTTGAAAAGTAAGAAGTGCATGTTCCTTCCCAAAACCCAAACCTAAAAAACAAATAAAACAAAGACTAAGGAGAAAAGGAACAACTCCTAAGACTCAAACAAGAACTTCAAAAACAAAACAAACAAAGGGGGGCCAATTTTAACCAAAAAAAATGGGGTGGTTATGCAAGTCATAAAAATTGGTGACTCGACTAGGAAAACAGTTTACCCATTTTCAAGATACTGAAAAAAATTTAGTCACTAGGAACCTCTAGTTCATGAACATTTTAACTCAAGTATGATCAGTCACAAAAAATAAGGTTGAGCTGGAATCTCAAATGTAAAATCAACAATAACAACTTTGAATCTAAGTGTGTGCATGTATGGTGCATCTCCTTCCCTAAAGGCTCTACCTACCCTTGAAAAAATGTATTAAGATTCAAGCTACGTGATTTGATCCCTTTTGACTATCGTGCAATGATATCTTGGGCATTGCTTCATTTCCAGCAAGGCATCCATAGCCCCAATGGAGATACCTCTAGTTCTCTCAAAGCATTGCTTTATTTCTAGCTAGGCATCCATAGCCCTAGTAGAGATACTTGAATTACCATTCTCATATTGAGTTTTCCATCATTTATGCTTCTCTTTTCTTTTCTTTTGAATAGGATTTACATGAAAAAAAAAATATTTTCTTATCTTTTCTCAATACTCAGATGTAATAACCTAAAATTTGGGTTAAGAACTACAATGGACCTCATGATAGTGTTAGGACTCAGATTTTTCACCTGAATCATGAATACAGTCACCCTAAGACAAATAGGCCTTTATGTAAATAGATGTTTCTATCTATTTTGTGATAGATCTAGTCGTGGTTTATGAGATCACTTATAATTTACCCATTTTTCTTAAACTTGTAGACTGTTATTGAAAATGAACACAAAACACAAGCATTGAAATGCAAGATTTCAACAAAAACACCTAAAAATAACTAAACCAATTTCTCTCCTAGTACCCTTAGTATACTTTGAATAACTACCCCTTCACTCCAAAATGGAGAAAATGAAGGTCCCCCAAAAACTAAAAGAAAATAAATGCAAACAACAACAACAAAAACAAACAAACAAACAAACACACAAACTAGGAGCAAGAAAACAACTAATTTCATATATACAATCAAGTAGACTATCAGACCCTCATGGGCCAAAATAATGTTTGAGAAACTTCCCATTGATAGGAAATGGGACATGTTCTCCTATCAAAATACTTAACTAGAAGGCATTCTCACCAAGGATTTCAACAATCTGATATGGACCCAACCAAAGTCAATCAAACTTTTGGTGATCACCTTTCCTTTCCCTAGATTTGTCCCACAACAGCATAAGGTATGATATTTTGAAGGCTTTAATTTTAGCTCTTTTGTCAAACTAGCATTTGACAACAACCTGATGTCTGGAAAATTATTTGAGAGCAACATCTCTCTATTCTTCCAGACTGAGTAAACTAGTCAGTTGGACCTCTATCCTATCATCATTAGAGAAAAAATCTTGCATGAACTAAAGAATGGGTATCTATAGATGAATAGGGAAGGTTGGGTCTTGGACATAGACTAACTTAAATGGTGAGTTTCCTAAGGTTGCTTTCATTCTAGTTCTATCTACCCATAAGGTAAATCTCAATTGTGTGTGCCAATCCCTAGGATTACTCTCTAGTAACTTCTTAATCATTTCCAGTAGATTTTTATTAGTAGACTCCACTACACCATCACCCTGTGGATAAAAATTAGAATACTATTTTAACATAATTTTATGCTCATGCACCTACTAGATAAATTATGCAATAGAAAAGGAAGGGCCATTATCACATACTAGGCGAATGGTACTCCAAACCTAGTAATGATGTATTTGTTTAAGAACTTAATGACAAATTTAGTGGTGTTGTTCTTGCAAGGCTCAATTGCAGTCTACTGGGTACAATAATTTGTTATTGTCAAAATAAGTCAATGACCTACAAACAAATTCAGATTAATCACCCTGACAAAATATAATTCCCATTGGGAAAATGGTCTTACCTTGTACATTGGTTGTAGGGGCATTGCCAAATTGCGTTACCTAGATGTTGAATTCTGACATGTGTGACATGTCCTAACATGTTGGTGATCATCGTGGAACACATGGGGCTAATAATAACCTAATCTCAAAATTTGGTGTTCCATGGAATCAACAAAATCGTGCCCAGTACCATGTCTACCATGAAATTTGGCAATGGCCAGTTTTTCTTGCTATTGATCAAGGCATCGTAGATAGACACCTTCAAAATTTCTTTTGTACAAAGCTTCCCCTTTGAGCATATAATGGGAACTCTTTAGTCTCAATGCTCTCCTCTAAGTCGTATTCATTCTATTTGGACATTTGTTATTCAACAACAAGAAGATCAAATCTTTTTACCAAGGATGACCTGTGAATGATTGTATAGTGTCCTATTGGCAAGTAATCTTGGTACCAACGTCTACCATAGCCTTAGATAAGCCTTGTTCTCATACCAACTTCATTAGGTGGATTTCAAGGTCAAATTCTTGTATAATTTCCATCCACTTTCCTCATTTTTCTCCCAACTCACTTTGTATAAGAAGATACTTCATTATAGGGTCAAGAACTATTGTAGTGATTTCACTATGGAGGATATAATGCCAAAACTTTTTAACTTCTCGTACCAATGCGAAGGCCTATTTTTCCAAGGTGGATATCTAATTTCAGCATTCGTGAATGGAGAACTCATAGAAACAATCATCCTTTCATCCCCCTCACCTTTCTACTATGTTATGACAGGAGCACATGAATGATCAAATGTGAAAGAATAAATATAAAAAGGCTTTAGATAATCAAGACTATTTAGAACTAGTGCCTCTCAAATAGACTATTTAATCTATGAGAAGTTAGACTTAGCCTAGGTTCTCCATTCAATCTTTGAATCTTTCTTCATCAATTCATTAAGCGGTTTGATGATCTTTGCAAACCCAACTATGAATTTCCTTACAAAATTTATCTTACCAAAGAAATACCTCATCTCCTTTTTGCTGCCAGGCATGGTCAGTTTCAGAATGGATTCCACTCTATCTGGGTTAATTGAAATTTCCCTTTCTGATATTATGTGGCCCATTAATTTCCCTTCTAAACCCCAAACACACACTTATTTAGATTAAGGGATACACCATAACTTATGCATTTTTTAAGTACTTTTGGAAAATCTATAGCATGGTCTTCCCTATTCTTGGAAAATATAGTTAGATCATCCATATATATGACAATGCACTTACCTACCAAGTCCTTAAATTCCATATCCATTGCATGTTGAAAGGTCGCTCCAACATTAATAATACTAAACAACATCCTCTAATAGGTAAATTCTCCCAACTTGGTAGTGAAGGCGATCTTCATTCCATCCTTGTAGTTAACCAACACCTGATTGTATCCTAAATAGCCATCTAAGAATGACATCATCTAGGAGCCATTGACTATCTGTAACATCAAGAGAAGGAAGTGGGTAATTATCCTTCTCTGAAGCTTTGTTGAGATTTTAAAATTCAACACATAATCTGATTTCCCCACTCTTTTTATGAATAGGGACTAGATTGGTAACCTAGGTTGAATGCCTTACTAGAAAAATTATTCTTGCTAACAACAACTTCTCTACTTCTTTAAGAATTAGGGGTTCAATCAAGCAATTCACTAGTGCTAATTTTGATGGAAGGGCTTCGTATCAAGTTTCAATGGGATAGTATGTGTTATTACCGAAGTATCATAGGTTTTTAAATCTTCGTACCCCTAAGGAATCATTGCAATCTTCGCTTTCAATAATTTTAGGATTTTATCTTGAATGTTCTTCAAGAAAGTTTTGCCAATAAATACATTTTTCTTAGGGCCTGAATCTTCCAAGTTGACTAACTCGTACTTCCCTACATCAATATCTATAGGCAACCTTTCATGGGTTTGAGGATCAGAATCAAAGATTCTTTCCAATGCTACCATTCCCTTGGGAATGTTGTTAGTTTTTAGATTAATTATTCCCTCTATCTCACAATTTTTGGGATCCCAATCTTCATGATCTCTATCTGATTCATCAATAATTTTCCCCTCAAAGACATTTGAACTTGCCAAGAAGGAAAGTATATGCTAATTGTCATCAAAGACCTGAAAATTTTGGATGTTGTCTAGGATGGTTGGGATCGAGACTAACTCCACTGAGAATCTCTTCAACTTGGAATCCTGCATGGGTTCCAAGGTACTAGCAGCAACAATACATGCATTTGCAATCTAGTTATCTTCTCTAGGAATCAATTTTATTCCAAAAGCATCAAAGTCTTCTATTAAATTCCATATCATGTTCTTGTATGCAACCAACCTCTTGTTATGGCATGGGTATTGGCTGTGAACTTATTTGAAAATTACCTCAGAATCTCCCATGACTGTGAGAGTTGTAACCTTCTTTTGATGCACAAACATCCATCCCCTAGTAAGTGCTTCATACTTCATGACATTATTAGTATAGTCGAACTTCAACCTGTAAGAAGCAAAATAGGTTTTCCCTTTCGGGTTTGTTAGTTCAAATCCAAATCCACTCCCTATTTTGGACTTGAAACCATCAAATTTAAGGATCCACAACTAACCTTGGGCTAGGATCTCTTTCTTCAAGCCAACTGCGGGTGATTGTTTAAGAGGAATAGGTGGCAACTCAGACTGGTTCAATATATCAAGATTAGGAGACTACTCTAAATGATGATCATTAGATATTTCGCTTAGATTTAAAATATGTGTAGAAACTACTTCTTGCATTTCATCTTGATTAATAGTTTTACAGTTAATTATCGTTTTGAGCAACCCCTTGGGAATTGGAAGGTTAAAAGGGATAGGTGTGTCAGACAGTTTTTGAGATTCCTTGACCTTATTTTGTAGATCAGAAAATAGGACTTGAGTTTGTCTAGTTTGGGGAAAGACTTCTTCCTGGGTACTATTGGTCCATGTCAAAATAGTTGCATCTCTAGTCTCAAATGGAAACTAATTCAACGGTGTTTCAGGGTGTTGTTCACAAGTCTCTCTTGACTGAAAAACATGATTCAAAATGTCTATACAAGGTTGACATGTCAACTCAAAATGGCTTAGATAATGGACCCTACACTAGTTCAGGAGTAGAAGACTCCATAAATCAACCTCCTCTCCCAAAACTAACCTATCTTGTTGCAATTTTTTGATTAAAATTTGTTGGTTGATAGTGGTCATAGGGTCACTATGCTTTAAAGGTTGAGGGAAATTGGGATCAAATATAGAAAAGGTCAAGATTTCCCCCCTCTTATACACTCTTATCTTCGTTTCAAAATAGGCTACTTTGTTGGGAAAGACATACTCATTGATCATATCTTTCAAATGAGGTTTGATTTCAATCCTAATCTAAGTTGCTACCCCTTTCCATGGTAGCCACATGTGTGAGAAATCCAATGAGAGATAACCTTCGAGGATTTTCATTAAGTCTCTACATAGGAGCATGTTGTACATTTCAAGGATATCAATAATCTAAATATCTATATAAGTTTGGATCTGTGGCTTTGATTCAATCTGTACATGAATATTTTTTAGTTCTCCTACAACATTAACCTCAGCTTATCTAACCATATCACTTTCTTATGAGTTTGAAATGGGCTTAAACCCAACCTTTTGCAAATAGAGAAAGGAATATCATTATGTGAGGCTTTGGAATCCAAAAGGAAATTATGTCGATTTTTTCCAAAAATTCTCAGACTTAAAAGGAATGAGGGTGTTCCTATCTTACCTCTATACTAGACTGCATTCATGTCAGTAGTTGGAGTCACTTTAGTCTTTCCTTTTGATCAATCTGCCTCCTCTAGGGCTTTCAACACAATATCACGTTGGGTGGGGCACCACTTCAAAATGTCAAAGAGTGATAGAGAGGTATTTTGTTTTTGCATTTCTAAAATGAAATAAAAAAATTTGTTATCATTCACTTGATATTTAGGCATGAATGCAAAATTACCTCTATTTTGAAACTCAACTGGGCCTTTTGGTGGAGGCAGATTGTTGTCAACATTCTGATTGGGTGGAACCATATTGTTGGGAGGGGCAGACGTGGTGAGTGGCCCCTTATTCTAGTTTCTTAGAAAATGGCCTCCCTTGGTTTGGAAAGCTTGAGCATCATATGTATATTCTTCTGGTTCATTTTCCTCTTGCCTAGGGAAAGGAGATCCCTCATCATAGACCTCATAAGTCATTGTTGTATCCATAGATCCAACACTTTTGTTGGGAGCACCCTACAGTGGTTAGGCGCCAGCTTGTGCAATCTTAACTATTGGAAAGAGACACTGCACATATCATTTGGTGTTGTCATTGATGGAAACCCTAGTCATTTATTCTATCCACATGTCATGATTTGATCATATCAGAAGTCAGATTGAAGATTAGTGTTTAATTGTTAAGAAAGAATAGAGCATCTGACAAAATTGTGTTCATCAACTCATATGAAATTTTTCATTATCATTTTGAGTTGTGGATCTCAGGGAAGGTTTTTTGGTATATGATCTCTATTATTATTGAATCTTAGAGCCTTGTATCAATCCATGTGCAAGTTAGAAGATCTGGTTCATTAATTTTTTGTTTAACAGTACTTGAAGGCTGACTAAGTGAATATAGCTGTTGAAAATATCTGAGGAGTAATTGTTTAAGTATTTTTGTGTTCGAGCATGTTGATTTGGGTCCTCACTATGTTTTGGACAACTTTGGTTGGTGCACATTGAAATTTAATTATGGATTGAGCCAATATTTGGAAAATATTTCATATTTTGTTGGAGCTAACATGTAGCGATTAAATCTTTAGTTGTGGATATATATAAGTGATCAATTATATCATTTTGATATATGTACGAAGTGTGTCAATGTGTGATGTGAAAATTATAAAGATTGTAGAGAGATTATGCACAATTTCACTTGTGCATAAAAGGTTTTTGTGATGTGAGTTGAAGAAGATAGAGCAGAAGAGAAAAATCAAACAAAAGGTCAAGAATTCAATTGATGAGCTTAACCGAAATTGTAATCAGGCATTAGTAGATGCTACCTGCTCAATTCAAATATTTTGGATGTTATCCAAACACTTTTGTAAGGAAGTAAGCCTTTCTTTTTTTAAGTAGTGAGCTCTAGGCAGTGTGCCTTAATGCAAGTGCATTCCCATTTTTGTAAACATATTTTTGAGTAAACTTAGATCATATTGTGGATTGACCTCCACCATGGTTTTCCTCTAACAAGGTTTCCACATAAAAATATTTGTGTTATGGTGTTGTGATTGTTTGCTTTATGTTCATGCATATTTCTTTTGGTTGAATGTTATCAGTGCTTTAGAGATTAGATTAATAAAGTTAAAAATTTTAGAACATTGATTCACCCCCTCTTAGTGTTTCATGATTCCAAAAATTGGTATCAGAGCCTAGTTCCTCAAAAGAAGTTTAAAATCTTGGGGAAGATCCAAGAAAGTAATTCAATGGATTCAAGCAGTCTTCAACAACTTTTGGCTCCAAATCTTAAGTCTAGGATTTACAAGAAAGTCTCAAGAATGCTAAGAATTTCATTCAATCATTGAAAGATAAAATTAATGAGTCAAGGGAGAAGAGAAGGGAACTTTGTGATTAGATCAAGCAGAAAGAAAGTAAAACCGTTGAAGATGAACAACTGATTCAAGCCCTGAAGGAAAAGATAGAAGAGTGTGAAAAGCTTACCAAAGATAATGCTATCCTGAAGCATGAGATGTAATCTATTGTGATGAGGATGATAAAGGAAACTGAAGATAGGAAGAAAAATGAAGAGAAGCTTGCTCATTCCTTGAAAGAAAAATTTGAAGAATGCAGCCACATTATTGATGGATTCAATCAGTTGGAGATTGAATTGGAACAATTCAAAAATAATGAAGAAGAGCTTGATGAGCAGATTGTTGATCTTAGAGATGAACTTGCTACTGAAAATGAATTCAAGGAGAAGTTCAATATTAGCTCAACCAAGCTTGATGAACTGATTAAAATTCAGAGGACTAAAGGTGACAAGCGAGGTCTTGGATACGAGGAAGGAGAAAGCTCTAGATCAAGACAAAGAAGATTCAGGCAAGGAAATCAAATGAAAAAAGTTGAAAGGTATCTAGTAAGACAATATAATGCTTAAAGTTTAAATGGTTACTATTTTTTTTGAAATAAGTTTGGTCATATCGTGGCTCAATGTAGAAGTAGAATGAATTCAAGTGGTCCATCATTTTTTTGTTAGTGTTTCAATTGCAATAAGTATGGTCATAAGTCAAATGAATGCAAAAATATGATGAAATTTTATAGAGATGTTAGATGTTACACATGCAATAGATTTGGCCATATTGCTAACCAGTGCAAATCAAGAGAAAATCAATGGAAAAACTAGTCTAGACAAAGAAATGTGGCGTGCTACAATTGTAACAAATCTGGTCACATTGCTAGACTTTGGAGAAGAGATTTGGTAAATCAAAGGAGAAACATGCAAAAGGATGAAAAGGGGAAAGGAAAAGTTACTACAGATGACATCAGGAAGCAAATGAAGAAGATATGGGTGAAGAAGAGTCCCTCTATAGTAGGAAATAATTCCACACCAGATCCTAGATCTAGTAATTCCTTTGGGAATTAGTTTTAGGCCTCTAGACTAGGGGGAGTTCTCAAGAAAATTCTTCAAACCCCTTGCTGATAGTTGTTACTAGGACGTGGATGAGTGAAGTAATTGCATTGATGAGCTACAGATGCTATTGAATAGTTGGAGAGAGTATTTATGCAAAGTTGAAGGTCCATAGAAGAGTTATCCTTCATAGTGTATAGAAACAATGTATCCAAATGAGTTAGGGAAAAAGCATTTATTGTGACAAGAAAAGTTAGGTGTGAAAAATATAAAAGGTCATTTGTATCCCTCATTTGTCACTTTTCACTTTGAGAAGAAGAAGGTTGGAGAGCTCTGAAGTGAACTTTGGAAAAATTTGGCAAAGATTCACATTTGAAAGTGATTTGGCAATCAAGCCCTAATCTGGCAAAAATTTATTTATCGGGAAACTTGTGAACTTGTGAATTTGTGAAAATGGTCACTCCATTGGTAGTTGATATCAAGGATAGACCCAATCTGAAATTCAAGTCGCATCCTTTCAAATATGTTGATGCAGATCCCTTAGGTGCATTTTCATCTATTCTGTACAATGTCTTGCATATTGATGACATTAGGGCATACATTCATGAAAATATTGAGGAGTTAGGAATCTCACAATTGTTGAATTTGTACTCAAATCATATACTTGGAGAAGATTTCAAGGTAAATCATAAATTCAAAACCCTAGAGGAGAAGAAATTCATGCAAATTGTAAAATTTCTTGTGTTTGAAGAAAATGAGAGGGTTTGATATATTTTGAGCCAAGTTCATGCTGAATTTATGTGGTTGAGTCAACCTTTAAAGATTACAAAAGAATCCATAAGCACTGTTACAGTTTTAAATTCCTATGGCGAGTTGTTGATCTTGAAGTCTATGAAGAATCAGATAGTTATTGATGTAACCAATTCATTGTTTGATAAAAGAGCTATGACAATTGATGATATCATTGAAGTGGATGTCAAATTTGCATCTATGGTCATTAGTTACAAGATATTTCATTCCAGCCAAGATAATTTTTTATCTGGTACAACTATTTATGCAACATATCAAATGGTAAACGAGAATGCATCTAGTATGATCTATGTGACTTACTTCAAAACTAGTTAATGGAGAATCTTGGTAAGATCAAGAAAGATAAGAAGAATTGCTTCAAATATGGTAATCTGCTATTTTTTTTGTTCTTTTACTTTATGAATGAAGTTTTGGGTTTTGGAAAAGTTCAATGGAAAGCAAATAAGCTTGTAGCTATTCAAATTAGAAATATCTTACACAAAGTTGGTGCTAGTAAATCCAAGAAAGTTGCAATTTGAAGTTATTTCAAGAGCTTTCATAATGAAATGCAAGCAAGAGAAATAATTCATACTTCTATTGTGGAGAAGTATAAGGACACTATCTATTTTATGGTTGATATTGATCAATGCTTGATGGAAGCTATAAATCCTAGAATAGTCCAGATTATGCCAATGGGCTATGAAGTTGAGGAGAACATCTTGGAACTACATGCACAACATTTGTTGAGTAAACCTTAGGATCTAGAAGAAGAGAGGTTTGGAACCTATGAAGAAAAGGATATGAAAGTACATGAGTAGTTGAAGAATCCAATGATAGTCTGAAGAGTAAGGAAGGAAGTGGAAGCCTTTGCAGAGAGCATGGGTATATCTACAGAAGCTATGAGAGAAGCTAGAAGAAAGAGAGAAGAAGTTGAAGTAGGAGAGTTAGCTAGAACTGAATCTGCTAGTCTGACAACATCCTCTGCCTAAACTAGATCTACAAGAAGCTCTACTCTCTCATCTGGTCCAGCAAAGAAGTCAAGTCTTGTGAAAGCTCAAGCCAAGTCATCCAGGAGAGAAGTAAAAAGGAAGAAGGACAAGATCACAAGAGTTTGTGTTGTTTTTTTTTAAGATGAAGAGACTAAATCTAATGAAGAGATAAGAGAAATCAAGCAAAAGGGCACAAAGAAAAAACAAAAGTCTCTAAGGACAAGCCCTCTAGTGAAGAGAAATGAAAGAAAAAGATGAAAATGGACAAATCAAGTATTCCTATATAAGGAGTGGAGAAGGAATTGATTAAGGGTGGTAATCTTAGGCCTCTTTGTGAATGGTATGACGCCTTTGACAGTGTTGATCAAAGAGTTCTTGAGGAAGCTTCAATAAAGTACTTGAAAATTTTCAATATGACTCTTATTGAAATAATGTCTACATTACCCAAAAGTATGTATGAAGTTTTAGAAATGAGAAGAGTGAGTGCAAGGATGAAGAAGAAGAAATGAGAGAATGAATACTTATTGATTTGTGTCAAGTGATATCATTAGAAGAAATGAAGAATATACTTAATGAAGCAAAAAGGGATTTAAAGAGTAAAACAAGGGTGAACAAGATGATGATTGGTTAGACTAAAGAAGTTGCAAAGGATATTGAGAAAATCCTCAAGGAAATTTTGTTAAAGAATAGATAAAATATTATTTATGAAGAAGTGCATGATGAAGATGTCTCATCTGATTTGGTAGTAGAAGAGGGAAAAGGAGATACATTTGAGCACACTCTCAATCCTCTATATATACATGATGCTGAAATTCCTATGGAGAATGAAGCTCCTAAAGTAGTGAAAGTTGAAGAAAAAGAGATTTATGAATCCATGCAAGAATCAGTGACTGAAGAGAAGAAGGATGAAGTGAAGGAGATTCCAATAGAAGCAAGAGACACTGCCAAGGAAGTGAAGGATTTTTTAGAAGAGAAACATGAAGAGTTTGATCATGAAT
Organism: Sequoia sempervirens; assembly: GCA_007258455.2. NCBI lineage: Eukaryota > Viridiplantae > Streptophyta > Pinopsida > Cupressales > Cupressaceae > Sequoia > Sequoia sempervirens. The sequence continues at coordinate 680,838,039 of VDFB02270651.1, read as the reverse complement.
TGATTAGAGGTCCTATCAATTTGGCTACTTTGTCTCCCATTGAGAAACTAAAAGTTGCATCATTTGCACAAGCCAAGGCAAGGGAAGAAACTATAAAATCACATATTGAAGATATTGAGTTGTTGAATCTTACATCCAATATTCTGGAGAAGATCATTCCTTCATATGTCAAGGATTCATCTCATTCTCCATCCGGTCAATTGAAGAAGCTTGTAAACTCTATAAGTACTCACTTTGAGTCAGTTGAGAAGTCAGCTATGGATTAGGTTTAGAATGAGTTTGATGCTAAAAGGTTTAGTAGGTTGAAAGGGATGATAGCTAATGATAAATATCTATTAGCTACTTGTGTAAAGAATATTCAAGGTGCTTTTTCTAAAGGTGCTAACATTTATAATTCATGTCCATCTTTATCTAAATTAACTAAGGATATTGAAAAGAAAGTGAAAGAATGTGAGAAATAGTTAGCTGATATCACTCAAGCATTTGATCCTCTAACCATTTTTGTTGGAAAGAAAGAAGGTCAAGTCATATCCTTGCTTGAAAAGATCAAAATTTTGAAGCATGAAGAAGGTAAAATGGCTGAAAGGGTTTGTGAGCTTAGAGGACTAATTGGTCCTAAGATGGAAACAATGTTGAGTGCATTGAAGGAAGCACAAGATGCTATGGCAGTTGGTGATCTGATGAACCTTGAATTAGCAGAGACGCAATCTTACTTATTATGTAGTCTCATGACTATCTTGGAGAGTCTCAAGAAGAGTTGGGACACGAGTTTGAATCTGTTGAAGAACAATTTTGCAGATCTATTCAAGTTTATGTAAGTTGTAGAGTCTTATTTGTACATATGTAGTTTGTTCATAGCAATTTTTTTTTGGATTTTGTTATGTGGATCCCTGCCTTTGCCATTGATGTCAAAGGGGGAGAATGGGATAGTGAAAAATACCTTAATCATCTCAGGGGGAGTTTTTTTTTTTTAAGGTAGGCAGTGTATTCATGTTGCTCCTAATCCAACACTTTGTCATTTTTCACTAAGTGTTGCCATCAATGCCAAAGGGGGAGATTGTTGGGAAGAGACACTGTACATGTCATCTGGTGTTGTCATTGATGGAAACCCTAGTTAGATATTCGATCCACACATCATCATTTGATCATACTGGAAGTCAGATTGAAGATTAGTGTTTAACTATTAAGCAAGAATAGAGCATCCGACAAAATTGTGTTCATTGACTCATATGCAATTTTCTATTATCATTTTGAGATGTGGATCTTAGGGAGGGTTGTTTGGGATATGATCTCTATTATTCTTGATTCTTAGAGCCTCATATCAATCTGTGTACAAGTTAGAAGATCCGATTCATTAATTTTTTGTTTAACAATGCTTGAAGGACAACTAAGTGAATATATCCACTGCAGATATTTTGGGAGTAATTGTTTAAGTATTTTTGTGTTTGAGCATGTTGATTTGGATCCTCAGTATGGTGTGGCCGAATTTGGTTGGTGTGCATTGAAATTTAATTATGGATTGAGCTAATAGTTGGTAAATATTTCATATTTTTTTGGAGCTGACATGTAGCGATTAAATCTTTAGTTTTAGATATATATAAGTGATTGGTTATATAATTTTGATATATGTGTGAAGTGTGTCGACGTGTGATGCAAAAATCAAAAGGATTGTAGAAAAATTATGCATAGTTTCACTTGTGCATAAAAGTTATTTGTGATGCAAGTTGAAGCAGATAGAGCAGAAGAGAAGAATCAGACAAAAGGTCAAAATTTTGATTGATGAGCTCAACCAAAACTATAATCAGGCATTAGTAGATGCTACCTTATCAGTTCAAATCTTTTGGATGTTATCCAAAAACTTTTTTAAGGTAGTAATCCTTTCTATTTTTTAGTAGTGAGCTATAGACAGTGTGCCTGAATGCAAGTGCATTCCCATTTTTGTAAACATCTTTTTGAGTATATTCAGATCATACTATGGATTGACCTCCATCGTGATTTCTCCCCTAACAGGGTTTCCACGTAAAAATCCATGTGTTATGGTGTTGTTGTTGTATGTTCATGCATAGTTCTTTTGGTTGAATGTTATTAGTTCTTTAGAGATCAAATTAATAAAGTTAAAAACTGTAGAACACTCATTCAGCCCCCCTCTTATTGTTCCTTGATTCCAACATTAATTTTTCAATCTCTAGATAGTTGACTTTAGAATGTGTTGCGGTGTCATGCAGCCTATACTAGTTAGTCAAGAAGTTTAGATCTATAACATTTGTAGTGTGTGGTTTATCTTCACTGGCTTGATAATTGTGGGAAACTCCCCCATTGTTTGGTCCAGTGTTCCACTGCCTATTGTTATTATGCCTTTGGTTGTATCCCCTATTCTGGTTTTGATAGTTTTGGTTGAAGAAATTTTGGCTTTGTAAACTTCTTTGATTCTAGTTGGTATTCTGGTTGGAGTAATTATTTTGCTTGGAATACCCTCCTTGATTCTGGTGATTTTGATTTTGATTTTGAGGGGGGCTAAACTTGAGTTGTTTCATCTCATTAGTCACCTAGGATAAGGTTTTCTTAAGAGTTTCTAACTTTGTTGTCAAATGAATGGTACACTCACTTTTTGTAGTCATTACAGCTGATGAGTGTGTCATGCAGTTAGATCCCCTAGCAGTACTATGAAATTTTTTAGTTTTTTGGGAGGGGTCTGTTGATGGTGTTTTCTGCACAGCAACAACTCAGACAAAATATAATATCCTATCTCTCTTGAAAGGTAGATCTCTATTAGCAAGCCTCAAGAGATAACCCCAAGGTCTCTAATTTTAGGTCTTGATAATGCATAAACAACTCAGTGATAAAATGTGAAAATGTTGGTAATCACAATGGGACCTTACTACAAGCAAAATACTGAATCGATTTTGTTAGATCTAACCATCTCATGATACTTTAATCCTAGAGCTAACCCAATAATCAAAGAAATAGAAAAAGATAAGGGTTTCAAAGAGATTTCTAGACTTAATACTAAATCTAAGATTAATAATGAAGATGCCCAACACTCAAAATGGACCAATCCCTCAAAACAAATTTCTACTTGACCTAGATGGATCTGCAATCTTATAGAAACTATGCAATCTTCTAAGGTATTAATATTTTCAAATCATGAACGTTCATTCAGACAACCCTATTGCAACTGAAATGAATAAACCTTCATAATCGAACTAGGCACAATGAATATAAAGTCCAGGCTAACTTTGCAAAGAAACTAACAATCAGTTGGCTGTGAAAAGTATGGACTCAGAGATTGCTGCAACATTCAAGTATCAAAAAACATTATCGAATCAAATCTAATCTAAATATTAACCAACTCAAAGCAATTTTAAAAATGGAAAACAAAAACCATGCAAGATAAAGAACACAAGTATGGCACCAAATCATAATGTCATTACTTGCTTCAAATTACCCACAGTAACAACAATTCCATCTTTCTGTTACAATATTTGCTTGAGAGCCACTATTCACTAACCCTAGCTCTACTTAGCTCATTTCTAACTACTTTGCTCTATTCTACATCTATCTTCTAACTTCTTAGCAACTTCTAACCCTTACAAATGAGGCGAAATGCCAAATATATAGAATCCCCAGAAAAAACCCGTCAGCCTAGCAAGAGTCCTGCAACATTAATGGCACAACAACTTGACCAAGAGAAATTTGAAATAGGTCAAAGGAATGCATTAAATGCACATTCCATCCAAGTCGACCAGGGATCCGTAATGCAGCTTGGACCAACGCGTGGGAAGATAATAGGGAAGCACAAATCGCGCCGTAGCCTATTATCAACTCCCTTCCCTATCATCCATATTTTGATCCAACATTTCATGAACCTTTAGAAGCATCCCATCCAAGTTAGCTACTGGTGGCAAAGGCAAAACCCTAAGTCAATTTTCAATGGACTCAATCTCTTCTCTTGACCGCTTCACCGACTTATCCCAATCCACCTTATATGTCATATATTTATCAATAACTGCAAGGTAGGTGGTTGCATCATCCAACTGGTGCTCGAAAATAGAGTCATTATCAAGTGGTGCATAAACATCCTGCCACCAATCTCTCAACTGTTCTAGACTCAAATATTTGGGCGCAATCTTCCTTTGCCCAGTCATGATTTCAAAGAAGGTAATGTAACCATTGTAAACCCCAGTTAGGGTGTCATCGATATGTTTCCTTTGTTTATAAATCTTTTTCAACACTGTCTACCTAATCTGCAATGCCTCATACCACTCCCATGGTTTGACAGCTCTAGAGGAGGGAAGGATCTTATCACTTACTAATTTATCCCTGGTGTATTCCATGATAGTCCTAGTTTTTTGCAACAGGAGGTCTGTATCTTCCTTATCCCATGCTAACACCTGCTTCATCCAATCGATTGCTCTTGCAACATCGCCCCCTATTGATAGGACTTACTTAATAGCTTCATCACCCTTCATTTGCACCCCTTTCAACCAATTCATAGTGGCAAGGCTAGAAGCTTTCATCCTTTCTAGCTCGGTGATGGTCTCTTGAGGTAGAGGATTTGCAGCAGAGGAAGAAGGGTTAATGGATTGTAGTGGTTTCATTAATTCCTCCAAGCATTTACTAAGATTTTCATCCTCTTGCTTTAACTCCTACTTGGTCTTCATTTCCTTCCTCAATCTATCCACAATAACTATACTGGAACCCTCATAATCTTCAATGTCTTGCTCCACTAATGTAGGCCCTAGATTGAGAGTCTGGATATTGTAATCCTTTCCAACCACATCATCTTTGTTTCTATCTCGAGTAGGGGTGGAAATATGAACCACTTTGTTATGAGCCTCATCTCTTTCCACCTTTGAGATCACTCTAGCCTTCCTTTTACCTTTGTCTTTTCCAATCTTGGCTAGTAGTGCATCCCAATTCGGTGGTGTGTCCTCCACTACTACCTATTTTCTCTTTATTTCTCTATCAAGCCATTCAGGGATATTGGACTCCAATTGCACTTGGCTCTACCCTACTCCTTCTAGTTGATCTCCTAATATCTCCTCTCCCAAATTTTGTTTCTCAGGAGTCCTATTCCTACTCCTTTCCTCTTCAATGTGTTCTTCCTCATGTTGAGGTGATGGGATCTTTTCTGCCTCTTCTTCCCTTGGAGGAGATTCAACTTCCTCATTTGTGACTGGTGATCTAGCATATGCAACCAAGGGAGATTGCATTAGCTTTTCAACTTCAGCTTCTGCATTGTAAAGCTCACCTTCATGGAACTCTTCACCCTTAGTATTTGGATGATCTTCAACATTTTTCACCTCACCTGGTCCATTTTGAGTTTCATGAGTGGCACAAACATCATCAAGTTGCACGTCGTGAGAAACCACCAAAGGAAGTTCATCCTTAAGCATACTACCCTTAGGAGAAGGAGTTCTAGACCTCCTTGTATACACCTTGGCCTTCTCCTCTAAACTTTCAACATTCACCACTGGTGGGGAAATTTCTTCTTCTACTACCTTGGAGGTTGCTTTCTCTGATAATTTTACAATTCTTTTCCTCTTAGACACAGGATCATCAACCTCAGGGTTTTGTTCTCCAATCTCCTCCCAGCCAGATTTCTTAGTCCTTGTCCTCTTCTTAGCCTTTGGCCTTCTCTGTTTTTCAATTTCCTGGGCTTCTTTTCCCTGAACACTTTTTATCTTGATTTTGAAAGGGGAATCCACCTTACCCTTGCCCTTAGAATCCTGCTCTCTAGATTCTTTAGAGGTGGAATGGGGATCCAAATCTCCCATTAGCACATAGGTGCACTGTACACCATTATTTTCTAGCTCCCACAGCTTATGCTTGAGCCACATCTTGGTAACTTTGATAACTAGATCCATCAATTGTTTCAGTTCTATTTTCTCCTCCTCTAACCAGTCCACATCACCAATTGGCCTATCATTTACCACTTCATAGGCATGATCCTAAATTAGGTTTCCATCATCCTCCAATTGATTAGGAACTGCCTTTACATTATACAATTGAACTGACTCAGTTGGAAGCTGGGAGAATTTCTTCTTTCTGATCTCAAATTCATCACTCCAGTTGGCCCAGTAGTCCTCCAAGTTCACCTTATGACTATATTCTCTACTGGCCTTCTTCTGGGCTTCTCCTGTAATATCAAACCTTGATCTCTTAGAATGAAAAGACAAACTGAAAGTACTCATTTCTTCCTCTGAAGCCTAGGTAGAAATAATGGAGGGACATGCTTCTCAAGTACCAATCCTTAGGGGAAAGTCCCCACCAAATCTAGTCTTGTGTTTGTCTTTCTTGACAATAGCATCAAAGTCACAAATCTGTCTAGTTACTTCCAAAAACATAATGTGATCAGTGGGGTACCTTGGAAATCTGTATGGGGCCCTTTGGCAGCCATCAATCTGAATGTAGGAGAAGGTTGGGAATAGTATAAACCAAGCTCCATACCTCTTGATGAGCTCCTTGGCTTGATCTGAAAATATGACATGCTTCGCCTCCTGAAGCATTCTTGTGATATACATGGTAAATGCATCATTTTCCCCCCTATAGTTTGAACTTTCCCAATGCAATTGAGGAAAAACTTCATAAATAACATCCTGTCCAAAAATTCCCTTTGTATCCAGTCCTTTGTAGGGATGGAATCTTTCAAGTGCATAGACCAAATATGAGGTCATTGTGAAGGTCTTTGTTTGCAACACATTGGACAACTGCTCATGGAGTACTCTACTAATCAAACCAGCCCAATGATAATCAATCAATTCTTGCTCCATCCTTACAATGGCATGGCACATCCATTTTTCAAATACTCCTACATTCCTTAATCCATCCACCCTACTGAGTAGTGTAATAGCATCATAGTATTCCTTCTTGAAATTTTCCCTAAATAGCTGCTTGGGTAGTTTGGAATAATGTGACTTAGGCTTTTCAAGCCAAGAGTTGATGAATTGCTGAGATTTAATAGTTTTCTCCTCATAGAATTCCCTGGCAGACCCCATGTCGAATGCCACCACATGGGATCTATCTGGCATATCAAAAGTCTGAGCAATAGAGACAGGGTTGAGGTTTTCTATCACTCTACCTTGAGGACTGATAATCTTTTGTGTACCTTGGTTGTAGTGTCTGGCACACTCGAGGAGAAGCTCATAACACTACACTGTTGAAGGGAACCCGACCACATGTGCCAAACCTGACTCTTTCATCCTTCAGGCCACCAAAGGAAGATATTTAGCCGCCACTCTTTTTTTGAACCCTTTTATAGTCCCATTGTCCAATGTTTGTATCAGTCACCTCTAACCAAATTGATGTGATCTTGCTTTTAGGGATCCTACTCTTGACGTCCATCTTAATCTTCTCTGCCTCAAAAATTAAGGATCCCTCTACTACCTTACTAGATTTAGCCTACATCCACAATAAGAAACCACAAGAGAGCAAGGTTAACTCATCAATACACCGCTAAAACAAACCTCATATAGCCAAAGTGCTATTATATCTCATATGAAACGATCACAAGAAATTTTGAGTTTCAAGACCGTCCACGGAATCTGAGCCAAAGAGGAATTTTGGGAAATTCTAGGCTAGATGGATTCCAACGAAATAATCAGGAAACACCTACTTAACCATTAAACTTGATCATGATCAATCAAAAAATCACAAGGGAAATCCAAATATGACATGAAATAATCATTTAATGTATCAAAAATCAAAAACAAATCCAATTATCTCATGTTCCTTTATATTTCATCAGACTTCGGGGAAATCCGTGAGGGATGGATTCCTGCGAAGAACGAGCCAGAGAGGAAACTTTCGAAAGTCAAAGAGATACCAGATTTTGGAGAAATCCAGACTCAACGAAATTCTGTGGATAGGGAAAAACTCTGAATTAATCGGCTCAAAAGCATACAGATTCCAGGAACAAAGGTTCAGCAAGAGTTAGTCATCTCGCTGAGAAGTCTTGGAGACTTCTGCGGGGTCACGCCAAAGGATGTCATCAGAAGAGGTTTCGCTAAGACTTGGTGGTTTCGGTGTAATGTCTCTCCGACCGGTGATATAGCAAATATCGATATGACCAAAGGGTAGTCAGCATAGGGTCCTGGCAAATATTTTGTGTCTCACTGACTTTCAGGGTCTAAGCAAACACTTCGCCCATACTAAAGTTTTTTGATATGAGGTCTCGGTGAAGTTGCGGTGTCTTGTCGACTAGCGATAGCTTTTTGAATTCGGCCAGAGGTCCCACCGACAACATTTGGTCTCCTCGAAAGAGGATCTAAGCTCACCAAGAAAGGAAGGCTTCATCATGAAGTCTTGGTGACCATTGGTATTATCAGCAAAATCAAAGGTATCAGCAAGAGTTGTGAGCTCGCCAAAAGTTCTTACCGACAAAGCAGGCTCTCCCTGACTGAAATGAAGGGATCTTGACGAGAGCGCAATGCATTCAATGAAAGGTCTCACCGAAGGATGAAGGTCTCAGTGAAGGTGAAGAATATCGTTATAACCAATGGAGCCTGCTATGACCTCTTGGTGACGAATTCTTGTCTTGCCGATAGTGTATAAGGAAATGCATGTCGATGAGAGACCTTCTCTCAGGGTGAAGTCTCGGCAATCAATATGAACTTAGGAAGGCTTCTCAGTGAAATACAAGGTGATTGATATGACATCTCCCTGACTTTGAAGGGTCACAACGAAGAAAATTTAGAAGGGATGGATCATCCCGGACTGCGACGCCGAGTCATGATTTAACCCGAACACCAAGTCAATCATGAATTTCAAAAGTTTTAACTCAGGACAAGCCAAGGATGGACCTTTCATATATTTTCTTTAGATTCTAGGTCAATTATAAGATGAAATAACCAGACATGGCATTTCCCTAGGTTTCAAACCCTATTCATCCGCCACTAGTGCATAGGCATGCTCAGAATTCAGTTGTTCCAACTACTAAGTTGTTACTAGGGTTTACTAATTACTCTCAGGAAAGATTCATAGAAATGCAGATAGACAAATGAGCTCAAAAATCACCTAGGAGATGACACATGACGCAATACTGAACAACCCTAGCATGAAATGATCAAATATTTAGGAAATCAAGTCCCATAAGCTCTCATAACATCAATATGCTATCCATAATTCTCAATCAAAGGCAGGGAAAATAAAAAAATACCATTGTGACACAAGAATTGATTTCAGAAGCAGCAAATGTGAGGCCCAATGGCGTCCACAAAGAACAGATGCATAAATGCACAAGAAATCGCCACTAAATCCATAATTTGTAAACTCAACCCACCAAATCCAAAACCAATGGCCCTCAAGAAAAAATGCTCAGCTCAATCAACAACGACAATAAGCAAGATAGCACAAAAGACCTCAAAAAACAAGTTAAATACATCCTCCAATGCATGCACGAAGTCATTAATGCAATTGATGAGATAGTCAGAGAACCCAAGAATCTGATGATAGGGAAAAATCTAGGAAAATCTGGCCCACATAGAAATCCGTGAATACCAAAAATCCCTAAACCACGGTGCAAAACTAGAATCCAAGCAGGATCCAAGAAAATCCAACCAAGGTGGAAAATCTCGAATCCGAGCAAAAGCCCAAAATTCATCCAGAACTTGTGATTTTCAATGAATAACCTGGGGAAACACTTAGGTAATCAAAATAAACATTTAAGCACTTGCCTAAAGTAAGAAAAAACCTCAAAATGAAAGGGCCAAAACACTAAAACTGAATTGAAAGAGGGTCCCTGCTTTCAGTGGGGCGTGTGTGCGAAAACTACACAACAAATGGTGATTTCTATTGGGAAAATGCTCTAGAGCATTCGATGACGAACAGGAATCAAGAACCCAGAATCTCTAGTTTTAATCTCACCATCAATCAAATGAATCAGAATGCAAATATTTAAAGAATCAGAACCACAAGATAGACCAAACCTTCCATAAACTGAAAATCCAAGTGTGTGCATATGAGTTCATTTATGTCCTTAAGCTACTACAGGAACCAATCTTAGTCAAGTCAGGCTACGTAAGGATTCTAACTTCAAAAGGAACCTGGATAGGGCCTCACTTCTAGACAGGCGTCCATAGCCCCGATGAGGTTATCATTGTGATTCTCCTAAACATAGCTCTATAGCCAGCCAAGCGTCTATAGCCCTGATAGAGATATTTAGGTACCCCTAATAAGTTGAATTTATTCTTTTGATATTCAATATTTTATTTTTCTTTCTTTTGATATTCTTTATATGTCACTTTCATTTCAACCTATGAACAATGAATCCCACACTCAGGGCTGAGAATCACAATGGCCCTGAAGTAGAAACAAGATTTTTCACCTGACAAAACTTCACAAGGATTCCTATAGTAACATCAGGATTCTTAAGATTTATGAGAGATATAAGATTTTTAGAATACTTCAAATTCAAATCAAAACGAATGACCTATCCTCCTTAAACTGAACATTTAGACTGCTTGACGATAGCAAAGACTTCAACCGTCCTTTCGAGATACAAGACTTCAGTCCACCAAAAAAACACTTAGAACAGTCCCAAATAATAATATATTTGCCATGCAGGTGCAACACATCCCGGCAAAAACAGAGAAACCCCCCCCAAAGCAAGAGCAAAGCAAAAACAAAAAACCAAACCAAAAGCAAACCTACACTAACCAAAACAAATAAAAACAAAGTAGAAAGGGAAACCTACTCTAACTATATACAAGACCAGAGCTGAAAACAGCTCAAGACTGGAAATAATGCTTCAAATACTACCCATTGACAGGTAGTGGGATATCCTCTCTAGTGAGAGTTTTCAAATGGAAAGCATTATCTCCCAAGATTTCTGAAATTTGGTAAGGACCAAGCCAAAGTTTATCAAAATTTTCATGCTCTCCCTTACGATCGTGGGCTTTATCCCAGTAGAGAACCAAGTCAGAAATCCTAAAATATTTTACCTTGGCTCTCTTATCAAACCATCTCTTGACTACCCCCTAATGTTTAGCAAAGTCGTCTAGGGATTTGTCTTATTTTTCCTCAAGGTGTAACAATTTAGCAAGTCTGGCCTTGTGTTTATCTTCCCCATCATAATAGTCATTGTATACACCTAAAAATGGTCACATCATATTGTCTGGTAATTAATTAAATATTTTTAATATTTAATTAAAATCTTCGAATTCTATCTGCGTATAAATAAATTTAAATAATTTATTTATATTTCTTCATTCTTCTATATTTTGATTAAATAAATAAGTTTATTTAATCATCTTTTCATATTCATTTCTTAATTAATTAAATAAACATTACGATTTATATTAATTATCATGATCTAAAATATATTAAATATTCCAAAATATTTTCTTATTTCCTCTAATTCAATATTCCAAAATCATTTCAAAATTCTTCAAAAATCTATTTATAATTAAATATTTCCAAAAATATTTAATTAAATCTTCTAAAATTTCAAATTCTTCTAAAGTCATATTACAATTAAATATTTCAAAATATTTAATTAAATCTTCCATAGTTTTTAAAAATCAAAAATCAAATGCAATAAATTAAATAAATTTATTTATTTATTTAATTTGGGATTTATCTTCAACTCCCAGGAAGCAAACGGTTGAAACAGAAAATTAAATTTCTCTGTTTCTGTGCAGGCTTGTTCCCGTGGGTTGAAGACAGGAATCCATCCTTCTCTCCAACCTCTCAACCTCTCCCATTTTCTTCTCAACCTCTCCATCTCTCACCATTCAAACTTACCAGACAATCTCACAGCCGTAGATTCTTGCCAGCCAGGATGGAGCCTGCAAAAATCTATAAATATGACTGCCGGGAGCTCCAAATCATATAGAAATTTTAAGCAAGAAAACTATAGCCAAATTACAAGTAGTATTAGCATTCATAGCATAAGTCTTTTTAGCATAGAATCATAGCAATAGCAATAGAATCATGATATATTTCATTCACAGCCCCTGTGCATAATCACAGCCCCTGTCTATATCCGTATCAGCAATCCCATCTTCACCAACATATAGAATAGATTTTCATTTGCATTCTCGTTCTACAAGTTTCCATTTGAAGGAAGCCAAGCTTACACAATCTGAGAGAAAAAGCTTCAAAAGAATCACTGTAGATAGAGAAAATGGAACGGTTATGAAGATTTTGTTTGTTTAAATTTATTTCAATTTCTTTAGTTTAAGGTTTCATTTAGTGTTTTGTGTTTTCAATTAGATTAAAATAAATAAACATTACACATTTTTGGTGCCCACCGTGGGGCTCTTGCCCCCTTTTTAATGTTTTATTTGCAGTTTCTTTTGACAGGTTACAGGTAAAAATAACGGAATAGCGCAGACAACACATTTCGGGAATGTCATCTCCAGTTTAGCGCATCTGAAGTATGTTGCAGCGTCCATAATCTATTTTGTAGGGCCCGTGATCATCTTTTCAGCACCCGTGATCATCTTTGCAACGACCGTAATCATTATTACAGCGCCCATAATCTGTCTTGCAACGTCCCTAATTAGTATTGCAGCGCCCTTAGTCAGTCTTGCAGTGCCTGTAAAGCTTCTTGCAGCGTCTTTAATGCCTGTTGCAGCGCAAATTTTTAAAGACTGTATTCTGTAATCTGTAACTCTAGATTAGTTTAACTGATTCCGACAGATTAGTTTAACTGATTCCGACGCAGCCGCAGACAGTTAATAATTTTAAAGCATAAAATTAACCAATCCTAGGGTAGTCATTTAAAGCATAAAAAGAACCAATCCTAGGGTAGTCATTTTAAGCATAAAATTAACCAATCCTAGGGTAGTCATCTAAGGTAAAATGAAGCAATCCTAGGGTAGACACTTCATCTTTTAATTTGGGCTTAAAATGAATTTTTTATTTATGTGAAGCAACATCTTCACTTAGTTTAGAAAATTTTCATTTGGTGCTTAACAATTGAACCTTTGATTGCTTTGCTTCAATGGTGATAGGCCTATGCTCTCCCCTTAACTGGGTGATCAAAATGCCAAACTCACCTATTTCTTTTTATGCATTTTACAGCTTTGTTAAAACCTTGTAGAGAGCCTGCTCTTGTGGGAAAAAGTACTCACCCAAGAGGAACGACTCAAGTGGGTTCAAGCCAAAGCCAGGCTATTCCACCCCACTCTAAAATTTAAAGCAAAATTGGGGAAACCCTCTTTTGACGGTAGTGTGCATTGATAACCATCCCCAAAGCATTTGTTCTAAAGGTAGGGAGGTCTCTCGAGGGAGTCTATCATTTGCCGCACCAAACGGAAACCCTTACTAAGAACCTAGTATAGTATCTTACCGAGTCAGTTTCTGAACATCATTTTAATCACAGTGCAGGGGAGGGAAGAATCTACCCCTAAGATACTCACCATATAACTGCCAAGGATTGTTTGCTCAGGGGATCTGGTATCCACTTCCGTCACTCTGAGTACGCACTTGGAAAAGACAAAAACATGGGCGCCCTTTTGGGGGTGACATGGCTGTGTGAGTCGACGTAGTTTTAAGATGTGGGCTGTTGATTACTATGATGACCTACTTGAGAACTAAGAGTGAGTCTGTTTGAAGTGCTTATCATGTGTAAAACCCGTGAAAATAATTTTTGAACAATATTTTGGTCATACACTTCTTGTTTAGCATAGGGCTTAAAACAACTATTCTACAACTTGCTTGATGTATTTTCAATACATTAATTCAGTAAAGATCATCTAAAACTCACAATTACATTGATCACACTTATCATTTTTCAAGACTAGGATCAAATCTCAAAATAGTGCATCTTTTCAAACAAGTTTTTGATTATTTATTCAACTTCCCCAATAGGATTCTGATATCCTTTCATCTTGGAAGCCACAATCAAGAGTTAGAAATGTCATTTGATCATATCATAAGATTTTCATCTTATCAGATCAAGACATTATCATTTTTGCACTTATAAACCTATGATCTAAGTCTAGAAGAACATTTCAAAAGTATATGCCTATTGTCCACTTTACAACATGGGTGATAGGGAACAAAATCTTTTTCATAGGTTTCATACTGGGAATAGTTCAAATAATGAGATAACCGATGAAATGATTCAAGAAGTTGAACAGGATCCACAGTTTCACATAATTTTGGACAAGATGTTAGAGCGAGATAAAGAAGGCTACTTTCTTTTCTTAGCAAACCAAGGTGCCAAATTGCCCTCTAACTACAATATGGAGAAAATTAAGGAAGATCCTGAAAAGACTAAAACTCCATTAAATGATCTTAGTAGTTTTCCCCAACAAACAAGAGCACTCCAAAGGCAAATCAAGGAAATACAAGGGGGCACAACTATGAAGTCTTTTGACGAAATATGAATGTAACCTCTTCTCCTCCAAAAGCAACATCATCCAAATTCAATGTTTTTGAATTTTTGCAAAGGTTACATAAGAAGCCCAAATCTAAGCCCTCAAATAAAATTGACCAATCCTATCATGTCATGCATTTATCTTCATCCCCCATAATTCCAAATGAACCTCATGATTCTTTCACTCAAGATAACGATTCCATTCAATCACCTTCTTCTATCATATCCTTTACATCCAATGATTCATTTCAATCTACACATCTTGATCAAAACATTATACAAACCCTTCCTATCTTTGATCAAGATCCCATCTCTCAAGGACCATATGATGATCCCCTCCTTTCATTATTCACCCATGATAATCCTCTTCCATCTCAAGAGACAAACGTTCTTCCAAGTTCTTCTTTGTCATCATCTAATCAATCCATACCATCCCATGATTCTATTGCATCCCAAGAGCATGATATTTCTTCCATTCTATCTAATGATGTCTTACCAATTGATGATCAAGATATTATTTCTACAAAATTTCATGATTCCCTTCCTCATCAAGATCAATATAATCTTCCATTCAAGGATACCCTTTCATCCCATGAAGATATTTATCCTCCTCATGATCAAGATATTCCTTTCATACCATTTCATAATCCTTTTCCAAGTCAAGATCAAAACACCCCATCATCCCCATGTCAAGAGCCTATTACACCTATTCACGTTATCCATGAACCCCACACCTATAAATTGGGATCCTCCTCCTTTATCCATTCTAGTTTACTTCCAAAACCTATCTTCTCATCCATATCATATCCTCTTCACAATGGACTCGCATCTTGTTTCACAAACAATACATATCCCATTGGTAAACGAATGTATGAAATTATGAATTACAAAGGAAAAGGTTTAGGTCTTCATGAGCAAGGTATCCTAGAACCCCTTTCTATCCAAGCAAATCCATATTCTCATGGCCTTGGTTATACACCTCATACTCAACCTAGGTATCCTAGTCCATCAAACTCTCCATCCATCCTAGGTCCTTATCCTAGTCCATCAAAAACTCCGTCTATCCTAGGTACTTATCCTAGTTCATCAAATCTTCCATCTATCCTTGGTCCTTATCATTCCAACCCTAGCTCATCAACCCTTCCATCCATATTAGGGTCCCACATTTCTCCATCTCCTATTCTTCAAGAACAACAAAGGCACACATCCTTGATTCACTTTCAAAATTCTTCCTTCATTAACTCATCCATCATACCTCCATATCATTCACCTCAATCCACCCCTCCCATTGCTCTTGGAAGCAATTTGGATGCCAAATATGAAAAGCTTCTATATCAAAATCCACATGTATCAAAGGATCAACATGTCTCCTCGAAGAGTCATGCAAAAATAAAAGAAAATTTGATCCAAAAAATCAAAAAGCAATTTTCAAAGGCCACAAAGGCCCATCAAAGCAAAAGCAATTTTCAAAGGCCACAAAGGCCCATCAAAGCAAAGGAAATTTCCAAAGGTCACAAAGGCCCATCAAAGCAAAAAGGAAATTTTCAAAGACCACAAAGGTCCATAAATCAAAAAGAAAAATGTCAACGGCCACAAAGGTCCACAAAGAAAAACTCAAAGTCAAAATTCATGTGGATTCCTAAAAGTCTCATAGAAGCAATAAAATCTAAATTCGCATCCAAATTTGCTAATCCAAAAGTTTCCTCCAATTTTCCATCTAATAACCTATCACCTTCCAAATCCATTTTTCCTCCATCACTCCACCGCCCTTCAAGGTGTGTGCCAATGTTGATCTTTTCAACCTTTCCATTTATCCATAAACAGGTTTTCCAACCTCCTATACATTATCCAACATTCACCCCCCATCATTCTTCTTTAATCCAAACTTTTGCATAAGTCCTTAGATTCTTCCATCATATCATTAATCTGCCAACATTTAGGATTCTAATTCCCATTACCATGGTTTATTAGAGGGATATTTGGTTGTGAAACTTGATGCTTAAGTCCTTCCTCCATCTCCCTATCATCCATATCATATCTTCTATATTCCTCTCGCACTCTACATTTAGGGACAAGTTTCATCCATCTTATCATTCATGGTCATTTCTATGCCCATTCCTTACATTTCCACCTTTGATCTTGACAAGGTTAAGGATCTTCTTGAAAATCATACATCTTATCCTATTCACTTCATCCAAATCTTCAATACCACATCCTTTTTCATGCATCTTCTCTAATATTGTGGGGAATCTTGTTCCTTCAATTAGTCATATCATCTCATTTCATCTTTAAAAAAATAAAAAATAAAAAAAATCTGAAAAAGTCCTTAAAAAATCCATAAAAATCAGAAAAATCTTGAAAAAGTGCAATAAAAACAAGTGGTGAAAACTTGGCAAACAAGCACTACTTGTGATCAACATGGGCTCCTTCATTTATTAGTTTATGTCTTGTTTTCACTTTCGACATCATCCATCCATGTTTATCATCTGTATATATCTTTCATTATCCATATCATGTAGTGGGAATCTTTATGTTTCATCATGGCTTGATGAAATTTGTACATATCTTTTATCTTTAGGTTGTGTTTACACTGGGGGCAAAACGCAGAAACATACAAACAAGAGAGGGGCAACGAATTGACAGATAACCATTTGACAAAACACAATAAACATTGCCATATCAAATCAACCATAACATGTTTATTCAATACCAATGGAAATCGAAACAACATGATCCAAACAACTATTGAAGTGAGAATATCAATGATGATAACCAAATTGGATGGTCTTAATCTGAATAATGTTAGAAATATTTTAAGCAAGATTTAAATGGTTGTTTGATTTTCTATCATATCTTTGGAGTAATTCAATGATGTACTGAACTAGAAGAGCAAGGAAGGAGTATGATTTTTCTTTGTCTGCTGTTTGCGAGGAAATCATTAGTACTATGCAAATTGGTCGCGAGACATGCTCTACTATGTATCATGGATGACATTTCAGAATTTGCATGGGAAAAGGATTAACTCTTGTTTGTTTATGCAAGCAATACTTAGGTCATCTTGGTTCAATTATACCTAGATGCTTGTATTAACTTGTTATATTAAAAATCATGAAAGCAATACTCAGGTCATCACTGGTGCTAACATACCCTTTGATGCTTGTATTAACTTTCAACATTTCAAAGCTCTATGATGATACAAAAGCACAAATAAGCTCTCCAAATGGAAATATTGTATGAATGTCCTGCATGGTTAGTATAGATTGCATTCATGTTAGAATTTGCATTTTGCATTTATAAATTTCTAAAAATCTGGCAAAGAATCAAATGTTTATATCTTTTCAAATACATGACTGAGTATATTTTGACATTCACAAAAACATCATTTCATACATTTTACATTTTTGCATTAGAAAATTATAAAAAGCATACATTACATACATCATATACTATATACATTCATTCATCAAATAAACTTCATCTCATACAATCATGCATATAAATATCATAAATAATGAAACCATCATATAGTACACATCATATGGATACATATCATATATCATGTAAAATCATCGCTGCATTTCATATATCTCAAAAATGAATGTCAAAATGTACAAGGATGTCAACTACAAAAGATATAATATCATCAAAAATGTGATCATCTCACGGTGTATACAAAATGTCTCAACAAAATATCATAAGAGAATCATATAAAATGCACTAGGTAGAGCTATCCTCTGATGGAGCTGGCCTATGACCTGTACCACCTGCCCCTGATGGACCTATATCACCTACCCCTAATGGACCTACTCCGCCTGTCCCTGGTGGCCCTCTAGGAGGTAATGGCTATGTCACACCCCTACTAGTAGTACGAGAGCGACCATGAGTAGATCATGACTGAGTGTAACTCTCTCTCTACTCAGGTGGAACTGAATCATGATATCTAGTCTGATAGAACTCTGCCTCTCGTGTGGTTCTGGTAACCTCCCTCATCATGTCACCTGGCAAAGTGCTACCTGCTACTCTCTGTAGGCTATCTGCTAAGGCAATGGCCTGCTCACCCCACTGTCTAGCTGCATCTCTCTCAGCAGTAATCGAAGTCACCTAACCCTGCAACTGTGAAATCAAGGCCTGTGCCTATGATAACTGAGCCTGCAAGCTCTGTACTGTACTCTGCAGAGATGATATCTGACCTGCTATAGTCGGATCTACGGAAGGGGATGGGTCAGTGTGCCTCATCCATGGTCCACCTCTGCCTCCTCTACCTCCTCTGCCACCTCTCCTACCGCCTCTCCTACGAGCTCTATCTCCACCCCTATCATCACCACCATCATCTCCATCTGAGTCATCATCTCCACTACTCTCCTCATCATCACTGTCCTCTGAATCATCATCTCCTGACTCTGAGTCCCTCTGTCAACATCTCTGAGCAATAATAGGAGCAATGGCCTCATCAAGATCAAACATACGTGGTGGTGGATGCTCTAGGACATATTGTACATACTCTGGTGTCACCCCTGCATCAAGAACATCCACCTGGTAATCCCACATCTGTGCTCCTAAACTGGTGAACTCTGCCACCACTACCTCATAAGAGATCCGTGGGCCCCACACTGCAAGCTCTGGCTATCGCCGCGCATAAATGGCTGAACCTACAGGTATACCCTGAATTCGACCAAACTATCGCAATACTCGTCTAGCAAGAAATCTCTCCAGGATCCATGTAGTCCGTCCAATCAAAAATCAAGAAGTACATACAAAAGGCATCTCCCTCGCATCCTCTGGCCATGGCTCACAATTTAAATATGGCCTCCAACATACTGTGTCCAAACTATCTAATAGCCGCTGCCAATATACTAGTTTTCCCAGTCTAGGCTGAGCAATAATATGTGCATATCTCCATCTGTATGCTCGACCAGCTAGTCGATGTCCTCAGGTCAATGGACATAAAACTGCAAAATGCTCCCATGCCCATATCTGTAGTAATGAGCACCCAACAGCAAAACTCTGACCTCTACCATATACGATATGATGAAGCTCGTCATATAGGTGGGCTAGCATACATGTACCCCATGCATACCGTGTCCCCTGCATCACCATACTCTCCAAAACACGACCCCATCCGATCGCAAACCCCTTCGACCTATGGTCGGGGCACAACACACCTCCAATGAATCCTGCAAGCACAACTAGTAATGGTGGATAGGTATTTGTAATCTCACCCCATGGGATGAAGTATCTGGAAATCTGATCATCTCTGAATATTCGTCTCAAAGAAAGAGTACCCCCAACCTCTTGTCTATCAAAAACAACTATCTCTCCCATCACTGGGATCCGTAGGATGCGATATACGTCCTCGGGGGTCACTGTAATCTCGCCTGTCGGTAAATGAAAAGTGTTGGTGTCGCTATGCCACCGCTCTGCAAGTGCTGTCAATAGGGCCCTCTTGAGGCGAACCTCAGGCATATCAAGTAATGAATTCAAACCGCAAGCATCAATCACATCTCTATCTAACTGTAACAAATGCGGAATCAATGACCATGTGCTAGGAAAAGTCTCTCGTAACTACAGGACACCTAGTCTCTCCTATTCACATACATCATCAAAACAACATCAATATCAAATCATCCTAACGTATCAATCCAAAATTGAATATCAAACTATTTGTTTTTTATTATCATTATGAAATGCAAATAATATCACAATTATGTTTGTTTTTAACGACCTTAGAAGCAAATGAATCAATCAAACTATTTGTTTTTCATCATCATGGAACGCAAATAATCAACATCAAGTTTCTTTCTAACAACTTTAGGAGAAAAATTATCTGTCCTATTTGTTTTTAACAACTTTAAAAGCAAATTTATCATCTACTATTTGTTCTCCAACAACTTTGGAAACAAATTTATCATTTACAACATAAAATCAAAGGCGCTGCAAAATTGGTTAAATGTGCTATATAATTCATTATTAGCGCTATAGAATCAATTGTGCTACAAAACATATTAATAGCGCTACAAAATCACTCATATGCACTATGAAATATTTTGCGCTACAAAATTCGTTAATGGCGCTGCAATACATCTCAAGTGCGCTATGAAATCATATGCGCTACGCAAATGATCAAATGCGCTACGAAATCTATCACGGGCGCTACGATATCATATGCGCTATGAAACATCTTGAATGTGCTATGATACACATTAAGGGCGCTATGATATTAAATGCGCTACGAAAATAATCGTATGTGCTATGAAAAATGTTAAGGGCACTAAAACTCAATTTTTTTGCAATAAACATTGAAAACGTGCGCAAAACAAAATTTTTGAGAGATAGAGATTTACGAGACACATACCGGAGGTCCGTAGTGCGCTGGCCACTGATGACGTTGGATACGTTCGAAACAGTGCAGGTGAACTGGAAGTGCCATGATTATCAACTCAGAGCTCAATATTTGCAAATTTTACTAGGTTAAAATTGAAAATGACATGGAAAATGATATTTTTAACCTATATAATGGTAAAATTGGGGCATTTTTATCATATTTTCACATAGCAGGGGAAATTTCTTCATCAATTTTTCATTTCATGTCTCTTCAGGTCAATTTCTTCAAATCATTAGTTTCGAACGATGAATCGACATCTTCAAAATCATAAAAATTGAAAATTTCATAAAAATTTATAAAAATCAAAAAAATTCACAAAAAATTAATATCTTATCGATTCATCGTTCGCGGGGGCATATAGATATCATTATTTCGACAGTCAACATTTGGGGCAAAATTCAAAATTCTTTGAAGCAATGCGTAAAACACATCACTTCAAAGAGGGGCAAAATGTATACACCTAAAAATGGTCACATCATATTGTCTGGTAATTAATTAAATATTTTTAATATTTAATTAAAATCTTTGAATTCTATCCGCGTATAAATAAATTTAAATAATTTATTTATATTTCTTCATTCTTCTATATTTTGATTAAATAAATAAGTTTATTTAATCATCTTTTCATATTCATTTCTTAATTAATTAAATAAACATTACGATTTATTTATATTAATTATCAATAATCTTCGTTTGAATATCTTATTCAAATAAAGATTAAAATATTATTCTTCTTCTAAATACCAATTAAATATTCCAAAAAATTTAATTATTTCCTCTAATTCAATATTCCAAAATCATTTCAAAATTCTTCAAAAATCTATTTATAATTAAATATTTCCAAAAATATTTAATTAAATCTTCTAAAATTTCAAATTCTTCTAAAGTCATATTACAATTAAATATTTCAAAATATTTAATTAAATCTTCCATAGTTTTTAAAAATCAAATGCAATAAATTAAATAAATTTATTTATTTATTTAATTTGGGATTTATCTTCAACTCCCGGGAAGCAAACGGTTGAAACAGAAAATTAAATTTCTTTGTTTCTGTACAGGCTTGTTCCCATGGGTTGAAGACAGGAATCCATCCTTCTCTCCAACCTCTCAACCTCTCCCATTTTCTTCTCAACATCTCCATCTCTCACCATTCAAACTTACCAGACAATCTCACAGCCGTAGATTCTTGCCAACCAGGATGGAGTCTGCAAAAATCTATAAATATGACTACCGGGAGCTCCAAATCATATAGAAATTTTAAGCAAGAAAACTATAGCCAAATTACAAGTAGTATTAGCATTCATAGCATAAGTCTTTTTAGCATAGAATCATAGCAATAGCAATAGAATCATGATATATTTCATTCACAACCCCTGTGCATAATCACAGCCCCTGTCTATATCCGTATCAGCAATCCCATCTTCACTAGCATATAGAATAGATTTTCATTTGCATTCTCGTTCTATAAGTTGCCATTTGAAGGAAGCCAAGCTTACACAATCTGAGAGCAAAAGCTTCAAAAGAATCACTGTAGATAGAGAAAATGGAACGGTTCTGAAGATTTTGTTTGTTTAAATTTATTTCAATTTCTTTAGTTTAAGGTTTCATTTAGTGTTTTGTTTTCAATTAGATTAACATAAATAAGCATTACACAGTCATTAATGAATTGTAAGGTAGGGATCTTCAATTGGATGGGAAACATAGGCTCTAGTCCATAAACTAGGTGATAGGGGGAAGTTCCTATGGAAGTCTTATGTCTCATGCGATCTGCCCACAGAGCAAATCTGAGTTGAGTGTGCCAATCCCTAGGATTGCTTTCTAATAACTTGCGGATGACTATCAAAAGATTCTTATTAGAGGACTCAACCAACCCATTACCCTATGGATAGTAATTGGATGCAAAATTTATTATGATCTCGTGATCAAAATCCCAATTAGATAACTTCAAAGATGCAAAAGCAGGGCCATTATCACAAACTAAAGATAAAGGGCATCAAAAACGATTGATAATACCTGATTCAAGGAACTCAATTACTACCTCAGAAGTACACTGCTTGCATGCAAGAGCTTCAGTCCATCATGTAAAATAATCAGTAATGGTGAGAATATACCTGTGACCAGCAGAGGAGGATGGATTGATGGGGCCAATGAAGTCCATTCCCCATTGTGCAAAAGGTTTTACCTCAAAAACTAGCTAGAGTGGAAGGGCTAAATACTTCTCCCTGGCTACTGTAGTTTAGTACACATGACAAGTTTGGACGTGGTTGTATGTGTCCTTGAAGATTGTAGGCCAATAGTAACCAGCTCTGAGAATCTGTTTCACTGTGGAAGGTGTCGACCCATGGCCTGTACCATATCTGTCATGAAATTCCAACATAATTCTTTCAGATTTTGTCTTTCCTAGGCATCTGAAGTACACACCCTCATGATTTTTCTTATATAGGACAGCTCCTTTCAACATGAAGTTGTTGCTCTTCAAGTGCAATGCTCTTCTTTCTATTGAATTAAGATGATCCAGGCATCTCTGAGTTAGGAGATAATGAACAATATCATCGTACCACTCACCAGGGGAAACATCTTCTAAAGTATAAGTCTGAGTTGTAAGCTCAGGGCCTATCTCTCCCATTGTCTTCATAAGTCCTTTCCCTCTGACCAACTTCATGGGATGAATCTCAATGTCATATTCCTGTAACATAGTCACCCACTTGGCCTTATGTTCCCCTAACTCATTTTGCATCAACAACAACCTTACTATAGGATCGAGAACTATAGCAAAGATCTTATTTCTGAGGATATAATGTCTAAACTTTTTAACTGCCCTGACTAAGGCATAAGCCTGCTTCTCTACATTTGGGTATCTCAGCTCTGCATCCTTCAATGGTGTGTTCATGAATGCTAGGGGATGTTCATTTCCTTGGTCAAATTTTTGAGTTAATATAGCAGCACAGGAGTGGTCAGAAGCAAATGAATATATGTAGAATGGTTTAACAAAATTAGGACTCACTAAAACTGGAGCTTCAGCGATGGCCCTCTTTATCTCAGCAAATGCTTCCTTTGCTTCTACATTCCATTCAATCTTAGCCTCTTTCTTTAACATTGCATTCAATGGCTTAACTATTTTTGCAAACCTAGTGATGAACTTTCTCACAAAATTAATCTTGCCAAAGAAGGATTTCATTTCTTTCTTATTAGCAGGTAGTGGAATCTTCAAAATAGCCTCTATACGTTCTGGATCAATTGCAATCCCCTTCTTAGAGATAACATACCCTAGTAACTTACCTTATGTAACTCCAAAGATGCATTTCTTGGGATTGAACGATGTACCAAACTCTCTACATTTCTGGAAAACTTTGCACAAATCCGAGATGTGATCACCTCTCTTCTTTGAAAATACTGTCAAATCATCCATGTAGATGATTATGCACTTACCAATGATGTCTTTAAAGGCTATGTCCATTGCTCTCTGGAATGTAGCTCCAGCATTAATCAAGCCAAAAGGCATCCTTCTATAAGCAAAAGTGCCCCACTTGGTGGTAAAAGTAGTTTTATGTCAGTCCTCATACTGCACCATAACTTGGTTGTATCCTGAATAACCATCCAAAAAGGACATCATTTAAGATCTGTTGACAATCTAGAGCACTTCATCCAATGAGGGAACTAAATAATTATCCTTTTCTGATGCCCTGTTTAGGTTCTTGAAATCCATGCATAGCCTTATTTCACCATTCTCCTTCCGTACTAGAACCAAATTTGCAACCCAAGTAGAATGTTTGATTGGAAATATGATTCTTGCAGACAACAGTTTATGCACTTCCTTTTGTATTATAGGTTCTAGTAGAGCATTAATAGGCCTCTGCCTCTATCTGAAAGGCTTCACTCCTAGATTGAGAGGGATAGTATGAGTTATGATTGATGTATCATAAGTCTTCAAGTCTTCATAACTCTAGGCTATCACAACTGGATATCTATGTAATGCATTGATGATTCCTTGCCTTTCCTGAGGAGTGCATACCTTACCAATAAAGATATTTTTGATATCATCCTGGGATCCCACATTATACTTGTCACACTGTCCGTTGATGGACTCTTTCCTGATATCTTGTTCCTGATCCCTGACCTTGTCCAGATCAAAGATTCTCTCTAATTGTACCATTCCTCTAGGAATTGTATTGGTCTTCAAATTGATTATCCCTTCCAAGTCCATCTCAGCTTCTTGAAGTTTAGTTTCGTCAATGATTTGAAAAGCAAAGACATCAGTACTAGTAATAAAATCTAAGATATGTTTGTCATCTTCAAATACCTAGAATTTGGTGACATTATCAGGTACTAAGGGTATCGAGGTCAGCTCCACAGTAAACTTCTTTAGCCCCAAAAGAGACAGAGGCTGCAAGGTACTTTCTGCCTGAGTAAGAGAATCAGCTGTCTGGTTCTTATTCCGAGGAATTAAATGAATATTGAAGGCATCCAATCCTTCGATCTATGTCTATAGTTGGTCATTCTTCTATCATGACAAGAGTATTGTCTCCTAACTTGCTTGACTATTAACTCAGAATCTCCAAAAACTTGTAAGATTTTAACCCTTTTCTTCAATGCCATTAACAGTCCATGCAACAAGGCTTCATATTCCACTACATTATTCGTACAATGAAATTGAATTCTATGAGCAGCAAAAAATGTCTTACCTTTTGGAATAATTAACTCGAAACCTGCCCCGGCTCCTTGCTTTGATTTAGACCCATCAAATCTTAAGGTCCAACAACCAATAACTGCAGACTTCCCTGCTTCTTTACTTGCACTGTTACTGCTGGATTGCTTTTCAGAAGGCATCACTCCTTTTCCTTTTAGATCTTCTTAGACATTAATAGTGACTACAGGAGTGGGATTAATATACTTATGTACTTGTTTTACTGTCGCTTTGCATAGGCAACAATCCAATTCTAAATGTGAGGCATTATGTACCCTACATCAATTGGGCAATAGTAACTCTCCAAAAATCATTCCTCTTCCTAACTAGATCTAATCTTCAATACATTTTTGAATGAACTCTTGAAAACTATCCAGCAAACCAAGCTGACTATCTTCCAGGTCATTATCATTTTCATCTAGTTCGATCAGGACTATAGTACTACTGGATTATGTTGTAAGGTCTACAAGTGTTGTGTGGAACATAAGAACTTCCTCCATATCTAACTCTTCAAGGGGGGCTGCAAGTACATAGTTACTTCTGATACCAAAATTTTAGTAAAGGTTTTCTGATATTCCGTAATCATATACTTCATTATGGGTTCTCTTTCAATCCTAATCTGGTTTGGCACTCCTTTCCAGGGAAGCCACATATGGGAGTGATCAGTCGACACGTATCCATTCAAATCCCTAGTAAAGTCCCTTCCCAGGATTAGGCCATAAGCATCAGGGATGTCAGCCACTTGTATATTGATAACCTACTAAATTCTAGGATCAAAAGCAATCTACATATGAATCATATTTAACTCTCCTACAACATTGACTTCAGTCCTATCCAATTGTGCGCCTTTCTTTTGGGAATTAGAAGGGGTGATGCCCATAGCTCTATAGACACCAAGGGGCATAACATTGGTTGAAGCACTAGAATCCAAAAGACAGTTATGCAAATTTTTACCAAATATGCGAATAGAAATCAGGAATGGAGGAGTATCTATTTTCCCTTGAAACAGAGTTAAGGGAGTATCTACTTGAGCAACTTGAGATTTGTCCCTTTCTTTCCTAGTATCTCCAAAGGGCATATGGACTTGCTTCTGGGTATGATTTTGTCTTCCCACTGAATGAGAGCTAGATACTCTATTGACATTCTCACTTATTAATTTATCTTGTGACATGAAATTTGCATTATAAGATCCTAAGACTACATTCCTAATGGATGGAACCCTTGATAACTCGAATGCAAATAGACTTACCTTTAATTTTATGAGTTCTTCAGTAACATATAGGGCCAACTGTTCTTCATTTAAATTAGTAGGGGTATCCCTCGGGTAATCCACCATCTTTTCTGTATTTGCATCAGCATTTCTTCCTTTTAGTACATCAGCGTGTCCTAGACCTTGAGACAAATATTGCTTGGAAACCGGAGGCAATGATGGATTATTGCTAGCATTAGGGTCTAGAGGCGTGTTGAAATTATTTGGTGGAACGGAGGTAGTAAAGGGATCTCTAGCCTGTGAGTGCCGGTGTGGTAACTCCCTCAAGTCGTACTTCTTGACAGGCCTCTGGAAGGTTTGCACTTCTTCAACATAAGCCTCTTCTTCATCTTTGGGACCATTATCATTTACTGAACTTTCATCAAATAGTTGTGTCATTTCATCTCCATTGCATACCTGATTTGTTTCTTCCTCCAACTGGTCAGATTCTTCTTCAGGTATATTCTCCTTACTTTGAGGAAAAGGAGCATGATTCAGTACCAGCATTGGTGAATCATAAGGATTGGATGGTACTATTTCTTGACCGCTTGCATTGTTCTCCACTTCGTACTGAAAGATTGAGGCCACTATTTGAAATTCTTGACATTCTAACTCAGAATGCTGACTAGTTTTGTGAAGCCTACACCACCCTGACAAAGTAGCCTTGGCCAGATATACACCGCCAGGAGGCTTCTCTTGATTAACTGGTTGATTGGCAGACTGATTGATAGGTTGACTAACTGGTTGATCCAATGGGGTGGGGACTCCTCCATTGTTGGGCCATGTTTTCCAAGTCCTGTTCTATCCTAATTGTTTCCTTCTATCGAACCCTTGTCCACCACCTCTGTCAAATTTTTGGCCCGAGGGTTGTCCTTTATCATAGTTCTATCTTCTATCATTATTATAACCTCTGTCATTATTAAATCCATAATCATTGTTGTAACCTATGTCCTGGTTATATCCTCTATCATTATTGTATCCTCGGTCCTGACATTGCTCCCTATCGAAGTGTTGTCCTCGTGGATTCTCTTTGTTCTAATTGGACTACATATTTCTCTGAGTAGCTTGCAACTGACTATTCTGGTTCCTTAAGTAAGTCACCTCCATATTCAACTTCTTTATTTGTTCAGACAATTCATCCAGTCTCTCCTTGTTAGGATTACTATATGGAGGCTGATTTGCATTATTCTGGGAATACCTTGCTATAGCATTGGCATTTAGTGATTGGTTCAAGACTTCAGAATTCTACAGGTATGAAGGATAACTAGCTTGAGGCTGGGTATGCAGGGGTTGATTCACATTTTGCTGGGGGTAACTAATCATGGATAACATTTTCCCCATAGGAGGCCCTGGGTCAGGGACCAGAGGCAACTGAGGTACCAGATTCATGACCGTAGTATGGTTTTCCAGAGCTTGGTTGAGAGATGGAACTTGTCCAGGGTGAGTAATAGGTCCTAATGAGGGTAGAGGCCTAGACAGATGTTTCCTTAGATTAGTGCTAACTTTCACAGCCTCTACATATGCATCAAGTAGACTTGTAAGAGGATTATTACTCCACTTCATAAAGGTAGTTGTCAAACTATCAAGTCCCTCATAATAAACTTCTATAGCAGTGGGTTCATCAATAGCATAAGGGGTCTACAATCTAGTGTAAGCACGATGAAAACTATTGTTGAAAGATCCTATAGGCTCATTGACCTCTCTTTTAACATTAGTGAACTGACAGTAGAGCTCATTGGAACTAATAGGGATTCAAAAATTTTGCAAAAAGGTAGCCTCAAGCTCAGTCCAATGATGGATAGACCCAGTAGGAAAATGGTTGTAACAATAGAATGCATCTTCCCCTAGTGAATAATGGAATAATCTACAAGCTACATCCTCATGGTTTATCCCTCTATCTTTGAGGCTAGTTTGAAAGATTCTGATGTGTTCCTCAATGGTCCTATTTGGGTCATTGACATGGAATTTTGAACATAAGTGTTCAAGGTTTTTGGGCATGATATTGTAAATGGAAAAACTTAATGGAGATGGGTTGGTTGCTAGGAAAACCATTGGTGGAGGTGGGGGTGGTAATGGCTGATTTATGACTAGCTGAGGTTGTGGACTTGGAATGCCCTCAGACTTAGATGAACCTAATGAAGATGGGGATGATGGAGATGAGGGAGGTGAATAGGATGATGATGATTCTCCCCTTTTGTTGGTCCTTCTAGACCTAGTAGGGTCTGGTAATTCTTGAAATTCCTCCTCTCTCGGAGTAGATCAGGTTCTTCTTCTGAATCTCTCAGGAGAGATGGCATTCAAAAATTGATCCAGCTTGCTTATTTAGGGCCCTCCTTCTAGCGCCAATCCTATAATATCCTATCTCTCTTGAAAGGTAGATCTCTATCAGTAAGCCTCAAGAGATAACCCCAAGGTCTCTAATGTCAGGTCTTGACAATGCATAAACAACTTAGTGATAAAATGTGAAAATGCTGGTAATCACAATGGGACCTTACTACAAGCAAAATACTGAATCGATTTTATCAGATCTAACTATCTGATGATACTTTAATCCTAGAGCTAACCCAATAATCAAAGAAATAGAAAAAGATAAGGGTTTCGAAGAGATTTCTAGACTTAATACTAAATCTACGATTAATAATGAAGATGCCCAACACTTGAAATGGACCAATCCCTCAAAACAAATTTCTACTTGACCCAGATGGATCTACAATCTTATAGAAACTGTGCAATCTTCTAAGGTATTAAGATTTTCAAATCATGAACATTCATTCAGACAACCCTATTGCAATTGAAATGAATAAACCTTCATAATCGATCTAGGCACAATGAATATAAAGTCTAGGCTAACTTTGCAAAGCAACTAATAATTAGTTGGCTACGAAAAGTATGGACTGAGAGATTGCTGCAACATTCAAGTATCAAATCACAAACATTATTGAATCAAATCTAATCTAAATATTAACCAACTCAAAGCAATTTTAAAGATGGAAAATGAGAACCATGCAAGATAAAGAACACAAGTATAGCACCAAATCACAATGTTATTATTTGCTTCAAATTACCCACTATAACAACAATTCTAGCTTTCTGTTACAATATTTGCTTGAGAGCCACTATTCACAAACCCTAGCTCTACTTAGTCCATTTCTAACTACTTTTCTCTATTCTACCTCTATCTTCTAACTTCTTAACAACTTCTAACCCTTACAAATGAGGCGAAATGACAAATATATAGAATCCCCAGAAAAAACCCATTGGCCCAGCAAGAGTCCTGCAGCATTAATGGCACAACTCGGCCAAGAGAAATTTGAAATAGGTCAAAGGAATGCATTAAATGCATGTTCCATCCAAGTCGGCCAGGGATCTATAATGCAGCTCAGACCAATGCGCGGGAAGATAATAGGGAAGCACAAATCGCGCTACAGCCTATCATCAACTCCCTTCCCTATCATCTGTATTTTGATCAAGCATTTCATGAACCTTCAAAAGTGTCCCATCCAAGTCAGCTACTGGTGGCACAGGAAAAACCCTAAGTCAATTTTCAATGGACGCAATCTCTTCTCTTGACCGCTTCACCGACTTATTCCAATCCACCTTATATGTCATATATTTATCAATAACTGCAAGGTAGGTGGTTGCATCATCCAACTAGTGCTCGAAAATATAGTCATTATCAAGTGGTGCATAAACATCCTGCCACCAATCTCTCAACTGTTCTAGACTCAAATATTTGGGCACAATCTTCCTTTGCCCAGTCATGATTTCAAAGAAGGTAATGTAACCATTGTAAACCCCAGTTAGGGTGTCATTGATCTGTTTCCTTTGTTTACAAATATTTTTCAACACTTTCTACCTAATCTGCAATGCCTCATACCACTCCCATGGTTCGACAGCTCTGGAGGAGGGAAGGATCTTATCACTTACTAATTTATCCTTGGTGTATTACATGATAGTCCTAGGTTTTTTGCAATAGGAGGTCTATATCTTCCTTATCCCGTGCTAACACCTTCTTCATCTAATCTATTGCTCTTGCAACATCGCCCCCTATTGATATGACTTACTTAATAGCTTCATCACCCTTCATTTGCACCCCTTTCAACCAATTCATAGTGGCAAGGCTGGAAGCTTTCATCCTTTCTAGCTCAGTGATGGTCTCTTGAGGCAGAGGATTTGCAGCAGAGGAAGAAGGGTTAATGGATTGTAGTGGTTTCATTAATTCCTCCAACCATTTCCTGAGATTTTCATTCTCTTGCTTTAACTCCTGCTTGGTCTTCATTTCCTTCCTCAATCTATCCACAATAACTACACTGGAACCCTCATAATCTTTAATGTCCTACTCAACTGATGTAGGCCCTAGATTGAGAGGCTGGATAATGTAATCCTTTCCAACCACATCATCTTTGTTTCTATCTGGAGTAGGGGTGGCAATATGAACCTTTGTTATGAGCCTCATTTGTTTCCACCTTTGAGATCACTCTAG
>VDFB02270651.1:680788241-680806815 GCA_007258455.2 Sequoia sempervirens | reverse complement strand
TTTTCAACACTTATTAGTTTGGTCTTATCCAGTTTGGTCATGTGATCTTACCTACTTGCAAGCATTCGATCCTTATCCTCAGAACTCAGTATTAGTTTACACACTTAAATTTTTTTTAATTGCAACACTTAATGCTTGAGATATGCCATGATCTTTTCTTCGTGTGCT
The DNA here is from genome assembly GCA_007258455.2 of Sequoia sempervirens. Taxonomy (NCBI): domain Eukaryota; kingdom Viridiplantae; phylum Streptophyta; class Pinopsida; order Cupressales; family Cupressaceae; genus Sequoia; species Sequoia sempervirens. The sequence goes on along the minus strand of VDFB02270651.1, from coordinate 680,806,647 downwards.
GACTGATATTGATTTTCGTTGAGTGTCCTTGTCTAATAAGTCTCTCCGTGATGCATAGCTAGAGGACTTGGGGCATGGGGCATGTTTTTATTTGCTTTCTGCTTGTGGGTGTTGTCTTGAACCTCTTCAATGTCTCTTGTTGTCTCCTTGATACACTTAAGAGATTTATGGCATCATCCTTGAATGTTTTTGCACAACCATTCTCATGGTAATCCTGGCGTTTATGTCTTGATGCGAGCGTGGTTTTGCTACATTAAATTGGGTAAGCTAACATTGCAGTCATCTTGACCTTCATGTCTTTGATGCTCATGTTAGAATCTTTCCACATTCCAAGTCAGATATAAAATCACATTCATATCTTCATAGTTATGCTTGTGACTAGTGATACCAGATTGTCCCGATGTTCGGGGTAATAATGGCCCAATGATGAAAAATAAGTTCTCTTACATTCCTCTAATGAAATGCATTTTGAACACACAAAACTCTATGTTCTATTGCAAGTACATCTTTGCATTTTCATGTAGCTTGCATTATTTAGACTTCATGTTAATTTGCACTTTTAGGCTGTATTATGGGTTTGAGAGGGTTTCCTTCATCTTTCTTGTGGATTTTTCATCAACTGTGATCACGTTCTTCATTTCCTTATCTTCTTTCATGATCTCAATCTAAATTCCCTATCTTAAATAGTTGATTGATTTTGATGCATCCTCTTTATTGAGGCAGATTCTCTTCCTTCTTTCCATTTCTTTCCATTTCTTCCAAACTTCTATCTCCAACATTCACATTTCACCCCACTTCTTTTCTTCTAATTCAACCTTAGGGCATAATTTTCTTGTTGATCTACCTAGGTTCTGTGATTCTTATATTTTTCATCTTACATCAAGAACCTTATCTTTTGTTTGATTTGATCAAATTTTTCAATTTATTATTTCTCCTCTATCTCATTTCGATTTCGATCACGAGGGGGCAATACCTATCAAACTTCAATACTTGATTCAACTTTATCAATTTATCAATTGCTTCTCTTGGGGCAACCTTGCTTGAGATTCTTATCTCACTTTGGATGTAACCCAATCGAATTTCATGTTCACAAATGCCTTTATATGTTTGTCCAGATGTGATCCCGAGTCAACTCCTCACATTCTGTTTTAGGATCCCAAATCACCACATTGCAACTTCATTCTTTGATTGCATGTGATCCCGAGTCGACCTCACATTAGTCAAAGAGGGGCAAATGTATGCAACCTAAAATGGTCACCTAGACTTTGGGCCCCATTTATTTAATTTGTCACCATCAACTTTCTGAATCAATGATTGTCGCATTTTCAAATCAAATTTCTTAATCAATTCATATAACCATTTCCAAATGTTTCAATTTTCCCTTTGTTTGAATAACAATAGCCATTAATTTTATTTAATCAAAGAAATAAATCCCTTTTAATAAATAAAATAATGTTATTTAATTGAAGCAATAATACTTAAATAAAATGATGCCATTTAATTCAAACCTATTTTAAATTTAAATAATTTTATTTTATTTTATTAATATTCATTTCTAAATTACATAATCTTATTTTATTTTATTAAAAGAGATATTATCGTTTTAAATTAAATAAAATAAATGAAATATCCTCTCAAGAATATCCTGTGATGAAAAAAGGAAACAAATCAGTTAAAAGGGAAATAAACTAAAAAAAAATTCCAATCAAGATTTGTTTCTATTTTTCTATTTATCCCACATTGCTTCTGAATTTTCCTTCAATTCCACTTTTGCCTATAAAATGAGCCCTCTCATTCTCATTTCAAAAAAAAAGATCACAAATTTTTACATCAGACTTATGCTACAAATTTTCTTGAATTTTATCATTTGAGATTACACATTAGTTTGATTTTATAAGCATCTTAGTTTTAGATCATATAGTTTAATATTACATTTTAGCTTAATCTTCATAGTAGATTAATTTGCAAAGTAATTCATTTATGGCATTGCATGTAGATCAATTTTCATTTCAATAAATTAGTTTTGTTTATTGCATTTTACAGTCATTTAGATTAGTTTTCATTGTTGCATTGCAAGAACATGATTCATGGAGATTGTTCTTGCTTCTCCTCTTTGAATCTCTCGTTCCGAGACTGTATTTGCAGGGGTAACTGGGTCAATCTGAGGGCCACAATATCAATCCCTGCTCTTCTCGGATAGAGAGCTGTGAATTGATTTGCAAGGACTCATTATTGAGTATCCTTGCATGCAAGGATTCATAGAAGTATAACATATTTTCAGTTATACAGGTATAAGCATTGTGTCAGAGTCATGAATACTTATGTTAGTCTAACCTCTTATAAGTCACAGACAACGTTCCTGGGGGAGGTTTCTACTAGGTGGCTGAAAAGAATGACCAAGAATAAGCATTCCTTGGTTTTGATATCCATAAAATGGGTTCTGGGTAGGGACTACATAGAGTACGAGGATAAGCACCATGTGAATACTGATATCTGTTCACACTTTTTAGCGTCGATGTTAGACATTGGCATCCCTAGGTAGCTCATCCTGAAGCTAGTCAAGGAAATGTTTCCAAGAAAGTACCTGAATGGCCTAGGTGAGATTGTTGCTCACGTTGCATATGGGGTAGGCCTGCCATCAGCCAACGACCTCCTTCACTATATTGAGGAAGAAGTGGTAGTTGTATGGCTGCTATTTCTCAGTGGATTCTACCTTTAGACACGCGATGAACATCGACAGAGGGTTACCCAGGCCTTGCACTTCTTGTTTCGTAGCTACAATGTGATACCATTCTATGACGTTGATTGGTATACCGACTTCAGGAACTTGGTGTTTCCCCCACCAATGGCGGTTGTGTCGAATGATGATGCTTCTGCTGCCAAAGAACCTGCTGACAAAGAAGAGGTAGACGCTGCCATTGATGCATTAATTGCTACCTCCCATGCCCTTAGATGAAAAGCCTCCCTACTCCTGAAAAAAATGCCTCCCATTTTATTTATTTCCTATTGTTGCATACACCACCTGCCTTATAGTTTTGTATATAAGCCTAAAAAGGCTATAAATTTTGCATATATGAAAGAATAGCTCGAATAGTCGTATAATTTTTGGATTATGGCTTCCTTAGCCATTTTGCAATGTAAGAAAAAGAATATATATAAATAGATATATATCTTTATAAAAATCCATGGCTCTTTCTTTCATTCTGCATTTCAATTTTATGGGCTCTTTTATAGCATATGTGTTCAATTTCTTTGCACATGGGTTTGTTTCAAATGTAAAGCAATCTCGTTGCTCTACCCTCTGTAATAATGGGTTATCTCCATAGAAACACAAACCAATTTTGAAAAAGACTAGCCAAAGAAAGGGAAAATAAAATAAAAGCATTATTCACATATGTACAAAAATAGAACTTGACACTTAATGGAACAACTTAAGATGAATCCTATTGACTAGGATTCCTAAGGGTTCCTGTTCCATATTCTCTAACTCAAAAGCGTTATGCTCCCTGCACTGAATGATTTTAAAGGGGCCCTCCCATAGGCTATCAAATTTACCATGTTGACTTGGCTTAGCAACCCTTTTATCATATTTCAGTACTAAGTCTTCGCACTTTAAGCCTTGGTTAGAAGCCTTCTTGTCAAACCATCGCTTGACCACTTGTTGGCTGTTTGTCATGGCTATTAAAGAATTCGCCCTTTTTTCTTGTACTTCTAACAGTTCGGCAAGCCGAACCTCCATGGCGCCATTTTGTTCTATCTTGAGAGATTTCAATAGTTGGAGTGCCAGAATCTTCATAGATATAGGTAACAGTGCCTCTTTCCCATATACCAAATCATAAGGCGAAGTCTTAAGGACTTGCTTAGGAGTTATGTAGTTTTCCCAAAGCACTGCTCGGAGGTATTTATGCCATTCCCTTTGGTGTTCTGAACCAATTCTTTTAAGGAGTCAGACTAGGCTCTTGTTTGTTGACTCCGCTAAGTTGTTTCCCTCTGGGTAATAATTTGATGATGTCTTAAGGAATATGCCATTCGTTAATGCAAAGTGACATACCTTTGTGCCTAGGAAGGCTTTGGCATTATAAAAAATGATAGTCTTCAAATGACTGAACCTTGTCACCAACTCTTCAAGGAAATCCACAATCTCTTTTTTTGTCGCATTTTTAAGCAGAACGGCCTCCGTCCATCTTGTGAAGTAATCTGTGGCGGTCAAAATCCACTTGTGTTTGGCACTAGAAGTTGGATTAATCATCTCAATGAAGTCCAAGCCCCATTGTGCAAATGGTTGGTCTGCCACTATAGGTCTTAGAGGCATTGCAAAATTCTTTCTTCTGTTAGTAAAGAACTGGCACTTTTTGCAAGATTTTACCAAAAAGTGGGAGTCATTGAAAAGTGTAGGCCAATAGTAACCCACACACATGATTTTGATGGTAGTGGTCTTAATAGAGAAGTGTCCGCCTGTAGTAACACATCGCAGGAGTAGACCATTGAAATTTCTTTTGAAAAGTACCCCCTCCACTAGCGTATATCCACAATTTTGAAGCCAGTAGTATCTCCTCTTTTGGGATGAGAGACCTAATGAATATTTTCTTGTTTGCATAAACCTCATTCTATCTTTCAGCCAACAACCCTCTGATTCTGGCTCATTTATCAGAACAAGCTCTGATTGCTCTCCTATAGTGGGCATATCCTTGTCCTGCGCCATGTATTTGCACAGTCCTCTCCCTCTGATGGTTTTAGTGGGTTTGACCTCAATATCATATTCAAGGATCTTGGTGATCCAATTAGCTCTTTTTTCTATGATTCCTCCTTCCATGATATATTCGCGTACACTGGAATGAGCGACATAAACAAACACTTTGTTGCAAGAAACTAGATGACAAAACTTTTTAATTCCCTTCACTATTGCAAAGGCCTGTCTTTCGACGAAAGTATAATTCGTCTCATATTCCTTCAGGGTCCGGGAGTAGAACGCCACTGGATGTTATCCCTTTCCTTCATCATTCTTTTGGGTTAGGACAGAGGTATGTGCAGGATCATCATGGAAAAAATAGGGCCTTAAGTGGCAAAAAAATTAGAAAAAATCAAAGTTAGGCAACTTGACATAAAAATTTGAATAAGTTATCTATATTATTTTAAAAATATGTAAGAATATAGAATCTATAGAAAATTGAATGTTGTTTCTAAACTACTAGGTTTGTTTAAAACAAAAAAATCTATTTTCAAAATTTGAAATTTCAATACAATGGTATTTAAATTTCAAGGCAAAAATAAGAAGTAGGTGTCTGTCGACCACCCTAACCACAATAAAATGATAATATTTTTTTATAAGATTTTTAGACATAAGTAGAGGACTCATGCCCCGATGTGATGCATATTTTTGTAATTTTTCAAGTAAATAATTAATTATGAATTTTTTATTACATCTTTTTAAAAAATATAAAAAACTCGTATGTCTCACTACCTTAACTTGGTCAAAACTTCATGACATTCAATTTTTTTCTTTTTTTAATCCTATATTATGTGAAGTATAGAATGTGACGCATGTTTTGGATTCAAACAATGTGATACCGTTTGAAAGCTATAGATGTTTTTCAATCAGCCTATCAATCAAGACTTTAGTCATAATTTAAATAGAAAATGAATAATAATTACTTATTAAATTCAAAGTAAAGCGTAATTTATATTGATGGAAAGCTAAGAATCTCCTTTAAAAATCCTTTTCGTTTCATCAATTTTGGGTAAAAAAATAGTCATTGGCCACATACCCATCATATTGCCACTTTTTTGCCCATCATGATCCTACCTATACCCACAGTAGTGATACTGGACTTGCTACTGAATGCATACATTATAAAATCCTTGGATAAATCTAGATTAACCAGTACCGGACCTAAGGAAATAGCTTCCTTGAATTTTTCAAAGGCTTTCCAAGCTTCGGTCGTCCACTTGAATGCTTGGTCCTTTTTAAGCATTAGGGTGATCGGCCTAATTATTCTCGCAAAGTCAGAAATAAACTTGCTAATGAAATTTACCCTCCCCAGGAAGGACTGAACACCTTTCTTATTCACCGGAAGGGGAAGTTCCTTGATAGCTTTCACCCATTCGGGGTCGATTGAAATTCTTTCCTTAGATACCACATGTCCTAACAGCTTGCCTTGCGGTAATCTAAATTCACATTTTTTTGGATTTAGGGAAACCCCAAACTCCTGGCACTTTTGAAAAAATATTTCTAAGTGGTCAAAATGATCATCCTTAGATTTAGAAAACACAGTAAGATCATCCAAATAAATTAAAGAATAAACTTATTGATTAGCTTGCTGAATGTGATATCCATCGCCGTCTAGAATATTGCCCCTGCGTTGGATAAGCCAAAAGGCATTTTAGCATATGCAAATGTTCCCCACTTTGTGGTGAACGTGGTCTTGTGCTGATCATATTCTTTAACTCAGAAATGATTGTAACTGGAGAAACCACCCACCAGAGAAAATATTTTTGATCCTGCAACTATTTGTAAGATTGACTCCATAGAAGACAGTGAATAATGGTCCTTCAGAGATGCTTTGTTTAGGCCTTAGAAGTCCACACACAAACGAATATCTCCATTCTTCTTTCAGAATGAGACTAGATTGGATACCCAAGTACTATGCTTGATTGGGAAGACAATGCGCGACTCAATTAGCTTAGTCAACTCTTGCGCCATTAGTGCTTCAATTTTAGGGTTTACTGGCCTCTGCTTTTGTCAGACTAGTTTTGCACCTTTTGTCAGCACAATCGTGTGCTGAATGATGTCAGGATCATATCCCTCTAGATCATCATAGGACCAGGCCACTACATATTTTCCGCAAAAATTGATGAGTCTTTCTTTATCATGAGGCAGGACGTTTCTCCCAACTTGACGATTCCTGCCATCTGAGACCTGAAGCTCTACGTAATAAATTTTATCTACTACGAACTTCCGCTTATCATTTCTTGCATCATCACTATCGATTTTTTTTTTATAGTAACCAATCCTTTCAGAAGCTTGTTAGATTTGAGCTGCATAATTTTTCCTTCATAAGCTTCGACAATCTTTGGTTGAAGCTGATCGACGAATTCCCTCGACTACTGGATGAACGAGGCGATGTGTTCATCACTTTCAAAAACTTGCCAACTTTGATCATTGTCAGGAATCGTCGGTCAGACTAGTACTCACACTAAATGTTCATTATGTATAAGGTTAGAGGCTGGATCAAACTGAGCACCAATCATGGCCATGCGATCTGCATCGCTATTTTGTCCTCGGGGAATAGTTTGGATGTTGAAGGCTTCAAAACTCTCAACTAGGTCCCAAACTCGGTGCCAATAGGATCTCATGTAGACATTCCTGTCCATGGAAATCCCTCGAACTTGGTTGAATACCAGTTCAGAATCTCCGAACACCATTAACTACTTAATGCCCATACACTTCGCAAGGCTTAAACCTTGAACTAATCCTTCATATTCACCCTCATTATTTGAGCAAGCAAAATGAAAATGGAAAGAACTTAGCAATTTTTCATCTTGTGGGGATATTAGACATATCCTTGCTCTAGCGCCTACTTTGCCTCTTGCTCCATCAAAGTACAACATCTATAGCTCATTTGCTTGGCTACCTTTAGACTCTTTGGCAACCTTTGAGAGTACTTGATCTTCATCATAAATTACATAGGTGCCCAATCTTGTCGCATGATAATTTCTGAAAGGTTCACTATCCATGTGTTCACTGAACAAAGCATCTTTTTGGTCATCCCGGTCTCCGCTCACCTTTTCTTCCTCTAGTAATTCAACGCAATACATTTCTTATTTAGTGATAGAGGTATGTGCAACTTCAAAATTAATCAGGGCTTCATCCACTACATGTTAAGAATGCAAAGCCTCTGATTCTATCTTCATTTTTGCATCGTGCTTGGTTCTGAGAATCAGATGTGACCAATCCAAGAATAGGTATCCGCCCACCTTTGAAGTAAATTCTCGGGATAGACAAAGACCAAACATAGGAGGAACATATATGATCACAATGTCTTGCGACACTGTGATACTAGGGCAAGCAAATAGAGTTAAAGGAAGTGCCTTGATGACACCTATGGTTTCAACTTTGTTCCCATCAAGCTACATTAACCCCCTTTTCATAGGTTCATAGTCGAGTCCTAAAGCTTCAACTATTTGTTTAGGAATAACCATGATGCTAGTGCCATAATCAATCATAGCATTGTGCAGTAACTTTTCCCTATAATGAGAGCCAAAAAAAAGGGTTGGGGTTTTAACTTATCTCTAACTTCAACAGGGAATTCTTTTTTATTTTTTGTAAAGACTTTAGCCGGCGATATTTCATTAACAACCTCTGCACTGGAAAACTGCTCTGTTGGTGCTGTGCTGACCTCTTCTTGAAGTTCCTTCTGTAATAGCATTTTTTGCTCTGGGATAGTGAGAATGTCCCATAGAGACACATTAGTAGATGACTTATTAAATTGTTCTACCACATTAAAAGGTGACAAACTTAGAGGTTTATGATCCTTGGCTCTTGCTATAATAATTTCCTTCCATGGCTGAGATGATGGCGGGGTGGTAGAAGTGCTAGGAATCTGATTAAAAGCACCTTTGAGTTCCGGGTTGGCTAGATGTGGAACAACTAACTCGCTGGTAAATCTCCTCTTTGAGCACGTGTTATAATTAGATTGCACTTGCGATTTTTTGGATATGAATGCATCATTAGCGAACACCACTTTTTCTTCCTCCATCTAGGAAAAAAGTTTGTGATCAGGAGCGATATCAGACTCTTGTTCTAGAGACATTCCTTGCATTTCCGTGGTAAGAACTGCACTCTCCATTTGTGGCGAGGCATATATATAACCTCCATGATCTATCATCGCGCCTTGGTTGCGTTGCTCTGCCACCTTTTGTTGCAAGTTGCCACGCGGATAGTTCTGGGGCATATGCGCATCACAGCAAGGGAAGCACATGGATTGATGTCATCAATGAGGTTGTTATGTCCTGTGGTTAATTCCCTACTCAAGCTCGGTGAAGCGCTCGTCAGCGGAGTAGGCACCGAAACTATTTGGTTGGTAGTCGGAGTTGGTGGATTAGTGTGAGACACGCCTTGGTATTGATTTTGCTGATATGAGGACCACTCGCCTTGATAGTTTTGATATGTAGGCTTCAAAGGTGTTGATTGGTTTTGCTTAAGAGTGGTTATATCATTTTCCATGGCCCGCAACATCTCTTTGAGGTCACTCATTTCATCTTTGGAAGAACCCGATGTAGAGGCTACATTTTGTGGGGATGTCGCATATGTGTATATTGATTGGGGAGTTGTGGGCACGCTAGTTGACACGACTTCTTGTGCGGGAATCAATATTTTAGGAAATTTTGGCATAATAGGTCGAGGAGGAAACTTTCTGCAATTTATCAAATGATTCTCGGCTTTGACAGTGACACCATAAGCATTTGGTAGAGTAGCTCCCCCCAAAGGCTTGATCATCATAGAAATGTTAGAATTAATGGACTTCAGATAAAATATGAACACCAACTCAGGAGTCGGGCGTATAGTAATAGGGATCCTCTGCCAATTTGTGTGAAATCGGGCATTAAAGTCCATCAGAGCTTCCTAGGAGGCTTGTTTTATGACAGATAGTTGATAATACAATGAAGAGCGATCTCCATGGGTGATCCCACAATAGTGGTTTACAATTTTTGGCCAAACTAGACACTGAAATTATTATTTTTAACTAAATCTTCACATTCGAGGCGGCTAAGTATTCTCGCAAGCGTGGCTCGTAAACTAAGGTCTCATGCATTTTTTCTGTAGATTTTAAAGATATTTTAAAAAAAATTTGGAATGTTTACGCTTCTTTCCATCTCCCACAGAAAACTAGTTTGTTTCAAAACAACATTTTAAAGGTGGCATGGCGGGCGTTATAGCAGCATAACTTTTTTCCGTAGGATAGGTATAAATTCTCTTTCAAATTTAGATTCGTAACTCAGATATCTAGTTCTTTACTTAGTTGAAGACAGTTTTATTGAATGTTTTGGCTGGTCGGTTTCAAAGTCAAACCAATTACAATTGATGAACCTTAAGCGACCGTTGACAGCTTTTTTTGTGCTTATATCAAAATTCAATTTTTTTTGGTTTGGATCAAGGACTTCAATGGCCTCATATTTTCAAAATTTTTTTGATAATCTTCTATTTTTTCCATGTGTAGAACATAGACCTTCATTTTCGATGAAAAACCTATGTTTAATAAAACTAAAAAAAAAAATACATAATAAAACCAAAACATATTAAGATTATATTAGTTGGATAGCTTGTTTCAAGGACTACCTGATTCCAATTGGGTTTGTGAAGATTGATCCATTTTCATCATCAACCGGAGCTCCGAAGTGCAAAAATTCAGGGTTTTTTGGTGTCTGAGAGGAGGGATGAGGAATAAGGGGGGTTCGAATGAACCCTTAGGGGTTTGAGCGAACCCCTAGGGGTTCGCTCAAACCAGGGTTCATTCAAACCCCCCTTTTATAAGTGGTTTTGTTGGATTTTTTGGTGGGAAAGCATTAAAAGGGTTTGCCCAAACCCAGGTTCTAGCGAACCCCTAATGGGTTCGGTCGAACCAATAGGTTCGTACGAACCCCTAAAATCAATTTTTTGCCATGCATTCGTTTTTGTGAGTTTTCCTTCCTCACTTCAATTGTAAACCACTATTGTGGCTTCACCCAAGACTAATTCCCATCCACTAATAATGATGTATCGACCAGCGAACTAAACAGATGTGACATATGCCTTGCAAAATGACTAACCACTATTAGATAATAATTACCCTCTACAATTAAAATGATCTCTAGGTTGTTTTAGTATATTTCTCTCACACAAATTTAGAGAATCCAACTTGCCATTAGTGTTCACATGTGTCACCAAATTTTTTATCACTAGGTAGATTTTGTGCTTTCCAAATTACTAGGTTGGCACACATCTTCATATTTTATTAGACTGGTTATGTAATGATGTTGTTGAATACAAATAGGATCAGATCACCCTGTATCTATGAAAGATGATGTGGAAAAAACTACATGGCCACATGTCACCACCTCATATTCCAATATTCAAACAAACCACACCCACCAACCTGCATTGGGAAACTATTTTCCCCCAAGTAGAACTTGTGTTAGATGTGTTAGATCACCTTTCCAATCAGCACAAACAGTCAAGATGTATTCCTAACCGTGTGCAATGAATCAATCCCTGCAATGAGTGACTTAATTCAAATCGTCATTTCCACAACTTTGTGTGGAAAGCATGAAACAATCATCTTCACCATACCTTTGCTAGAGATATGCATGCGTCAATCCATAGCCCAAACTAACTTTCTAAAACTTTGTTTGTGGGAAGTCACTCACCCAACTTCCCATAGAAGTTTTAGATAAACACACTTAGGGAACTTGATCACTCCCAATTACCATCACACCAACATCGAAAGTGTTATTGCAAAATTTCTTTAAATGATACACCATCAACACCCAAGTTAGAGAGCATTTCTACCTCCATGTTACCTTCCATTAGTGTATGATTGAACATTGAATGTTTGAATCCTTCCATAAGTTTTAACGTGATTTCTAACAATGCTCCCGACTTCCAATTCAACATCTATCTAATTCATAAGGCATTGATAACCAAAGATGAGTTACCTTTGTTCACTATTTTCTTTAACTTTAATTCGTTGCATAGACTAAGGCCGATAATGAGATCTTGAATTTCATCTACATTTTTGGTACCAATAGGGAGAGACTCAACCACTCGACCTAGTATTTTCCCATTCCAATCTCTAACTATGCATCCAACTCCTGAAATTCCAATATTACCCATAGAAGCACCATCAAATTTTATCTTATACCAACCCACAGTTGAAGGTTCCCATTTGACTTTCTTCATGTCTTCCAAAGTCTTGGATTCGCCTGCCCCCACAAATGGAGGAATCTTTAAACCATGCCAATTTCTTCTCATTGTTGCGTCCCATTCTGTAAAATTTAACTTTTTCTCATTTGAAGTCTCGACGTTGGTATTGATTACTTCTACTATTACTGCTTCTATCTTGTTTAGTAGTGATTGCTTAGACATTCTTTGTTCCTATAATATGTGCCTATTTCTTTCCTTCCATACTTCCCAAATAAAAAGTGAGTGCCTCACAATACAAAAACTTTTAAACATTGAATTCTTATGCAGGTTTGGCCAACTACACAACAAGTTCAATATTTTGTTTGGGAGTATAGTTTTCCATTGTAACTTGTTACACAGCTGGTACAAATAGATTTGTGTAAAAGGGAAGTTTAAGAATAAACAATCCCCATATTCCTCATCTTGTTTGCATAAAATGCATCTTGACAGACCATTAAAACCCATTTTCTTGAACCTATCTACTATTAAAACTCTTCCTTGGGAAACTGCCCAAGTAAACATCTCTACCTTGGGGAGACATGCTTTATTCCAACACATATTTATGGTAGCCTTGAACCAAGCTCTCTGTATTTTTCCAACATCCTGTAACTGATATTAGGATTGTAGTTTCCTATTACCAATCCATTCTATCTTAGTTTGTCCTACCCAACTCTAATGCAAACTACTCGATTGCACACCACTGCTTTGTAGGCTTCAACTATTCTTTTATTCAGCCCCAAAGTTCTTACACTCTTCCATTGGCTTTGTAGACATCCATTTTCCTCAGTGACTATCATATAATCCCACACCTTGCTTCCCTATGATTGTTTTGTGGCAAGCATCGCTTGTTCCAAATCTACTATCTCTACAAGCTTTTGGTATCTGCCCCAGGAGTCCTCCCAAAATTGTGTAGATTGACCATCCCTAATATCCCAAGTTAAATGATTCAAAAGCAAGTCATGAAAATTTATCATAAAGTTCCATAATCTTGAACCTATTGGAAGTGACCTGGTAGTAAATATACTAATTTCACCCTCCTCTAAATACTTGTCTTTCATAATATTTACCCATTTAAGCTCTTGGTTCATATACATTTTCCATTCCAATTTTGCCTCTAAGGCTTTATTTTGTAAAAGAAATCTTTTTAGACCAATGCAATCTACCTCTTTACTTTTGCAAGTCTTATCCCAACTTACCAGATGGTACTTATTTTAATCTAAGTTACCCTAGCAGAAAAATTTCTTCATTTTCTAGTTAATTGCATTGATAGCCTCCCAAACAAGGGGAGACATGAGATCATATATATTGGGATAGCTTCCACCACAACCTTAAGCATAGTTAGTCTCCCAACCCATGACAACCATTTTCATTTCCAAGAGGCTAGTTTATTTTTCACCTTGTCCACTAGAGGATCCCACATATTCCATGTCCTCAATTCTTGAGCCAAAGGAAACCCCAAATATTTACACGGTAATTTACCTTTTCTGAATTTCAAAGTCCTTAAAATCCAATTCTCTTTCCTAGGATTAGTATGAAAAAAGAAGACTTTATATTTTTCTTTACTGGCCTCTTGTCCGTAAAAGACTGAGTATTTGTCCAATATACTTTTGAAGTTTCTTGCCTCACTATCTAAGGCTGCCCCAAATAGCATGGTGTCATCAACAAATTGCTCATGTGTGACTAATGTGAAACCCCTTGTTATTTGTATCCCAACTATTCTTCCTTCCCTCATTGCCTTAGAGATTGACATAATGAGTGCCTCCACCATAATAATAAATAAGAAGAGGGATAGCCAATCCCCTTGTCTCAATCCTTGAGAGGCCCCAAAAATCCTTTTGGAGGTATGTCGCAGGATCATCATGCAAAAAAGCAGGCCCTTAAGTGGCAAAAAAATTGAGAGAAAAAATTAGTGTTAGGCAACTTGGCGTAAATATTTGAATAAGTTATCTACATTATTTCAAAAATATGTAAGAATAGAATTTGTAGAAAATTGAATTTAGTTTTCTAAAATACTAGGTTTATTTAAAATAAATAAAATCTATTTGGTGAAAATTTGAAATTTCAATCATTAATTACTTAAATTCGAGGGAAAAATAAGTAGGTGTCAATGCGACCACCTAACCATAATAAAATGATAATATTTTTTGTAATATCTTATATATAAGTAGAGAATCATGTTTGGATGTGATGCATATTTTTTGTAATTTTTTCCTAGTAAATAATTGATTATGAATTTTTATACATCTTTTAGAAAATATAAAACTCATCTATCTAACCACCTTAACTTGGTCAAAACTTCATGAAATTTAATTTTCTTAGTAATTCTAATAGAAATGAATAATGTTATTTATTAGATTCAAATTAAATCATAATTTATATTTTTGGAAAGTTGAGGAATCTCCTCTAAAACCCTTTTTATTTCATTAATTTTGGGTGAAAAAAAATGTTGACCACATACCCTACAAATATTGCCACTTTTTGGCGCACCATGATCCTGCACATACCACGGGTATTGTTTATTAGGATTGAATATCTAGGGCATGTGATCTAATTGAAAATCCAATTCAACCAATCATGATAAAAACTGAAAGCTTCGAGCACCTTGAACAGAAATCTCTAGTTGACCTTGTTATATGCTTTCCTAATATCTAGCTTTATCAGCACTAACTGCTTCTTTGTCTTTTGTATGGAATGGATCACTTCTTATACAATTATTACCTCGCCCAATATTGATCTACCTAGAATGAAGCCACATTGCTCCTCAAAACTTATATCTAGTAGTATCTTCTTCACTCTATTAGCAATCGCTTTAGCTAGAATCTTGTAAATGGTGTTACATAGGGAAATTGGCCTATATTCCTCTAAATTTTCAAGCTTCTTCCTCTTTGGTATTAGCACTATGAAGGTTTTGTTCACTTCCTTCAACACCTTAGCCAAACATCTAGAATCCTCAATGGCCTCTACCACATCTTTACCAACAATTTCCCAACACTTTTGAAAAAAGGTAGTCGAGAACCCATCTGGGCCAGGGGTCTTGTCTAGGTGCAGCTAGAACAAAGCTACCTCTATCTCTTGTTCAATGAATTTTTTTGTCAGCATTTCATTTTGGGCATCAGATATAAGGTAGGGAATGCAATCAAGGATTTGATTTTTTTCTTGTAACCTAGAGCTACCCCAATCATTCAAAAGATTTTGAAAGAATTCCACTATGGCAGACGTAACATCTTCCAACTTATCAAAAATTCTTCCATTAGAAGTTTTAATTCTTGTTATCATGTTGACCTCCCTTTTCATTTGGTGGAGTTATGAAAAAATTTCATGTTTTTATCTCCAACATTCAACCATAACTCCCTCAATTTTTGTCTCCAAAAAAATTCTTCCTTGTACCCAAGATGGACCGCCAAGCTTATTTAGCAGACCTTTCTCCTGGTATAGTAGATATTATCCATCCCATTGACAATTACCCTTTCAGTTAAATCCTTAAGAGGTTCTTTCATTTTACACTTTTCCTTCAAATATTTTTAAGGCTTTCCCTATTCCAAATCTTTAAATTTTGTTTGATTAGCTTCATTTTTTCCACTACATTAAACATTTTTAACCCACCAAGATTACAATCAAACCACCATTGCCTTAAATTATATCTAAAAAATGTGGATCCCTAAACCACATATTCTCAAATTTGAAGGGGCATCTTGTAGGCTTCCTTTCCCCCATTATTTCTATCAAAATAGGGTAATGATCAAATCCTGATGCGGGCATAGTTCTTCTTTCTAAGGAGTATAGAAAGATGCTTAGATCACCTTTAAAAAAGAACCTATCCAATTTTTCTACAATGCTATGGAATCCCAACCTTTTGCTGGTCCAGGGTGAACTCACCATTACCCATCAGGATCTCCACCAACATATTTCTAAATCAACAAAATTCTCAAAATCTAACTATGATTGCATTTTCCTCTTAACCCCTCCCCTCTTATCCTCAACCCTTAAGATAACACTAAAATTACCCCCCAACAGACAAAATTCAAAGACAGGGTTGTTGCAGACAATGTCTAATTGCTTCCAAGTTTCTATTTTTTGTATGCAAATGATTGGCCCATATACATTAATGAGAAGAAAGCATAAGTTAAATGCAATACTCCTTACCCTATAGGTCAACCAATGATCGTTTGCCGCAATCTTTTCACTAACACATTTTGAGATCTCCATATGGTTATGATTCCCCTTAGGGAACCATCAACATTCAACCACAGCATTTTCCACTGCTTCAAACTATTATATATTATAATTTAATATATATAATTTTATAATATATATTTTATATTGTAATATATAGTTTATTAAAAAATGAATTACGTGCATAATTTTATTTTTATAATATAATATTATTATTATATATTATAATATATTATATATCATATAATATAATAAATTATGATATTATATATAATTGTAATATATATATTACTTATCATATTATAATATATAAGACTAATATATGATATTTTATATCATATAATATAATAATACATTAAATATTAAGAAAAAAAACATGCTTTCTGAAATGGGTATCCATTTTGGAAAGCTATATATAAAAAATAATAGTTTCTATTCATTTTCATAGTCAACTGTGGGCACAACAAACACCAAAAATGGATATTTGTTTTGAAGAAACATGTATCTATTTTCCTTAGCATCAAATTTCCACCAAAGACACATTTGAGTATCAAAATTTTCAAGTAATTCATCTTTTTTCTATTTATCATCATTTTCCTATTTTATCATAGTTTATTTGTATAAGTTGTGTTTTTTAATAAATTTTAATAATTAGTTAAGAAAATTGCTAATTTTAAAGTTTTTAATTATAAGAAAGGTTTAAATGGCTAGAGAACTTGAAATCAAAACCCTCCACCAACCCCTCCTCCACCAAACCCTCCCCTACAAAACCCTTCTTCAATTCAAGGTTTAATTGATAGAAATGTTACTAAAATGAATAATATTGTTGAAACATATTTTCAACACCCTAAATCTTCTTCTATGACACCCAACTTAGACGCAATAATTAGTCATGTGAAAGACCTCACAAGGAAGAATACTTCATTTTAGGAGTGGAGAGAATTGAAGATATTACAATATGTTGATGGTTTGTCTTATGACCAAGTCAAAGAATTAGAAATATCTAAAAGCTCAATTAGCCCAATATTTTGTGAATCACAAAAATAGACAACCTATACATGTACGTAAGCCCAAGTTTTCAATCAAATGGTGCACACATGAGGGTATTAAACAAGAAAATTTTAGGATCGTTGGTGGATGTTGTTTGATAAACCACCCAACAACAATCTTGATGTCCCTCTTTATTTTTTTCACAAATTATATGCAAAGTTTTTTTTGGGAAAAAATGTGAATTATTTTGACTTTAGACAATTCCAAGGAGTACGTAGAGGAATGCTCCAAGATAAACTTGGAGCAATGCAAAAAATCCAAGGTCCATATATTCACCCTCCTATTGCTCCCCTACCTCTAATATTGCACCTGAACATTGTTCCAAATGCAACAATATAGAGCCTCAAGGTAAGTGCAAGAAGTTGGGTCCATGAATAGGGTAATTTTTGGCCAGAAAATGTCAAAAGGAATGGGTACCCATTTTTAAAGAAAGGGTACCCATTTAGGAACAAGATCCCAATCCTTAGATCAGGATCTCGTACCCGTTCTAAAAATAGAATGGGTACCCGTTCTAAAATAGAACAAGTACCCACTTTAAAATAGATACCCATTCTAAAAAAAAATGAAATCTATAAGTCCTAACCTAAATTTGTAAGAATTTTTTTTTAATTCACACCAATTTGACTACTAAGATATTTCATCAAATAGTTAACATTTATGCCATTTTAACTGGTTACCACTGAATTCCAATTGTTTTGATCTACTATGCATCCATTTAGTGGAATTTCTCAGGGTAGGCCATCACAAATAATATAATTCCTATATCCAAAATAACACAACTTTTGTAAATATAAAACTCTGAAATTAAAAAATATTGTTAGCATACAAATTACTAAAAGAAGCTTTCATGAAAAATAGATCATTCAATACAATAGTTTGATAATACTTCCTGACCAGGAGAGTTAGTTCCAGTTTGGGTTCTAATCTGAGTACTTCTCACACAAATAACTTAAGCCCACATTTAAACATATCAAATATTGTATACTCTTATTAATTCTCAAGGTTAAATTGGGGTCCACTGTAAGAGATGATCTATTCCCAAATACATATATAAATTACCTATAGCAACTGCCTCAATGCTATGTTAGCATCCAAGCTACCTTTGAACTGTTGCGTCACCATGTCAACCCTGCTGCAAAGTCATCAACTCCCAGAGTGGACAATTTAAAGTACTACGATGGAGTAATTGAGATAAACCAGTCCTAATTAAAATATTGAGGCATCTCCTTATCTCCCATTCTCATA
>VDFB02270651.1:680775603-680788141 GCA_007258455.2 Sequoia sempervirens | reverse complement strand
TCAATACCTCGTTCATCAATCTCATGAAAGTGCTTAGTGCATTGGTCAATCCAAAAGGCATTACTAACCACTCATACAATCCTTCATTCATCTTAAATGTATTCTTCTATTCATATCCTTTGCTGATTCTAATCTGATGCTATCCACTCTTTAGTTCAATCTTTGTAAAATACTCTGCTCCACTCAAACAATCCATAATTTCATCCATCCTCGACAATGGGAGTCTATACCTGATAGTGATCCTATTGATTTCTCTTGAATCTGTACATATTCTCCACTCTCCATCCTTCTTTGGTGCAAGTATAACAAGTACCACACATGGGCTCAAACTTTCTCTGATCAATCCTTTCCTCAACAACTCTTGAATCTATCGGTTCAACTTTGTATTCTCTACCAGTGTCATTCTATGTGATTCCTTATTTGGTATAATTTCTCCTAGTATAAGATATATATGATGAATGATACTCTAGGCTGGTGGAAGTCCCTCTAGTACATTCTTTGACATGGTTTTTTCATATTCTATTAGCAGTTTTGTATTTTTTGTTTGTAGTGGATATTTATCTCTTGCTATCTCTGGACTACCCCCTTTCTTTGGAATCAATGCAAAACACATGTTTTCATTCCTCAATAAATCTAGAAATTTCCTTCCATCTACCAAACATAGTTTGTAAGTACCAAAAAATTTAGTTTTCTCCTCTTCCTCAAAAGGTATCAACTTGATTCTCATTCCATTTGATGTCACAATATAAGTATTCATTGATGCAGGGGCATCAGGAGCCTCATAAGCATATTTTTTCTTATTTTTGAGTTTTAGGTTTTTGGTGTGTTTTGATGTCTCATAAGGTCATATAGGACCATTTGGGATCATATTATTCCATTTTTGGTGTGTTAGAGGGTCATTGCTTTTAAAATGTAAAAAAGTTGCGAAAAGTTGTCATGCAACTTTAGCAAGGTGGAAAAAACTCAAGAAAATGGTTACATGCAAGTAAGAAATTGTAAGAAACCATTGGAATTGGCTTTAAATGCATAAAAACACCCTCCAAAGTCAAATAGAGTGTTGGAGAATTGATATTGTAGGTTTTAGTTAATGAAAGCAAGCTTTTTCGAAGGTTTTCTTAACATTCCAATATGTTCTTCTTTTTTGTATGGCCTATAAGACCCATTTAGTGATATGAAACTGATTGGAATACATTGGAATGTGAATCCTCTTTCTTTTGGTTTTTGTGTCATTGAATTTTATTGAGTTTTGTGTAAGATATGGTCATTTTGGTGAAGGCTGCCCTATTCTAACAATGTTTTCCAAATTTTACAGTCTGAAAACGTGCTAGTACAACCATGGATGGTACTATATGGGCCTAAAACCAATTATAAAATTTGAAGGCATCAATCTAGTTTCATATGCTTTTGGTTTGAGAAAATTTGATTAAGTTTTGAATGAGTTATGTCATTTTTGGTGAGAGCAGGTTTGTGGTTGGCTTAGGGTTTCCAGTTTTGGGAAAAATGCCATAAATTTCTTTTCCACCATTGGATCTTTATGAAAATTAGAGGAAAAGTATGTATTAGGTTATCTTCAATCCCATCGAAACGATTGGCTTCATTATTTTTTTTTGTGAAAGTTATTAATGACTGTTCCTTTCATTTCACAGTGAGGCAACCTATGGGTTTAGTTGTGTAAGGTTCTAAGAAAGTATGCATTGTATTGATATGAATAAATGGATGATTGTTTTCACATAATCAATTGCATTGTAAAATGGGTTTTGATAGTCCAAAAATCCATGCTTGTTTTTGGTGAGAGCTCATCAAATTCATTGAGCAAGTTCACTAAGAAGAACTAGACATGGCCATAGATTGAAACTATGTTTTTATTGAATCAAGATTTGTTGTAAAAGATCCTTTCTCTGCATCATTTTGGTATCAAAGCTAGAAGACCCTGAGAGTGCAAGGTATGCATCAAGACAAGAAAGTTGTGAGATAAATTTTGTTGTTGTCATGAAAGAGAGTTGGTGACTTATATCCTCCAATAGTGATGAAACTGGGTAGAAGGTGTACAAATTTCTTCCATTGAGAGGAAGTGGGTAGAAGAGGTCTTGGAGAGTGCATCTTCTAGAATCCTATTGGGTAGAGGATAGTTGTGTGTGTGAAGGTATTGGGATACAAAAATAATGGAAGTGTTGAGGAGAATAATCCATGAAGACCTAAAGAGTAAGAAGTTGTCAAGCAAGCAACAACAGATGAGAAGAGAAAGGAGTGAGATGAAGAAGAAAGATGAGAAGGTAAAACAAATAAATATTCAGCAAGAGATAATAGTGATGAGACAAGATTTGGAACAAATGCAAAAAAAATTTGAAGAAAGAATATGGAGTATAGTAACAAGTGTGTGGAGTTGGAACATCACCATTCACAAAATTGTCAAGTGGTCGATAAAGGAAATTGTGGAAAGAAGAAAGAGGTGACAATTGAGAAGAAAGATAAAAAAATTAATCAAGATGATGGCAGAGCCAAAGCCATCCAAGGAAAAGGAAAAAGAAGAAAATGAGTCCATTGAGACTCAAAATTTTGTTTCTAAAAATATTTGTGAGTATGTGTTTACAGGTGCATCAGATGAAGATGAAGATGGAAAAAAGTATAAAGAAAAAGGAGAAGTGAATGTAGTGTATGAAAGTTGTTATGCAAATGTAGCACAATATGGTGAAGAAGAGGTTGCAAAAACAACAGAGGTACTCATTGTATTTTTTGATTTTATGGATGATGAATATGTTGACAAATTATATTCAAATGATGAAGATGAAGACATGGACAATGGTAATGTGGCATATGAACAAGAACTTGAGTTTTGGAACCTTGAAGCCAAGAAGATGCTAAGTAAGATATGGTGCAAGAAGAAGAAATATCTAAGGAAATTCAAGAATGCAGAGCATACAATAGGGTGTAAGGAGCATTAGGTTTTGGAAATGAATTCTCAGTTGAATGACAAGTGGTAGAGAAGTAGAAGACCTAAGGTAAAAATGAAACATGCATTTGAATGTTTCCAAGCAGAGAAAGATTCCACATATCAGATTTGCAAGTTTAAGAAGTCCATGATGGAAGAAATTGACAAATTTACAGATCACATCTCAGATGGAACTCAAATTTTTCTTTCCTTGGGAGTATGATGCAGGGGCATCAGGAGCCTCATACACATATTTTTTGTTATTTTTAATTTTTAGGTTGTTGGTGTGTTTTGGTGTCTAATAAGGTCATATAGGACCATGTAGGATCATATTAATCCATTTTTGGTGTGTTAGAGGGTTGTTGGTTTTAAAATTTAAAAACGTTGCTAATGTTGTCAAAAGTTGCTAAAAGTTGTCATGCAACTTTAGCAAGGTGGAAAAAACTCAAGAAAATGGTTACATGCAAGAAAAAAATGGTTACAAACCATTGGAAATGATTGTAAATGCATAGATATGTACTCCTAACTCAAATTTGAGGGTTGGAGAGAAGTTTGAATGAAAGATGCTTCATTTTGCACGTCTATTCTTGCATTTTTCTATGAAAATTGACTATAATTTTCATTGTATGGATTGGTCCAATTTGGTACAATATTGAAACTAATTGGAGAAGGTGGATAAGGCTTCTATATTTCTAATGCTTTTTATTTGGTCAAATTTCATCAAGTTTTGTGCAAGTTATGACAATTTAATTGAGGGTAGGTTTGTAAAGTTCATTTTTCTCAAAAGTAGCAGTCCAATAAAACATGTTGTATGGCCTAGTATGACCTAGTATGACCTAGTATGACCTTTCTACTGAATTAGTAAGCTGAAGAAATGTATTATCCTCCAAATTCTTTTTGTTTGATAAGATTTAATTGCATTTTGTAAAAGATATGTCATTTTTGGTGAAAATAGTCCAAATCCTAGCTAGGGTTTCTAGTTTTGAGGAAAAAAATCATTTCTCCTAATTGACAGTGAAAAATTCTATAAAATTGTGGAAATTTCTGTTTTCATGTATTCTTCCATATTCCCAAGACCTAGGTCAATATTTGATGGGTTGCAAGGTGAAATAGTTGAGAGTTTTCTCTCATTTGTTTGAAAAATAGTAAAAATTCTATGCATTTTGTGATGAAGGTTGGATGGGAAATCATTGTGGAATGTTTTAAGGAATCTACACAAGTCTGGTAATCATATGACTAATTATCTTTTCCTTTGTTTGAAGTCATCACCTTGTATTCTCCTAGTCATAACAATGCTTAATTTTGTGTAGACCATTGCTTTGATCACTTGGTTGGGTCATGAATGCTTGGAATCCCCATAAAAGGTGTTTTAACAGGTTTGCACAAGTTAATAACATCATGTTACATCTTGTCCCATTGTTTTTTTCCTTGGTGGTGTGCCATTAGGCTTATGAGCAAGTTATCAAATATGAACAAAATAGCACTTTTTCCTTAGTTGCATTGAAACCCTATTGGAAGTGTGTCAAGGTGTTTGTTATAGAGTCCTCCTCTCCATCATTCCTTCTTCTATTGTGAATAGATTTCTTATCATATTGTCATGGTATCCCTAATAGTAAATGACATTCCATAGGAATAATATCACACAACACTTCATCCCTATATGATCCAATATGAAATTTCACCAATATCTTATGTTCATCTTGGATCCATGCTATCCTATAAGGTTTTAGATGTTTCAATCTCTCCAAATTCAACTTGGTTACCATCTCCTCTAAAACTAGGTTATCAGTACTATTACTATCAATGATAACTTTACATACCTTTCCTCCAGACTTACATCTGGTTTTGAATAGACTTCTCCTTTGTGGTGGTTCCTTAGTTACTTTTTCATGCATCAAGGCTCTTCTCATCACCAATGATTTTAATTTCTCTTGTTTCCCAACTAAATTAGGGGATCCAACATGCTCTTCATCCACATAGGATGCTCTTTTGGTATGCTCAATTTTTTTTCTGGTACTTCCTTGATGACACTCAAATGCTCTATGTCCTTCACCTCCACACTTGAAATAGGTTCCTTTGAATGGTCTTCTCTTAGATCTTCCTTCATCTCTTCAATATCCATTATTGTGGTAAGAATTATGACCTCCTCTATCACTGCGGTAGAAATTTTTGTCTTCTCTACCTTTGTAGTATGAATTAGCATCCTTTTCTTTGCTTTGGTAGGGTTTGATATCTTTGTTCCGCTTCGTATAAGGTCTTCTTTCTTTAGATTGGGGTCCACTCTTTTGAAATTTTCCTCTTGCATTTCTCTGAATTTGATTAAATTTTTTGTGCATCTTTTCCTCCACCTTCAATGCAAATTGATATGCTTCTTCAACTGTTGTCATATTTACCAGGCTCAATTCTTCTTGAATGTTTATTCTTAGTCCATTGATGTATCTTGCAACCTTTCTTTTCTTGCTTCACTATGACCAGTTCTGATTATCATTTTGTAGAATTCTTTAGTGTAATCCTTCATAGATATTTCATTTTGGCTTAGATTCTTCAATCTCTTCAAATATTCAAGATCACAATCTATTGGTATGAATTGATTATTCAACTTTGTCACCATTCTATCCCACTTGATGATTTTTTCTTTACCTCTTCTATTTCAATCTAATTGAGCTTCTTTCCACCATAATGCATCATGACCCTTCATTTTTGTTTTTGCAAATATAAGTCTCTCCAGATCTTCAATTTCTTCATATTCAAAGTATTCTTCCATTTAATTGATCCAATCAATCAATTCTTTAGGATTCAAATTTCTTGTGTAATTTTAAATTTTAAATCTATGCACTTTTCCAATCTTTGAGATCACTTTCAACATCTTTATCTGATTCTTCTTCTTCTTCTTCACCTAGGGCTTCTACAAATTTATTCACATGTTTTGCTTCATCATAACTTTCATCATTCTTCCTAGGGTTTAGGCCTCACCTTTGGCCCTCTTCTAAAACATCTAACCTAACTCATACCTCACGCATAATTTCCAACAGCTCATCCATTCTTCCAACAACATTTTCCATAGCAGGTGCTCTCCTTAGTGACATATCTCCCCTTGAATTCAGTGCAATTGCCTCAATTTAGAAATCTAGCTACAAGGGTTTCAATTGCCTCACAATCTGTGATCGGTTGAAAACAAGTGTAGTCTACCTCAGGTTGATGATTTGTTCACCTTAAGGAATGCCTTCAAGAATTGAAAACTCAGTTTGATACAACTTGGTGCAGTCATGATAGGAGGATTCTAGAAGGAATAGTCCAAACCATGAAAGAATGAGTCAACACAACAAAATAACAAAATAATCTGATATGCAATATGATATTTTATTGAATTGAGAATATTACATGCAACATATGCCTCAAGGGTGAATATCTATGCTCATAGGCCTGTGCATTCACAATACAATAGCCAACAAGCCTTATTACATGCCCTTAAAGGGTTGATGCGAAAATATAATGATCCTAAAACATCTAACTTATAACTGATATGAATGCACTGATTCCTAAATGATTACAAATTATTACAAATATACTTCTAAAGCTCCCAAAAAGGTCCACACTAGCCACAAGGGTTTGTAAACCCGATGAATGAACATACATGAAGGTCAGCCTCAAAATATGGAAATATAACTTGACGCGAAAAGAAATAACTTGTGAATCTCTAGGATAGGTCCCAATGAACCCAAGATACTTGTAAGGTGTCCCATTAAGCTTCACATGATCTAAAATGGGACCATGCACTAAGAAATCTGGACCAGGTCAACCCCAAAATCTTTGGCTAGTGATCATAGTGAAGTTTTGAGAGAGTAATAACTTCTAATAGACAAATGTAAATTATATGAAATATAGACATGTGATAGATACAATGTTTAGAGGCTATATCCTTAATCCATGAGATGGGAAATGATGATGCAATAAAATGTGGAATGAACTATTGAAACTAGTATTGAATGCAATGCAAGAAAATAACTATTTTGGTCGATATGAGATTGCTTTGCAAACTAAGGATTCTTGCATCAAGCACTTGATTCGAAAGTGTGTAGGTTATTTTTGTTGGTTGGATGAGGATAGTTGGAGAGATATTATATTTTTAGATAATTATGATTCAAGGCTAAAGATACATTCATTTTGATACTCAAATGTAAGTACATGGAATATTTAGATACATGATTAAATCATTTTTGTTAGAGTTGTATAAAATATAAGTGGAATAATTATGAGTCAAGTGAGGGTAGATACACATGTTCTAGAATATCTAACCCCTTTATATGAAGCTCATTCATATTTACTTGGAAAAATGGAAACTTATTTGACTATGACCATATTTTAGACCTTGTACAACCAAGACATGTTTATGCAGTTGTTGTACCATATGGGAATGCAGATAGATCATACTATTAGTTGGTACAATGTGTTAAAGGAAAATAAAAGCTAACACAACCTATGATTGATGATGGGTTCACATATCCTACAAGATTAGTTGTTTTTGTTGGAACTTGGTTGTGAAAATATATGATTAGAAAGAATGGTATTCCTACATTTGAGGAATTTGAGAAGCACAAAACCATACTCATGTATTCACACCTAGTTGTAGAAATTAATGTTAAGTTATTGAAGAATCATACAAAAACAATAATAAAATAACTATGAATGATTAGTAATATTGATCATGAAGCAATATTTGATACTCTGAAGGTAAGAGATGAACCCTTAGGCACACTTGAGTAGAAGATCTATTTTCCTATGGGATAGTTATAATATTGTTCATCTTAGTTAGATTCGTGTTTTTTCTATGTATTGAATTAAAAGTACATTAAAATTACATATAATAATTCACTTGTATATAAAAATGTAGGTTTTTTGGAGAAAAAATGTATATTTTTTAAGAGAATTAGATCAATACATCCACCATTGTGTTATGAGTAAGATGAGGGTATGATGGTAATGCATCCACATATAATTCATAAATAGCAATTCTTATTCTTGCATCATATTTGGTTTGAGAGAATGTTCAACTAGCTTTGTAGTTCATGTTGCTTATGCTCAACAATTTTTCAATATTTATATATGTAGATCTATTTCACTCAAGTTTGGAGCATGATAATGTTATGATGAAAATAAATCCACCATTGTTTAGTTTAAATTAGGTCTTCAATATTTTTTTTCTTGAAAATTCACTTGTTCATAAATGTAGTTTTTTTTAGAGAATAAAGCTATTTTGGATAGGCACTTGAGATTAATAATTAAAACTTTTGCAATGGTCAAATATAATTCATAAGGTGACATATATGATAGAGTTCTAAGTAGTGCCTCTTGATATTGTATCATATTTTGTTTGAGAGAATTTTCAACTAACTTTGTACTTCATGTTGCTTATGCTCAATAATTTTCAATATTTATATGCAGGTCTATTTTACTCAAGTTTAGAGCACAACAAGGTTACATTGACAATAAATCCACCATTGTTGAGTTTAAAATAGGTCTTCAAAATTAATTTTCTTAACAATTCACTTGTTCATAAATGTAGTTTTTTTAGAGAATAAAACTATTGTGGATAGGCATTTGAGATCAATAGTTATAACTTTTGTAGTGGTTACATATAATTCATAAGGTGACATCTATGATAGAATTATAAGTAGTGGTTCTTAATCTTGCATCATATTTGGTTCAAGAGAATGTTTAGTTAATTTTATAGTTCATGTTGATTATGGTCAATAATTTTTCAATATTTATATGTAGGCCTATTTATGGTATGGGCTTAACAATTTTGAGGTCTATTGATGATCTATCTCATTAAGTGAGGAGGAGTGAATTCTACAAGGAAAATGATTGGGATAAAATTAGGGTGGTAGAGATGAGAATGACATTAAATCCATAGTGAGGGATATGCTAATATGATAACTATATTTGATGTATATATGCCCTAGGGGCACATTTTTATAGAGTTGATTTATTAAAGACTGCAATGATGTATTTGTACATAAGGAAATGGAAAATATGGTATGATGTTATTAGTTATATTGATGATGGATGTGATGTTTTATGTGTATGCTATCAATGCACATGGTATGTAGCTAGATTACTTAGATTTGGTTGCTCATAGGTATACATGTTCATAAATATCTAGTGTGTGTATGTTCATGATTTTCATTTTTATGTACATTTATGAGTCTAATGTGTATGTATGTATGTATGTTCATTAATCTCATGTGTATGTTCATGAACCTCATGTATATGTATGTATGTTTGTGAATCTCATGTATATGTATGTTCATGAACCTCATATGTATGTATGTTCATAAACATATGTATGTATGTTCATGTGTATATGTATGCAATCTCATGTATATGTGTATGTATGTATGTTCATGAATTTCATGTGTATGTATGTTCGCAATGTATGTAATATCATATGTATATATGTGTGTATGTGTATATTCCTGGTGTATTTATATTCATGAATCTCATGTGTATGCTCATGATGTATGTAATCTCATGTTTATGTTCATGTGTATATATTCATGGTGTATGTAATCTCATGTGTATATATGTGTGTATGTTCATGGTGTATGTAATCTCATGTGTATGTATGTTCATCTGTGTATATGTTCATGATGTATGTAATCCCATGTTTATGTATGTTCATGTGTATATATTCATGGTGTATGTAAGCCCATGTATATATGTGTGTATGTACATTGTATCTAATCCTCATGTGTATGTATGTTCATCTATGTATATATTCATGGTGTGTGTAAACTTATGTGTATATATGTGTATGTTCACCATGTATGTAGTCTCATGTGTATGTATGTTCATGTGTGTATGTTCACGGTGTATGTAATCTCATTTGTATGTATGTATGTATGTTCATGAATGTCATGTATATTCTTGTTCATGTGTATGTATCTCATGTGTATGCTTATAAGGCTCTTAAGAGACTACACTAAAATAGTGCATTCCTAAATGATTGGGTAACTTGGAGAAAAAATAGAGCCCTTCCCTGGCATCTAATTTCCCACCTAGACATGTTGGCACAATCAATTTTTGTCTAGGATGCATAAAATGAAAAAGACGATTCTTGCCAAATTTGCACTAATCTTCGCTGACAATTTTGTAAGTATACATTCTAAGTTGGCATGGTCAAATAATGTTGATTTAACCAAAATTGAGAGAGGTTATTGTGGAGGGATTAAATATCAACTTGTAGTTGTAGATGAGACATTCTTAGGTGTCATGAGATCCAAGAACCATTTCATCATAGTTTGGCAGTTTTTTTCTCTTAGGGCTCTCAAGGGACTACACTGGAATAGGGAACTCTAAAATGATTGAGTGACTTTGAGAATGAAAAAATCCTTTCCCTAAAATTTACCTTCCCACTTGGAAATTTTGGCTTAGTCAGTTTTGGTCTAAAACAAATGAAATAAAAAAATATGCTTCTTTCCAATTTTGTACTACTCTCCACTAATAGTTTTTGCATGTATTCTAAGTTGGCATCGTCAAATGGTATTGAGTTACCAAAAATAAGAGAGGTTAATGTGGAGGGATTCCATATAAACTTGTAGGTATAGAAAAAAAATTCTTAGGTACCATGAGATTCAAGAATCACTCTGTCATAGATTGACAGTGTTTTTCTCTTAGGGATCTTAAGAGACTATGTCAAAATAGTGCACTACAAAATGATTGGGTGACTTGGAGAAAGAAAAAATCCCTTCCATTGTGTTTTCCTACCCACCTGGACATGTTGGAACAACCCATTTGTCAAACCAACTAATAAATTTATAATTTTGTAATTTAGTAACTATTTTTTGAACAATCATTTTCCCATGGGCAACCTAGGGCTATCCTATTTTTCTAATTTTTCTAGACATAATGACACCCCATAGCTATATATTTGTGTACTACCCTAGGCACCCAATATATTTCATTTTATAGCATGTACTCATGGGATTTCATGATCTTTTGGGTTGTTATGACTATCATAATTTCATGAGTTTGGGTTTGTTATGATTTTAATAATGACAACTTAATCAACATGACTATACTATTGATCTGATTATCATCCTTCATTTTAATCAAGGATATCACCTCTCCAGGCTTAAAAAATTAGTGTAGCTTTACTCTCCATATGCCCATCCTTCCTCACCTCTATTCCTTTGGTCACTATCATTAATATTTACAATCTCCTTCACTACTACTTATCTCATCTCTTGACCAAAAGTGGAAAGACATGAATATGTGGTGAATAGATTGAGTAATTATGTTGATATCACATATTTTGTTCGGGTCTTCCTTCTTCATGATCTTGAAATAATTCAAATAGAAGGACAAGTGGGGACCCTAGGTAACATGCATAACTTATATATCGATAAAGAAAATTATGTACATATTTAATATTAATCTGAACCCAAAACTAACATTCCATATAACTTATTTTAGTGCACTAATCAAAATGAAATGAAAATTAAAAATACATCATTACTAAAGAGGAAATTAAACTTTATTCAATGGATCAAAACCAAAATGAAACTATAGAAACTAAGGATGTTAAAGGATCAAGGAATCAAAGGATAAATAATGTTGCAACTATAGAGACTAAGGATAAAGGAATCAAACTTGGTGAAGTTTCTCAAGGCAACCAAATTTAATAGTAGTATAGATGTTAATGTAAATGGATGGGAACCCCTACACACAAGCTATAGATGAGGACAAGTAATTTTTACTTAAGTAAAATTTTAGCCAATAAATTTTATCTTAAAAAATGGCTATAATCTTTTAAAATAAAATATGGTAATTTAGAGCAAGAAATTTGAATATCTTTAATTTTATTTTGAGTCAACTTGTTTCTTTAGATGTTAACTTAAAAGAAGATGATACATGTATCTTATTGCTTTACTCTTTACCTAAATCTTTAAACAAAATTATTGTTTCTATTAGAGGTGGCAATGCAAAGATCAAGATGGATTACCATCTATAAATGATTGATGATAATTTATGAGCGAAAATGATATGTAATTCATAAAGTATTAAAGTGCAAGATTACAAGAAATCAATCTACAACATGTTATTGATTGAATAGTTCAACCATTATAAAGTGATTATACATTCAAAATTTATGTTTCAAAGTAGGAAAACATGTGCACAAGGAACAAACTATATTGAATATCATTTTTATATATATAAAAGTATAGAGTAATTGTGTATGTGAAATGAAAAAAAGTGGAATCCTAGGATTTTACCCTAGGGTTTTGGGCACTTTTTATAATGTGTTTCATTTAGAATTTGAGGCAACAAGGGTTTGATGAATTTGGACAACTATAAGACTAACTTACAACCTGAAAGGTGATTCAACTATCCCTTGACCAAACTTGGAATGGAATTTGGAATGAAATGCAATGATTTGACTAGACTAATGATGTAAATGACCAGTTTTATGCAAAAATAGAAAATATGGAATGTCATGGACAAATTCAAACTTAAAAAATAGACTAAATAGAGTCCTACGCACCTGTGGTATAAATTTGGGGCTGAATATGGAGGACTAAGTCGCCTAGGGAGATTATGTCATTATTG
>VDFB02270651.1:680423489-680775503 GCA_007258455.2 Sequoia sempervirens | reverse complement strand
AGTTGAGTGTGAAGGCCTATATAGGGGAATTTTATAAAATTTCCATCAGATGGGCATGTGCAAGATCATGATGGGCCAAAAAGTGGCAATATGATGGGTATGTGGCTGATGACTTTTTTTTACCCAAAATTGATGAAACGAAAAGGGTTTTTAAAGGAGATTCTGACCTTTCCACCAATATAAATTATGCTTTACTTTGAATTTAATAAGTAATTATTATTCATTTTCTATTCAAATTATGACTAAAGTCCTGATTGATAGATTGATTGAAAAAAATCTATAGCTTTCAAATGGTATCACATTTTTTGAATCTAAAACATGCGTCACATTCTATGCTTTGCATACTATAGGATTAAAAAAAGAAAATTTGAATTTCATGAAGTTTTGACTATGTTAAGGTGAATTGATTGTCTGAGTTTTATATTTTTAAAAGTTGTAATAAAAAATTCATAATTAATTATTTACTTGGAAAAAATTACAAAAATATGCATCACATCGGGACATAGATTCTCTACTTATACTCAAAATCATAAAAAATATTACTATTTTATTGTGGTAGGGTGGTGGACAGACTTTTTCACTTCTTATTTTTCCTTGAAATTTAAGTGCTCTTGCATTGAAATTTCAAATTTTCCTAAATAGATTTATTTTTTTAAAGAAACCTAGTAGTTTAGAAACTACATTCAATTTTCTATAGATTCTATTCTTACATATTTTTGAAATAATATAGATAAGTTATTCAAATTTTTATGTCAAGTTTCCTAACTCTGATTTTTTTGATTTTTTTGCCACTTAAGGGCTTGTTTTTTCCATGATGATCTTGCACATACCCAGATATGGCCATAATAAATTAGATCATGAAAAGCTAGCAAGATATGTTAATGGATTGAGGATGAATATTCAAGATGAACTTGACATGAAAAGGTTATGAAATGTGGAAGAACCATATCAGTATGCTCTAAAGGCTGAAGAGAAATTGAAAAGAAAGCAAGGAGCAAACAAAAACAAAGGTGGATTTAGAAAAGGGAAAGTGTAGCAACAAAAAAAATTCAGTCATGGAAAGGAGGCTAGTCCCTCAAAGAGTCAAAAGGAGAAAGATGAAACAAGGCCAAGACCATACCCAATGAGAGATAGAGGTGGATATGGAAGAGGCCAAGGAAGAGGCTTCCAAGGAACATGTTTTAATTGTGGACAATCAGACCATATATTTTATGAATTCCCATAATGTAGACCGAAAGGATCAAGGAGAACAGGGGTAGCAAGTGCACATGTATCAAAGGGGGATAATGAATCTATAGGGTTTGTTAGTCAACTAGATGAACTTGAAAAAGGAGAAGCACTTATGATGAAGAGGACATTATTGAAGCCAACCAAGAAAGAAGATGAACCTAACCAAAGGAAAAATTTATTTAGAACAATATGTAAATCAAGTGAAAAATGCTACAAGGTCATAATAGATAGTGGCATCACTAATAACTATGGACACAAAAAAAGTAACCCTTCTAATTTTTCATGTTCAGGCCCTTCTAGTGGACTTTGACTTGATTTTTCCTAGATTTAACGTTGTAATGTGGCCAACACATTCACACTAGGTCTTGGACCCTTGTGAATCATTAAGACTTCTAGGTTGTCTTGTAAAGGTGTTGTGAAGTGTTGTAACCCACTTTCACACTTTTCTAGGACCCTTTCATTATAATTCACTTGAATAACTCCTTGTTATCACTTACTAAGTCCTATTTCAAAGTGTTGTGAAGTGTTGTAACCCACTTTCACACTTTTCTAGGACCCTTTCATTATAATTCACTTGAATAACTCCTTGTTATCACTTACTAAGTCCTATTTCAAAGTGTTGTAAAGTGTTGTAACCCACTTTCACACTTTTCTAGGACCCTTTCATTATAATTCACTTGAATAACTCCTTTTTATCACTTACTAAGTCCTATTTCAAAGTGTTGTAAAGTGTTGTAACCCACTTTCACACTTTTCTAGACTTGTCAACACTAATTCGACCCTTTATCATGTTTAAATGACCCCTTAATACACTTTCTGGTTGTTTTTAAGTGTGTTTTTGAGGATATTCCCATTGGACAACATTTAATGCCCTGTAATTCCCAACACCCACTTAATTTGGTTAAGTGGGACTAAGTCACCAATAGGGGAAACTTAGTCCTTTTTGGCACAAAACTTAAAATTATTTCAATTTTCTGGCAGGATTTTGTCCTCTAACCCTTGAGGTCGACCCATGATGTATTATTTTTGAGAAATTTAGTAAGAACAAGTATAAACAAGGGTTTCTCCCATATTTTTCATCTCCTAATTCATCAAGCATTCAAGTATTCATTCACTTAATCTTTATCAAGCATTCAAGCACTCTAAGCATAATCAAGTCATCCATTGGAGAACTTTATTGCATATCTTCAAATTTATACATCAAGGTTTTGGTAAGTTTATGACATTGCATGTTGCTTATTTATCATTTTCTTTCCATTTCATTTCATAGGGTTTGATTACCAAAGTGGGATTTGACCAAGGAAAATCCCTATACTCTAACCCTTAACCATTTTTCCCTCTTTGCATGTGTGTTTGCAGACTTTGTAGGAAATTTTTTCAAAGAAATAGCTGTTGAAAAGTGGTCAAGAATTCATCAAATTCAATCAAGTCAACATAACCCTAATTCAAGCTTGGAGACACTTTTTATCTTGTTTTCTACAGAATCAAGTGCGGACACCTATCAGAAAAGCAAGTGCAGACCTGAAGCTACAGGATCCTGTCCCAAAATTCCCAAAATCTACAAGTGGACTAAGTTGCCACTATTGGCGGATTAGTCCTGCTTTCGGTCCTGAAAAGTGGTTTTTGCATTTTTGGATACCCATTTGGCAGATTCCTGTTCCGACAAGTTTTCCTAAAACTGGGACTAAGTTTCCCAACCTGGCGTAAGTGTCCTAGTCAACATTTTCAATCATTTTTTTAGGATTCCATAATCTCCCCACATCATATTCTAGGTGAACCTCTCTAGTTCTATTATGTTATTTCATCATTTACTTGCATTTTTTAGGTGTTTTTGCATATCACAACGTGTTTTCCAGCATTTTGCATTTCTTAGGTTTTGCATTATTTAATCATTTTCTTTTCAGATCAATGCATTATTACATCATAATTAGGCATATTGAATCTCATTTACATTAATATTGAGTGTAGAAATTTGCATTTTGGACCCCATTTCTTTCTCCTTTTAGGTGAAAAACCCTAGAAGGAGCTAAAGCAATGAGGTAAATCCAAAATCATTGTCCACATTTTGGTGAACCCAACTCTTGAACATATTTACTTCTGATTTTAATGGAAACCTAGGTTTCATTTTACATTACCATTGCATTATATATTTCATTGTTTAAATTACATCCTAGGGTTTTCAAAATTGCATTAGTGAAAGGCTCAAATAGCTTTCATTTTTGCATTAAAAATCACAAAAACTCTGCATTTTCATATTGTAATTGTATCTATGCATCTGAAAGACATACAATTGCATTCAAAAAATTTTAAAAATCTCAAAAAAATCATCAGTGGGACTAAATCGCCACACTGGGCAACTTAGTCCTCCTCCATATTTTGCATTGAATTTTTTGGGTATTTCTTGCATTTTTGTTTTTTGTTACTGTGTTCTATCATACTTTCTAGATTTATTGTATATTTCATTTAATTTCCTTTCATTATGGATTTTTGCTTTAATAAGTTTTTGAATTCATTAAAATCATTAGTGGACATGTCCAATTGTGCCTTTGGTTGTGATCCTAATGACCTTGAGCTTCCTCATGCTCCTTCAACTCCTCATGAAGTGTTGTTGACATCATTGGAGAAGATGATGATAGCATGCATACATTCTTAAATGAATGCCTTGACAACCTTGAAAACAATGCATCCTTTTACCCCTCCATGAAGTCACAAGACCTTCCTACTATCCCACCTCCTGATACATTTGGTTACCTACATCCTAAAACAAATGAAGGACCTAAGTTCCCTCCAATAGGTGGACCTAGTTCTTCTACATGACAACAACGTCAACCATTTTATAATCACAAAGCTACAAACACACCAATCAACCTTGAAGAAACTATAAACACTAAAAATTGGTCTAAGCCTACGACTTCGATTTCTTCATAATTCATACCTTAATTGTCATAATTAAATAATGTTAATTATTTGATTATTTTCTAAAGTCCTTTTTCATATATTAATTAAATAACTTTAATTATTTAATTAATGCATTTTAACCTTTATTCCTCTATTAATTAAATAATGTTAATTATTTAATTAATTCATAATTATCTTTATTCAATCCTGATTAATTAAATACATGTTTTTATTTAATTACATTACTAATTGACTTTATCCTCTTTCTGAAATTAAATAAATTCTTATTTAATTTATTCTTATCACACCTTCGACTATAATTAAATAAATACATTTAATTATTGAATTATTCATTAATCTTTTCTTCAGTCAATTAAAAAATCTTCATTTATTTAATGTAATTCTTTAATTTCGAATGTTGAATTAAATAATCATTTAATTCATAAAAGGAATTATTCTTGGCATATTCTTCTATAATTGTGTAATCACCTAGTCATCTAATTATTCATTCACCACTTAACTTGATATTTAATTAAATCAGTCAATTATCTCTTGATTTAATATCTGATTGTCTCTGACAAATGGACTCTCTATTTTAATCAATCAGTTATCAACTTTAATTCTTTTGCATGCACATATTTATTAATTAAATAAATTTATTTAATTAATTAATTCTTTTGTGCATTTGAACAAACCATTTCCTCCATGCTACTCCTCATCATTGCATGCAATCATTATTCTTCTAGCTTTTGAATACTTTCAACTAAAGATTAAATTATTATTTAATCTTAATTCCCACCTTTTATGTTTTATCACTCACGTCACTACTGACACTAATCTGAATGCATGTTGAATCTTTTAATCTGAATCATCCATCTATCTTTCAATCTGAGCCTATCATTCGAAAACCTTGTTTTCTATAAATTGGCTTGACCTTCATCATTGTTACTCCTCCCAAAATATTATGACTTTTGGAAGCAATCTATTATCTAAATCTTTGTTGTTTTGCTAAATCACTATCATAGGCTATAATTTCACATAGAAATCTAATGGAAATTATAATCCAATGGAAAAATATAGAAGGACAATCAAGGTTATGCATGGAATTGTGTAGATATTTAGTGAGATGATTCTTTTATTTATGCTTTTATCTTTCCATTGTTTGTTGTTCTAAGCTTAGTTTACATTAGAGTTTAATTGCATATTATTGCTTTGATCTTTATTGTTTTCATGATGTTACATTGGTGAACATGACGTGAAGACACGCGCTTCACAAATCCATAGAAATTTTATTCATTTTCGCATGTATCATATGGTCCGATGGATTTGATGCACAAAACGACGCAATTGACACTGTGAGCTGCATATGATGAGTAAAGTAATGCATTTGATAACCTACAACACATCTATGGCTTTCTATGACGCACTTGACTGGTAAATCCTGCGATGCATCTACTGCCTTGCGTGACGCATCTGACTGGACATTGTAGAAGACAAGCTTTCAAAACCTTTTTGCAGGATGATCGATGAAGAGAAATTTGAAACTACTTATGAATTATTTTGCAAGACGTGTGTCAAAGACTATTTTGAAATAGAATTTTTTAGTAGATTAGATAATTGTCATTTGGGCTTAAAAATTAACTATTTTCTACTATGTTTGGTGTGTTCACACGATTTTTTAGATTACAACCCGATTCAGTAATAGAAGTATCCTCTCCCCTTACGCATTTGTACAATCCTAGGTGTAAGAGAAATTGTTACTAACTCTAGAACTGGGCTTGTCTTGGTGGGAAAAACACTCACCCCAAGATGACTCAAACTAGAAATGAAGCTTTTTAGCCAAGCTACTCCCGACTGGTATATAAATGTAAATCCTAAGGGAAAGCCTAGGATTGCAGGTGAAAATTTTTTATGTAGATGATATCATTATATCTTGACCCATGCATAGCCACTTGAATGGGTTCCCATACTACAAGCCAATTATTTTTAGTTAAACCAAAAACCTTCTATTTGCTGGTGCAAGAGGTTGGACCTCTGAAACTGTCTCACATTCATGTGGTTCTTAGTAGAGATGAAAAGTATACCATGGGAGTTTCATGGGTACTGAAGCTTGGCTTCCCCAAAGAAGTGAGTGTCATGGAGTGGAGCCAGTGGGGTCAAGCTTCTAATCATTCGCTCTGAATAAGTGCAACTTGGGAAACCCAAGTGAGAACTCAACAAGTATTGTCAATGCCAGCCTTAGGATTGTACTTGTCTTCTAGAATTATACATGTTCATGATCTTCAAATTTGAAATACATTGTTTTCTGATTTTCTTTATTTTCCAAAACTTGATCACAAATAGAGTCAGTCCAAACTATCATTTACTAAAAAACTGCAACCATTAACCAGAAAACCACAAGTGTCAAACAGAGTCACATTTGTTCACTAGAAAAATGCATCTATTAGCTAGAATTGTATTTATTTACCAATCAGTCACATCTGTCAAACTGAGTCCAAACTGTCATTTACCATAAAATCGAGTCGCATCTATTTACCCGTTAGCCACATCTATTACTTAGAGTCACATCTGCCAATTTTCAAACCACATCTGATATTCTGAGTCAGATATGTCTAGTTTGCTAACACCTTTGATACTGGAAAACCACATCTAACAAATCCCAAGTCGCATATGATACAGTGAGTCATATCTGACAAATCTTGAGTCGCATATGATACAGTGAGTCACATCTGACAAATCCCGAGTCACATATGATACAGTGAGTCACATCTGACAAATTTCAAGTTGCATCTGATATAGTGAGTCACATCTTCCTAATACAAACCCAAGACATAGTTTACCAAAAAATTGCATATGATCGAGAGAACCGCATCTGCTTATTTTTGTGACGCATCTGCCTTTCTGAACTACAATTTTCTTATTACTAAAATACCAGAATTCATTATCATAGACCGAAACCAAACAGTCATACTAGTCTCTAATTTATCCTTTTACACTGATCCTTGGATAGAAACCATAAATTTTTCTCATACTTTGCATAATTGCATCCTTTAGGTATCATTTAGTCATAGCAATAGGTATCATGGTTGTAGATCTTACTTTCATCTTAGGGGTCTTTATTACCTTTAGATAGATCAAACTTTTAGGAAAACCACCATATGTAGATCTTAGAATAGGTAAACTTTCCATGCTTTGGATAAACCCTTGTTTCAATGAACATTGTCATTGAACCTAGTCATTTTTCATCATATATGTTTTCCTACACGTGAGTCCTTCCAGCTCATCAGTCTAGTTTGGTAGCTCACCTTATCTTTTGGTCCTAGTCCTATGAAGGTTCCTTGTCAAAACTAAATTGAAACCTAGGTTAAACTATAGGTGGCAGGTAACCTCTTTTAGAATCTTCCAAAAATTTATTACCTTAGAATTTTGCTTAGATTTTTGCATACTTAGACACTATCATCCTAAGGTAGCATCATTTTAGACATTCCTTATTTGAAAGAAAATACGAAAAAAAAAGAAGCTACATTCATTCCTTACATCCAGAAAACCCCAAAAACATAGACTAGATTCATACCATCCATAGACTTAGTTTTTACATCACTTGCACTTTGAGCTTATCTTACATGGTTGAAACAAGGTCTAAAAGGAAAGAAAGAGAACAAATGACTGACCCAAATGAATTCATCAATCCATTCTCAAACCCCTTCCAAGGGACATCCTCATCGAGACCTCACAAAACTTTGTTAGACAAATTCATCACTAGAGACCCACAAGGACACATTTTAGTGAAAGATGTAGATGGTGTTACACAAGACCTTGACATAGCAAATGATCCTCAATGATACTTATCCAAATTTCTAGCAGAAGGTACCAAGTTACCTCCTAGGTTTGACATTCGTACATTACAAATTGTATCTACTCAAGGGACAAACACGACAACTACTAGTGCCACTATACCACAAGTGACTACCGCTATACCATCTGGAGTACCTACATAGAGTTCCCCTATAGTACATACATCTCCATTTGGTACATCTAGAACAAAATAGGGTCTAAATTTCACTATAGGGGCATCATCATCTAATCCCTTCAGTCCTCTTGTTGGGAACAAAAGATATAAAACATCAACTCCTACACCAAGTGTCAATGTCACTAGTACCATTCCATAGACAACTGCTATACCAAGTGTTAATGTCACTGGTACCATACCACATACAGTAGCTATACCAAGTGTTAATGTTGCTAGTACTATACCACATATTGGGGTCTCACAGATAGGAAACATACCCTCCTTTAAATATGGAATCCGACCCATCCCTTCACAAATTCCAAATAAAAATCCATTCTCACAAATTCCAAATCAAAATACATTCTCACAAATTCCAAATCAAAATCCATTCTCACACATTCTAAATCAAAAACCATTCTTACAAATTCCAAATCAAAACCCATTCACTATCATTCCATATCAAAATCCACTTCACATACCAACACTTAACCAAAACCCATCACAAAACATTGGATTTCAAAACACGTACATAGACCCAAACAATTCAACTAACACATCATTAACTCAAGTTGATGTCCTACAGACACAAATGCAAGCTCTTCAAACACAGATGGATAATATGGCAGTGTCTAACAAAAGAACCTTTTCAACAAAGGATTTATTCCTATTTCCCTTCAACAAATCATTATACATGACACCTTTCCCAAGTACAACGGAAAGCGCAATCCAATCGAACACAAGGGAATTTTCCACGATGTGCATAGATGTCGCATACGACCCCACCTATCTTATGAGACTATTTCCAAGAAGCCTTATTAGAATTTCA
Source organism: Sequoia sempervirens (assembly GCA_007258455.2). Taxonomy (NCBI): domain Eukaryota; kingdom Viridiplantae; phylum Streptophyta; class Pinopsida; order Cupressales; family Cupressaceae; genus Sequoia; species Sequoia sempervirens. The sequence continues at coordinate 680,766,540 of VDFB02270651.1, read as the reverse complement.
CTAGAATGGTTTTTCAGGTCTTCAATATGGCATAAAATCATGGGGTGAATTGGCCAAAAAACTCATCAAACACTTCTCCTTTAACATTGACAACGAGATCAACATAGTAACCTTGTGTCACACTACACAAGGTGAAGGAGAAAAATTTATCACCTTCTTCCAGAGATGGAGAAGTAGAGCTAGTCGATGTCTTGTGGAAATACCTAAGAAATAGAAGATCACTATATTCCAAGAAAACCTCAACTCAAAACTGAGAAGTGACTTGAGAGTACACTGTTGTACTACATTTACGGAACTAGTGGAAAAGAGCCTCATCTAGAAAAGGGTCTCATATACAAAGGTAAACTCAAGGTACCCAACAGAAATCCAACTATGCAGAACACCCCTAATGACATAAACAAGTTTTGGTCTCGAAAAAAAAATGTTACCAATGATGGGGTCGTCGATGCTAAAAACCTACAAGCAGGAGTGATCATTACACTTAGAGGAAAAAATCCCTCTACCAATACACTCAATGCCATCAATAAAACTCCCAACACTAGCCAAAACACCCAACAACCACAACAACAAAGGAGGTTTCCAAAACGTGAGTTCACTCCTCTAGGGGAACCAATCGAATCGGTCTTCAAACAACTATTACAACATAACCTCATAGAGCTTCAAGAGCCATGACAATACAATCCAGGACAATTTAAAACCTTTTGGTGGGATGACAATGCCTTTTGTGATTTCCATAGAACCAAGGGACATAGCCTACAAAATTGTCAACAACTGAAAAACATCATACATGATTTTTTTAAGAATAAAACTATTGAAGTTGGTGGACAAAAATTGATATCTTCAAACACTAATCACAAGGTCTTTTCTGATCCACTACATGACCATGGGAAAGGAAAGGCCCCTAGTTTGGGTAACATGACCAATACTGCAACCAACTACGCTAGTGTCAATCATGATTATAGTGGCCCAATCATAAATCACATCTGAACCGCTGATGAGAAGGTCAATACGATTACCATAAACAAAACTCCCAAGTGTGTTGTTAACACCCACCGAACCAAAATCACCATCCAAGTACCTCCATCACAACAACCACCATAGACCTCCAAGCCTCAATATAACTTACTTGATTAGTTGGGGAAGAACCCGACTCAAATTTCTATCTTGGAACTATTGTGTATCTCCCTGGATCATCGATCTATTCTAGACAAGGCTTTACAAAGCATGGTTGTCCCCAATGACCTTGATGTCAATCGTTTCCAAGAGATGGTAGGCTACTTGACCAACAATCATCATGCTACTTTCTATGAACAATATTATGCAACTGAGAAGACAAACCATACCGACCCTTTACATCTAGAAGTCCTTTTTCATAAAATAAAAGTTAGACAAGTCTTGGTAGACAGTGGACCAGGGTTGAATCTTTGCACTTTGAAACTAGTTAAGGAATTAGGCTTCTTAGAGGTGTGCATGGACACCACCAAAAGAATTGTCATTAAGGCTTATGATGATGGAGAACAAAAATCAAAGGGAGTTGTAACACTCCCCATCAGAATTGGTCTTGTAGTTATGGAGACAAACTTCCAAGTCTTGGATCTCATCCTTCCATATAACCTCTTGTTAGGTAGACCATGGATTCATGCTATGAAGGTTGTCCCTTCTACTTACCATCAATGTATAAAATTCCCCTACAATGGAACTGAGCTTACAATAGATGGTGCCCAAATCCTTTCCAATATTGTACTAACCTATGAGAGATACCCCAACGCCAGGTGCATGTAAACCAAGAAGTTTCATCATCCAATTCATCCCACTATGTCGATCCATCCACTCTCTCTAAAACAACCATTTCGTAATCATTACCTCCCACTCCTAAGGTTGAGATCCAAGATAGGGGTTGTGGAGAATATCACATGAAGGCACCTTATTGTGTTATCTATCTGGTTTCTCCTAAATCATGTGGCTTACCTACAACAAATAGGAGACAATCAGTGCTCACCATACACATCCCTCGCACAACTTTCACAAAATGGGGAGAATTAAGCAAAGAATCCATAAATGAAGATGATGTAACCTCCTGGTTATACAAAGAAGACAATGAAGAACATCCTATACTTGCTCAGATACCTATAGAACAATATGGAAAAGGTTTCACGATAATGCAAAGCAAATAGTATAATGGACATAGTGGCTTAGGGTTACATCAGAATGGGAGGACTGAACCTATTATTTTTTCTAAATGGCTGAAAGGCCTAGGGCTTGGGTTTCAACCACTCCAGATTGGCATTTCTAGTACCACATAACCTTTACTAGAGGAAGTAAGTGCTTCTAAAATTATCAAGACATTTGATGAGCCATCTAACCTACCCTATTGTGATTCCCCTGACTCTAACAAATATGAGTGGGATTCCCTATTCTCCACCTCTGTCATGGACCTCGATAAACTATTTGGAGAACTTGACTTAATGCTTAAATCCTCGCCAAATCCATTGAATTCCTATCCACAAAAGACTTTGAAAAAAGAGGAATGGTTTAAACATTAATATTGGTAATCTCTTGATCCTACCTCTTGGGAGTCTGAAAAATTCACTTCAAATAACCAAACCTTGGCAATAGGACCATCTCATAATACATCTATGACCAAGAAAAAGAATAAGGAAGATTTGGTAAGGAACCTTTGTGACTATGTGAACAACTCAGCCTTTACCTTGACTCCTTTGAACTTTGACACCTCTAATGATGACATGCCATTAGTATATCCCTAGCTTATTGATTGGGATCAACAAGACACTCCCTTCTTAGATATCTTTGAGAACGACGAAGCAATAGCTAAGTTCCTAGGACTATGAGAAGGCATACCTAGTGGTGACCATAAGGATAGATTTACCATAGACTTGGATAACATGGAATATTTTGGGGAATCTATTCAACCCTCTAGTTTCAAAAATAAGAAAAAGAATGAAAATAATAAAAATGACGAGTCCTTAGGTGAAAACTGAAAGGCACCTTTGGACAGTGAAAAAGACAAAAATAAGGATGCATCCGAGGGTGAAAACCTCTCTAAGGAACCTAAGGATGGAGGTTTGAACATTCTCCCTGTTGCTTAGGAAAAGCCACCCATGTTAGTTGAATAATCTGTGGAAATCAACATAGGCACTGAAGAGAATCCCCGACTAGTCTATTTTGCAACATCTTTGACAGAAGCAAAGCAGCCTGAATTTCACTTCTTCACACAAAGACAAATAAATTTTAAATGGTCATATGCCGACATGCCTGGACTGGATCCTAAACTAGTATTACATCATTTTCCATTACAACCAGGTGTTAAACATGTGAAGCAAAAGTTAAGGAAAATGCATCCACAAATTGCTTTACTAGTCAAAGTTGAACTAAAGAAACTATTGGATGTCAGTTTTATTATATTAATTGACTATGTATATTGGATTTACAATCTTGTACCAGTGAAAAAACCAATAGGGGGCATCTGAATCTATACAAACTTTAGAGATATAAAAAAAGCATGTCCCAAAGATGAATTTCCTCTATCGAATATAGACATGATTGTGGACTTAACAATAGGATATGAAATGTTATCCCTTATGGATGGTTTCTCTGGATATAATTAGATCAGAATCGCAATTGAAGAGAAACCTAAGACAACCTTCACTTTCCCATGGGGAACTTATTGTTAGAGTGTCATGCCCTTTGGACTTAAAAATGCTAGAGCAACATATCAATGTGCCATGACAACTATTTTTCATGACCTCATACAAACTCTCATGGAAGACTATGTGGACGATCTAATAGGTAAATCATTGACAAGGGCTGATCATTTTTAGGTATTAGACAATATTTTTCAAAGATTAGAAGAGTACAAAAGTGAGAATAAATCCAAAGAAATGTGTATTTGGCATAAATCAGGAAAACTTCTAGGGTACATCATTTCTAGATGAGGCATTGAAGTGGACCCAGTAAAATTAAAAGCTATAATAGACATGCCTCCACCAGCTAATCTCAATCAACTAAGGACACTACAAGGGAGACTACAATCTATTAGAAGATTCATAGTGCAGTTAGTAGATAAAACACATCCCTTCTAACATCTACTCAGAAAAGGAGTACCATTTGTGTGGATAGGTAAGTGCCAAGAAGCTTTTCAACTGATCAAATATTACCTACTCACACCACTAGTGTTAATTCCACCTATTGAGGGACGACCATTGATTCTCTACATATCAGCCACCACCTTAGCACTAGGAGCATTGCTTGCACAGAATGACAATGAGAGTCATGAAATGACAGTGTACTATATCAGCTACACTTTGGTAGGTTATGAGCTCAATTATAGTACCATTGAATGTTCCTATCTTGCAGTAGTATTTGCTACTCAAAAACTTAGGCACTACATGTTAAACCACCAAATGATGTTGGTTGCAAAGATATATCCTTTGAAATATCTCCTTAGCAAAGTAGCATTACCAAGATGATTGGCCAAATGGGTAATGGTACTCATTGAATATGATATCCAATATGTAGAAAGGAAATCTATAAAAGGACAAGTCATTACTGACAAGTTGGCCGATGCACCGATACAAGCAGATCACCCTTTAGTTGCAGAGTTTCTTGATGAGTTTATCTTCACTCTTGACATGAGAATGACATGGAAGTTATACTTTGATGGATCCCACACAAATCATGGCTCAGGGGCTAGTATATTGTTTATCACACCACAAGGAAACTCTATTCCTAAGTCATTTAGGATTTATTTTGCTTATACCAATAATATAGTAGAATATGAGGCTCTTGTGACAGGATTGTGCATGGCAGTCAAATGGAAGATCAAGCACCTACAAGTTTATGGTGATTCTCAGCTAGTAATCCGACAAGTTAATGATGACTATGAAACCAAGGATAAAAAGCTTGCTCCATACAAATAGATGGCAGATAGTTTCAAACAATATTTTGACAAGATTGTCTTTCATTAGATACCTCACATTCAGAAAATGGCAAAAAACACCATGGCAACTATTGCTTCACTCTTGGACATACCTAGCAACGTGCCTAAATTTGAGTTTTTGGTAGAAAAGATTTTGGTCCCTGCCTATGGTATCCCAAATTCGGAGATGGTGTGTGAAATTGTTGGTCCAAATTCCCCATGGTATAAAGATATATATGACTACCTCCATGCCAAAATCCTACCCCCTGACCTTTCCAACAACCAACGTAGGACATTTATCCGTAAGGTAGCCAATTATACCATCATCGGAGATACCCTTTATAGACATGCCCTAAACAACACCCTATTGAGACGTCTCGATACTGAAGAAGCACAAGAAACCTTGTGCGGGGTACATGAGGGTATATGTGGATCCCATTCTAGCAGTCCTTCCTTAGCCAAGAAAATTATGATACTGAGTTATTATTGGCCTACAATGGAAAAGGACTCATATATCTTTGTCAAGAAATGTCACCAATGTTAGATACATGGAGACTTGATACATGCACTAGCACAAGAGCTCCATCCAATAATGTCACCATGGCCCTTTGCCAATGGGGACTCAATCTCATAAGAAAGATACATTCTACATCCTCCAATGGTCATAAATTCATTATTATTGTAACTGAATACTTTGCAAAGTTGATTGAATCCATTCCTATGACCTACATCACCGACACATAGATTTCTAAGTTTATACTTAACTATATCATTTTTTCGGTATGATGTTCCTCAGTCCATAATCATAGATAATGGTTGTCCATTCAAGAACTAAGAATTCCATCATCTTTGTGAAGAATTCCATATCCAACATGACTTTTCCACTCCATATTACCCACAAGGTAATGACCAAGCAAAGGAATCTAACAAAACAATCATCATAATCCTCAAAAAGACTGTCAATGATGCTAGCCGTGATTGGAATTTACAGCTTAACCCTGCGTCATGGGCTTACCGCACGAGCATCTCCAAGCATATCAAAATCGTCTTCGTCACAACTACAATAGGAAAGTCTTGAATATAAATTTTGACATTGGTGACCTGGTCTTAATGGAAAATCCAAAGAATCAAGCAAAAAGAGAGAAACCAAGAAATTTTTAACCAAAATGGTTAGGACCTTACATTGTCATAGAGGCCTTTGTATTAGGAGCATACCAACTCTCTACTCCTGAAGGGGAACCATTTTCAACACCAATCAACAACCTGCATCTAAATAAGTTCTACCCATAGCTTCTAAGCGCCTTATCTTAATAATGAAAAATACAAAAAAAAAACCAAAAATATCATTACCTAGGTGAAAACCTAGCAAACAAGTGTCTTGGTAACATCAAAAAAATAAAAAAACTCAAGAAAATAGTAAAGAGAAATAAGTCGTCCAATAGAAAAAATCACTTTGGTGGTGCTTTGGATAAGTACCATAATGAAAACCTAGCAAACAAGTGTCGTGTGCAGTCGACTCTGCTCCTTTTTCTACTGTCATTCCAATCTGACTTCCCTGTACATATCACATATATTTCCCATCCATCACTTGTACATACCACTCATAATAAATGGTTGTCCTTTCCATAACTTGGAATGATTGACATCGAGCGCACTTCGCATCCCCCTTCCTGCCTATTCATAATAAATTGGTCTTATACTCGACTCGGGGTAGGAACTTGACTTACGTCATTTGGTTCTTACATTGGTTGTTCTGAGGGTGTAAAACCATTGAAAAAATCCAAAAGCATCACAAAATGTCCTGAAAAAATCCAAAAACTTTAGAAATTTTCAAAAAGACAAAAAAATCAAAACATGTCAAAAAAATTCAAAAAATAGAGTCAGAGTTAGTCGCACTAGTCAGTCAATGTCATTGTCAAACTATGTTGCCTCTATGACTGGACGTAGGAAAGGCCATCTATCGATGTACCCCTGAGGCATTAGGTCAGTCCTTTTAGGTTTGTCTGTATAAAATCATGACTCAATCCATATGTCTATATGACAAGGTCATTAATCGTGTCAAACTACAAGGTCTCTGCATGTATAACGTAGGCAAGGCCATCAATATATGAGCCCCTAAGGCTGCACTAGATCAATCCATTAGGGTTCATCACATACACTACCACACACGTTAGATATCTTCATACAAATAAAAAAAAAATTCAGCTAGTCTTGTCAGTCAAAGTCTAGTCGAACTACAAGGTCTCTATGTGTATAATGTAGGCAAGACCATCAATCAATGAGCCCCGGAGGTCGCACTAGGTCATTCCTTTAGGGTTTTTCATCAAGAACAAACAATTTTCAGCACATCACATCAAGTTACACATCAACAAGATGAACAAGTCAACAAATTCATCAAGTCAAAAATCCAAAAATTGCCAAAACAACAACCAAAATAGTCATCTTATGTCTGTTATAGGATGAGTCCTTCCTGAAAACAGACATCATCACAACAATCAACCTATGTATTATACAAGATGAGTCCTTCCTGAATACAGATATTGTCAAACAATCATCATAGCCTTACATAGGTTATCACATCAATGGCATCAGACTCAACTTCTTATACGATACGTGATTTTCTAAAACCAAGCTTTTGTCATGCCTTATACAGATAGTCACAAAATTGAAACTAGACTCAACATCTTTTAGAGTATGTGTCCTTCTTGAAATTAGGCTTTATCAATCAATCATCTTATCAATCAAAACAATCAAACAAACAGATCAAGTTGTGGAAAAAAATTTACTGGCTATTGACTTTGTGGCTTGTTTATCTTATCTTTTCATTTGATTTGATCTTTGAGTCCCGTTACTAGCTTTCTCAAGGATGTCCCATGAAGGATTTAGAGAAGCAATGATGTATCAAGACTCTCTTTTCTTTGACTATTGTTTGTCGAATGTATTTTAGCTTTATCTTTGATTCATGTTACTAAGCTTCCTCGAGGATGTCCCATGAAGAATTTAGAGGAGCGATGATGTTTCATGACTCATCTTTTATTGTTTGTTGTCTGTGGTTTGTCTTGACAAAAAGACTGGGGCAACTGTGCCCTTAGTATGAGTTAGGACATTCCTTGCTTGCGACTGTCTATTTTTAGCAAGTGGATGACCTTTCACTCCTTGATCTATCTCATATCATGGTGTTTGTCTCCATTTGTATTAGTTACCACCCAATGATGATTTAATGCAAGACCTATTTTGTTTCAGTAAAACATCAAAGATTTCTAATACTAACATCCATGTCTTTTATTATAAATATTTTTTGTGCTAACTTTTCTTCTTTCTTGCATTATGATCTCTAGAGTCCTATGAAACACAAAAATATAAACCATCTTGCATGTGCATTCATGTTAGAAACATCATGTAAATATCATACATATTAAATCATACATATATGTTGCATTTAAAAGTACAAAAATATAGGCATCCATAGCATCTAGGAATCTATGACATCGTCTATTAATCATCATAATTTTTATAGCATTTTATCACAAAAAATACATGTAGATAGCATTGTCAATACATACATCACATTGCATCTCATTATCATGAACATAGAATCCATACACAAAATTTATAAATGCATACATCATCATATAGAATCAACATCACATAATAGGTTGCATCAACATCATAATGTAAACATTATCATCCAAAACATATGCATATCATATAGAAGATAACATATCAAATAGAACACTACATAATCATGTAAAAATTGCATATCATATAAATCATCACCAAAATCATATATATATATATATCACTCAAAAAGTGTCACATCACAATGTCATAATGTATCTATCAAAATGAAGCCCGCGGACTCTATGATCAAAATACAATGTCCATAAATAAATTTCAAAACATGTCCCTAAGCGAAACTCCCACTACTCACATGTGGAGAATGTGGAGGTGACTGACGATGAGACATTGATGATCACTATGAAGAATGGGGCCTATCATATGGTCCTGTCCTGTGAAGTCCTGCGACCCCCTCTATGCGTTGACTCCTGCTATGTGTCCTGTTTCATGAACTACTATTGTGATCATGTGAATAACTGGGAGCCCATCTCTTAGGAGGAACCTCTCACTCATATAGGCCCCTGTAATATCTCTCCTTATCACCAACTCTAACTAATGCACGAGCGAAAGCAGTAGCTGGCCTAGTGTAAAGAGTTATAAACTCTATAAATCTCTACTCGGTCTTCTGTCTACAAGCTATGGTCTAGTCCCTATCCAAGTATGATCTCTCCCTCTCCATCAGTGTTGAGTCCCTCTTTGTTGTCAATGCTCTCATCCACTCCTCTATAGATTCTACTCTTGCCTATAAATCAGCTACCCACTGATCGACAGGACCTATATCCTCCTGTAGTGGCTAATCCCCCACCTCCATATCCCAGTCCTCCATGATCCTATCTCAGAGCTCCCTCTCCTTGTCTCTCATCTCCTCCTCCTCCTCCTCATCATCATCCTAGTATCCAGTAAGCATACTGAGGGCATCCATATCCTCCTCCCCTCCAACCACCTCCTCCTCTGCATGCTCCTCAATAACATCCTCCTTTGTTGCATGCTCATCTCCACCAGCCCCACCACCAACATCCTCCTCTCTTCCGCTAGCCTCTAGCATGGGTGCATCCTCGCCCTCTCCCTCATCCTCCTAGACAGGTGAAAAATGTGGGCCTCGGCCTTTGTGACCTTTGCTACCACAACCTCTACCTCTACCACCATGTTGCCCCGAGGTCCTGTCACACGCCTCTCCACAAGTGCATCCTAATCTAGATCGGTAAAGGCCATTGGCCTATGACTTTCCCACCAAGTATCATATGCATATGTCATCCCTAGATCAACCAATCCACCTCTCCATCCCCACTGAACGGGTTGTAATGCATCAATGTTAGCCTTGGTAGTCGCAACAAGAATCTTTGGTTCCCATAGAGGTACCTCCCTGTAAGAACAAGTGAACTCAGCTCAGCCCCGTGGCTCATCTTGAACCTTGCCAAACTATCTCCAAACCCTATTTGGTAGATGTCGCTCAATGATATGAACATGAGAAACTATCCTCCCAATCAAGTATTGTGTCTTTCTGTAGTAGGGCAAGTGTCGATCCTCATCCGACCATTGAGCACAATCCATGTACGGCCTCCAAATGAACTATACCATGGTATCAATAGCATGTATATAATAACCGGTATCTCCTACATGTCACTAGGTATTAGCCCCCGCATATCGGAAGACATAAGGAACTCCTTGATCTAACTCAGTTGGAACAGGTGGGTAGAATATAACAATGTGTCCCCACACCCATACCATAAGCAACGTGGTACCATAGCTCATAAAATACACCTCCCTATAGGCTATATCATGAAAATGAAAATATAACATGTCAAGAAAACAAAGGCCCCATGCATACACAACTTGTCTCTCCAACATACCAACTAACATCTCACCCCATCCCACAGGAAATCCATGACCTCAACGGTCAGGTAGAACTATCCCCTCGATCAATGTGCATAACAAACAATCTATCTGATCATATCTATCAGCCAAGACATGCCATCTAATCTCATAGTGATCTATTCCTAGCTGCCTAATATCATCATGTGGATAATATTGACACATCTCACTAAAACCCATCTAGGTATCATACATGACTCTTGCACCCCTAATAGGAAACCTCAAAATCCTATAAACGTCCTCTAAGGTAACACTAGCCTCTCTTGTAGGTAGATGAAAAGAAGACATCTCAGAATACCAACACTCACAGAGCGCAGTCAACAAACCTCAGTTTGCCCGAATAGTGGGTATGAAAGTAACATGATGCAAACCTAGGTGACATAGGAACTGTTTCTCGCCACTCTGCAGCTGATCTCAAAAATCTAATGTCAATGGTATCGACTCCCTCTTGTAAATAGGATCCAAAACAACCTACAATCGCATAATTCATATCTTGTGTCAGAAAAAAAAACTTTTTACAGCCCAAAATTTCAAAAAAAAATGACAGAAAAATGCATCATTTTATATCAAATGTGTTGCAAAACCTCACATGCATCATTTCATAATGCAGATGCATTCCACTTATGCAAATGCGTCAAAACAGAAAGCACTCCAACCATTCATGTATATGCATCATGTTTTACAAATGCATTGCACATTAAACTAGCCATTCAAACGTGCAAATGTGTGGCGGAAACACACAAGCGATGCAAAAACTTACATGTGCTACTGTTCCTAACATATATGTCATGTTTTACAAATGTGATGCAAAAAAAATAGCATGCGCTACTATCCCTAACACATGCAATGCAAAAAAATTCAAATGTGATCATCTAATCTAAATGCCTAAACCACCCTAGACGTGATTTTGCATATGTGTCATTCCGCAATCAGATGCATTGATCATGTACGCATATACGTTCATTCGAAAGTGACACATTTGAAAATTAAACATTAAATGCCTAAAAATGCATGAAAATCAAATTTTCAAATGATGGTTTTCGACTACATACTAGGGATCCTGCGTCTACTGGCTATTTGAAGCTCTGAATCCAATATCCACGATGCTCTGAGTAGGTAACTAGTGACATGTTTGCAGAGAGCTCCAGAGAAAAAATCACAATTTCCAAACTTGCGGGGTGCAAATGAATTGATTTTCCACCCAATTTCTATTTATACCTAGGGTTTTTGGAGGGATTTTTTCAAACCTTGTATACTGGCCACACTTTTTCTCAACTTCAAACGACCATTTCACCTATCAAACTTTTCCAAAACTAATTTCTTTCACCACCATCAAACTTCTAGCTATCAAATTGACTAATCGGGACTATTTCCAATTTTTTGGGGATTTTTCAAAAATTTGTCATTTTTCCTAAGGGGGAATACCCTTACTTATTTCACACTGGGGCACGACTAGGGCATGTTTTGAATGATTTTCTTTGACACAATGCTGAAATTACATTGTATCAAAGAGGGGAAAAATGTAGACACTAAAAATCTGTGACTTCGATTTCTTCATAATTCATACCTTCATTGTCATAATTAAATAATGTTAATTATTTGATTATTTTCTAAAGACCTTTTTCATCTATTAATTAAATAACTTTAATTATTTAATTAAGTCATTTAAACCTTTATTCCTTTATTAATTAAATAATGTTAATCATTTAATTATTCATTAATCTTTTCTTCAGTCAATTAAATAAATCTTCATTTATTTAACGTAATTCTTTAATTTTGAATGTTGAATTAAATAATCATTTAATTTAGAAAAGAAATTATTCTTGGCATATCCTTCTATAATTGGGTAATCGCCTAGTTATCCAATTATTCATTCACCACTTAACTCAAGATTTAATTAAATCAGACAGTTATCTCTTGATTTAATATTGATTGTCTCTGATAAATGGACTCTTTATTTTAATTAATCAATTATCTTGTTTTAATTCTTTTGTGTACACATATTAATAATTAAATAACTTTATTTAATTAATTCATTCATGTTCATGCATTCGAAGAGACCATTTCCTCCATGCTAATCCTCATCTTTGCATGTAATCATTATTCTTCTAGCTTTCAAATACTTTCAGCTAAAGATTAAATTATTATTTAATCTTAATTCCCACCTTTTATGTTTTATCACTCACGTCACCACTAACACTAATCTCAATGCATGTCGAATCTTTTAATTTGAATCATCTGTCTATCTTTCAATCTGAGCCTATCATTCGAAAACCCCGTTTTCTATAAATTGGCTTCACCTTCATCATTGTTACTCCTCCTGAAATCTTATGACTTTTGGAAGCAATCTATTATCTGAATCTTCAATGTTTTGCTAAATCACTATCATAGGCTATACTTGTAGAGAGAAATCTAAGGGAAATTATAATCCAGTGATGAAATGGAGAAGGACAATTGAGGTTATGCATGGAATTGTGTAGATATTTGGTGAGATGGTTCTTTTATTTATGCTTTTATCTTTCCATTTTTCTTTGTTGTTAGCTTAGTTTACATTAGAGTTTAATTGCATGTTATTGCTTTGATCTTTCTTTTTTTCATGATGTTATAGAAACTTATGGAAAGGGTTTTACTATCTTAAGCAAAAAAGGATGTGACACAACAATCAAACATAACATTCACCAACTGTTAGAACAAAGACCAACAGATGAAAACACAACAAGATTAGGATATCAAGATCCTCCTCATAATGACAACTCTCCTTTTCAATATTGGAGACTTTGAGATGATGGAACGGTGATATTTGATTCCCCTCCCGACTTGAATGTCTTCCTTCCACATGAATAACCTTTACATGATTCCACTGATAAGGATTCTAGGATCCCCATGGCTCCTCTTCCTCCTTTAATCCATGAAAAATGTGAATCTAGTAAACACAATTGACCATACAAATTAAAAACACTAAAATTTCCTCTCCATCCACCACTTGAATGTGAAAGGAGACTCCAAATGCTTTTAAACAAAGGTCTTATACTCTTACTACCTTTGAATAGGTTGGTCATTCATCCTAAAGATTCTAACATACCATATTGCAAATACCATCATGTTCTTGGCCACCGTACTAATGAATGTCAGACATTCAAAGACATACTGAACAAGTATCACTTCACCGATACCAATTGTTATCATATCATCCCATAATTCCCTCATCATGCCATAGTTGTAGAATTTTCCATTCTCAATATTGCATGATCCTTCCCATCATCTATCTCAGCTCATTCTTGTATTACACTTAGTGGGGACAAGAAGTTGATTAAACTTGTCCTAGTAATGCATTTGTCCTAGTCTCTTAATTGTGTTATTTAACTTCCGCTTATACTACTTGAGCATTGAGAAGCCACTAACTCAGTTGATGGTTTCAACTTGCATTTGCATTGCTAGCCTTTTTCATTTTTGTATGTATGCATGTGTGTATCGTGTTCCCCCATAATGTGTGTTTGATTTTCTATCTCTCTTTGTGCCATTCTTCTATTTGTACCTCTATTCTTATATATGTCGTACATGGCCTTTTCTTTTCTTTTGCTTTTTTTTTGTGTTTTTCCTTTTGGGGATGACACAAAGTGTTGAGATAACCTGTCTCTTCAATGTTGACCTAAATGGCCCCTTTTTCCTTTGTCTTTTGTTTTTTGTTTTTCCTTTTGGGGATGATGCAAAGTGTTGAGATGCCCTATGTCTCTTCCATGTTGACCCAAATGGCCCATTTTCCTTTTACTTTGTCTTTTCTTTTGTTTTTTCTTTTGGGGATGATGCAAGGCATTGAGACTGAAATGTCTCCTTCATGTTGACCCAAAAGCTTTTCCTTTTCTTTTTTCTTTTCATTTTCTTTTCACTTATGTTTTTCCTTTTGGGATGATGCAAAGCATTGAGACTGCAATGTCTCTTCCATGTTGACCCAAAATGGATCTTTCTTTTTCTTTTTTTTCACTCTCTTTGTGTCATTCTCCCAATTCTATGTATTCAAGGAATGATGACAGTTTCAGGCTCTTTCATAACAACATTGCAGCAAAGAACATACTAACCCCAAATCCATAGATTCCTTATGGGTTTGGTGTGTTCATTTTTTGGGGCAACCCCTCTTTCTTTTGTTCCTTTTCCTTTACATGACAAAGCCTTACTCGAAATGTATGAATTGGCACAGGGGCTTTCCAAGTTGGCTCTCATGTCTTGTTTTTTTTCATTTTTCATTTGCTACTTAAATAAATTGCTCATAGAACGATGTGTAGCAATTCCTTTAAAGTGGGAGCATACATTGACATTATTCATTTTCGTATTTTCCTTAGTTCTTAGTGCAACCTTGTCACTTCATACGATGCATTTTTTCGCTTTGTGGATGGCATTGGGTGTGATCTCCTTCATGAGCGTGATCCATATTAGTATATTACATTCCTCTTAGTGGCCTAATGTGACACATTACATGCCCTAAGTTGTGAATATTCTATTCTTTGATTGGTCCTCTCTTGGAGACATTAGACACAATGTTCCCTAAGTTATAGACCTTGTGTGAACTTAACAAGACTCATTTGAACATTTTATTTGCATGTTACATTTTGCATTTACATGGCCACCTTGCATGCCTATGGTGCCTTTGCATTTATTCATGAGTTCTAACCATACGAAGCTTTGCTTGTCTCATGAATCATGAACCGACATTGTCTTTTTTGGCACCTTATTAAAGTTATCAAGAGGTATAACTTTAGTATGGTTGAGTGGAAAATCCCATTCCATGGCACGAATTTTCCCCATAGCCACCTACTAGTGTGATTACATACCAACCAAGCATATGTTTCTCACCCTTTGGGCCTTCTCACCCCACAAATAACCAGAAGTTTTGTGGCTCCAAAGTGAGTATACTTGGCATTTCTCAAACCTAGCAGACAACCATATAAGTTCTATCACCCCAAAGTGAGTACACATTTTTCTTTCCAAACAAAAAACCTAGATTTTGGACATGAAAAAAGTAACCCTTCTACTTTTTCATGTTTAGGCCCTTCTAGTGGACTTTGACTTGATTTTTCCTAGATTTAATGTTGTAATGTGGCCAACACATTCACATTAGGTCTTGGAACCTTGTGAATCATTAAGACTTCTAGGTTGTCTTGTAAAGGTGTTGTGAAGTGGTGTAACCCACTTTCACACTTTTCTAGGACCCTTTCATT
The DNA here is from genome assembly GCA_007258455.2 of Sequoia sempervirens. NCBI lineage: Eukaryota > Viridiplantae > Streptophyta > Pinopsida > Cupressales > Cupressaceae > Sequoia > Sequoia sempervirens. The sequence continues at coordinate 680,750,901 of VDFB02270651.1, read as the reverse complement.
ATAATTCACTTGAATAAATCCTTTTTATCACTTAACAAGTCTTCTTTCAAAGTGTTGTAACCCACTTTCACACTTTTCTAGACTTTTCAACACTAATTCGACCCTTTCTCATGTTTAAATGACCCCTTAATACACTTTTCAACCATTTTTAAGTGTGTTTTTGAGGATATTCCCATTGGAAAACATTTAATGCCCCTTAATTCCCGTCACCCACTTAATTTTGTTAAGTGGGACTAATTCGAAGTGGGACTAAGTCACCAATAGGGGATACTTAGTCCTTTTTGGCACAAAAGTCAAAATTATTTCAATTTTATGGTAGGATTTTGTCCTCTAACCCTTGAGGTCAACCTATGATGTATTATTTTCAGGAAATTTAGTAAGAAAAATTATAAATAAGGGTTTTTCCCCTCATTTTTCATCTCCTAATCTCCTAATTCATCAATCATTCAAGCATTCATTCACTTAATCTTTCTCAAGCATTCAAGCACTCTAAGCATAATCAATTCATCCATTGGAGCACTTCATTGCATATCTTCATATTTAGACATCAAGGGTTTGGTAAGTTTATGACATTGCATGTTGTTTATTTATCATTCTCTTTCCATTTTATTTCATTTCATAGGGTTCGATTACCAAAGTGGGATTTGACCAAGGCAAATCCCTATACTCTAACCCTTAACCATTTTTCCCTCTTTGCATGTGTGTTTGCAGACTTTGTAGGATTTTTTTTTAAAGAAATAGGTGTTGAAAAGTGGTCAAGAAGTCATAAAAGTCAATCAAGTCAACATAATCCTAAAATATTGGACACACTTTTTATCCCGTTTTCTGCAGAATCAAGTGCAGACCTAAAGCTACAGGATCCTGTCCTAAAATTCCTAAAATTTGCAGGTGGACTAAGTCACCACTACTAGCAGATTAGTCTTCCTTTCGGGCCTAAAAAGTGGTTTTTGCATTTTTCGATACCCATTTGGCAGATTCCTATTCTGGCAAGTTTTTTTGAAACTAGGACTAAGTCGCCCAACCTGGGTTAAGTGTCCCAGTCAACATTTTTCAGTCAATTTTTTAGGATTCTAGAATCTCCCCACATTAGATTTCAAATTCTAGGTGCACCTCTCTAGTTATGTTCTGTTATTTCATCATTTACTTGCATTTTTAGGTGTTTTTGCATATCACAGTGTGTTTTCCAACACTTTGCATTTCTTAGGTTTTGCATTATTAAATCATTTTATTTTCAGATTAGTGCATTATTACATCATAATTAGACATATTTCATCTCATTTACATTAATGTTGAGTGTAGACATTTGCATTTTGGACCCCATTTCTTTCCCCTTTTAAGTGAAAAACCCTAGAAGGAGCTAAAGCAATGAGGGAAATCCAAAATCATTGTCCACAATAACTTAGTTTTAGTTGAAATGGTAGACAATTTTGGGTTAAAAAGGACAGCTCACCCTACCCCATACAAGGTGTCATGGTTGCAAAAAGGGCACCAAGTCTTGGTTGATCAACAATGCCTTGTGAATTTTTGAATAGGCACATATGAAGATGAGGTGTGGTATGATATCATGCCTATGGATGTATGTCACTTACTCTTAAGAAGACCATGGAATTTTTATAGGAATAAAATCCATACTGGAAGAGAAAACACTTACACATTGGAGAAAAATGGAAGAAAACATACTCTTACACCATTGGAAACTAAGGAAGAAGAGGTGGAAAGTGGTCCAAGAATGTTGCTAGTGATAGGGAACCAATTTTTGAAAGAGATTAAAAAGGAAAAACTATGTTTTGGAATAGTTCCCAAGGAGATACAAGTAGATGCAGCAAAGGAAAGTGATTACATTCCTTTAGAAGTAAAGGAACTACTTGACGAATTTGATGAAATTGTGTCCAAGGATTTACTAGAAGGACTACCACCTATGAGGAGCATCAACCATCATATTGATTTGATTCTAGGGGCGAGTTTACCCAACAAGGTTGCCTATAGATTGAAACCTACATAAAATGAAGAGGTGAACAAACAAGTGCAACAACTATTACAAAGAGGATTGATTAGAGAAATCCTTAGCCCATGCGTGGTACCAATTGTGTTAGCACCAAAGAAGGATGGTGAATGGAGAATGTGCACGGACTCAAGAGCCATCAATAAAATAATAATAAGGTATCATTTTCTTTTACCAAGAATGGATGATCTCATGGATTGCTTGGGAAAGGCTAGGTATTTTACAAAAAATGATTTAAAGATTGGGTATCGCCAAATTAGGATAATATAGGTTGATGAGTGGAAAACTACTTTTAAGACCAAAGAGGGGTTGTATGATTGGTTAGTAATTCCCTTTGGGTTAACAAATGCACCTAGCACAATTATGGGGTTAATGAATGAAGTGCTAAAACCATTTTTAGGGAAGTTTGTGATTGTTTATCTTGATGATATTCTAATTTTAAGTAGCAAAAAAGAAGAGAATTTGTTGCATATTAGACAAGTCTTGCAAAGGCACATAGAAGAAAGGTTGTTGGTGAATTTGGAAAAGTACAATTTTATGAAGGAGAAGTTAGTTTATTTGGGGTATGTTATTGAAAGGTGAAATTTTGTTATGGGATTTCTATACTTGGGAGATAGAATAACAAAACTCAACACTCTCATTCAAGGATAACCAGGCTAGAGATCTCAACCTCAAGCATGCAAAGGAGAAAGAGATCTTGCAATAGGGTTGTCCTAGGGGTAGATTATAAACTAATGAGGGGTTCACCACCAAGCTAGGGCTTGGAAAGATAAATGAAATGCAAGATATAATGCTTAACCCTAATATGGTGCAATATTTAATGAAATTCCCTAGAAATGCATGAAAATTAGAACAAAAAGGGGTATGTGCAGGATCATGATGGGCCAAAAAGTGACAATATGATGTGTATTTGTAGGGTATGTGGATGACGACTTTTTTTTACCCAAAATTGATGAAATGAAAAGGGTTTTTAAAGGAGATTCCTAGCTTTCCAGCAATATAAATTATGCTTTACTTTGAATTTAATAAATAATTATTATTCATTTTCTATTTGAATTACGACTAAAGTCCTAATTGATAGGCTGATTCAAAAACATCTCTAGCTTTCAAACGGTATCACATTTTTTCAATCCAAAATATGAGTCACATTCTATACTTCACATACTATAGGATTCAAAAAATAAAAAATGAATTTTATAAAGTTTTGACCAAGTTAAGGTGGTCAGACATACAAATTTTTATGTCTTTTAAAATTTGTAATAAAAAAATCATAATTAAATATTTACTTGGAAAAAAATTACAAAAAAATATGTATCACATCTGGAAATGAGTCCTCTACTTATGTTTAAAATCTTATAAAAAAATATTATCATTTTAATGTGGTTAGGGTGGTCAGATAGACACCTACTTATTTTTTCCTTGAAATTTAAGTAATATTGCATTGAAATTTTAAATTTTCACCAAATAGATTTAAAAATAAAAAAAATAACCTGGTAGTTTAGAAACTACTTTCAATTTTCTACAGATTCTATTCTTACATATTTTTGAAATAATATAGATAACTTATTCAAATTTTTACGTCAAGTTGCCTAACTCTGATTTTTCTAATTTTTTTGCCACTTAAGGGCCTATTTTTTCCATGATGATCCTGCACATACCCAAAGCTACAAGATGAAATGTGTGCACCTAGAAATCTAAAGGAGGTTGAATGAAGCTCTGAAATGTTGGAAATTTTAAAATTTTGGCCTACTGGGACTCATATTCTAGTCTGGGTGTATTAGTCCCATATTTGGGTTTCTGTATAGAAATAGGAATTTGGCAAAAGGGTATCTGAAACTGCAAAGATCTAGAAAAATTCCTATAGTTGGACTCACATGCCACTTCTGTTGTATTAGTCCCATTCCACTTTTTTCAAGAATATAAAGTTCATATTTATGCTCCAATCTCTATTCTTCCCTTTCAAACTAATTTTCATGTCTAAACCTATGAATATACCCGCAAAACTGAATATAGACTTGATTTTCTTATGGGGGGTTTGCCTCAATCAAACCCCTCATTTGGTAATTAAACCTTGATAGAAACAATGAAACTTGAATGTAAATGTAAACATAAACCCTAGCCTTAAGTGTGTCTAATACTAGGAAATCTGAAATGCAATGCAACCCTATTCTAATGTGTAAGAATGAGATGCATGAATGAAGCTTGAATGATTAACTCACTTTGAGGAATCTCTAATCACCCAAATTGAGCATTGATAATGCTTGTACCTTCCTTCGATCACCCAAACAAGTCATTAGGCTTGGCTTGATGGCCAGTTGCATCTCCCCAACCTAGAATCCATCATGATTCACCATATACAACCATGATCAACCCTTGAAAATGGTAGACCTTGAATGAAAGTGAGCTTAAAGACCTGCAAAAACACTTTAATGCTACTCCAAGACTTCAACTTTGCTTGCTTTTGAAACTTGAATGCTCTTGTGAAAGAATGCTTGAAGACTCTTGAATGCTTGGATCTTGAAATTTGTCTTGAAAATGCTTGCTTAGATGAAATAATGACTTAGAAGCTTGCTTATATAGGCATTAACACCTAATTTACCATTATTCAGATCTCAAAAGTTGACATCAACCAAGAATTTGAATTAAAAAGTTGATTTTCTTCTTCAAACCCTAAAAATTCCCCAAATGGGACTATATTCCCAAGGTGCCATATGGATCCCACCTAGGGGGACTCATATTCCCAAGGTGGCGTATGAGTCCCACCCTAGATTTTCAGGGTGGGTTGTTAAAATTTTAAGTGTTTTTTGATGATTTTGTCAAGTTTTTAGCTGAAATAAGCCTCAAGATCTGAAATAATGGGTCTTAGGGGCCTACTAATGATGACTTAAAGGGGAATTTAATGCAAGGGTGCTAAAATAGGTCCAAATTAAGTGTGAAATTGCACTGCTTTCAAGAGTGTACAATTTTCTACACTACAGTTATCTCACAACAAGGGTAGCAAATAGATCTAGAAAAGGTATGTGCTATCTTTGAATGGCCAACACCTATAAGTGTGCATGAGGTCAAAAGTTTCCATGGTTTATCAAGTTTCTATCATAGATTTATTCAAAATTTTAGTGGGATATGTGCACCCATAATTGAAACTATAAGGGGAGATAAGAAAGAGTTTAAGTGGACAGCAACAATAGATCAAAGCTTTGATATTTTTAAGAAGAAAGTTACTGAATAAATGGTATTAGCATTGCCCAATTTTGGAAAAGTGTTTCAATTGAATTGTGATGCAAGCGGGATAACCATAGGAGCAATTTTAATCCAAGAGGGTAGACCTATTGCATATTTTAGTGAGAAGCTTAATGATTCCAAGAAGAGGTATTCAATTTATGACCAAGAATTTTATGCTATTGTGCAAGCTTTGAAAAAGTGGCGTCATTGTTCACTTCCAAAGGATTTTATCCTCTACACGGATCATCATGCTTTGCAATTTATAAATAGTCAAACCAAGTTGAACCAGCAACACATGAAGTGGGTTGAATTCCTACAAGGATATACTTTTGTTCTCAAGCATAGAAGTGGGAATTCAAATAAAGTAGTGGATGCATTAAGTAGAAGAGCGACATTTTTAATTGAAATGAGAGTTGAAGTAGTTGGATTTGATGCTATGAAAGAGAACTATATAAGGATGATATGGATTTTAAGGATGCATGAAAAGCATGTATGGAACCTACTAGTGTTGATAGGACACCATGGATGGATTAATTTATACAAGACAAACTACTGTTCAAAGGACAACAACTTTGCATACCTTGAGGATCAATGAGGCAAAATTTGATAAGAGAAAAATATTATGGTGGTTTATCTAGACATTTTTGAGTTGATAAGGAAATGGAACAACTTAGTGAAAGACATTTTTGGCCAAAGATGAGGGAAAAAATTTACAAAAAAAAATTGTACAAGGATGTCAAGTTTGTAAATATGCCAAAGGAGGGAGTTAAAATACAGGCTTACATCAGAAATTGCCCATACCGGAGAAGCCATGGGAAGATGTAAGCATGGATTTTGTGCTTGGACTACCAAGAACACAATAAGGTAAGGATTTTATTTTTGTGGTTGTTGATAGATTTTCCAAGATGGCTCACTTTATAACATACAAGAAGACAGATGATGCATCACATGTAGCTGATTTTTTTCTTTATGGAGGTTGTTAGATTGCATGGCTTTCCAAGAAGTATAGTTTCAAATTGTGATACTAAGTTTATAAGACATTTTTGGAGGACACTTTGGAAGAAATTAGGGACGGATTTAAAGTTTAGTTTAGCATATCATCCTAAAATAGATGGAAGAACTAAAGTTGTTAATTAGACCATAGGGAATTTCTTAAGATGTTTAGTTGGTGATAAGCCTAAGCAATGGGATTTGATATTGCCTCAAGTTGAGTTTGCATACAATGACTCAGTCAACAAGAGTACAGGTAAGACTCAATTTCAAATTGTATATGGGTACAGTCCTAGGGGTATTTCCAAACTAAGAGAGCTTGCAAATACTGAGGGATATAAGAGAAGTGTTGAAGGAGAAGATTTAGTCAAATATATGCAAGACTTACATCAACAAGTGAGAAAAACTCAGTTTGAGAAGCCAACAATATAAAGAGAAGGTTGATTTTAAGAGGAGAGAAAATAATTTTTAAGTGGGAGCTATGGTATTGGCACATCTACAAAAATAAATATTTCCTAGTCATGCCTACAACATGCTTAAGAGGAAGAAGATTGGACCATGCAAGATCATTAAGAATTTTTCACCAAATGCTTATGAGTTGTAGCTACCTAGGGGTTTGGAAATCTCTCTGATCTTTAATGTTTCTGATTTGTACACTTATCATGAGAGAGAGATATCACAGCTGCAAGAAGACTTGAGAAGAAATTACCTGAAAAATGGAAGGAGCAACTACCCAAGAAAGCACGAAAGGAAATTAAGGATATTTTGGATTCTAGAGTTGTTAGAAAGATAAGGAGAAAAGAGTACAATGAATATTTGGTGAAATGGAAGGGTAGACTAGTGGAGGATGCAACATGGTTAAGCCGAACAAAGCTGGAAACACTTCAGTTAGCACAATATGACAGAGTTGTTGACCCACAACAATAGGACCTTTAACCTGTAGCAATAGAGAGCTTTACATAGTGAACAGGGGCTCATAATTTTTTCTATCCTGGTAGTTTGATGTAGGGGGATCATTTTATTTTAAATATATATTTTTATTTCCCTTAGTGCCGCATAAAAATCTATAAGGGTTTTCAAATTTAAAATTTGAATTTTGTTGTATTTAGAGGTGGCTACTACCTCTTGTGAGCTCATTTAATGAGCAACAATATGAAGAATGAGAAAGATGAGGTTTGAGCGGGAGTTTTAAAATTCAAAAACAAGTAATTGGAGAATTAATGAACATTTTTTAGTGTTCCCCTAGGGATTAGGCAGGATTTTGGAGATTCTTTTTGAAGGAAGCTTACATTTTTTTGGATTTTGGGAGAAGAAGAACAGAACAATAGAAAACCAGAAGACAGAACAAAGGAAAAAAGGGTCAGAATAGCAAAATAGAGGAGAATATAAGAAGGAAACAAAGAATATCAGAGGATAGAAGAATAAATGTTATGATAGTAGCCAAAGAGGTCTATAGCAGATAGAAAGAAGTCAAAGTGTAGGACAATAGACCCCAAGTTTCATTGCAGCAGTGGTAAATGTGTAAAAATATTGTAACTATTTGTATTTTCCAAGTTAATGAAAACTTGTTTACTTTTTCCAAGTCTTGGTTCTCTAATATTGAGTGTGTGTTTGCATGAAATATTATATAAATTTGTTTTTCTAGAAGTCTAGGTTTTTATTTGAAATTTTAAAGTCTTTTATGAAGCTGAAACTAAAAACAGTCACCTACAACCATTATTGTAGCTACCCGTACAACAACATTCTATTTTTTACAGCAACTTAGTTTGTGCCTCTGCAGTTGTTTTTATGCTTCCAAAACTAATTTTTAGACCTATAGCACATGTGTAGACCTCTCTGTAAAGGTTGTGTGAGGTTGCTTATAGCAACACAACCACTCCTTTTCCACCTATTTACTCATTTTAGAGGGTTTTAAGTGCCTACAAGGGGGTGGGTTCCTTCAATAGCCCTACGCACAACCCTCTCATTTTATTTTTTCCATCCATTCATTCTAAAAAATCCTAACCCTTAACAAGAGTCTAAAATTGACTTTTTGGACTTCCAATAGTCCTTTTTGATTCTTAGTCCCATTTTTATCCAAGAAGATCTCCACCATCCAAATACATTGGATCATGGAACTCCTCTTGTGCACAAATTACTACTATTCCTCCTTGAGGCTTCTCATGGCTCCAAAACTCTCAAGAAATATCCTCCATTGATCTTTCATATTTATCCTAGACCATGATCCTCCATCCCTCAAGTCTATAAAAAGCTCTGTTGCACAGGTAGTTGTCATTGTAATAAAAGGTCAAACTATTAATGCCCAATAAAACTACTGGATTTATACAAGATCCAAGATCCACATGACGTGGTTAAACCATATCATGAAGCCCAAACACCATGCTAGCCCACACCGAGGAGACCAAGGTGACACCTTTCAACAATCCCCCCCAGTGCAAGCGAGGGGTTTGAACCTGTGACCTCGGCTTTGATACCAATTGTTGCACAGGTAATACCATTGCACCAAAAGATTGACCTGTTAATGCCCGATACAACCATTAGATTTAAATACAAGATCCAAGATCCATAGGAGGTGGTTAAACCATGTCACAAAGCCCGAGCACCATGCTAGCCCACGCTGAGGAGACCAAGGGTGACACATTGCAACAAACTCATCATATGACCTATTTTGATAAGAACCTAAAACACATTGTTATTCTACCAATTTGATCACCTTAATACTTCCATCTTCATATATCAATTTATGTTGAGAACATCCATAATTTGTTTTAGAAAGAGACTTCTTGGTGGGGTACCTATTATAGTTTTTCATCCTTTTATAAATAGTATTTTAGCTCAATTCAAGGTTTAAACTTATACATATCATAGGGCTTTACTTGATAGCTTGAAACAATTTATTTATTTTATTCGTATTATTATTGATAGTTTCTATATTCTAATCTAATTCTTAATCTCTACTTATTTATCTAGTAACCTAATATTATAGATATGCATATATAGATTACATGTTGTAGAGGATGGGAATAATTATAAAAAGTTGAAATATTTTAAAAATTGAATAATTTTTATTTGTGACTCATAATCTCCTAATTCTTATATAGTATGCCTAATATCTACCCAAGGTGTTGGTACATGACCTAGCATAGTGTGAGATTTAGGGGTGTCAAGTGGATTACCATAGTGATTGCTTTATTTGATTTCTAAAATGTAACACTCAAAACAATGCAATGATGGGTAGTGTGAGTTAACATTTATGGTTTGGCCTAGAGGTGTGTTACACCTTGTTCAATTCATGATACATTTAAGAATTTTTTTTTGGAGAAGTATGGTTACTATTGATCTTGATCTTAAGCAAAGCGCTTTGTGACACTAATGGAGTGTTTATACCATCTATAAAATTTTGATTGATGATCTACCATTATTGCAAGAATTTGGAAGGTTTTCTAATGTATTGTTATTCATGGAAGTGTTACCATAGTTAGCACAAGCCACAAGAAAGTACATTAACACTATTGTACATAGACCACTATTGATAAATTCCTCAAGATAAATATTTTTCATTTTGGACCACCCTTAAAATCCATCTAAGTGTCACATTAAGGTTTTTTACATTCTACATGTATTATGCAATCTATTTCAATTATAAGATATGATTCAATGCCAACTCTTTTGTCTATGTTTATAATGTAAATAATTAATTACATTATTTAGTTAACCTATATAGTTCTATGTAATTGCACATTTATTCTACCACTATAATAAGCAAAGATAATCTAATTTAGATTTTTAATATATCATGTGATAGAACTTGTAAAAATATAAATTAAAAAAAAAAATCTTGATTTTGGTGGTCAATAGGTAGTTGCCTCTTACTTTGATCATAACTTTTGACTTATAACTCAAAAGATTCATTCTTAGATATGAAATTTGAGGAAAAATAATAGTTAGTTTGTTTTTATATCATTTTTAGAATCCACCTAGGTTTGAATCCATGAGTGTAGAAATGGAACTTTTCCAATGTATCTAAACCTCTTTTGTAGAAATGAAGCTAATTTTTGTAAACTTACAATACCTAGAAAATAAGTTATATCTAAGTGTCTAGGCCTGTAATAGGTAATTAGGTGGTGTTGATAAAGACCATTTGGGAATTTTTTGGACAAGAGATATTCTTCTTCAATCAAGAACCTATTACCAAGTCAATAGTATAAAACAATGATCAAAAGCACTAGGCAATGGCTTGTAATAGGTAATTAGGTGGTGTTGATAAAGACCATTTGGGAATTTTTTGGACAAGAGATATTCTTCTTCAATCAAGAACCTATTACCAAGTCAATACTATAAAATAATGATCAAAAGCACTAGGCAATGATGCAATATGCGTAAAAAAATGTTACTATTGATGTGACATTGGTGGTAAGATCTTATGATGATGCAATGTATAATAATGCTCTCCAATGATCTTTAGATGTGTACTACTAAATAAGGGTTTGTTCTTTATATTTCACTTTAGTATGCAATTTGAAATTTTATGTGTTTTAGTCAGCAAATATTTACTGCCTAGGAAGCACAAAAATGAGGGTAATTTAAAAATATAATTTAAAAGATGAATTATAAAATCCACACTTATGGTTCTATACAAGATTTATTCCAGACATAGAGAGGTGATTTAGCATGATGGAAGACTAAGTTCAAAAATCAGATCCAAAAATTTAAAACATGTAAAGATAAAATTATATTAAGATTAAATTATTTACCTATTTTCACTCAAAAAATGGTTCTAAATGAGCCCACAAGGGATCAAGTCTTGTTGAGTGCAAAACCCCAACATCATAAGGGGTGAGGTTGGAATCATGCCTTGGATGAATTTGATAGAATGGATACCCCTTTTCAGTCCAAAGACTTGTGCTCTCATATAAAATAGCTAAAAATTCTGTGTAAATGATGTAAAATCCTTCCTTAAAACGATATATTTTTTTCCACATAAGCTCAAAAAATACTGAAAAAACCAGAGTATTCATTTTTCACCATTACAATACGTAATATGTCACTTTCACCATGAGCTCCATGAGTTATATCAGGATACGCTGTTTAGGGCGGACTCGATAATGACATTATTTTCTATCCGTCGAAACCTGCCTATGAATTCATAACCCTAAAGAATTTAGGGTTGTCACGTTCGGTACATACAATTAGTCGGCTGTATAAAAAGCTTCCAAACATAAGTAGATTAATGGGACAAGTGCGCCATCCTTTTCAGTCCATCTAGTCATATCTGCTGGACTTGTTGATTTTAGTCTCTGGATTACTAATAACAAGCTGTGAACTCAATTATTTTCTACAAACTACAAACCATATTTCTTGTTTTGTTTCAATAATCAAGTTAACATGAGTACTTACTGTTAAACTAAAGGTTGATTTCTGCCTTCTGGACATTTCATAAAGTTTTTATAATGTTTTTTGCTGCTACTGAGTTCATTTAGCTCTGATGTTAGATGTTTGATTGAAACTTTTCTTCACCTTTGTTCAATGATCTTTTTCTTTTTCTTTTTGAAATGGGTTTCTGTCATTCTTTTAGATATCTGTCGGATGAAATGCTTTAATCAGGTACCATCAATAATGGAGATCTAAAGTTTCACGCAAAATCCTTCAAGGATTACCACGTCAGTTCAGTATACAGTAAAGAAAGAACAGAATCTTCCCATAAACTATATAGTAGATAACAATTGAAAAAAGTGCCAAAGTTAATTTATTACAAAGCAAAAGAAATAAAGAACGATACTTTTTTGTGGAGGACACTGACTGATTGTCATGGAGGATGAGGGATATCAGTCAGCCGACTGATTTTTTCCTAAACAAAAGCCAGTTAAGGAGTCTGTGTAAAGCAAGTTGTACGGAAAATTTACATATACAAGACCTTGAGCTGTGTAAAGAACGTCTGAAGATTTTGACATTCCAGTACAAATTTCCTTAACGGAATCTCCGTGCTTCTCACATATAGTATTTGCTCCTGATTGAGGATGGGCACACTTGATAGGCATACAGAAAAGATAATGAAGTGTACAAAATTAACAAGGATCAACTTTGTAGGAGAGAGTAAGAAAAAGTATTAATATAACAAAGAATAATTTATAAAAGGATTATTAGAAATCAGATTTTGTTAAGTGTAAGTTCTGAAATCTTTTAAAGGGATAAAGTTGGGATTTCACATCCACTAAAAATCCTAAATTTTTGGCTTTTAGTTGAGAAGGTTGATATCCTAAATTCTTGGCTTTTAGTTGAGAAGGTTGATCATTCATAGAATTTTGATTTGTGCTCCCAATATCAATAGATTGCAAAAATTACTAGAGATTATTATAAAACTTCTCAACAAAAAAAGTGAATAAATCTATATAAAGTTAAAGAATAGCCTAATATATATTCAATTTAATACTAACAATGAATGATGCATATCTAATGGTTTTCCTATCTATTTTGTACTTACTCTAGTCATTTGTCCTATGTATAATGAGTAATGTATAACTAGTATGTTTTTCATAGAAGTTGGTTAACTAGATCTATCTTTGGACTTGAATCCATTCATTACAATGGTCTAGAAATAATAATTGTTTTTTCATTTTTTGTTCAAAGTCAAACTCATATGTGTGGATCTAAACCTACTTTAAAATGGCTATTATCAATTTAATTCAAACTTTCAAAATTAGTTTTGATCATTTGTCCAAGACAAACCCTTTTCAACTAATCATTATTTTTAGACATAAGCACAAAATAATTTGTATAAAAACACAAACTCTAAATTTAGATCATCATGAAAGAAGATAATTGTCTTATGGCATATGCAATTTAATATCATATTATTATTATATTAGTATCTACTTCAATTAAGACATGTTAGATAACTTCCATAATTGTTTGAAGTGTATTCAACTTGTTAAAAACATTGAATTGATCTAAGGGTTTGATTAAGGAAAAAGAAGGGGAGCAAATTCCCTCTCATGCATAGCACAACTATTGATGTTTATTGGTACATTATGTTATTTAACAAAGGTAAACACAATTATGTAGAAACTAGATCACAAGTTCAAATTCATAGAATGTTCCATACAAAAGGTTCAAATTTTCATATGGAGGGGTGAGATCTAAATCTATGAGAAGGACCTAGAGAAGTGCATTATAAATTTTATAGATTTAGACATTAAAATATCTATACTAGACTATACATATTTATTTTTAGGTTTTGAATTGATAAAATAATGTCTAGTGTATTTCTTGTGTGATGTACTTTTTTTGAGTTATGTGATTATTTCTATTAGGTTACATGGTAAGATAATCCTTAATTCGATCCTCCGTCCATGATCAAATTAACTAGCATCAAACCAAGTTTGTTTTCATAAGGTAAGAGATGAAGATATTGTAATTCCCCAAGCTTATGACCAAGACATTAACAAGCAAAATGAAATGAACAATTTTTTTGTACTTAAAACATGAAATTCACTTGTTGCTTTCTACGATAACTCATACACAAAGTATCATGAAAACATGACAACACACAAGATGACATCACCATTTATCAAATCAAGACAACCCAAGAATAATAACTCACTAATCATGTGACAAAGCCACCATGATGATTATACAAGAGGATGTAACCTCCTCCACAATGATGATTAGAGTCAAGTACATGATTTCATTCTCTTACAAACACCTAGAGTGGGATGAGAGTGACAAGTATCTCCAATATATTCCATGATAACTCAAATGACACCCAACCCAAAGGGGAAACCTACACAAGAGGTTACTCAACTAGGAGGTAAAATCCCTTGATTAATCAAAATGAAAACTAATTGATTTCATGTAAAGAAACACTTCCCAATATAAAAGATAGATTGCCACACCTATGATCGGAAATGTGTTAGAATAGAAGAATCAATAGAGTTAGGGGAAAATCTTGTATGTAAATTTTCTTCAAGAAATTTTAGGAAATGCTTGTTGTCCAAGGTTCTACAAATTTCCAACTAGTTCAAAGGAATATAGTGCCCTCAAGGACTCTAGTGTGTTTTAGGAGCTACAACATGTCCCTCTACTATGTATAAATGGTGCTAATTTCTAAGTTTAGTATTATTTTACTTTCACTGTGTTTGAACAAAAAAAATGTAAACCTACTCATGAAATTGACCAGGGCTCGTGTAAGGACTCTACTAAAAAGGAAAACCTCTCTAGCACATTTTTAATCCATCAAAATAATAAACAAGCTCCACAAGAGCATTCTGAGACCATCAAATTATCAATCATTAAACAACACATTATATTGACACATCTAATGACAAAGAAGGTTACCATGTGGAACATTCTCAAGACATGATGGAATGTGACAAAATACCTAACAAACAAACTCTAACTTGTATGTATACACACATATTAAGAGGAGATAGTGGATGGGATAGTGGTACAATCCACCCAAAACAACCTTCAACAACCAACTCAAGATGGTTTAACACACTATTTTAACATAATTAACCATCTACACTAAGCATTTATCCAACCAAAAAAATTATCAAAAAGGCATTTTACCATAACAACCACATAGTCAAATATGATAAAAGCATTACAAAATACTATGCCCATTCAACACTAACATTGAAATCTACTAAAATAAATAATAGAAGCCCAACCACATATACGGAATGTGATTTAAACCTAAAATATGCATAATCATCCTTTAATACATTAATTAACTTGAATCTAACATAACCAATTATCATAAATTCAACATTTAAAACATACTAACACCGTATCAAAATGAGGTGTTAAAAAATATAGGATGATATCAACTATTCATTACATTGAAAGGGTCTCATACTAATCATGGATCAATCACAACCTACATCATAAATTGATAGGAATCATTATCATAATCATATTACAATTATCACAAGGACCTAATTTACAATGTTTATAATTTATAATAATGAGAGATATACAAATTCATAAGATACCATGGGAATCCATCACTTTCTCCAAGAAGAATGCTTGAAGTTCATCAATCCTCGATAGTGGTTTAGTGCCACCCAACTATTTTGTACCTTTAGGCCCATCCCACTATCCTAGAATATGGTAAAATTGGGTATATTTACACTCACCCTAAACACAAGAACATGGAAACTCTCACGTGTCATAAAATACATCTAATATATTAGTTAGCAAATATGTCATTCAATAAATAATATCAAAGGTGGCATACAAACCAATAAATTCATAATATCAAAGGTGGCATGCATGCCAATAAATTTATACAAAAGACCATTCCACTCTGTCATATGCTTTTTCAAAATATAATAGTAACATACCAACTTTTTAACCACTTCTCTTTGCTCAATCTATTGCTTCCTAGCTGGTAATCAATTTTTTTAAAATATATAGTTTTTATAAAGCCAGTTTGGGTGTCATTTATTATCAATGGGTGAGTGTAGGATCATGATGGGCCAAATAGAGGTGATAGGAAAAAACACAATTTTTACTTGGGTTGGATAAAAAGTACATTTTTAGAGTAAACACCAAAGAAAAATAGATATCTCTATTAATGGATATCCATTTTTAAAATCCCAAAAATGGATATATGATATAAATAGATGTTCATTTTTGCACAAAATAGATATATGTTTTATAATGTCCATATCCATTATTTTTTATTTACACACACATATTATATAATATAAATTACTATCATTATTTTAATATATATTATTTTATATAAATTATATGTTATAATATTATTATTATGTATAATATAAAATTATTATTATAAATAGATTATACATTATTTAGAATATATTATTATTATTATATATGATTTATAAATTATAATAATATATATATAAATATATATAATAACAAAAGACTAATAGATATCATATAATATAATAGTATATTAAATATTGTTTATGTTCACTTCTATATAATTTATATATAATAATATATATTTTCTTATATATTATATAATAATAACATATATATAATAAATATGTATATGTATTATATATATGTATATGTATTATATATATAAGTATATGTATATATATACACAATATAAGGGTATGTGAGGATCATGATGGGCCAAAAAGTGGCGATATGATGAGTATTTGTAGGGTATGTGGCTGACAACTTTTTTTCTACCCAAAATTGATGAAATGAAAAGGGTTTTTAAAGGAGATTCTCAAATTTCCACAAATATAAATTATGCTTTACTTTGAATTTAATAAATAATTATTATTCATTTTCTATTTGAATTATGACTAAAGTCCTGATTGATAGGCTGATTGAAAAACATCTATAACTTTCAAATGGTATCACATTTTCGAAATCCAAAACATGCATCACATTCCATGCTTCACATACTATAGGATTAAAAAAATAAAAATTGAATTTCATGAAGTTTTGACAAAGTTAAGGTGGTCAGACATACGAGTTTTTATATTTTTTAAAAGTTGTAATAAAAAATTCATAATTAATTATATACTTGGAAAAAAAATACAAAAAAATATGCATCACATCCGGATATGAGTCCTCTACTTCTATCTAAAATATTATAAAACAATATTATCATTTTTTTGAGGTTAGGGTGGTCAGACAGACACCTACTTATTTTTTCCTTGAAATTTAAGTACTACTACATTGAAATTTTAAATTTTCACCAAATAGATTTAAAAAAATAATAATAATCCTAGTAGTTTAGAAACTACATTCAATTTGCTACAAATTCTATTCTAACATATTTTTTAAATAATATAGATAAGTTATTCAAATTTTTATGTCAACTTGCCTAACTCTAATTTTTCTAAATTTTTTGCCACTTAAGGGCCTATTTTTTCCATGGTGATCCTGCACATACCCATAATATATCATGTAATGTATAGTATCTCATGTATATACATATATATACATACATACATACATATTATTTTATGTATATTATATATCAAAATTTATATAAGATGTAGCCTTCATTTCATTGTTATGCCTACCTAGATATGTCAGGCCTATCCCAAACCCTACCATCACCCAAACCTTGAATGAGCAATACTTACAATATATCGGTTGCATTAACAAAAAGGCATGTCGGTCGAAGCTCTTACCACCACTATACCTAGAAGACATCCCTAAGGAACCCCATGCCTAGCAAACATACATACCACTAATAATAGACATTGACATATTAGGGTAACACAACAAAAATTCACATTAAAACCAACCCTACTCACATGAAACCATGTTCCATTGCATAATACTTGAATGCATAAACGTAGGGTAACAACAACCTTTTTTTGTGGTCCACCAGTGCCATGCACTTTAGATCCAAAATAAAAGGGTAATTTATTTTATCACCTCACCCGACACATGAAGTAGCTCCATATCTCTTGGTTGGGGGACACCCACCCCCAGGGTAGTAGCAACCAAAATCTCTCTAAGTCCCCCCAACAAATCCACTTTGAACAATTTCCTTACTATCCATTCTACATCAGCCTTTAAAACCATTATATCCAATAAAAAAAATAAGAATCTAGACACAATATATTTGTATCCACACGATACAATTCCCCTTCTTGAAAAAACCCTTTCCCCAAGATTAACTTCACCATGGCCAAGGAGAGGAAATCATCCATAATGAGGATGTGTTTAAGTCTCTAATTTGTGACAACTCCTAAGAATGTCATTTTCCTCATCTCACTCTCTAGTCTAATTGGAGTGTACATACCATTGTAGATGAGAGTCTTAACTAACATTAACACAATAAACTTAAAGCCTTCAACCATTAACCCTCTCCACAACAATGTATAAAATATGTAAACTGTATGATTTTAAAGCCTTTTGAAGACTAATTCCCATCCACTAATAATGATGTATCGACCAGCGAACTAAACAGATGTGACATATGCCTTGCAAAATGACTAACCACTATTAGATAATAATTACCCTCTACAATTAAAATGATCTCTAGGTTGTTTTAGTATATTTCTCTCACACAAATTTAGAGAATCCAACTTGCCATTAGTGTTCACATGTGTCACCAAATTTTTTATCACTAGGTAGATTTTGTGCTTTCCAAATTACTAGGTTGGCACACATCTTCATATTTTATTAGACTGGTTATGTAATGATGTTGTTGAATACAAATAGGATCAGATCACCCTGTATCTATGAAAGATGATGTGGAAAAAACTACATGGCCACATGTCACCACCTCATATTCCAATATTCAAACAAACCACACCCACCAACCTGCATTGGGAAACTATTTTCCCCCAAGTAGAACTTGTGTTAGATGTGTTAGATCACCTTTCCAATCAGCACAAACAGTCAAGATGTATTCCTAACCGTGTGCAATGAATCAATCCCTGCAATGAGTGACTTAATTCAAATCGTCATTTCCACAACTTTGTGTGGAAAGCATGAAACAATCATCTTCACCATACCTTTGCTAGAGATATGCATGCGTCAATCCATAGCCCAAACTAACTTTCTAAAACTTTGTTTGTGGGAAGTCACTCACCCAACTTCCCATAGAAGTTTTAGATAAACACACTTAGGGAACTTGATCACTCCCAATTACCATCACACCAACATCGAAAGTGTTATTGCAAAATTTCTTTAAATGATACACCATCAACACCCAAGTTAGAGAGCATTTCTACCTCCATGTTACCTTCCATTAGTGTATGATTGAACATTGAATGTTTGAATCCTTCCATAAGTTTTAACGTGATTTCTAACAATGCTCCCGACTTCCAATTCAACATCTATCTAATTCATAAGGCATTGATAACCAAAGATGAGTTACCTTTGTTCACTATTTTCTTTAACTTTAATTCGTTGCATAGACTAAGGCCGATAATGAGATCTTGAATTTCATCTACATTTTTGGTACCAATAGGGAGAGACTCAACCACTCGACCTAGTATTTTCCCATTCCAATCTCTAACTATGCATCCAACTCCTGAAATTCCAATATTACCCATAGAAGCACCATCAAATTTTATCTTATACCAACCCACAGTTGAAGGTTCCCATTTGACTTTCTTCATGTCTTCCAAAGTCTTGGATTCGCCTGCCCCCACAAATGGAGGAATCTTTAAACCATGCCAATTTCTTCTCATTGTTGCGTCCCATTCTGTAAAATTTAACTTTTTCTCATTTGAAGTCTCGACGTTGGTATTGATTACTTCTACTATTACTGCTTCTATCTTGTTTAGTAGTGATTGCTTAGACATTCTTTGTTCCTATAATATGTGCCTATTTCTTTCCTTCCATACTTCCCAAATAAAAAGTGAGTGCCTCACAATACAAAAACTTTTAAACATTGAATTCTTATGCAGGTTTGGCCAACTACACAACAAGTTCAATATTTTGTTTGGGAGTATAGTTTTCCATTGTAACTTGTTACACAGCTAGTACAAATAGATTTGTGTAAAAGGGAAGTTTAAGAATAAACAATCCCCATATTCCTCATCTTGTTTGCATAAAATGCATCTTGACAGACCATTAAAACCCATTTTCTTGAACCTATCTACTATTAAAACTCTTCCTTGGGAAACTGCCCAAGTAAACATCTCTACCTTGGGGAGACATGCTTTATTCCAACACATATTTATGGTAGCCTTGAACCAAGCTCTCTGTATTTTTCCAACATCCTGTAACTGATATTAGGATTGTAGTTTCCTATTACCAATCCATTCTATCTTAGTTTGTCCTGCCCAACTCTAATGCAAACTACTCGATTGCACACCACTGCTTTGTAGGCTTCAACTATTCTTTTATTCAGCCCCAAAGTTCTTACACTCTTCCATTGGCTTTGTAGACATCCATTTTCCTCAGTGACTATCATATAATCCCACACCTTGCTTCCCTATGATTGTTTTGTGGCAAGCATCGCTTGTTCCAAATCTACTATCTCTACAAGCTTTTGGTATCTGCCCCAGGAGTCCTCCCAAAATTGTGTAGATTGACCATCCCTAATATCCCAAGTTAAATGATTCAAAAGCAAGTCATGAAAATTTATCATAAAGTTCCATAATCTTGAACCTATTGGAAGTGACCTGGTAGTAAATATACTAATTTCACCCTCCTCTAAATACTTGTCTTTCATAATATTTACCCATTTAAGCTCTTGGTTCATATACATTTTCCATTCCAATTTTGCCTCTAAGGCTTTATTTTGTAAAAGAAATCTTTTTAGACCAATGCAATCTACCTCTTTACTTTTGCAAGTCTTATCCCAACTTACCAGATGGTACTTATTTTAATCTAAGTTACCCTAGCAGAAAAATTTCTTCATTTTCTAGTTAATAGCATTGATAGCCTCCCAAACAAGGGGAGACATGAGACCATATATATTGGGATAGCTTCCACCACAACCTTAAGCATAGTTAGTCTCCCAACCCATGACAACCATTTTCATTTCCAAGAGGCTAGTTTATTTTTCACCTTGTCCACTAGAGGATCCCACATATTCCATGTCCTCAATTCTTGAGCCAAAGGAAACCCCAAATATTTACACGGTAATTTACCTTTTCTGAATTTCAAAGTCCTTAAAATCCAATTCTCTTTCCTAGGATTAGTATGAAAAAAGAAGACTTTATATTTTTCTTTACTGGCCTCTTGTCCGTAAAAGACTGAGTATTTGTCCAATATACTTTTGAAGTTTCTTGCCTCACTATCTAAGGCTGCCCCAAATAGCATGGTGTCATCAGCAAATTGCTCATGTGTGACTTATGTGAAACCCCTTGTTATTTGTATCCCAACTATTCTTCCTTCCCTCATTGCCTTAGAGATTGACATAATGAGTGCCTCCACCATAATAATAAATAAGAAGAGGGATAGCCAATCCCCTTGTCTCAATCCTTGAGAGGCCCCAAAAATCCTTTTGGAGTATTGTTTATTAGGATTGAATATCTAGGGCATGTGATCTAATTGAAAATCCAATTCAACCAATCATGATAAAAACTGAAAGCTTCGAGCACCTTGAACAGAAATCTCTAGTTGACCTTGTTATATGCTTTCCTAATATCTAGCTTTATCAGCACTAACTGCTTCTTTGTCTTTTGTATGGAATGGATCACTTCTTATACAATTATTACCTCGCCCAATATTGATCTACCTAGAATGAAGCCACATTGCTCCTCAAAACTTATATCTAGTAGTATCTTCTTCACTCTATTAGCAATCGCTTTAGCTAGAATCTTGTAAATGGTGTTACATAGGGAAATTGGCCTATATTCCTCTAAATTTTCAAGCTTCTTCCTCTTTGGTATTAGCACTATGAAGGTTTTGTTCACTTCCTTCAACACCTTAGCCAAACATCTAGAATCCTCAATGGCCTCTACCACATCTTTACCAACAATTTCCCAACACTTTTGAAAAAAGGTAGTCGAGAACCCATCTGGGCCAGGGGTCTTGTCTAGGTGCAGCTAGAACAAAGCTACCTCTATCTCTTGTTCAATGAATTTTTTTGTCAGCATTTCATTTTGGGCATCAGATATAAGGTAGGGAATGCAATCAAGGATTTGATTTTTTTCTTGTAACCTAGAGCTACCCCAATCATTCAAAAGATTTTGAAAGAATTCCACTATGGCAGACGTAACATCTTCCAACTTATCAAAAATTCTTCCATTAGAAGTTTTAATTCTTGTTATCATGTTGACCTCCCTTTTCATTTGGTGGAGTTATGAAAAAATTTCATGTTTTTATCTCCAACATTCAACCATAACTCCCTCAATTTTTGTCTCCAAAAAAATTCTTCCTTACCCAAGATGGACCGCCAAGCTTATTTAGCAGACCTTTCTCCTGGGTATAGTAGATATTATCCATCCCATTGACAATTACCCTTTCAGTTAAATCCTTAAGAGGTTCTTTCATTTTACACTTTTCCTTCAAATATTTTTAAGGCTTTCCCTATTCCAAATCTTTAAATTTTGTTTGATTAGCTTCATTTTTTCCACTACATTAAACATTTTTAACCCACCAAGATTACAATCAAACCACCATTGCCTTAAATTATATCTAAAAAATGTGGATCCCTAAACCACATATTCTCAAATTTGAAGGGGCATCTTGTAGGCTTCCTTTCCCCCATTATTTCTATCAAAATAGGGTAATGATCAAATCCTGATGCGGGCATAGTTCTTCTTTCTAAGGAGTATAGAAAGATGCTTAGATCACCTTTAAAAAAGAACCTATCCAATTTTTCTACAATGCTATGGAATCCCAACCTTTTGCTGGTCCAGGGTGAACTCACCATTACCCATCAGGATCTCCACCAACATATTTCTAAATCAACAAAATTCTCAAAATCTAACTATGATTGCATTTTCCTCTTAACCCCTCCCCTCTTATCCTCAACCCTTAAGATAACACTAAAATTACCCCCCAACAGACAAAATTCAAAGACAGGGTTGTTGCAGACAATGTCTAATTGCTTCCAAGTTTCTATTTTTTGTATGCAAATGATTGGCCCATATACATTAATGAGAAGAAAGCATAAGTTAAATGCAATACTCCTTACCCTATAGGTCAACCAATGATCGTTTGCCGCAATCTTTTCACTAACACATTTTGAGATCTCCATATGGTTATGATTCCCCTTAGGGAACCATCAACATTCAACCACAGCATTTTCCACTGCTTCAAACTATTATATATTATAATTTAATATATATAATTTTATAATATATATTTTATATTGTAATATATAGTTTATTAAAAAATGAATTACGTGCATAATTTTATTTTTATAATATAATATTATTATTATATATTATAATATATTATATATCATATAATATAATAAATTATGATATTATATATAATTGTAATATATATATTACTTATCATATTATAATATATAAGACTAATATATGATATTTTATATCATATAATATAATAATACATTAAATATTAAGAAAAAAAACATGCTTTCTGAAATGGGTATCCATTTTGGAAAGCTATATATAAAAAATAATAGTTTCTATTCATTTTCATAGTCAACTGTGGGCACAACAAACACCAAAAATGGATATTTGTTTTGAAGAAACATGTATCTATTTTCCTTAGCATCAAATTTCCACCAAAGACACATTTGAGTATCAAAATTTTCAAGTAATTCATCTTTTTTCTATTTATCATCATTTTCCTATTTTATCATAGTTTATTTGTATAAGTTGTGTTTTTTAATAAATTTTAATAATTAGTTAAGAAAATTGCTAATTTTAAAGTTTTTAATTATAAGAAAGGTTTAAATGGCTAGAGAACTTGAAATCAAAACCCTCCACCAACCCCTCCTCCACCAAACCCTCCCCTACAAAACCCTTCTTCAATTCAAGGTTTAATTGATAGAAATGTTACTAAAATGAATAATATTGTTGAAACATATTTTCAACACCCTAAATCTTCTTCTATGACACCCAACTTAGACGCAATAATTAGTCATGTGAAAGACCTCACAAGGAAGAATACTTCATTTTAGGAGTGGAGAGAATTGAAGATATTACAATATGTTGATGGTTTGTCTTATGACCAAGTCAAAGAATTAGAAATATCTAAAAGCTCAATTAGCCCAATATTTTGTGAATCACAAAAATAGACAACCTATACATGTACGTAAGCCCAAGTTTTCAATCAAATGGTGCACACATGAGGGTATTAAACAAGAAAATTTTAGGATCGTTGGTGGATGTTGTTTGATAAACCACCCAACAACAATCTTGATGTCCCTCTTTATTTTTTTCACAAATTATATGCAAAGTTTTTTTTGGGAAAAAATGTGAATTATTTTGACTTTAGACAATTCCAAGGAGTACGTAGAGGAATGCTCCAAGATAAACTTGGAGCAATGCAAAAAATCCAAGGTCCATATATTCACCCTCCTATTGCTCCCCTACCTCTAATATTGCACCTGAACATTGTTCCAAATGCAACAATATAGAGCCTCAAGGTAAGTGCAAGAAGTTGGGTCCATGAATAGGGGAATTTTTGGCCAAAAAATGTCAAAAGGAATGGGTACCCATTTTTAAAGAAAGGGTACCCATTTAGGAACAAGATCCCAATCCTTAGATCAGGATCTCGTACCCGTTCTAAAAATAGAATGGGTACCCGTTCTAAAATAGAACAAGTACCCACTTTAAAATAGATACCCATTCTAAAAAAAAATGAAATCTATAAGTCCTAACCTAAATTTGTAAGAATTTTTTTTTAATTCACACCAATTTGACTACTAAGATATTTCATCAAATAGTTAACATTTATGCCATTTTAACTGGTTACCACTGAATTCCAATTGTTTTGATCTACTATGCATCCATTTAGTGGAATTTCTCAGGGTAGGCCATCACAAATAATATAATTCCTATATCCAAAATAACACAACTTTTGTAAATATAAAACTCTGAAATTAAAAAATATTGTTAGCATACAAATTACTAAAAGAAGCTTTCATGAAAAATAGATCATTCAATACAATAGTTTGATAATACTTCCTGACCAGGAGAGTTAGTTCCAGTTTGGGTTCTAATCTGAGTACTTCTCACACAAATAACTTAAGCCCACATTTAAACATATCAAATATTGTATACTCTTATTAATTCTCAAGGTTAAATTGGGGTCCACTGTAAGAGATGATCTATTCCCAAATACATATATAAATTACCTATAGCAACTGCCTCAATGCTATGTTAGCATCCAAGCTACCTTTGAACTGTTGCGTCACCCTGTATGAGGGGCCCGCCACCATGTCAACCCTGCTGCAAAGTCATCAACTCCCAGAGTGGACAATTTAAAGTACTACGATGGAGTAATTG
This sequence comes from Sequoia sempervirens, assembly GCA_007258455.2. Classification (NCBI taxonomy): domain Eukaryota; kingdom Viridiplantae; phylum Streptophyta; class Pinopsida; order Cupressales; family Cupressaceae; genus Sequoia; species Sequoia sempervirens. Next base: position 680,725,845 of record VDFB02270651.1, on the reverse strand, counting down.
AGATAAACCAGTCCTAATTAAAATATTGAGGCATCTCCTTATCTCCCATTCTCATAGACTTCTTTAACTTCTGTAATTTTCAGCTCCTTGAAATTTTATTTGATCTCGTGATTTTTAATACTTGACTGTCATCCCACCATAGAAAAAATTATTCCCTTTGCACCTTCTGTAAAGTGTTGACTAAATTAAATGTTTCAATGAATATATTGGTTGCTGGAAGAGGAAGCAACATTTTCTTTAAACTAGACAACTTTTCTTCATTACCAAACTTTTCAATTAGACTCCAAGAGAAATCATAGTAGCAAATACATTGTACAGGCATACCTTGTGCTATCGTTAGAGACTGAGAATTATATCATTCATTGCAAAGCATGTTTATCATACCATCAAGTGTCATGACCAGCTTCCCTCAAAAACACCATTATAAATAGAAGAGATCCACACAATTTCATGCCATTATTTGCTTTATGTTTCCTTTCTGAAATCTCTACAATTAAGCATCGAGCACATTACATAAATATAAGAATTAACTTATCTTGAATAGCAAACCAAAATTTTGGTTCTTTTATAGAATGGAAAATTCTTCTTATTTTCTTAAACTTCCGATAGATATAGTTTTTGCTCTAGAAATATAACAACTGTATTAAATTCATTGACTCAATTTCAAACACTAGTGTAAAAATATTGTTCCCAAAATCAAACACACCACATGTATATCTGCATTCACCAAATTGAAATATCACCAATTATTCAATTGTAGATTCAATAATAACTTAATTCAATTGTTCAATTTGATTCTTGTACATAATTGAAATTTAGCTTGGAACAAGACTTTTTGAATTTGAAAATCTTCAATCCTCAATGCCCAACTATGAATTCTAAATGAATCCACCAACTATCAGCTAGGGTGGATAATCCCACCACTAGGTTTGGTCTTCTCTTAGAGGGTTCCCATCCTCCATAAGGATGTGGTGAACTTCGTTCAACAAACCAAATATGTTCTCCAAAATCAAATCCAACCTCTCAATCTCCCATAACTTTTATTCACCTTCTCCTTGTAACTCTCCACATCTTCTTGAATTCTCCTTTTCCCTTAAATTTCATTCTTTTTAATAATTCCCCAAAAAGTAACTTAATTAAATAACTTTATCTTTTTGAACTTAAGTTACTTTTGTACCACTAAATCATTAGTTTATCTTTTTAATTTCACCCTTTTCAACAACTTAAAAATTAATTATTTAATTACAATGTTGACTTACAAAAATTGGAGACATTAGAAAATCTCAACCAACTTTTTGATTTGATTTTAGGCTCGGAAAAGGCTTGGTAACCCAACCGTTAGCCTTGGACTTACAACTAAAAGACTAAGGCAATGTCAAAAGAAATAATTGACTTTGGCAATATAGCTGACGAGATTTTTTCAAAATTGGTTTATGAAATTAAAACCCATTATAGATCATGATGTCTAGTTTTTAAATATGTATCTTTTATGATTGAATTATTTTCTCTTTTTTAATTAATTTCTAAGAAAAATAGTCCATAAACTTTAAATGTCAAGCTTTTTAAGTTTTTAAATAACTTAAATAATCTATTATTTTTTTTGGCAGTCAAGTGGAGGTTGGGAATGGGAATGGAAAAGCTTTGATTTCCTTCAAGAACCGGTGAAATCAATTGTTAGGAATGAGTTGGCGATGAGGCGGATCCTGATAACAGATTCCCCAGACTCTATCTTCTGGTGTGCATCCAAAACTGGGGATTACTCAGTCAGTTCGGGCTATAATTTAATTAAGTATGATCTGTCAGTGGAAGGGTGGCCAAAATGGCTTTGCTAGGGGCGACAAGTGTTGCCAAAGGCTGGTGCCTTTGCGTGGGTCGCCCTCCATGGGCGTATCCTTACCGGAGACAGATTGAACAGAATTGGTGTGATGGGGCCACACTGGTGCGTTCTCTGCAAGAGAAATCTAGAAGATGTTCACCACCTCTTACTCCAGTGTGATATTGCGCATGCAGTGTGGGTCTATTTCTGTGCAAAATTAGGTTGGTATGGTCCACTCCCTAACAATTTATTAGCCTTGTTTGAATCATGGCCTAAAATGTACACAAGAGCTGCTTTGGGTGGCCTTTGGAATGAATTACCGACTTTGATCGTTTGGCACCTGTGGAAAGAACGCAATGCCAGAATCTTCAAGGACAAGGTCTCCTCACTGGAAATGATTCTTCATAAGATTGAAGTTGGAGTTTGTGAACACTTAAAAGGTAGTCTAAAAAAGAGGAAATACAAGTACTTCTCTGCCTGGGACAGGAAAATGTTAGTCAATTGGCAACTTCTCTCGCATCCCAATAGTCAGCTTTGTAAGAATACGGGTTCAAGAATTTAAAAAAAATGGGTCCTACCACCAAAAGGGAGACTAAAGATGTGCTTTGACGGTGCTTCGCAGGGTAATCCGGGACCCTCGGGCGCCGGTTTCATAATCAGAAATGACTTGGGACAAGTTGTAGCTGTGGCCTCCTTAAGGCTGCCTGTTGGAACAAACAATGAAGCGGAGTGTGCGGCGTTGTTGGCAGGAGTAAAATGTTGTGTCTCGAAAGGTTGGAATTTGGTTGATATTGAAGGTGATTCGCAGGTTGTGATTCGGGTGGTGGGTTCAAAGCAAGCTCCTAGTTGGAAACTCAAAATGTGGTCAGATGCAATCAATTCTATTCTAATCAAAGTACAAGATTTCAGTTTGACTCATATTTACAGGGAATCAAATGGTGCAGCTGATCTTTTGGCCAAGTATGGCATCAATCAATCGGAGGAGGAGGTCTTTTCTATAGAAGTAAATTTTTGCCCGCGTTTGGATAAGATCTTGCAAGAGGATTGCGCTCAATCTGTTAAAAGTGCTTAGCAAGGTTGGTACTCTTGGTTTTGGAGGTGACGGTCTAGGACCATGTTATCTTTATGCAGGTTCTATAACATTTGCTCTGTCCTTTGGAAGGGGTAGCTCATCAAGAGAAGGTGTTTCTTGTGTTTAAGTGAAACTGCATCTTGGGTGTAAGCAAATTTGGAAAGTTCTGTAATCATGTTGTTGAAAATAATGAAGAGTGCCACCCTCCCTGGTGGTAATTTGCCCAAAAAAAAAAAAATCTATTAATTTTTTTGTAAGAAAAAAATATATGACATCAATCTACAAACAATTCTCTACACAATGAAAAAAATAAAAAATTGATTAGTTTAGTTTAAATTATGGTGTCCATACACATTGGTTTTCAAAATTAAAAATTAGGGCCAATAAACAATTAATAAAAAATTATTTTAAAAAAATTATAAAAAATATTCTCATCATTTTTTAGTTTTTTACACATCTTTTCCCAAAAGGAATTAGAAAAATGCTTTTATTTAGGTCAAATTATGGTGTTCATACGCATACATGGTATGGTCCTAAAAATTTGGGTTTTAAAAAGTGGTTTTCATATACATGCCTATTAAAATTAATTTGTAACATCTGGGTATTAGAATAAATTACATATTTGGAAACTAAAATCAAAATAATAAATTTCATATTACTGTTTTTTTAAGATTCACTGTGTAAGTGGTTCTATTTTTTAGTCCAACAATAAAAAATTCTAGAAACTAGGAAAAACACTTCTACTTTTTGAGCTTTTTGTGGACCCAATTTCTTGCACATGCCCCTCATGACCATACACTCTTTGAGTGGCCATTTGATTACACAACCTTCTCAATTTTTCCAGTCACCTAATAGTGATACTCCTAGTAGATCAATTGATTTTGGTGGACCCCCATCATCTACACATTTGTGTGTCTCATCATTGCACTATGTATAGTCATGTGTGTTTAAGTCTTATCAGAGAGACTACGAAGCCTCCCCTAAAAATAGATGAGTATGAGGTCCATCATATGACACCTACAAGTGATGAGTAAGTAGGGTCTAGTACATATGCAGACACATACGAGGAAAGAAGAGAAGGAAAGCCATCAAGGGCTAGAGAAGAGGAGTAAGACTAATCTTATGTATAGGTAAAACATAAATTTATTTAATAGTGCATTTCATTTAAAATTATTATAACAAATAGTAGTAATAATTTATATTTAAGTGTAATTCAATAGTTGATGATCGAGGGTGAACTTAGAGAAGTCCATCATGGTACTCTTTTGGCCATTGAATTTGGCCTAGACATGGTATACATTTTTGTACATGTTTAACTTCTTTTATTGTATGCATATCATTTAAATTATGATTAATTAAATGTATTAATTTATATCTTGATCTTATTTTACTTTTTTAGTCTACTCCATATGTGAATTACGTGACACCTTTTCTAGTGTCTTATATTAGAATACCTAATTGTCCTAAGGGACTCATTCACAGAATGACTCCTAGACCAATCATAAAGATTCAAGGTAATTGAACTAAATTTTAATTGAATTAATAGTTTATTTAAAACTTATAGAATGTATTGTAGTGATTTAGAAATTAATTTCAAACATATTATAATTATATATACATACATTTATAGTCTCACATTCTTGTCATTTTTTATACATGAATTTATAGTTAGTGCATCCATAATGAGTTATTGTCAAACAATCGAAGAAGCGTCGCCAATCCATGTATATGGATTTTTTTATATTTAGTAGATATATAAGTTTCTAGATTTAAGTAGATATGTATAGTTTATGTTTGTTTTTCAATAGTTATATATTAATTTTTTCAATTTTATTTTACCTATTATAGAGTATTCCAAAATCCACCTATGTAGATCCTCCACCATTAGGATATGGTAGGAATCTTGATCATCCTAGAAGACCATCATTTGTAGAATGTTTATATAAAAAAAATAAAGGCTTGAGGTAATCAAGAATTGAATTTGACTTTAATTGATAATTAATCTATTGAGCTAATTAATCTAAATTGTGGTTTGCATTGTTATTTTGTAGCCAACTTTGCATCCATCAGGTGGTGTGAATAGACTGCATTTTGATGATCTTCCACAACTATAGGATTTTCTTGAGATGACATAACTATTTGGGATTGAACACCTAGAATATTGAGAGGGGGGTGAATCAGTATTCTCTAGAACCACTTAAACATTTAAACATTCATTCCACATAACATATTCAATTTTCAATAAGAAAGGAAAGCTTGAAAGGAACCAATAAAGAACATAACACATGAGCACCATATTTTTACATGGAAAACGCAAAGAGGGAAAAACCATGGTGAGGATTAGCTCACAATATATTATAATTAGTTATAACATATTACAAAAATCCTCACTATAGGTGAACTCACTATCCTAGTGGACTAACTACCCACAAAAAGAAGAAAAGATAGAAGAGAGGGGTGGTACACAATCAAAATGAATGGTTACAAATACATCTACAACATGTTGGAATACAGTTCCAATAAAGCTCAATATATAGAGTCAACACACTTAAAATTGCTCTGCTCTAACACTCTACTCTTCTCTGCACTCACATCACTTTCATATAATTCACATTAACAATACTTTTTCACACTATACAACACCGAAATGTACTTACATATATATCTATCACCTCCACAAACATCTACAAGATAAATTAGCTCAGCCTAATTAGATGTATCATGTAAAACATAACTTGTCAACCCCAAAACTTACTTCTTGCTATAAACAAAAGTTATAAAAAAATCAAATAGGTCAGTATGGACCTGTATTAGCTCCCTTATAACATATTAGTGCTTACTTAAGCTCCACAATACCCAAAATATATTAGGTCAGCATTGTTAGTGACCTAACATCAAAATTCACCAACAAAACAACCACAAACTGACATGCAGGCCTAAAAAATTCATGCAACTTGGAACATAGATTCACTTGACACCTATCAAAACTTCTACAAATCTATAAGACCAATACTCTTCTGTGATGAAGTGTGGACTAATCAAAACATACATTTTGTACTGGTGACCACTATCATTGACGAAATAGATATTTTGTCAATCATAACTTCTACCCAGAAGGACAAAACAATGTGAGATTGGATTTCGACTCCTCTAACACCCAAAAAAAAATCCTTAGAACCACAAAGCAAGATTCCTCAAGGTGAACCAATGCGAACAAAAATACTAGATGTCATGTACACTGAAAACACTGTTCTAACACTTAGCCAATTTTCCACTTCAACTGTCTACACCAGATCAAACCTTCTTACAACTATAGATTGGATTATCATCTTTTGAAACACTCATTCTTCACCAGATGATTTGCACATCAACCTCCATACAATGTTTACATCAATAACAACACTGCATACTATACAACTCATGCTCATACTCATGTTGTCAGTTGACATATCAATGAAAAACTCTGCAAACTTCCAACAATATCTCCCTTTTTCATTGATCGCAACATACATCAACTACTCTCCAAAACTCTAAACTACTCTCCCCTTTGAAAAGGGCACAAAAAATATGCATACATATACTACTTCTATTTTCTCACCCTTTGCTACATATCTTTCACTAGATTACATATATACTCCCCCTGACTGATATATACATGTAGGAATGAGAGTAACAAAATTCTAGCCAACTCCCCCTATCTCTACCATTTGCATATATACAATGAAATCTAACTAAGAAATTGAAATGCATAATAAGAAAGATATATACGTTATTGAATATTATTAGATGGAAGAGGTATTTGACACCAACAACTTCTCAAAGTTTTATTGTTAGTCCTTCTTCCCTTCTTCCCAACCCTTATTAGCTTGGCCAAGCATACAGCTCTAAGTCTCAAATTCCATATATATAAGAAGTTCTTCACCATCATCTAGAGTGTTGGGTATCAGATCTAACTTATTTTCCTTCTCTACACTCATCAAGGCATTGGAGATAGGTATGAATTTGGAATTCACTAGATCCTTGATATTTCCAAATTGTATTATTATCTTCTCCTTTTGTACTTGCAATTGGAAAAATTGCTCATGCAGATTCTTAGTCATATTCCTAGTGCTCCTACCAATGTCCTATATGGGATCATAGGCACCAAATGCCTTATCAATTTGGGACTCAATGGAGTCCATCTCATTCTTTATGCTTTTGATGGAGCTAGGTCATTTCATGTAAAATTGGAATATTTTTGCTTCCGCCATGTAATCATGTACATCTTTGAGATTATTCTAAAATTTATTGTATGCAAAGGCACACTTCTCTATTATATCCATTAATATTTTATCGTTCACCTTTTTATCTATCTCTTTCTCTTGTTTTTCTTTCAAACCACTAGAATACTCTTTAAATGAATCAAGAAAAATTTTAAATTCTTCATACTGGATAAAGAATTGTCAATGCTCACACAAGGTATGCTCTCTTGTATAATCCTCACTACTTCATCAATAATTTTTGCAATCTTTTGATGATTTTGCAATATTTCCTTCCAAGAAGAGGCATGAAACACATCATCTAATTAAAGCTTGTGCAATGGAGAGATATTATCCATTCCAACCTACCCTTGTTGCATTGGAATTTGAATTAGTTGGGAAAATACTACCAATTGAAATTGAAATTGAATATGTAATAAATTATTCAATGAATATCCAGAGGCACTGGAAGATTTTTCAACTATCTTTGCATCATCTTTTACAACCTTCTTCTCCAAATCCTTTTCCTTGTCACCAATGTTGCATTCTAATTTTTCTTCATTAACCTCAACATTGTCAGGATTTTCTTCATCCTTCTTTTCCTCATCAACTGATTCTTCTTTGTCATCCAGAGGCATATTTACCTCTGGCTTGGATTTTATTTCTTCTTCAACGTTCCTTTCTAGTTTTGGAGGATGTGAGTTATGAACTGTAGATGCATCCTTATTTCGTGCCTCTATAACATTTACTTATGAAGTGGTATTTTCTCCTACTAGAGGAGCATCACCTATAGTACCTTCTCTTGTAGTGTTCTCTTTGTCGGTAACAACTTCTGCAACATTTTCTTTCACATCTGAAAGAGTGTCATCCTGTACATTCTCTTCTTCTACAGCATGCTCGTGTTGAGAATAATCATGCTGTGCTTATTTTTATTCATTAACATTTGAAACTGGCATATCATCATGCATTTCTTCTACACTGTCCAAATTTATCTTTGTGCCAAATTTGTAACCTTTTCAACTGTTTCATTTTGGCGCCTTTCAAGATCATTCTGATCTCTACTCATAAGGGTGGTTACCCTTTTCTTACTTTGGAACTCTTTATTGTACACCTAAGCCAATGTGGCTTTATTTTCATCTGAAAGGGATGCAATAATCTTCTCAAGAGAAAAAACCTAAACTTTTCTTCTTCATTGATTTCCTTGTATCTTCTTACATACAATACATCCCTCAACTCTACAAGAAATTTATTTTTAATATTCTTCATATTTAATTCAAAAGTAATAATGTATTTTACAATTGATTCTTCTATTGTTTCCTTGTCAACATCATCTGTAGTAGTGTACAATGTAGCTTAGTCTCTTCTAACATTTCATGATCCACAATTCCATTGAATAAGGCATCTAATTGCATAGGACTATGTAACCTTACTAGATTCTTCTTCTTCTTCTCTTTCTTGTCTTCCGATGACTACTTCTCTTTGTCAAACATTGTTTTATTTCCTCTCTTGTGCATCATAAAGGCTTGTTTTTCCTTTTCTACTTCTACCTCTTCATTTCATGTATCCATAACATCGGTTCTTACTTTCTTTGAACTTTCTTCTCCTTGTGAAGTTTCATATTTCCTTTTTCAGACCAATTATTGTCCTTCTTCTTCATCATCAACATTCACTCCCAAGTATGCTTCTTTTGTTATTTTTGTCTTTATTCTTCTTCTTTAAGCGGCTCCTTGTTGCTTTTTTAGGGTCACCTTTTCCTTTACAAGCACACTTTGCTACTTATCTAGAGTATATTTTTCTTTTACAAGGGCACTTGTTTGTTTTTTTGAAGTACTTGACTCCTTTCTCTTCATTCCACTGACTGATGGCATGGTCCTAGAGGACTTGGGGGAAATTAAATGGCTGGTAGATATTCTAATAGAGCTTCTAACACTTGATGATCCTCCTGGTGATCTAGACATGGCTTTAGCCTTCTCTACTTGTTCTTTTGTGAGGCCCATTGCCTCCACAACTGGTGCAATCATCTTCTGAACTTTTTTTTTTTCCTTTGATCCATATGCACCTCCATGGATTTCTTCTCATAGGTTCCATACCTCTCCTCAGAGTTGTCTCTAGGTTTAATCACCATAAAGTCTATTGAGCTATTGATTTCTTCCATTGCAATCTCATATCCCATCTCTAGGATCCAAACAGTCCTAGGCTCAACAACCTATATGATGTAGCTATCTTTTGTTACCAAGAATGTGATGTCATTCCTGTAATTTTCTACCATGCTCCATTGAATCATTTCTCTAGCTAGCATGTTCTTCTAAAAGGTCTTGAAAAATTCCCATAATGCTACTTCTTGAGTCTCCACATTTCCTAACCTCAGGTGGTCTCTGATTTGATGCGCTATTGTTTTGTCCTTCAACCAAATAGTAGTCTTTGTTCTAAGAACCTCATTCAAGAAGTAAAACAAGAAACACATGATCAATGTGCCAAACTTGAAAGGGTATTTTGAATCCTTTGTATTCTATAAGTTCTCAATTAATTGTTCCCTCAATAACTCACATAAATCATAATCTACACCCTTCACAACCATCTCATGTGTTGTATTAATTGTAGTTACTGATACAAAATTATCCCTATTAGTGAAATACATTTTGTAACCAATCACCATGGTGGCATACTTGACTGTCAGATCTCTAATATTATTGATTTTCAAATCTCTCTTGTCATATTCTGCCCTTGTAACTCCATCACTACTTCATTCTTCACAAAATTTAGTGTCAGAACTTGTTTGGTTGAACATAAACCCATAACAACCCTAATCACCTCTTTGTTGATCAAGTATGGTATATCAATCCAAATGAATCTATCATGGATACTAATCAAGGTGAACCTTACCCATGCATCATCACGGCTAAAGTTAGGAAATTAGTGTTACACATTGATTTCCTTCTCTATTAGGCTCTCAAATTACATTTTCAGTTCAAAGTTGTGTCTAGTGAGTTCATTAACACACACACCACCCAATTTACCATGATCATATTATTCCAAATTTGCATGACTGTATACCCTTACATCTTATGTGTGTAGAACACCATGTGGGATGTGCAAAAATGTACCATCCAGATCATCCACTAGGGATTCATTGGGATCTCATTTATATTTAGGTTGGGGATGATCCACTACCTCTAGTACTTGTGATCTATAGACTGTGCAACAGATTCAAACCACTTAAAACTTAAGGTAAATAGAAACTATAAATACCTCTTAAGCACCTTCTGATTAGGGTTTTGTGCATAAGAACTTTTTAAATTCTTCAAACACTTCACCTCATTCCTTCACTTCTCTTCTCTCCTAAAATACTCGTTTGCAAATGAATTTTTGGCTAAGTGAAATCACTTATAAGCCCTTTTTAAAAATTGACCTAATTTGCATTGAATACATAATTTGAAAAGCTAATAAAATTAATTGTATGCACAATCAACTTCAAATGCTATACAAACTTCCACAACTCAATATTTTCCACCGGTTTCACCAATAGGTTAACTATGTCAACCTATAGCTTATATCCACGTGTTGAAGCATCAACACCATTTATTTGGCAGTGGATAAAAGATCTTATGTTAATGTTCCCCCTAAGACAAAGCTTTCTACATAGTTTTTAGAGGAAACAACTACACTAGTTTCTAGTACAAACTCAAGCTTAGTCTCACTGTCTTCCTTCTTTCTCCAAATCTTGTCCATCTCTTTCTTCATCTCTATTGGATCAGCCTTTTCCATCAGATCATTCTTCTTTACTAGATTTTTCTTCTTCGCATTCTTTCTTCTACAAAATTTGGAAATGTGTCCTAGTCTATTGCAATTGTAACAAGTAGCCATTCTATTGCTTACTTCCACTCATTATAGATCTACATTGATTAGCTTTATGCCCAAACCCATTGTACGTCTAACAGTATCCATTGAAATATTGAAACATCATACCATTGCTATAGTAATTCATCATTTGGTTTTTCCATTCACTAGCCTTATGACCAAATCTTTTACATGTAAAGCACTGACTAAGAAAAGATTAAAAATTTTAATTCATTCTACTTCTACATGCCATATCCTTATGTCCAAATCTATTGTAGGAATAATAGAAACCATTAAAATATGGGTAGCTTTGTGCATTTGGTTGTCTGATAGTGGTCTTTTGAAGTCTTTCCTTTGATTATGAACTTCTTGCCAAAGTGTACTCTTCTTGTCCTCAATCTTCTTATGTTCATTGTTCTTCTTTTCAATTTGATTTGGAGTTAGATCTATCTTTGAGCTTTCACCTTTCTCAAACCATAATCCTTCTTTTTCTTTAGATCCTTTCTAGTTTGCAATCATTTCATCAAGCTTTGTAGAGCTCATCTTGATTTTGTCTTCATAACTCTTTTCTTTTTCAAGGTCTGATCTCAAAGTCACAACTTCTTCTTCAATTTTTGAGCATTATTAATATTTTCTTTTCATCTTAACATTCTGACATTCTTCAACTCTTTTTCCTTCTTCAACTTGCACTTTTAGACTGGTAATTGTTTCATTTTCTTGCTTCAGCTACTCATAGACTTCCTTATGTCCTCTAAAAATTTTATTTGTTCTCAATTTTCTGATGCATTCATCTACTTATTTAACATTTTCCTTTAGATATTTTTTCTCACTTTCAGTCCTTTCCATATCTTCAAGAGCTATTCTAAGCTCTCCATTCATATCAACCATCCAATCTTCTTTAGTGAATCCAATAGCAATAATTTCTTTTGAAGGAGCAAGATATTTTCTAAGAGCCATGTGTTCAACCTCCAAGATCTTCCCCAAGAGGTTAAGCTTCTTCCAAGGAACCAAGCTTTGATATTGATTGTTGAACACCCAGAATACTAAGAGGGGGGATGAATCAGTATTCTCTAAAACCACTTAAATGTTTAAACATCCATTCTACATAACATATTCAACTTGCAGTAAGAAAGGAAAGCATGAAAGAAACATGGATCAAAGCACATAACACAAACACCATATTTTTACATGGAAAACCCAAAGAGGGAAAAACCATGGTGAAGATTAGCTCACAATATATTATAACTAGTTACAACATATTATAGAAATGTTCACTATAGGTGTACTCACTATCCTATTAGACTCATCGCCCACAAAAATAAGAAAAAAATAGAAGAGAGAGGTGGCACACAACCGAAATGAACTATTACAAATGCATCTACAACATGTTGGAATACAGTTCCATTAAAGCTCAATATATAGAGTCAATACACTTCATATCACTTTGCTCTGCTCTACACTCGCATCACTTTCACACAATTCACATCAATAATACTTGTTCACACTATACACCACTAAAATGTACTTACATATATATATCCATCACCTCCACAAACATCTACAACATCAATGAGGTCATCCTAATTAGATGTATCATGCAAAACATAACTTGTCAACCCTAAAACTTACTTCTCACTATAAAAAAACTTACAAAAAACTCAAATAGGTTTGTATGGACCTATATCAAATCCCTTATAACATATTAATGCTTACTTAACCTCTACAATACCCCAAATATATTAAGTCAACACCACTGGTGACCTAACATCAAAATTCACCAACAAAACAATCATAAACTAACATGTGGACCTCAAAACTTTACACCACTTGGAACATAAGTGCACTTGACACCTGTCAACACTTACAAAAATCCACAAGAACAAATATTCTTTTGTGGTGAATTGCGAACTGATCAAAACATACATTTTATACTAGTAACCATTATCACTAGTGAACTAGATATTTTGTCAATCATAACTTCTACACTAGAGGAAAAAACAATGTGAAAGCTTGGATTTAGACTCCTCTAACACCCAACAAAATTTTCTTAGAACTGTAGAGAAATATTCCTCAAGGAAAACCAATGTGGACCAAAATACCAGATGTCCTATATACTAAAAACATTTCTCTGACACTTAGCCAATTTTCCACTTCAACTATATGCACCGAATCAAATCTTCTTGCAACTATACATTGTATTATCATCTATATACACACTCATGCTTCACCAAATTATTTGTACATCAATCTCCATATAATGTTGACATCAATGACAACACTCCTTACTATACAACTCATGCTCATAATCATGTTGCTAGTAGACATATCAATGACAAAATCCACAAAATTCCAACACATTGTATATAGACCTTGAGATGGAATGTGCCACATTTTGTAAATATTGGTTTGACTTAGCATTAATTCCAAATTTGTATATGTACATATTGTGGCATCGTAAATTGTCACCCTTAACAATTTTACACTTTTCTTATGCTCCCCTCAAGTGCATGGACCTAATTGTACATATAATGTCCTAAATTATGCATTTCATGGCCCATTTGGACATTTATCAAAGAAAACCCATGTAGAAAACTAATGCAAACATTTATATTTTTCTCCAAACAATTTAAACTTTATAAAATACGGTTAGGAATAAGTCACCCTAGGTGACTTGGTCCCCCTATTTTTCCTCCAAAATTAAATATGTCAGAGTTGACATTTTATTATTTGAATTTCAAATGTCAAATTTTGACTATCAAGATTTAATTTTCAAGAAATTAGATAAATTCCTATAAATACCCGGTCATTTCATAATTTGAAAATAGTTAACTAGCAAGAAGAGGCAATTTTGGAAGAAAGATCATTATCAAGTCAACAACAATCAAGAGCAGATTTATTGCAACAATTCAACATTAAAGAATCATGTCAAAGTGTATGTGAGTTTTTTCATGTTTATATTGTCATATTATTTTTTAGGACTAACCCTTATATGTCATCTAATCATATCAAGTCAATTTTCAAGAAAACCTTAAGGATATTTGTATGACTTCAATGCTTCAAGGAATCAGATATGAGTGGTGAGCTACATCCATTGTTGATTCATCAATTTTTTATCATTTATCCTTTATCCCTAAACAGGATAAGCTCTCTTTCATTGACATTGTCATTGTGGAGGTGGAAACACCAGCATGGGGTTTGACTAAGGTAAGCCCCTATATGGAAAAACCTTTCCTCTTTCTTTTTTTATTTTTTTTGCTCTCTTTGAATGTGCTAGTTTTAGATCTAAAGAATATTGGGAGAAGCTTGAAGGTCAATGATTCAATGTTACATTCAAACCCTACATCTTGACAACTTATGGAAACTCAATTATCTTGACACTCGACAAAGATTCAATAGTGTGACACCTAGGAAAAGAAGGCTCTAATTTGGCTCTAGAAGACTATAAAAATAGCTCTAAAATTTGTCAATAATGACATAATCTCCCTAGGCGACTTAGTCCTCCATATTCAGCCCCAAATTTATACCACAGGTGCGTAGAACTCTATTTAGTCTATTTTTGAAGTTTGAATTTGTCCATGACATTCCATATTTTCTATTTTTGCATAAAACTGGTCATTTACATCATTAGTCTAGTCAAATCATTGCATTTCATTCCAAATTCCATTCCAAGTTTGGTCAAGGGATAGTTGAATCACCTTTCAGGTTGTAAGTTAGTCTTATAGTTGTCCAAATTCATCAAACCCTTGTTGCCTCAAATTCTAAATGAAACACATTATAAAAAGTGCCCAAAACCCTAGGGTAAAATCCTAGGATTCCACTTTTTTTCATTTCACATACACAATTACTCTATACTTTTATATATATAAAAATGATATTCAATATAGTTTGTTCCTTGTGCACATGTTTTCCTACTTTGAAACATAAATTTTGAATGTATAATCACTTTATAATGGTTGAACTATTCAATCAATAACATGTTGTAGATTGATTTCTTGTAATCTTGCACTTTAATACTTTATGAATTACATATCATTTTCGCTCATAAATTATCATCAATCATTTATAGATGGTAATCCATCTTGATCTTTGCATTGCCACCTCTAATAGAAACAATAATTTTGTTTAAAGATTTAGGTAAAGAGTAAAGCAATAAGATACATGTATCATCTTCTTTTAAGTTAACATCTAAAGAAACAAGTTGACTCAAAATAAAATTAAAGATATTCAAATTTCTTGCTCTAAATTACCATATTTTATTTTAAAAGATTATAACCATTTTTTAAGATAAAATTTATTGGCTAAAATTTTACTTAAGTAAAAATTACTTGTCCTCATCTATAGCTTGTGTGTAGGGGTTCCCATCCATTTACATTAACATCTATACTACTATTAAATTTGGTTGACTTGGGAACTTTACCAAATTTGATTCCTTTATCCTTAGCCTCTATAGTTGCAACATCATTTATCCTTTAATTCCTCGATCTGTTAACATCCTTAGTTTCTACAGTTTCATTTTGGATTTTTTTTTAAAAGGTGAAACGCACCCATATTATTAGGGGTAAACGCTTTTGACCAAAGCTATGAATTGGGTACAATAAACCACAATAAACTACCAAACTCACGAGCGTAATGGCCCGGCAAAGGCACAAGGCTTGTAAGCACTTTGGCCCAATGAGGGTTTGAACCCTGGTGACCATCAATACAGCCAAGCGACTTGACCACTAAATCATGCCCTTATCGGAAATTTCATTTTAGTTTTGATCCTTTGAATAAAGTTTAATTTTCCCTTTAACAAGGGTATGTGTAGGATCATCATGGAAAAAATAGGCCCTTAAGTGGCAAAAAATAGAAAAATTAGAGTTAGGAAACTTGACGTAAAAATTTGAATAAGTTATCTATATTATTTTAAAAATATGTAAGAATAGAATTTGTAGCAAATTGAATGTAGTTTCTAAACTACTAGGTTTATTATTTAAAGAATAAAATCTATTTGGTGAAAATTTAAAATTTCAATGCAATAGTACTTAAATTTTAGGGAAAAAATAAGAAGGTGTTTGTCTGACCACCCTAACCACAATAAAATGATAATATTTTTTTATAATATTTTAGATATAAGTAGAGGACTCATGTCATGATGTGATGCATATGTTTTTGTAAATTTTTTTCATGTAAATAATTAATTATGAATTTTTTATTACAACTTTTGAAAAATATAAAAACGTGTATGTCTGACCACCTTAACTTGGTCAAAACTTCATGAAATTCATTTTTTTTTTTAATCCTATAGTATACGAAGCATAGAATGTGACACATGTTTTGGATTCAAAAAATGTAATACAGTTTGAAAGCTATAGATGTTTTTCAATCAGCCTATCAATCAGGACTTTAGTCGTAATTCAAATAGAAAAATAATTATTATTATTTATTAAATTCAAAGTAAATAATAATTTATATTGGTGGAAAGCTGAGAATCTCCTTTAAAAACCCTTTTCATTTCAACAATTTTAGGTAAAAAAAATTCGCCAGCCACATACCCTACAAATACCCATCATATCGCCACTTTTTGGCCCATCATGATCCTACACATAGCCACAATGATGGACTTTTTAATTTGAATTTTCATTTTGATTAGTGCACCAAAATAAGTGACATGGAATGCCCATTTTGCATTCAGATTAATGATAAAGTTGTACATAAGTTTCTTTATCTGTATATAAGTTGTGCATGTTACCTATGGTCCCTTTGTCCCTTCTATTTGAATCATTTCAAGATCTTGAAGAAGGAAGACCCGAACAAAATATGTGATATTGTAGACATGGAAAATGTACCAATTAATCCTATACACATAATCCTGATTTTACTAACAGTGCTTTGTCTTGAATCATCTCCTTTTCTAATCAATTTGATTAAATAATCTTTATTTGATTAAATTCATCACACTTCATCTCTTAATTAAATAAATCAATTTTTATTTGATTAAGTCATATTCTTCTATTAATTAAATCTATAGTCTCTCTTTAACTAAATAATTCATGTTATTTAATTAAATCTCTAAATTCATTCTATTAAATTAAATAAATTAATCTTTATTTTATTTAAAACTAACACCATCTTCTTTAATTAAATAAATTAAAATCTTTTTTTAATTAAGTCTAAATCATATTCCTCTCATTTTGATTTAGATTAATCCAAAAGTGTAAGTCAAAACGGTCAAATCGGCTAATCTCCCTCTTAATTAATCAAATCTTGATTAATCCTAATCTTAATCACTCCAATCCTCTAGATTTTGCAACTTGCTCATGAAATCATTTTAATTTATTTATTAAATCTCTAATTACTTTCAACAAGGCATCAAAAAAGGAATATTCTCCAAGTTTGAAAAATCCCTCCAAAAGGGTTTGTACATCCAACAAGACATTTAAGTTTTTTACATGTCCTTTTCCTTGAGCCAAGTGGCATTAAATTCATCTTCTCCTCCCTCCAACTTTTCATTTCATCCATTTTGAGATTCCACCTAATTGCATTTAATTTCACAATGACCAAAATGTGCTACACCTTTGTCCACTCACATGTTGACAAGTGGCTTTATGCTATTGGTTGGTCTTTTGTCCCACATTCATCCCTTTTGCCTCATCCTCCATCATTCTCATCTATAAATAAGAGGCTCTCATTTGGATTTTGGATCCACAACTTTATGAAAAGTCATTATCTTGAGATTTTGAATTTGCTCATCCATTGTTCATCCATTTTCACATTTTCATAACTAGGTTATGTAGGAATATCACCAAGGAAGCATTGAATCTTCATCAAATCATCATTCAAGCTTACAAGGGATTGGGAAAGGGCCATTTTTCACATCAAAATGGAACCAATTCCCCATGGGATTGAGAGTTTGTTTTCATTAAATAGGATTTGATATCTTTTATTTGTGTTCTTCAAATGTCTATTTCTTGTTTTGTGCATTTTAAATGAATTCCATGGGGAATGTTGTTTATAACTTGCATTTGGGACTAATTGTGTGTTTTTTCTTTGTGTTTGTGTAGGTATAGGATCACCATTCATAGATATCAACATAATTACTCAATCTATTCACCACATATTCATGTCTTTCCACTTTTGGTCAAGAGATGAGATAAGTAGTAGTGAAGGAGATTGTAAATATTAATGATAGTGACCAAATGAATGACCAAAGGAATTGAGGTGAGGAAGGATGGGCATATGGAGAGTAAGGCTACACTAATTTTTTAAGCCTGGAGAGGTGATATCCTTGATTAAAATGAAGGATGATAATCAGATCAATAGTATATTCATGTTGATTAGGATTTTCATTATTAAAATCATAACAAACCCAAACTCATGAAATTATGATAGTCATAACAACCCAAAAGATCATGAAATCCCATGAGTACATGCTATAAAATGAAATATATTGGGTGCCTAGGGTAGTACACAAATATATAGCTATGGGGTGTCATTATGTCTAGAAAAATTAGAAAAATAGGATAGCCCTAGGTTGCCCATGGGAAAATGATTGTTCAAAAAACAGTTACTAAATTACAAAATTATAAATTTATTAGTTGGTTTGACAAATGGGTTGTTCCAACATGTCCAGGTGGGTAGGAAAACACAATGGAAGGGATTTTTTCTTTCTCCAAGTCACCCAATCATTTTGTAGTGCACTATTTTGACATAGTCTCTTAAGATCCCTAAGAGAAAAACACTGTCAATCTATGACAGAGTGATTCTTGAATCTCATGGTACCTAAGAATTTTTTTTCTATACCTACAAGTTTATATGGAATCCCTCCACATTAACCTCTCTTATTTTTGGTAACTCAATACCATTTGACGATGCCAACTTAGAATACATGCAAAAACTATTAGTGGAGAGTAGTACAAAATTGGAAAGAAGCATATTTTTTTATTTCATTTGTTTTAGACCAAAACTGACTAAGCCAAAATTTCCAAGTGGGAAGGTAAATTTTAGGGAAAGGATTTTTTCATTCTCAAAGTCACTCAATCATTTTAGAGTTCCCTATTCCAGTGTAGTCCCTTGAGAGCCCTAAGAGAAAAAAACTGCCAAACTATGATGAAATGGTTCTTGGATCTCATGACACCTAAGAATGTCTCATCTACAACTACAAGTTGATATTTAATCCCTCCACAATAACCTCTCTCAATTTTGGTTAAATCAACATTATTTGACCATGCCAACTTAGAATGTATACTTACAAAATTGTCAGCGAAGATTAGTGCAAATTTGGCAAGAATCGTCTTTTTCATTTTATGCATCCTAGACAAAAATTGATTGTGCCAACATGTCTAGGTGGGAAATTAGATGCCAGGGAAGGGCTCTATTTTTTCTCCAAGTTACCCAATCATTCAGGAATGCACTATTTTAGTGTAGTCTCTTAAGAGCCTTATGAGCATACACATGAGATACATACACATGAACAAGAATATACATGACATTCATGAACATACATACATACATACAAATGAGATTACATACACCGTGAACATACACACATGAACATACATACACATGAGATTACATACGCAATGAACATACACACATATATACACATAAGCTTACATACACCATGAATATTGAAACATAGATTTTTTGGCACCTACTTGCTTTCTATCACTCCTAGGGTTTTTCACCTAGAAGGAGAAAGGTGGGCCAAAAATGCTTATGTTCTCATTAGAAGAAATGGAAAAAGGGATGTGAAGTGTGTGTGTGGATGTATTTAAATGTTGAAAACCTAATGAAAATGCAGACTAAGGAATGTAATTCTAGTATAATGTAAAAGTGATGGAAAACACAATGTGTATTCAAACTATTTGACTAGAAATGTAAAAACAACTGTAACAGAAAGTAACCCAATTAGAGATATGTACCTAGAAGTTGGAAGAGGGTGGAATGAGGCTTTGAACACTTGCAGAAGACACTAGAAATGCTCACTGGGACTGATTCGCCATACTGGGCGAATGAGTCCTATTTTTTCCAGAAAATGTCGGAACCAGTTTCGGGCAATTGGGTATCGAAATCTACATAATTCACTATTCAAGCCTGGAAATGGGACTGATTCTCCATCAATAGTGAATGAGTCCTCTTTTGGAAAACACAAAATTTTGGACAAGATTATGTGGTTTATGATCTGCAAAACTCAATCTATAGACTCTCTCCAAGCTTGAAGTAAGGTTTGAGACACCTTGAATGAATTTGATGGGATATGTACACCTTTTCTCACCTTTCCATTTGATAAATCAAACCCTTGTTGGATAAATCAGAAGATATGTCAATGGGTGCTCCAAGATGTCTGATTTATGCTTGATAAGATGTTGTAAGATGCTTGAATGCTTGAGATTGCTTGAATATGATGTGTGAATGTTGGAGGATTGCTTGAATGAATGAGGAGATGTAAAATAAGGTGAAAATCACTTATTTATACAATTGTGTGCCTTAGTTACCCGTTCATACCTCATCACAGGCCGACATCAAGTGATTTTGAATAAAAACCTGAAAGGAAATTTGAAAATTTTTGAATTTGGAGCCAAGGGGGACTCATTCACCACCCATGGCGAATGGGTCCCACCTAGGACCTGAAAATGGGTGTTGGGAATTATGTTGTATTTAATGTTGTTTATCGGGCTTACATTCAAAAATACACTTAATTAAAGCATGTGAGGGCATAAAGGGACCAAATAAAGCATGAGAAAGGGATAAATAGTGAAGTTGTGACTAGAAAAGCGTGAAATCTTGTTACAAGACTTTACAACACTTCAAAATAGGACTTGATTATTGATGAAAAGGTTATTTTTAGGTGAATTGTAATGAATAGAGTCTAGAAAAGTGTAGAAATGTCTTACAACACTTCACAACCCCTTCACAAGATGTCATTATTTGAATTTTAATGCCTAAATATGTATGTTCAAACCATAACAGCATTACAACATGAAATCAGAGCAAAATAGATCAAATAGCATGAAACAAGACCTAAAAGGTCATGAAAATGACAAGGGGCCATTTTTCTACGGCACAAATATATACACAGATGAACATACATACACATGAGATTACATACACCATGAACATACACACATATATACACATGAGATTACATACACCATGAATATATACACATGAACATAAACATGAGATTGCATACATCATGAGCATACACATGAGATTCATGAATATAAATACACCAGGAATATACACATACACACATATATACACATGAGATTGAATACACCATGAACATATAATTTATATGTGACCACTACAAAATTTATAAACATACACATGAGATTAATGAACATACATACATATACATATGAGATTACATACATTGCGAACATACATACACATGAAATTCATGAACATACATACATACACATATACATGAGATTGCATACATATACACATGAACATACATACATATGTTTATGAACATACATACATATGAGGTTCATGAACATACATATACATGAGATTCACAAACATACATACATATACATGAGGTTCATGAACATACACATGAGATTAATGAACATACATACATACATACACATTAGACTCATAAATGTACATAAAAATGAAAATCATGAACATACACACACTAGATATTTATGAACATGTATACCTATGAGCAACCAAATCTAAGTAATCTAGCTACATACCATGTGCATTGACAGCATACACATAAAACATCACATCCATCATCAATATAACTAATAACATCATACCATATTTTCCATTTCCTTATGTACAAATACATCATTGCAGTCTTTAATAAATCAACTCTATAAAAATGTGCCCCTAGGGCATATATACATCAAATATAGTTATCATATTAGCATATCCCTCACTATGGATTTAATGTCATTCTCATCTCTACCACCCTAATTTTATCCCAATCATTTTCCTTGTAGAATTCACTCCTCCTCACTTAATGAGATAGATCATCAATAGACCTCAAAATTGTTAAGCCCATACCATAAATAGGCCTACATATAAATATTGAAAAATTATTGACCATAATCAACATGAACTATAAAATTAACTAAACATTCTCTTGAACCAAATATGATGCAAGATTAAGAATCACTACTTATAATTCTATTGTAGATGTCACCTTATGAATTATATGTAACCACTACAAAAGTTATAACTATTGATCTCAAATGCCTATCCACAATAGTTTTATTCTCTAAAAAAACTACATTTATGAACAAGTGAATTGTTAAGAAAAATAATTTTGAAGACCTATTTTAAACTCAACAATGGTGGATTTATTGTCAATGTAACCTTGTTGTGCTCTAAACTTGAGTAAAATAGACCTGCATATAAATATTGAAAATTATTGAGCATAAGCAACATGAAGTACAAAGTTAGTTGAAAATTCTCTCAAACAAAATATGATACAATATCAAGAGGCACTACTTAGAACTCTATCATATATGTCACCTTATGAATTATATTTGACCATTGCAAAAGTTTTAATTATTAATCTCAAGTGCCTATCCAAAATAGCTTTATTCTCTAAAAAAAACTACATTTATGAACAAGTGAATTTTCAAGAAAAAAAATATTGAAGACCTAATTTAAACTAAACAATGGTGGATTTATTTTCATCATAACATTATCATGCTCCAAACTTGAGTGAAATAGATCTACATATATAAATATTGAAAAATTGTTGAGCATAAGCAACATGAACTACAAAGCTAGTTGAACATTCTCTCAAACCAAATATGATGCAAGAATAAGAATTGCTATTTATGAATTATATGTGGATGCATTACCATCATACCCTCATCTTACTCATAACACAATGGTGGATGTATTGATCTAATTCTCTTAAAAAATATACATTTTTTCTCCAAAAAACCTACATTTTTATATACAAGTGAATTATTATATGTAATTTTAATGTACTTTTAATTCAATACATAGAAAAAACACGAATCTAACTAAGATGAACAATATTATAACTATCCCATAGGAAAATAGATCTTCTACTCAAGTGTGCCTAAGGGTTCATCTCTTACCTTCAGAGTATCAAATATTGCTTCATGATCAATATTACTAATCATTCATAGTTATTTTATTATTGTTTTTGTATGATTCTTCAATAACTTAACATTAATTTCTACAACTAGGTGTGAATACATGAGTATGGTTTTGTGCTTCTCAAAGTCCTCAAATGTAGGAATACCATTCTTTCTAATCATATATTTTCACAACCAAGTTCCAACAAAAACAACTAATCTTGTAGGATATGTGAACCCATCATCAATCATAGGTTGTGTTAGCTTTTATTTTCCTTTAACACATTGTACCAACTAATAGTATGATCTATCTGCATTCCCATATGGTACAACAACTGCATAAACATGTCTTGGTTGTACAAGGTCTAAAATATGGTCATAGTCAAATAAGTTTCCATTTTTCCAAGTAAATATGAATGAGCTTCATATAAAGGGGTTACAACATCTAGTATAATGTAACTGAACATGACCAACAAAAACCTTTACAACTACTATATATCTTCCCTCCCCTATATGCCACTACAAATTTACTATTCTTTAGACTACCCATAACCAAAAAAGAAAAGCTATAACCATATATGGATTACATTAGCACATATATAAGTGAAAAAAATTGATTAAATTCCCCTACGAGGACCCTGGACTAGGTTTACCCCTTGATCCTCTTGCACTGCAACATTCTTGTCAGGTATATTACCTTTCCCTCTTATCACCCTGTGACATGCTACCACCTCTCTTAATTTTGGCCCTTGAGTACAAGTGTGAGATCTCAAGAAAGAAATTCCATGAAATTTCTTCATGAATTTGAACACTGTCTCTCTACCTCCTTAAATACTTCTTGTGGTTGTACCTTCTCTATACAACCTGAGAATGGTAGTTCCCACTAAACCATATTGGGCCATCGGTGGGAAAAACTTCAACCTCTTTCTGAACTATTTGAGTTACTCTCATGAGTGTGATACCCGCCAAGACTAACAACCATTAGAGTGTCGGTGAGACCTGTGACCATGTCTCACCGAACACTCATTGTCACACCGATACGAGCACCTCATGGCACACCATCAACCAAGTCTATCACCACATCGGAGAGATAGCATATCACCTTCCACTGATAGGAACAAATCTTGTCAAAGTCCACTTTACCACTCAAATGGTTCACTATGTATCAACATATTGGTGAGACAACAAATTGACTCTCACTGATATGAGGATGTCATGCCGATAAAGATCACACCGGTCGATGTGGCCCCCACTGCCAAGTTAGCACCAACTACCGCTCCCCATCTGTCAACTTGGGTCTCACCATATTCATTGTTCCATCATCGAGACATGGTGAAGACTTCCACAAAAGTCTCTAAGTCACACCGATATAGGCATGTCTGTCTATTGTTGACACTGTTGTTAGGGTTCTGCCGACAAAAAAGTGTTCCACCAACGAGATAGCAATATTGCTCTATCGTTGAGACAAAGCATGCAGTCTCACCAATAGAGCCATGTCACACTGAACCAAAAGTATATCGAGCTATCAAGGAGACAAATAAGGTCTCGCTGATGAGACTAACACCTGCTGATAGAACATAATTATGGAACTTTCATAGAGAATGCTCAACAGTCTTCAATGTGAATATACCTACAAAATAGAGCAACATGTTAGCATAAAAACCTTCACTTACTGCTGACAATAACACCCATGCCTTACACTCCATCTCTTCCCATTCCCTTGTACCATTTCCGTCGCAACTACCGCCAATTACTAAATGCTTGCATGCAAAATTTAATTCTAATTTTCAACATGGGTGAACCTTACAAACTTTAGCAGGAATATTCTCAAATGAATCATTTTACTTATCTACATTCACAGTTTCTTGTGTAGCTATCTCTACTAGTTGTGGGTACATTTTCAATTTAACATCATTATAAATTGAGACTTCTATACCCTCACAACCCAAGTTAGCCAATTTATCCACCAGATTTTTTCCCTCTCGATAGGTATGCGAGATTATGTATGATTGAAATCTGTCTAACAGGTCCCATACTTTTTGCAAACTATAATTTAGATTCCAAATTTGGATATTTCTACCTTTGCAAGCATTTACAATAATCAATGAGTCCCCTTCCACTTGGATCCTTGATATACCCATATTTAATGCCACCTCTAACCCTAATAGGACAGCTTGGGCTTCAACAAAATTATTGGTGACTATTGGCAGTTTGTATGAGCATGTTGCAACAAAATTTCCTACTGAATCACATATGCATATGCCTATCCCTGAAGCTCCTGGATTCCTTATTGACGCACCATAAAAATTCAATTTTAAGTAACCAAAATGTGGGGGTTTCCATTTGATTTTATTTCTATCCACCTTTTGTTTAATGCTTTGATGAAGACTCCCTAAAAATGGCAGTACTATATTTTTCCAAGCTTTCAAAATGAAATCATCCTAGCTTGTGTAGAGTGAAGATGTATTCTTGTACTTCAGCACATGTGCATTTACTACCTCTAAAACTACATTCTCAATTTTTACTTTAATGATCTCAAGAGAAGATGATGTTTTCTAAAAGATTCACAAATTATGCTCCCACCATAAGCTCCATATTATTGTAAATGGAATAACCTTCCAGATAGATGCAAAAAAGGAAGTTTTATATAACACTAGCCAACTCTGAAAGATATCCCAAAGGGATTTTGGGAAAGGAATCTACAAATTTAATTTACTCTTTACAAACATCCAACATTCTTATGCAAAATTACATTGCACAAGCAAGTGGCTGGTTGTTTCCAATTTTGCATTACATAATGGAAATTTAAAGGAATCCACAATCTTCAATTTTCTTAGACAATCACTCATTAGAATCCTCTTCCTTAGCGCCAACCATGCAAAACTCCCCGCTTTTGGAAGAATTTTGTTATTCAAATAGAAAGTATAAGCTCTTTGTGAAACTAACTATCCCCTTTTTTGGCTTAAAGCTTTGTAACCTTGTTGGACTGAATAAATACCCTCTTTTGATGGAGTCCACAAAATCTTGTCAGACCTCCTTGAAAGATACACATTTCTACTTTTCAATACTTCATGAAGACGCAAAAATTGAGTCGATGAGAGAGAAGAATCGGAGCTTTTTTTCCAAATCACTTTCCCTATTAAACCTTGTGTTGACTTGACATAATCTAAAAATTTTGGCCCCCATTCATTTATTAATACTTCCCTTAGTGGTTGCAACTCTGGAATGTCCTATAGATGAGGCTTACCCTACCAAGAATCTTCCCAAAATTTTAATTTTGGCTATTATAAATTTCCCAAGTAATATAAGAAGTAACAATGGGCCTATATGATATCAAGAAATTCCATTTAGCTAATCATTTTTTGGGGTTTGAAATGGTAAGAATTTTTAATGGACTAAAATTTTCTAAATATTTAGCTTGCATTAGCTTACACCATTTTGCCTCCAATTTTGTGTACACTTTCTAGGGTAATTTAGTCATGAATGCCTTGTTTCTTATTGAAATTTTATGTATTCCTGCTCCACCTTGCATTTTATCCCTTGTAGTGCTATCCAAAGAGATTAAGGGAACTTTCTTTTGATCATTCATGTTTCCCTTCCAAAGAAAGTTTTTGATAATAATCTCAATTTCTAAAAAAATTGATTTGGCGCTTTGAGTACTACCAAAAAATAATTAGGGATAGCAGCAAGAATAGATTTTATTAAGAGAATCCTACCTGACAATGATAACCATTTTGCCTTCAACATTAGAATTATGGATTTCATTCTTTCTATCACTTTCCCTCAATAAGCCGCCTTGTTTTCACCCTTGAACAAAGGAATGCCTAAATATGTGCTTGGTAATTCTTCTTGTTTAAACCCCAATACTTTAACTATCCTTTCCTTCATATCCACCTTTGTGTTAAAAAAGAATATTTTGGATTTAGCTGCATTTATTTTCTGACTTGAAGCTGAACAATAATTGTCTAACACTTGCGCTATTTGAATAGCTTCAACTACTATTGATTTTCCAAAACATAGTGTATTTGTAAGAGAGAGGGACCAACCATGTCAAGGACCTAGGTCATAGAGATTCGAGAGCGGAAGGTTTCCTTAACTTACCTCACTCTAAAGGGATGCTTTGAAATGAGGGACAAGAATGTCCTTCAATCACTCTGCATACCTGAGATCCAAATTTAGGCTAGGCGAACCAGTTTTTAAATTCAATATTGTACCTCAAGTAGCTCTCTGCTCAAGGATGAAAGCATGGTTCTGGGGCAACAACATTGTGTGTTGGAATCTCTTAGGTGCACTAGCATCTGTATGACCAGAGGACAGAGCATACAATATGAACACAAGAAAACAAGCTGACGACCTAGCTAATGACTCCTAAAGGAGAAAAACAAAATTATAAAGTACGAGAAATACAAATGGATATCATAAAGCATATAGATGAGAGCTAAAACGATGAAGATAATCTCACCAAGGTTCCAACTCGTCAGCTAGCTCCAAAAGCACGTCCACCTACACACAAGAAAGAGGGAAAATTTGTTGGGGTTGTATAGGGGCCTGCCTTATTCAGACCCCTATTTTGGTGTTTCCACCTCCATGGAAAACCACATAGAAATGATAGAGAAATATGTGATAAAGAAGTAAAGAAGGCAGGAATGCAAATAACACTACAAAACAATAAAGATCTACTCAACCAAATCGTAAAGGAGAGGAGTGAAATGTTACCACCTCCACCAAGAGCTCACTAGCCAATTGAGGAGAAAGAAGGCTTGAACAATCACCACAACCCCAACCATGATGAAGGGGGGTATCACAAACCTCAAGCCCATGTTGTAATGGCTTGCTTCACACTTGCTTTACGGAGTTGACGAAGTATTGTTGTTGTTGTAATGGAGTGTTGAAATGTTGTTGAGAGTGAAGTGAAGGCTGAGAATGCTTGAGAATGCCAAAAAGAGATGATTTGAATGCTTAGAGGATCCAAATGAAGGGTTCAGATAGATGAATTTGAAGGAGAAGAGGAAAGAATCTTTCATTTTCGAGGTCGGTTGGTCGAAGAGGGACATTAAAAATCATTCCCAATAGGAAGTGTAATGCATCTGCCAACTTCAAATGCAAGAATCCATCAGGAACGTAAGCATTCCACATGGACATCTACGCACCGTGCAAGCGTCCTCAAAAAATATTCTTCTACCGATATAAAGGAAAGATTCCAAGTGGAAGGAAGTTAGCCAGTTGATGTGGAATTTTGACTTTGGATTTGGTTTTCTAAGGTGAGCATGTACGAAAGGGGAATTTGTGTAAGGGGTGAAAATTCACTCCTATACATTTTTCCCACACTTTAGTGAGCACGAATACTGATGAGTGCTTGGGTAAAGTGGATTGAAGAGTTAGTAGGGTTAGAAACTTATACCTAAACCGTCAAGGAAGAAAACTACGATCTGGTGAGCTCGAAAGTGCAAAGTAGGAAAAAGACTCCATAGCCCTGCATAACTATGAAGTTGTAGAATGAAAGCATCTTACAGGTTTGCAGACCTACAAGGAGGAAACCCCCAAGATCTCTCACATGAAAAAGCCCCGAAAAGCAAGTGCCCCACATGCCCGTAGACTTGCAAGGAAGGTGTCCTCCAAGATCTCTCACATGAAAGAAACCCAAAAAAAGTGCCTTATAGACCCACAGACCTGCAAGGAAGGTGTCCTCCAAGATGTCTCACATGAAGGAAACCCAAAAAAAGCACCTTACTGACTTTTAGACCTGCAAGGAAGGTGTCCTCCAAGATCTCTCACATAAAGGATACCTAGAAAAAGTACCTTACAGACTCACAAACTTGCAAGGAAGGTGTCCTCCAAGATCTCTCACATGAAGGAAACCCAAAGAGAGTGCCTTACAAGCTCGTAGGCCTACAAGGAAGGTGTCCTTCAAGATCTCGCACGTGAAAGAAACCCAGAACAAGCGCCCTACAGGCCTGCAGACCTATAAGGAAGGTGTCCTCCAAGATCTCTCACATGAAGGAAACCCAAAAAAAGTGCCCTACAAGCCCGCAAAATTGCAAGGAAGGTGTCCTCCAAGATCTCTCACATGAAGGAAACCTACAAAAAGAACCTTACAGACCCGCAGACCTGCAAGGGAGTGAACCCCAAGATCTCTCACATGGAGGAAGCTTAGAGGAAGCACCTTACAGGCTCGTAGATCTACAAGGAAGGCGACCCCTGAGATCTTTCACATGGAGGAAACCCAAAGGAAGGAGACCCCATAGATTCAAAAAGTGGCTTCACAAGTGCACCTACAAAGTGACATGTTTACCCACAAATAGAACAAGTCTAAAAGCAACCACATAGGCAAGTAAGTAGACAGTCATGTAGACCATTAACAAGTTGGAAAGCTTTCAAAGGGGTCCCTTGGGAACTTGGCATGAAGAAGGGAAGATATGTTGCTTCTGAAATCGATTCATCATCAAGGAATCCTTTTGAAAGATGTTCACTTCATCAAGGAATTCAAAAGGGAGAAGATGCCCCCTTGCGAGGGGACAGTCAAAGCTACTCCTACCTCAAAGGAAAGGTTCTCAAGTTATTTCTTTGCAAACCCATGATGAAGGAAACACGTTCCGTTATGGGTCCAAGTTGAGAATGCGATTCTTGAACAAGTTTGTGAAGATTCTCGAGAAAAGATTCATTGGCAATGAATGCATTTTCTAAAAATCAAAGTAATGGTGTTGTCACACATGAAAGGGACAACTTAAGCCAAGAAGAGAGAAAGATAAAAGAAAAGCTAAAGAAGAAAAGTGGCATAAAAAATAAGGGGAACAGGTGGATCTAGTTTCACAGGGTCATATATGCTCATGCTTATATAAATAATAGGTAACCGCAGTGTAAGGTGAAAGATCAACAATCCCCAACCAGATCAGGAATAATGTCAGAAAGACAAAGTAAAAATTAAAAACTGGGTTAACATGGAAGGGAAGCCTAAATGCCCCCAACACTTTGCATCATCCCCAATTTGTCAAAAATCAATCACAAACATTGAAGAATTATAATACAAATAGAAGAAGGTTTAAGACACAATAACCATGCATGTATCCAAGCACCAACAAGGGTGACAAGGGTAATCTAGGAACATATAACACAAGTACGAAGGAACACATCACAACACACACACACACACACATCTAATCTAAAGATAAAGAAGAGGCCTTCCCCTAACACTGATTAACCAAGAGGTCGTCTGCTTCCCAATCTAGATATTCATAAGGGGAAGGAGGATGAGCATGTAGTGGTGGGATTTTAAGAGGAGGAGATTTTGACCCCCCCGCAATAAGGGCTAAGGAAGAAGGCCCCACAAGGTCTCCTCCACTAGGCTCTTATGGAGCTATGGTCAATGATTTTGTGAAGATCACCGATAAGGTTGAAACTTCATCTAGAGAGTTAAACATGCACTTCACTAGAGTTCCATGCCGTACCTCAATGGATGGAGAATGCTATGCCCGAGATTCACCACTAGGCTCACCGAGTGACTCGGGAGCAGTGACAAACTCAGGGGAAGCCAGGGTTGGTTCCATCACCAGGGCAGAATAGGCTAGCATGGGACCACCTTTCAGAGAAGGTGGGATCCTCTTACGTCCTTTGTTGTGGGAAGGACCACCCTCCACCTTTTTCTTCATCAGGGGAAGTGAACTCCCCACAAACAAAGCTAGAGGTGCAAAGGAAGAGGAGGAGGAGAAAACTGCAACAGATATCACCGAAGTGTTCAGCATATCTGCAAGTTTTTGGAAAGGAGGGACATCCAGAAGGGACATCAAAAAGGGTGAATCCATCGAAGGAGCAATGAATACCTACATCTTTTTGGGGCCAAGCGCATTCACAATGGGAGCCAAAAGTGAGACCGAACTAGGTTGAATGGAAGTAAAGGGGAGGAGAGAGGAGGATGCATCAGGAGGCCCTGAAGCAGGGGTGGTCATCTCCTCTTCCTTCCTTTTCAAGGTGGCCTACTCAGCTGTGAGAGCCTTTCGCTGATGCTTTCCCTCACACACAAGGTGGTTTCTACAACTCTTCAAACTGAAGACCAAAGGCTATGAAGGGACAAAAGGCTCCTGCTCAACCATGGGAGTGTCCACTATAGTTGTATCTAGTGGAGGGACACGCTCCTAAATGGGAGTAGGGGGAACATGTTGAGAAGTAGCGGGGGGAGTCAACTCTAATGCCTCGGTAGCATGCCTCTTCCTGTTTGCTATCTTGGGAGAAGAATTAGTAGGAGGCCGCAAAATCTAAGACATAGAAGATTCCCCACAGGTACTTTTTCCTCTACCATACAAATAGTACGAAGGTCCAGGTGGTTTAGTAGGGAGGTTCGATATCTTGATCTTAGGTCTACACCAAGGTGGTATCATCGGACTTGGCAGATAAAATCTAGACATATTCATCCAAAAATCTTATCTAGAAAGAGGAGGAGAGCCATTCTAAGGATGGGGTAGCTTCTATTTTCCCTTTCGAGAAGAGGAGGCAGCTAGCTATTGTACCATCGAAAGAGCTAACTTTAGTTATCCCTTGTCCTCGGTCCTATACTTCACATATTTTTTGTAAATTAGGTCCATTTTTGGAGGGAGTAGACCAACCAAGGTGGGCCAAAATTGGTCTAATGAATATCCCCCATGGGATACTAGAAGCTGGTATCTAGTGTCATGCACTACATGCACAACACCTTCATGTGAGAACTTTAAACATTTGTGGTTGAAGAAGGTGATTCCATTCATGGAAGCTAGCCAAGGTATGCTTAACTTCATCCTAAACAAATCTGACTCCGAGATAACATCAAAGACAGTGTCTAAAACCCTAGGTCCTACTAGGACATACATAGTTATTGAGAAGTATGAATTTAGACAAAGACCATCATGTGTACCGATGGTAGATTTTATTTCTTTGTATTCTTTTCTATGCAATGAATTAAACCACAACGTCTCTTATGTAATGGCATTCACTCAACTTGCAAGGTCGACTAAGACCCCTATCACAATGTTGCCATTGAGGCAAGCGGGAATGTAGAGCGGAGAGGGATTTTTATTTAAGGGTAAATCGTATGACATGAATGTCACATCTAGTGATCCAATCACAGGTTGCGTAGTAGGAGTAATAGTGACCATGTTAGCATATGCCTTGAGCTAAGTGGTAGAATTGGAGAAATCAATAATCATGTTAGTAGAATACGATGAACATAGGTCTATGTATATTTTCAATTCACTATTCTCTTTCACCACTGATTTTTTTTCATTTTGTTTACTTCCATCAAGATGAATAGTACCATCCTCGATGTGGTCATGTATATCATGACGTAGGTGCATACAACATTCGATATCATTTATGTTAACTTGATGGTACTGATAGAAGGTATTCAGATCATACCAAATAGGCAAAGGTTCCTTAAGAGGTTTCGGGTTCTCCAAGGTTATGATCTTATCCTTTAACAAATTTTGCAATATGGAAGAATAAGATTCTACTAACTTTGTAAACTTTCAGTTACATCTGAGGTCGTTTCCATTCATAGCGGCTACTACATTCACAACATCCTTACCTTTCCCAAAGATTGATACAATGGACTTCCGTTCTGAATGGGAGCGTGAGGAGGATCCCACGAATTGAACTACCATTTGTTGATATTCTCGTAATGCAACATACAAATGCGCAAAAGAAGGGTATTTCATCAGGGAAAATTTATCCTACCAAGGTCTTTGCAAGTTCCCTATGAACACCTTCTGCATGTCAGAATCGAGCAGTTGATACAAGATTTGTGAGAAGAGTGCTTGATACCATGCTATAAAATCAGTAATATTTTCTGTTATCACCTTGTTTGCATTAGACGAGATCTAAAAAGGTCACCTTCGGTCCGATATTGGCTTGGAACTATCAGAGAAACTAATTTACAAGTTGATCAAATAAGAAGATGGAATTTTCAGGTAAGGAATATTACCATCTGAGTGTTGTATCCATGATAGATCAGGGGAATAATTTTCCATCAATGCATCGTGATGGAAGAATTTTGTACATAGGGAATTGAAGGTGGACACATGCATTTATGAGTCCCCTTTGCTGTCGTATTTTTTGAATTTGGGAATCTCCATTCCTTGTGGGAAGGGAGTGTTTAGGATTGCTACCGGTAATAGGCTATGTCAAAAAAAAGGTTGAAAGATAGGTTGGGTAGAGGCTTAGGAGAGGCTCGCTAGCTGGCTTTGCATCTTACCCATATTCTAAAGAAGAGTGTTTAGAATAGGGTCATTAGAAGACATAGGGCTAGAGGAACCTCCTCTAGAACCACCACCAGAGCCACCTCCAGAACCACCAATGTGACCACCATTGGAACCACTACTGGTGCCACCACCACTAGCAAGGCCTCCATCGGAGCCACCTCCACTTCCAAATCCACCACCATGGCCTCCATCAGAACTACATCCACTAGTGCCACTTCAGCCTCCAAAACTACCACCACTACGAAAGCCCCCACTGCTCAACCCACCAAAACCTCCACCACTATAGGTGATAGGAGGGGTGAAGCTAAACCCTAAGGGTACTCTATTTTCCTTGATATTTTTAGATATCCCAGAGGTAAAAGGAATGTTGATCGAGGGGATTGCATCAGCCATGTAGAAAAATGTGGAAGGCATCGACATTCCTACCTATCTTTCATGATCTTCGAATGTGGCCCCTTATACAATGTTAGGATTGTTTGAAGGAGCACATGCTTTAGTCAGACTACAGAGACTAGCTAGCAGTTCCATTCCCTTTCAATCTTTTCCAACCATATATTTTATTTCGTTGATAACCCTAGCAGCCCTAGCCATCTTTGGGTCCTTTTTTAAGTGATTCTCCAAGTCATCTAGTCCTCTGCTAAGGAAAAAGATATATTTTGAAGGAATGTGAATGGCCTCATACTTGTCTATCGATGACAATGTAGGAGACATAGGAGGAGTGGGGATGTGCTCAGTCTCATCAAAGATCCCTACCTCGCCCCTCGACAACTACTCCTATATGGCAAGACCTATGGTGGATCCATCAAAAATTCCTATAGAAAAACTAGTAGTGACCTTCATCCTCTCCATCGGAAGGTGTCATACACTTCTCCTAATAATATACCCGAAGGTTGTCGATTGGGTTGTGATGCTCATAAACCATCTCAACAGTTACGGGCACAATGATCACAAGGTACAAGGGAAAAGCCTCAATACCAATGAATGAGCAGATGTTGGTTCATATCAGGTTCACCAAAAATGTAAGAGAGGGGAACCAACCACGTTGAGGCCCCAAGTCAAGGAGAGTTAAGAGCGGAAGGTTTCCCTAACTTACCTCAATCTAAAGGGATGCTTTGAAACAAGGGAAGAGAATGATGAGGACTATAATGTCGTCCAATCACTTTGTAGACCTGAGATCCAAATTTAGGCTAGGTGAATCAGTTTTCAGATTCAATATTGTACCTCGGGTAGCTCTCTACCTGAGGAAAAAAGTGCAGTGCACTGGCGTCTCTCAGGTGTGCTAGCATGTGTACGACTAGAGGACAAAGCATACAATATGAACCGCTAGAAAAAAAGATGACGACCTAGCTGATGACTCGTAAATCAGAAAAATAGAATTATAAAGTACGAGAAATACAAATGGATATGACAAAGCAAATACCTGAGAGCTAAAACAACAAAGATAATCTCACCAAAGTTCCAACTAACTAGCTAGCTCCAAAAGCACATCCTACACACAAGAAAGAGGGGAAATTTGTTCAGGCTATATAGGGGCCTACCTCAATCAGACCCCCGTTTTGGTGTTTCCACCTCCACAGACAACTACATACTAACAATAGAGAAATATGTGATAAAGAAGTAAAGATAGAAGGAATGCAAATAACACTACAAAACAGTAAAGATCTACTCAACCAAATCATAAAGGAGAGGAGTAAAATGTTACCACTTCCACCAAGAGCTCACTAGCCAATGGAGGAGAAAGAAGGATTGAACAATCACCAAAGCCTCAACCGTGATGAAGGGAGGCTCAAAAACCTCAAGCACACGTTGCAATGACTTGCTTCACACTTGCTTTACAGAGTTCACAGAGTATTGTTGATGTTGTAATGGAGTGTTGAAGTGTTGTTGAGAGTGAAGTGAAGGATGAGAATGCTTGAGAAATCCAAAAGGAGATGAGTTTAATTCTTAGAGCATCCAAATAAAGTGAAGATAGAAGCTTGTTGTGCTTGTTGTGCTTGTTGCGCTTGTTGTCCAGCTTGGGCTACTTGCGCTTGTTGAGCAACTTGCTGTGCAACTTGCATGTTTTGTGCTTGTTGAGCTTGGAACTATTAAAGTGAATTTTGATAGGATTTTTGAGTTTGTTGAAACATGATTCTATATTGGTTGGCCATTTTTGGTCTTGGTGGCGGATGTGGAATGGTGTTTGTTGTTGTGATGAGGGGTACTATTGTATTGATGATAGGTATTTGTGTAGTGGATCGTGTGATTGATATGATTGGTCCTTGAGAGACCACATTTATGGATAGTGCAGTGATTGCTTCCGTTCCTTGGATGGTTTCCACCTATTGTTGCGATATCAATGGCAAGATCGAAGGATTCAGTATGATGTTTTGATTTATAATTGGGGGGTTGTTTTGACTTTGTTGATTGATGGGTGGTAAGGGGGTTGTCCTAAACTGAGGAGCGATGTGGATGTTAATGGCAACGGTGGAAGTGGTGGGAAAATGGGTGGTGTGTTCCCTTGAGGAAATGATGATGATGAGGGGTCAAAGATTCCCCCTTTTCCAAATAGCCCACCTTCCCCTTGTGAAGTTATAGGGAGAGAGGTTTGTATGATAAGAGAATATGCCAGTGTTGCATGAAAAGAGGCTGGGTCATTGGGGTCATGTTAATCAGTCCTACTAGGGACTCTTACACTTTTTAAGGTAGTACCTCATTCTGAAAGACACTATACGGCTAAGGCCTACATACCATTGGACTTGACGATTTAGTCTTATACTTTTATATATCAGCCCAAGTGAAAAACCAGTTGGAGTCACCTTCAAGCTCTCCTTTTGGATGTGTCTCTTAGGCGGACCCCTCTAAAGGTTAAAAAATGTGAGCAAGCACATATGTAGTTTGACCAATCTTTGTTTATGTGAACAAAGAGAGAATGCATGCGATATACTCCACTCACACTAGCAAGCTTTGTTCAATTTTAAGAATCCAAATTGAAGTGTGGAGGCAATCTTTTATAAAAATTAATGTCACCAAAAAAAATTGATTCTCAAGATCACCGTGAGGCGTGAAAGAAGCGCATACACCTTTTAAGTGATATAACTTTCTATAAGGGATTACAAAACAAAAAAAGCACATGTTCATTCTAACCTTCAAAGAAAGAATGGATTCTCTTTAAGCACCAATATTTAAATGTGAAGTTTTCTTGCTAAATTTTAAAACCCCAAAACAAACTCTAGTAAGTTCCTAAGGTTCTTTTTAATCCCTTTGATTTGTTCTTTTTAAGCCCAAATGAAAATTATTGAGTCCTAAAAATCTTGAAGATGACAAAGTCCTTAGAAATGGGATTATAATCGCTCCCTAAAGTGTTTAAAAATACTTGATACAATAGAATGAAGATGCCATAAGAAATCTTGCTTTCATTTCCTCCTTTCCTTTGAATCACTCCAACCTAAAGACTAGCTAAAACTACAGAAACAGAGGTCAAAAACCAGTTAAAAGTCAAAGGTGGTCAAAATGGGAAAAAGCACATGTTGAAAAAACATGAAATCTGCATTTTACCCAACCCTAGCAGTGTAGTTTGTGATGGTGGCACAGTTTGAGAGAGGTCAACGGTGCTCTGGTGAAACCAACAGTGCTATGTGGAGAGACAATGAGCGTTTTTGTGGCGATATTTCTCAAAGCGGTGCAGTTTGTAGTTTGACTTGGCCAGGCTAAGTAAGAATGGTTTCCAATGTCACAATTTGAAGTTTGAT
This sequence comes from Sequoia sempervirens, assembly GCA_007258455.2. Classification (NCBI taxonomy): domain Eukaryota; kingdom Viridiplantae; phylum Streptophyta; class Pinopsida; order Cupressales; family Cupressaceae; genus Sequoia; species Sequoia sempervirens. The sequence continues at coordinate 680,688,869 of VDFB02270651.1, read as the reverse complement.
AGCACCGCTAGACTGATAGTGGTGATGTTTGACTCTGGCAGCAGTTCAGTTTCCTGTAGACACACAAAAACTCAAAAAACAACAAAATTTTGGTGAAAAAATGTGTTAATTCTTCAAGATTCATCCTCCTTCTAGAGCCAAAATGTGAATGGTCATTCTAGACATGCACAAACAAAAACAACAAACACAATATTAGTCCATTATGCAAGTTAAATCATCATTCCCCATAAGATTCATTTGAAATATCAAGAACAAGAAATAACATGAAGAACACAAATAAAAGCTATCTAATTTTGCTCAAAACAAACAAACTCTCAATCTCATGGGGGAATTGGTGTTATTTTGATGTGGAAAATATCCCTTTCCCAGTTCCTTGCAAGCTTGGTGATGATCAATGGTGAAGATTTGATACTCCTTGATGAAATTTCTCCATAACCTAGCTATAAAATGATGAAAACTATGAAAATGGATGACAATGGATGAACATTGCTCAAAACATGAAGATAATGATGTTGCATGAAGTTGTGGATCCAAAATCAACGTGAGAGCCTTCTATTTATAGAAGAGAATGATGGAAGAATAGGAAAAATGGATGAATGTGGGATCAAACACCAACCAATAGCACAATGCCACTTGTCAACATGTGAGTGGACAAAGGTGGAGCACATTTTGATGAATGTGCACATTAATGCTATTAGGTAGAAATTCAAAATTGGAGAAGTGACATGTTGGAGGGAGATGAAAGATGAATTAAATGCCACTTGACTCAAGAAAAGGACATGTAAGAGGCCTTTAATGCCTTGTTGGATGGACAAGTCCTTTTGGGGGGAGATTTTCAAATTTGAGGAATATTCCAACGTTGATACCTTTTTGAATGCAAATAGGAGATTTATTAATTAAATTGATTTTCATGCACAAGTTGCAAAATCTAGAGGATTTGAGGGATTAGGATTAGGATTAATCATTATTTGATTAATTTTGATGATAATTAGCTAATTTGAAACTTTGATTTAGATTTTAAGATTTAAATAAATCAAAATGAGAGGAATAATGATTATTGACTTAATTAAATAAAGTTTGATTTATTTAATTAAAGAGGATGGTGTTAGACTTAAATTAAATAAAGATTAATTTATTTAATTTAAAGGAAATGACTTTAGAGCTTAATTAAATAAAATGAATTATTTAATTAAAAGAGGGTCTATTAATGAATGACTTTAGAAGTGGTAGGAGGCTGCAAAGGCCAAGACATAGAAGATTCCCCATGGGGACCTTTCCTCTACCATACAAGTAGTACCAAGGTCCAAGTGGTTTAGTAGGGAGGTTCGATATCTTGATCTTAGGTCTACGCCAAGGTGGTAACATCGGACTCGATGGATAACATCCAGACATATTCATCCAAAACTCTTCTCTAGATAGAGGAGGAGAGCCATTCTGAGGATGGGGTAGCTTCTCTTTTCCCTTTCGAGAAGAAGAGGAAGCTAGCTATTGTATAACCAGAAGAGATAATTTTAGCTATCCCTTGTCCCCAGTGTTATACTTCACATAATTTTTGTAAATTAGGTCCATTCTTGGAGGGAAAAAACCAACTGGGGTGGGCCAAAAGTGGTCTAATGAATATCCCCCATGGGATACCAGAGGCTGGTATCCAGTGTCATGCATAACACCTTCATGGGAGAACTTTAAACATTTGTGGATGAAGAAGGTGATTCCATTCATGGAAGCTAGCCAAGGTATGCCTAACTTCATCCTAAACAAATCCAACTTCAGGATAACATCGAAGAGTGTGTCTAAAGCCCTAGGTCCTACTAGGATAGACATAGTTATTGAGTCATATGGCTTTAGACAAAGACCATCGTGTGTAAGGATGGTAGATTTTATTTCTTTGTATTCTTTTCTATGCAATGAATTAAGCCACCATGTCTCTTATGTAATGACATTCACTTGACTCACGAGGTCGACTAAGACCCCTATCAAAATGTTGCCATTGAGGCGATGGGAATGTAGAGGGGAGAGGGATTTTTATTTAAGGGTAAATCCAATGACGTGAATGTCACATCTAGTGAGCCAATCATAGGTTGTGTAGTAGGAGTAATAGTGACCATGTTAACATATACCTTGAGTTGAGTGGTAGAATCGGAGGGATCGATAATCATGTTAGTAGAATGCAATGAACATAGGTCTATGTATATTTGTAATTCACTATTATCTTTTGCCACTGATTTGTTTGCATTTTTTTTACTTCCATCAAGACAAATAGTACCGTCCTCAATGTGATCTTGCATCTCATGATGTAGGTGCATACAACGTTCGATATCATTTATGTTAACTCAATGGTACTGATAAAAGGAATTTAGATCATACCAACTAGGGAAAGGTTCTTGAAGAGGTTTCGGGTTCTCCAAGGTTATGATCCTATCCTTTAACAACTTTTGCAATATTATGAATAAGATTCTACTAACTTTGTGAACTTTCAGTTATGTCTGAGGCTGTTTCCATTCGTAGCAGCTACTACATTCACAACAGCTTTACCTTTCCCAAAGATTGAGACAATGGACTTCCCTTCTTAATGGGAGCATGAGGAGGATCCCCCGAATTGAACTACCATTTGGTTATATTCTCGTAATTCAGTGCACAAATGTGCAAAAGAAGGGTATTTCATAAGGGAAAAATTATCTTGCCAAGGTCTTTGTAAGTTCCCTATGAAAACCCTCTGCATGTCAAAATTGGGTAGTTGATACAATATTTGTGAGAAGAGTACTTGATACCTTGCTATAAAATCAGTAATATTTTTCTTTATCACCTTGTTTGCATCAGACGAGATCTGGAAAGGTCATCTTCGGTCCGATATTGGCTTGGAACTATCAGAGAAACTAATTTACAAGTTGATCAAATGAGAAGATGGAATTGTCGGGTAAGGAATAATACCATCTGAGTGTTGTATCCTTGATATATCGGGGGAATAATTTTTCCATCAATGCATCGTGATGGAAGAATTTTGTACATAGGGCATTGAAGGTGGACACGTGTTTATGAGTCCCCTTTACCACCATATTTTTTGAATTTGGGAATCTCCATTCCTTGTGGGAAGGGTGTGTTTAGGATTGCTACCGGTAACAGGCTATGTCAAAAAAAGGGTTGAAAGATAGGTTGGGCAGAGGCTTAGGAGAGGCTCGCCAGCTAGCTTTGTATCTTACCCATATTTTGAAGAAGAGTGTTTAGAATAGGGTCATTAGAAGACATAGCGCCAGAGGAACCTCCTCGAGAACCACCACCGAAGCCACCTCCTGAACCACCGTTGTGACCACCATTGGAACCACTACCGGAGCCACCGCCACCAGCAAGGCCTTTGTCGGAGCCACCTCCACTTCCAAAGCCACCACCATGGCCTCCATCAGAACTACCTCCACTAGTGCCACTTTCATCACCAAGACCACTGCCACTACCAAAGCCTCCACTACTCAACCCACCAAAACCTCCTTCACTAGAGGTGATAGGAGGTATTCTATTTTCCTTGATAGTTTTAGATCTCTCAGAGGAAAAAGGAATTTTGATCGAAGGGATTGCATCAACCATGTACATATATGTGGGAGGCATCGACATTCCTAGTTGTCTCTCATGATCTTTGAAAGTGTCCCCTTATACAATGTTAGGATTTTTTGGAGGAGCACATGCTTTAGTCATACTAGATAGACTAGCCAGGAGTTCTATGCTTGTTCAATCTTTTCCAACCATATATTTTATTTCACTAATAACCCTAGCAGCCCTAGCCATCTTTGGGCCCTTTTCTAAGTGATTATCCAATTCATCTAGTCCTTTTCTAAGGAAAGAGATATATTTTGAAGGAATGTGAACAACCTCATACTCATCTACCGACGATGGTGTAGGAGACATAGGAGGAGTGGGGATGCAGTCAGTCTCATTGAAGATCCCTACCTCACCCCTTGACAATTGCTTTTGTGTGCCAAGACCGATGGTGGATCCAGTAAAAAGGCCTATAGAAAAACTAGATGTGACCTTCATCCTCTCCATCAGAAGGTGTCATACAATTCTCCTAACAATATACCAGGAGGTTATGTATTGGGTTGTGATGCTTATAAACCTTCACAATACTTAGGGGAACAATGATCACAAGGTATAAGGGAAAAGCCTCAACACCAACAAATGAACAGATGTTGGTTCATGTTAGGTTCACCAAAAATGTAAGAGAAGGGAACCAACCACATCAAGGCCCCAGGTCAAGGAGAGCCGAGAGCAGAAGGTTGCCCTGACTTACCTCAATCTAAAGGGATGCTTTGAAATAAGGGATGAGAAAGATGAGGACTATAATTTCCTTCAATCACTTTGTAGACCTGAGATCTAGATTTAGGCTAGGTGAGCTGGTTTTCAGATTCAATACTATACCTCAAGTAGCTCTTTACCTGAGGATGAAAGTGTGGCGTACTGGCATCGCTCAAGTGCGTTGGCATCCGTATGACCAGAGGAAAGAGAATACAATATGAACCACCAGAAAATAAGTTGACAGCCTAGCTAAAGACTCGTAAATGAGAAAAATAGAATTATAAAGTACAAGAAATAAAAATGGATATGAAAAAGTAGATAACTGAGAGCTAAAACAACAAAGATAATCTCACCGAGGTGCCAACTCGCCAGCTAGCTCCAAAAGCACGTCCACCTATACATAAGAAAGAGGGGAAATTTTTTGGGTCTATATAAGGGCCTGCCTCAATCAGACCCTCATTTTGGTGTCTCCACCTCCATAGATAGCTAGATAGTAACAATAGAGAAATATGTGATAAAGAAGTAAACAAGGAAGGAATGCAAATAACTCTACAAAACAGTAAAGAGCTACTCAACCAAATCGTAAAGGAGAGGAGAAAAATGTTACCACCTCCACCAAGAGCTCACTAGCCAATGGAGGAGAAAGAAGGCTTGAAAAATCACCACAACCTCAACCGTGATGAAGGGATGTCTCACAAACCTCAAGCCCACGTTGCAATGACTTGCTTCACACTTGCTTTAAAGAGTTGACAGAGTATTTTTACTGCTGTAATGGAGTGTTGAAGTGTTGTTGAGAGTGAAGTGAAGGATGAGAATGCTTGATAATTCCAAAAAGAGATGAGTTTAATGCTTAGAGGATCCAAATGAAGTAAAGATAGAAGCCTCTTGTGTTTGTTGTGCTTGTTGTGCTTGTTCTACAACTTGAGCTGCTTGCGCTTGTTGAGCATCTTGTTGTGCAACTTGTGTGTTTTGTGCTTGTTGAGCTTGGAACTATTGAAGTGACTTTTGATAGGCTTGCTGAGCTATTTGCAATGTGATTCTATATTGGTTGGCCACATTTGGTCTTGGTGGTGGTGGTGGCGGTGGATACAAAATGGTGTTTGTTGTTGTGATGAGGGGTACTATTGTATTGATGATAGGGACTTGTGTAGTGGATAGTGTGATTGATATGCTTGGTCCTTGAGAGACCACATTTATGGATGGTGCAGTGATTGCTTGCATTGCTTGGATGGTTGCCACCTGTTGTTGTGATATCGATGGCAAGATCAAAGAATTTAGTTGATGTTTTGATTTATGATTGGGGGGTTGTTTTGACTTTGTTGATTGATGGGTGGTAAGGGGGTTATCCTAAACCAAGGAGTGGTGTGGATGTTAATGGAAATGGTGGAAGTGGTGGGAAAATGGGTGGTGTGTTCCCTTGAAGAAATGATGATGATGAGGGGTCAAAGATTCCCCCTTGTCCAAATAGCCCACCTTCCCCTTGTGAAGTCATAGGGAGAGAGGTTTGTATGTTAAGAGGATATGCCAGTGTTGGATGAAAAGAGGATGGGTCATTGGGGTCATGTTAATCAATCCTACTAGGGCCTCTTACACTTTTTAAGGTAGTACCCCATTTTGAAAGACACTGTACGACTAAGGCCTACATACCATTGGACTTGATGATTTAGTCTTATTCTTTTATATACCGGATAGAGTGAAAAACCAGTTGGACTCACCTTCGAGTTATCCTTTCAAATTTGTCTCTTAGAAAGGCCCCTCCAAGGGTAAACAAAAGTGAGAAAGCACATTCATAGTTCGATTGATCTTTGTTTACGTGAACAAAGAGAGAATGCATACGATATACTCCACTCACACTAGCAAGATTTGTTCAATTTGAAGAATCCAAATTGAAGTTTGGAGGAAATATTTTATATAGCTTAATGTCACCAAAATACTTTTAATTCTCAAGATCATCGTGAGGCACGAGAGAAGTGCATTCACTTTTTAAGTGATATTACTTTGTATAAGGGATTACAAAGCACAAAAAGCACATATTCATTTTAACCTTCAAAGAAAGTTGAATTCGATTTAAGCACCAATATTGAAATGTGAAGTTTGCTAGTTCAATTTTAAAACCCCACAACAAACTGTAGTAAGTTCCTAAGGTTCCTTTTAATCCCTTTGATTTGTTCTTTTTAAGCCCAAATAAAAATTATTGAGTCCTAAAAAGCTTGAAGATGAAAAAGTCGTTAGAAATGGGATTATAATTGCACCCCAAAGTGTTTAAAAACACTTGATACAATAGAATGAAGATGCCATAAGAAGTCTTACTTTCATTTCCTCCTTCCCTTTGAATCACTCCAACCTAAAAACTAGTTAAAACTATAGAAATAGAGGTCAAAAACTAGTTAGAAGTCAAAGGTGGTCAAAATGGCAAAAAACACATTTTCAAAAAATTTGAAATCTTCCTTTTACCCCACCCCAACGGTGTAGTCTACGATGGCAACACAGTTTGAGAGAGGTGAACAACACTCTGGTGAAACCAGCGGTGCTTTGTGGAGAGATAGTGAGCACAATTGTCATGCTATTTCTCAAAGTGGTGCACTTTGGAGTTTGAGTTGGCCGGGCTAAGTGGGAATGGTTTCCAGTGTCACAGTTTGAAGTTTGATAGCATTGCTAGACTGATAGCAGTGTAGTTTGACTCTGGCAGTAGTGCAGTTTCCTATAGACACACAAAAACTCAAAAAACAACAAAATTTTGGTGAAAAAATGTGTTAATTCTTCAAGATTCACCCTCCTTCTAGCACCAAAATTTGAATGGTGATTCTAGACCTACACAAACACAAACAACAAACACAATATTAGTCCATTATGCAAGTTAAATCATCATTCCCCATAAGATTCATTTGAAATATCAAGAACAAGAAATAACATGAAGAACACAAATAAAAGTTATCTAATCTTGCTCAAAACAAACAAACTCTCATTCCCATGGTGGAATTGGTGTTATTTTGATGTGGAAAATATCCCTTTCCCAATTCCTTGCAAGCTTGGTGATGATCAATGGTGAAGATTTGATGCTCCTTGATGAAATTTCTCCATAACCTAGCTATGAAATGATGAAAACTATGAAAATGTATGACAATGGATGAACATTGCTCAAAACATGAAGATAATGATGTTGCATGAAGTTGTGGATCCAAAATCAATGTGAGAGCCTTCTATTTATAGAAGAGAATGATGGAAGAATAGGGAAAATGGATGAATGTGGGATCAAACACCAACCAATAGCACAATGCCACTTGTCAACATGTGAGTGGAGAAACGTGGAGCACATTTTGATGAATGTGCACATTAATGCTATTAGGTAGAAATTCAAAATTGGAGAAGTGACATGTTGGAGGGAGATGAAAGATGAATTAAATGCCACTTGGCTCAAGAAAAGGACATGTAAGAGGCCTTTAATGCCTTGTTGGATGGACAAGTCCTTTTAGGGGGAGATTTTCAAATTTGAGGAATATTCCAACTTTGATGCCTTTTTGAATGAAAATAGGAGATTTATTGATTTAAATTGATTTTCATGCACAAGTTGCAAAATCTTGAGGATTTGAAGGATTAGGATTAGGATTAATCGTGATTTGATTAATTTAGATGATAATTAACTAATTTGACACTTTGATTTAGATTTTAGTATTTAAATAAATCAATATGAGAGGAATAATGATTATTGACTTAATTAAATAAAGTTGATTTATTTAATTAAAGAGGATGGTGTTAGACTTAAATTAAATAAAGATTAATTTATTTAATTTAAAGGAAATGACTTTAGAGGGTATGTGCAGTATCATGATGGACCAAAAAGTGGCAATATGATGGATATTTGTAGGGTATGTGGCTGACAACTTTTTTTTAACCCAAAATTGATGAAATGAAAAGGGTTTTTAAAGGAGATTCTTAAATTTCCACCAATATAAATTATGCTTTACTTTGAATTTAATAAATAATTATTATTCATTTTCTATTTGAATTACGACTAAAGTCCTGATTGATAGGCTGATTGAAAAACATCTATAGCTTTCAAATGGTATCACATTTTTGGAATCTAAAACATGCATCACATTCTATGCTTCGCATACTATAGGATTAAAAAAAAAAAATGAATTTCATGAAGTTTTGACCAAGTTAAGGTGGTAAGACATTGAGTTTTATATTTTTTAAAAGTTGTAATAAAAATTCATAATTAATTATTTACTTGGAAAAAATACAAAAAATATGCATCACATCCAGACATGAGTCCTCTACTTATGTATAAAATCTTATAAAAAAATATTATCATTTTATTGTGGTTAGGGTGGTTGACAAACACCTACTTCTTATTTTTTTCCAAATTTAAGTACTATTGCATTGAAATTTAAAATTTTCACCAAATAGATTTTTTACAAAAATAAACCTAGTAGTTTAGAAACTACATTCAATTTTCTATAGATTCTATTCTTACATATTTTTGAAAAAATATAGATAACTTATTCAAAATTTTATGTCAAGTTGCCTTACTTTGATTTTTTTGAATTTTTTGCCACTTAAGGGCCTGTTTTTTCCATGATGATCCTGCACATACCCTAGAGCTTAATTAAATAAATGAATTATTTAATTAAAAGAGGGACTATAGGATTAATTAAAAAAAATGATTTATTTAATTAATAGGAGATAATGACTTAATCAGATAAAATTGAATTATTTAATTAAGAGATGAAATATGATGAATTTAATCAAATAAAGATTATTCAATTAAATGGTTAGTAAAGGAGATGATTTAGAATGAACTGGTGTTAGTAAATCAGGATCAGGTGCACAGGATCAATCAGTATATTTTCCATGTCTACATTTTTTCCCTCTTTGAAGCAATGTAGATGTTGCATTGGTTCAAAGAATCACCTTGCCGAGATCAAAATTCAAAAAAAATCAATTTTTTAGATGTCCCACTACTGCCCCAGTGAAAGAATTATGCCAATATATTGCCCCTTCGAGAGATCAAACAAAAATTTGGATTTTTGGGTGATCTCGCGAAAAAAGAGGACAAGCTAGCCAATGGGTCCAGCAAGGCTCCAAGATGCCAAAAACATGCCAGAATGTGAAAAAAATAATGCAAAATGAGCCTTGGTTGGGTGAAAACAAGATCGGGGGCACAAAACCCTAGCTAGATGGCTAAACAGGGTCAAAAAACCCTAATTTTCATGCTTAAATAGCCCTCGAGGGGTCACTTTCAATTCATTTGCACACTCAGCCTTTCAAAATTTCTATTTTTGAGCTCTGACCTTCATGTGAGATGGCGCAATGAGTGCTTCCCCAACACATCTCTGAGTGTGTGCAAGTCTACTAGTGACTTCTAGGTGTAGGATCACTGGTATGTGACCCTAATCCACCTTGTCCTTTCAATTTTTGTGTGCAATTAATAGGCCTAGAAAGTCAAACTAGTCTAGCGGTGTAGTTTGGTGCCGCTAAAAATGTATAATCAGCATTGTGCGGCCTTAAACAGTGCCACTATTGAGTCCTGCGATGCTACGTCGCAGTTTAGAAATTAGGGGTCAAACTCCAAAGTGCACCACATATGTAGATGGTGTCGTTGTGGTCCAGTTAGGAGATTAGGGTTCATAGGTCAAACTAATGCATGGTCAAACAGCGTCGCGGCGGTGGAGTTTGTGATTGGGGCCTCCAACGGCACAATTTGGAGATTCCAAGCAGTGATGCATTTACAAACAATGATGCCTTTGTTGTTTTGGTCGTGAAACCTTCATACAAGATCCTATTTTTTTACAAAACCTGACATTGTGGCTTTATTGGTGTAGGACATAGACCTCGTACATTCATGCGAGCACCGGTACTCGATACTCAATAGATTCATTAGATTACATGAAGTTCTTCAGGAGCACCTTGGAGTGATTGAACTATGATATGTCACGTACGCGCCCACTATCAGGACTCATCTAGGCATGATGACCGCACTGGCAGAGAGATGGCATAGTGAGATGTCATCTTTTCATTTTCCCACCGGTGAGGCAACCATTATGCTGGAGGACGTCTAGCGGATTCTTTGATTTCCCATCCATGGAGAGAGGGTCATTTATGATGCAGATGCCGAAACTGATGCCTGCTATGAGATTATGGGGTTGGATGAGATTGTCTTTGTTGAGGGTTAGATCGAGCTTGAGCACTACAAGAGCCAAGTGTCGACATTTTGATTGATTGTCGCAATGATTATTTCAGGACTTGTAGCTCCATATCGGCAAGGCCGATATTTTAGTCTAGGATGGGGTCTAGCTTGGGAGCAGATGCTCTTTAGGAGATGCTTTTTTGTGTGGGGACTAATGATGTTGGTCTCTCTATATCATGATTTGCACGAGTTTGCATATTGCGATAATAGGGCCAGCGAAGGTGGGGTTAAACTTCTACACATCTAGGCCTAGGAGCACATTGCAGTGCTTTTCCCATGGGTTACAATGGTTGACATGGAGCCAGATGACCCAACAGTCTGGTGGTAAAGAGGTAGTCTTAATTTTACCCACACAGGACAGGCTGACATCCCTCACTAGAGGAGGGTGATTGACAAGATGACCACTTTTACATGGAGGCCTTGGCTCGGGATGTCGGCATGGTACGATGATGTATGAAAATTCTTCTATACAAGGCTAGGATAGGTTGATGCAGGGCAGAGAGCATATGATAATCGAGTGCTACCTACCAGATCGAGTAGCCAGGAAGTTTGGCAATGTCCAGGACAGGTCGGATGATCAGTATGTGTCTATTTTTGCTTGTACCACTAGGAAGACCACATGGGGTCGACCGATCTTGCCAAAGGATGCAGTAGACAGGTTCATACAATTGGTAGCGTGGCCCTGGGCATATGATTAGGGGCAGGTAGACCCCGATACCACACAGGCATATATTGACTGGTTCAGGCCACCCATTCGGTTGATAGTGCCAGGGACAGTTTTACTGCAGCAGAGACCCTAAGGCCAGATAGTAGGGTGGGGGTGAGGGAAAGGGTAAGGACGGCGAGGAGATGGAGATAGAGATGAGGGCATACCACCTCTAGACCAACAGGGCCAGAGAGACCAAGGGCATGGGCACCAATAGAGATATGCTCCCAAGGACCAATAGAGAGATGCACCTAGGGACCAGTAGCCACCCCCAAGGGATCAACCACTACCACCATCACCGCCACCACCTCAGCTAGACCAAAGGCATACTTTGATTCAATAGCTCTAGGCCCAAGTTGCAAAAATTGATGGCTAAGAGAGACTAGGCCCGACCAGAGTGAGATCAAGTTGTGCAGCAGAGATAGGCCACCGAGCTATAGTTAGCACAGGAGGTGGGCCGACGACAGCAGCTTGAGAGCATGGTTGTGACAACACAGGGCGGGACAGTCCTGACACGGATGTACAGGGACATAGTGAGAGAGGCAGAGTACTATGGAGTACACTTCATATAAGAAGTGCCTTTGGTGGCTCGGATGCCATATTTTTCATAGTAGATAGGGAAAAGGCAATACTATCTCGAGAGGCAGGCGAGTGAGGGGAGCAGCCATCAGGGCTAGCTCACATTTTTTATCAGAGACATCATTCGTTTTGAGAACCAAGGGCTCCATTTTTTATAGCCCCATGGGAATTTGTATACATTGATTGATACATACATTTGATCATGATCCTTGTACCATGACAGTTACATTATTGATATATATGATATGATCGATTTGATTATGAGATGTGTCCTATTTTATTTATGCATGATGGATGGATGTATTTACTTTTCTATATGCGATGTGATGACATGATGTGACTCTATTTTATGGGATGTGATGTATGTATGATTCTATATTATGCAATGCAATGTATGATTATGCTTATGGATGGATGGATGCATTTATTTTTCAGTATATTTTTTGTGCACTTTTTATAATGATGTGGATGCAAATGTTGTTAGTACATAATTAATATTTAATTACACTTGCATAACTTTACTTAGGTAATATTTAATTCCTAGGTTTATTTATTCTCATCCTTATCTTGTTGAGCTATCTTGTTGCTCAAGATAAGATTAGGGTTATGCATCTTTGCTTTTACAAAGAAAATCATATCTTGTAATTATTTAATTCCTAAATAATAATATTTTGCACATTTTTTGCAAAGCACTATTTTTTCTGTTTTTCTCTTCTGTGGAAGGCTTTTCTAGTTTGCATTTCAGATCTTGGTTTCTAATATGGTATCAGAGCCTTGATTTGAAACCTCTTCTCAGATTTTTTGAAAAAATCATTGCAGAGTTCATTTGGGATTCCTCGAGGGTATCATACCTTGAGTTCATTCATAATGTGTTTTGGATCAAATCAGGCTTCACCATTGGATTCAGAGTGCTGGAAAAAGTCAGGATTTACTTTTTGTTTTGTAGATTTTGGCCATCGTTTGCCAAATCCATGAGGATTTCAAGCTGGGAGATTTTTTGCAAGCTCTGGAGGTAGCCAATTTTTTGGAGCAGTTTGGGCACAAACGGAGGTCACCATCACGTTCACAGTGGCCAAAAAACCCTAAGAATGTCTGTCGTTTTGTTGATTTTAGTGAAGTTGGTCTGAAAGGAAAAAAAAATTGTCTGGGGGGCCGTACGGCCTCCCCAGCATGCAATTCAATGCACGAAATTTTTTAAAAAATTGAAAAAAATGTGTTTATTGAACTCTGTGCCAGCACCTCCAATAGAAATTTTGTCCACCGTCACCGCGCCACCGGGCGGCCTCCCATTTGCCGCCACCGGGCGGCCGCCCATCCGTCGCCGCCACCAGCGGCCCACTCCTGCACCGCCGCCACCTCTGTCTGTCCCCATGGGCCCCTTATGCACTGGCTTTGGTCATATGGGGGACCGAGCGGTTTGTGCCCAGCCTTCGGTCGAACCCAACCCCCGCCCACGGTCTTATTGAAGACCAAGAGCCCCGCACTCAGCCCCAGCCATCATGGAATATTCCAGCAACAATAGAGAATATACCAAGTGCCAAAAAAAATTTCTGGCAAGGGTGGGCATTTTTTTGTCCCAATGGCCTCCAGGCCGTCAAATTTTTTCTCGTGAAGTGCTGACGTTAGCATGATGTCATCGGTCGTATGACCAACCCTCTTTGCCCCCTCTTAACCCTAATTTTCCTTCAAGGAGCAGTTTTTTTCTTTTGGGCATAACTTGGGCATATGGTATATAAATCGGGCAAACGAGATATCATCGGAAAGCTGGTTCCGAGCACTTTCCAATGGTGTAGTTTATTTTTCAGTATTTTTCTGTTTATCTACATTTATTTCTGTTTGAATTCAGATGTTCATTTATGGCTTCCGAGCTCATAACTTTTTGCCACGATCTCCAATTTTCATCTTCTTTGCGGCGTTGGAAAGGTATTGAGGAGCTCTATCTTGCTGTCCATGCACTTTTTTTGTATCTATCTCAGGTTGATCATTATTCCAGATTTTTCTCGATGGGTGTTTTGGAAGTTGGAAAGGTGAAACTTGATTATTTGCACTTCATTTCAGTACCACATCATCTTATTTTTTGTTTATGCATGTTTAGGATTCTCTCCTTTTACAATCGTTGGGTTATTGTAATAAATTTACTAAGATAAAGTTCCATCAGGGGGGTTTCTTACATAATAATCTTCTTAGAGTGTAGTTTTCACTTTGATCTCCATCTTGTTTTGATGGCAACTCGCATGGGTTATTTGGTTTCTTAATTTCTTTTGGCCACATTTTTGCTCTAGCTTGACACGTATCAGATTCATCGGTTCACACTTTAGATTGAGAGTTCATGTTTCTTGATCTACATTGGTTTAGATCCTTCTCAGTTTGAGGGCGATGTTTTTATGGTTAATGTTCCAAAATCTTCATGGTACTTGTTCCGATGGAATAGTTTTAGTCACAGTTTGGCATTAGAATCGAGATACACAGTTTCCAGATTCTATCATCATTTCATCTACTGTTGCTTCACAGATTCCAGGGTTGTTCCAGTTTGTGAGTTTTCCAGTGTTTCGTGGCATCGGGTCTGCTGTCACATTATTATGATTCCATTTTTTGGTTTCTTGTAGATAGAAGTATCTTTCCTTGCTTGTCGGATTGCGGTTCCAGTGTTACTCCACAGTGTTCTTCCAGTGCTTCTCTACAGCAATCATCTCATTGTAGGGGGGTTTTGTCCCACTGGGTTTTCCTTCTCTACCTCATTATTGCATTTGTACTTGGGTACCTGATCAAGCCATGTTGTCGGGACCCATTCATGCTTTCTTGCATTCATCTTAGTTTTAGGTGCATGCTTTGTTAGTCTCCCTAAGTTGCACTTATGGGGGGGTGTTAGTGTAATTAATATTTAATTACACTTGCATAACTTTACTTAGGTAATATTTAATTCTTAGGTTTATTTATTCTCATCCTTATCTTGTTGAGCTATCTTGTTGCTCAAGATAAGATTAGGGTTATGAATCTTTTCTTTTATAAATAAAATCATAATTTGTAATTATTGAATTTCTGAATAATAATATTTTGCACATCTTTATGCAAAGCTTTGCCTTTTTCTGATTTTTCTCTTATGTGGAAGGTTTTTTTGGTTTGCATTTCAGATCTTGGTTTCTAACAAATGTTTATGATATGCAAATGATTAAAAATTCTTATACTAATAGATTTATATTATGCACCTAATGGATGATGATCATGAGATGTATGAGATGCTATGACATATTCCTTTTCTTTTTCAGTACCTTTTCAATATGTATGATATGGTGATGCATATATGGATGACATGATGATGCACATGATATGATGTGATGATGCTTTTATGATGATTCCTATGTGATGATGCATATGATATGATATGATGATGCTCATGATGATGTTTACATGATTATGTAATAAATTCAAATGTATGATTTATGAGATGCTTAGAATAACCAATCTATATTATGCAATGATGAAATGCAATGCAAGTGAGATGATCAATATTTCCTATATGATATGATATGCTATGTAGTATGCTAATGGTTTGTGGATGCACGATGGATACATTAGTGATGTTTTTGATTAACTATCATGGTATGATGTTAGCATAGAAAGAAGATAGAAGATATAAGATCCAAAAATCCTACTTTATTAGAGATGATAATGATTTACTTATCAGGAATTGGGACTTTAAAAGGGCTACTTACCTTATGTTTGATAACACACGTTGGTATGATGCATCAAGGTATAAATAACTAGGATGGCATCGCACCTAGTATGATGGACTTTGACTCGACAATCAGATAGGATTACTCCTGTTCACACCTAACATACAGAACCTTATTTAAAATGCAATTCAAATATTCCAAACATCTCAGACCAAAACATAGAAAGGCAAGCCTTCCTATGTGGTCAAGAAGACACCTAAAAAACCCTCCCTAGACCCAAACAAAGCATGCATGACCAAGGTTATATTACAAGAGTATCCAACAAGCACAACAGATAAAAGATAATGATTGTTTCCCCATTCCTTTCTCTCTAAATCCCTTTGAATGGACATCATCGAGAGGTCATTGAAATGAGCCCAATAAGATAAACCAAAAGACAGCGATCAAGTAAAAAAACAAGCTAATGTTCTTCCTACCGCTAGCCAAGTCTAAACTACAGTGATGCCCGATGTTGATGCCCATTGTAGGAAGGATGCATCCTAGGAAATGATGATATCAGATGATTTTGAGACTAATTAGATGATAGACTATTGATACCAAGAGTTGACCAACTTGTTTACTTACTGACCTAGACTTGAGACTTTTGACACTGGAGTTTTCACTTTTGATCCACTAGACTTGTTTCTAATTGTTTTATCAAAGGTTGAGGATGACAATCATTTATTATGAGTGGTTGTTTATTGCAGGTGAAAGCGAGATGGGATGGATGGATTCTTTTGGTTTTTTTTTAATATTTTGAAATGTTTTGAGGCTGTTTTTGGTATTTTTGAGATGTTTTGCAAATGTTTTAATTTTCAAATTTTCCAATGTTTTTGGGGTTTTCTAAGATTTTGACCAAGAGACTAACCTAAATTCCTATCCTATGGGGCCTCAGGGGATGATCAAATATTATCCTTGCCTACGTTATACACGCAGAGACCACATAGTTTGACTGACATAGACTCGATTTATTGATGAGATATGAACAAATGGATTGTCAATTTAATATGACAGACTCCTAAAGGACTGACCTAAGTGTCTTAGGAGATGATCAAAGATCAAACTTTCCTACGTTTAGAGCTTAGAGACCCGTAGTTCGACAAGACAACTCTTTTTTTGACTTTTTGACTAACTTTTTGGCTTATTTTTTTATTTTGATATGTTTTGAATGTTTTTGGATTTTTCTAGTTTTATGAATGTTTTTAGATTTTTTTTATTTTGGGAAGACTTCAAGAATATACATGAATCCAATCTGGTGAGAACATGCCCCCAACATGATGCAATAGACTATGTTGATAAAGCAGGACAAACTCACCTTGAGAATGGTTCAACTAGTACTAGGAGGGATCATGATACAAACACAAGATCAAGCTATGATGCAGACGTGGATGGGTGATGAAAGGAGATATGGAATGCGATGGATGAATGATGCAGAACAAGCTATGGAGATCCTAGTGGATGGAAAGTGCTTATTTACACAAGGTGCCTGTTTTCTAGGTTTTTACCAGGGTACTTGCCCAAAGCGCCACCAAAGTGGTTTTCACTAGAGGACAATTTTTCTCTTTACTGTTTTAAATCCTTTTTCTAATTTTTTTTAGATTTTGTATTTTTTTATTTTTTTTGTATTTTTGGATTTATACCTTGTAAGATTAGGCATAAAAAAAATTTGAGATGGGAGTTATTCATGGGCTCCTACAGAGGTTCTCCTTCAAGCATTGATAGCTGATATGCCCCTAACTTGTAGCTTGTTGTGATGACGAAGGGTTCTAACCAATTGGGTTCAAACTTCCCCTTGCTATTTGGATTTGGAAAATTCTTTTGATTCTCCTTTAGCACAAGCTCTTCGACTTGGAAGGTCTGACTTCTGATCTTCTTGTTATAACTCCGCTTGAGACAGTTCTAGTAGACATGTAAATGGTTTAAGGCATCCATGTGCTGCTCATCCAGTAGTTCCAGCTGATTTAATCTTGATACCCAATATTCTTCATCTGTGATGAGATTCTGCAATGATATTCTCAAGGACGGGAGCTCGATCTCAATGGGTAGTATGGCTTATGATCCATAGACCAAGGAGAAAGGGGTGGAACCTGTTGGTGTACAGATACGTGTTCGGTAGGCCCATAGGGTAGGATTCAATTGAAGGTGCCAATCACGACTAGCTTCATTGACCATTTTCTTGAGGATTTTTAGGATGGTTTTATTTGTAGCCTCTGCTTGGCCATTTCCCTTGGGGTAGTATGGAGTTGAAAAATGATGTTGGATATTAAATTTGTGGCATAGGTCACGAACATCCTGGTTTTTGAAAGGTGTCTCATTATCTGAGATAATGCCTTGAGGGACACCATAGCAGAAAATTAAGTAGTTCAAGATGAACTTTGATATCTTCTTTCCTATGATATAGGTCATGGGAATGGCTTCCACCCACTTCATGAAGTACTCAATGGCAATGATGATGAAATTTTGTCCAATGGATGAGGTGGTGGTAGTTTTTCCAACAAGATCAAGCCCCCATGGCCAAGGTGTAACAATTGGGTGGAGCTCCTGAGATGGTGCATGGATGAGATCCCCATGTTGTTGACACTACAAACACCATCTGACATAATCATGAGCTTCCCTCTCCATTGTAGGCCAATAGTACCTATTCCTCACCAGTTTCTTTGCCAAGGTCATACAACTCGAATGTGAACCACAAATGCCATTATGTAACTCGGTTAAAGTGGTCAAAGCTTCCCCAGCATTTAGGCATCGTAAAATGGTTCCTTCAATGCTTCTATGGTATAGGGTATCTCCGAGGATGACAAAACGGGATGACTTCTTGACAAGGCTCTTTTAAGGTTTGGGGTTATGTCAGCGGGGAGGACTCCTATTCTCAAGTAGGTTTATATATCATGATACCAGGGATCACCAGGACAAATGATTTTGCACGCAAATTCAGACTTTGGTACCTTGAATGCTGGTACAAGAAGCTGCTCTACGAGGAATTCTTGCTTTGGGATGTTGTGTGGGACATCCAATAGCAATCCAATTGTTTTCATGGAGTTTGTTGCTCTGTTATTCTCTTGGTAGGAGTTCAAATGTGATATTAATGAAATCTTTGAGGCTTTCTACTAGCTTCTTGTATGGAGTAAACTTGTTGTCCTTCATTTGATATACATCATTGACCTAGTTGATTATGAGTTGTGAGTCTCCATAGACTTTAAGTTCCATTATCTACCACTGCATTGCAATTCTTAGCCCCATGACAAGAGCCTCATATTTTGCAATGTTATTCATGCAAGGGAATGATAACTTGTATGATTTTGGTATGCAATCCCCTTGTGGAGTGATGAAGAAGATCCCTGATCTTGACCCATGTTGAATATATGATCCATCGAAGTACATTTTGTAGTGGTCTACTATACTTAGGTTAAAGATGGATTCATCAAGGAATTTTGATACAAGTGGGTTCTTTGAGTATATCGGTGCCTCTACCAGTTGATCTGCAATTGCTTGTCCTTTAATGGCCTTGTGTTCCACATATTCAATGTTGTTCTCTATCAAAATCATTACCCATTTAGTCATTCACCCTGTAAGCGCTACTTTAGAAAGCAGATACTTTAGCGGGTCTATCTTTGCAATGAGCTTTATTTGATGTGCTAGCATGTAATGTCTAAATTTTTGTGTTGTGAACACAACTGCTAAACTATCTTTCTCAATGGATGTATAATTCAGCTCATTCCCCACCATAGTTCAATTGATGTAATAAATAGCTCTCTTTCCCATTTTCATCATGTTGTGCTAAGAGAGCGCTGAGAGCTGCCACTGTTGCTAATATATATAAGATCAAGGATTTGCCTGGAATTGGTGGCATGAGAACTAGCAGTGTGAGTAAGTACTCCTTGATCTTGTTGAATTCCTAATCACATTTCTCGTCCCATTTTTATGCTACCCCCTTGTGGAGTAGATGAGAATATGGGACAGCCTTATCTGCTAGTTTCACTATGAATCAGTGGATGGACTGGAGCCTTCCTTGTAGGCCTCTTAGCTATTTCAATGTTTTCGGTGCCTCCATTTCGAGAATTGCTTTTACCTTGGAAGGATCTATCTCAATTCCTCTCATAGAAATGATTTACCTAAGGAGCTTTCCTGACTGTACCTTGAAGACACACTTATTTGGATTGAGTCTGACTTTGTATTCCTCTAACCTATCAAAGATGGAGCCCAATGTTGCTATGTGATGACTTGGCCAGTATGTCATCCACATAATCTTCCATAGTCTCATGAATCATATCATGAAAGATTAGTGTCATGGCCCTTTGATAAGTAGCTCCTACATTCTTTAACCTGAATGGCATCATATTCGAGAAATATGTTTCCCATGGGAAAGTGAAGGAAATTTTATGTTGGTGATCTTTTGCTATCATGATCTAGTTGTAACCTAACAATCCATCCATCAATGATGGCATCTCATATCCCGCTGTCATATCCAAAATCATGTCAATGTTTGGAAGAGGGAAGTCATCCTTGGGACACACTTTATTAAGGTCTCTGAAGTTCATGTAGATGCAGATTCCCCCAGTGGGCTTTGAAATAGGTACAAGATTTGAGACCCACTCTTGGTAATTGATGGGTCGTATGAATCCCGCATCTAGGAACTTATGCAATTCTATTTTGACCAATAATGCAATATGGGGATGCATCTTTCTTAGCTTCTATCTCACTGGATTTTCTTCGGGATATACAACTAGGTGATGAACCACAACCTCTGGATCAATCCTAGGCATGTCAGCATAGGTCCATGCAAATTTTTTCTTTCTTTCTTTTAGAAACAAAACTATAAGTTATTGTTCTTCTATTAGAAGTGATTCTGCATAGAATGTTATGTGTGGTGTTTCCTTGGTTCCCAGGTTGACTGGATTGCACTTTTCTGCTAAGACCGTGGACTTCTCATGATGAATTGTACTAAGAGGAATATTGAATCCTTCATCCTCTGGCATCCCAAAGAGGTTTTCACCATTAGATACATCCTTTATTTTTACTATTTTCAGGTCAAAGAGTGCCACAGTGTGGTTTTCACTCAAAGACCTAGAGATTATTCTTAGATTTTTTCTTTTGCGACTAAAGGATTCAATCATTTCCCCATAATAGGCATGTGTGTCCAATATGATGTCAAACTCAACCGTGTTATCTTCATATGGTATCGTATCCCGCAATCCCATGAATTCTGAGAGTGCTTCATCATTTTCGAATGTGTCCAAAATTGGCGGTCCTCGTTGGTTGTAATCGATGAGTTGGGGATAGACTAAGTTTATTTCATGGATTTGATGGTCTGACCCAAAAGATAGGGTACTAATCATGAGAAGGGAGGAATCCTCGAAAAGCATGGGTAAGTCGATTATGGGATTCTCATCACTTCCTACATCATTTTTGTCAAATGTAAAGTTATCTATGAATCAACATGTGGATACTGGTAATTGAAGGGTAGATGGCGATAGCTGAGGGGGAATTTTGACCTTTCTAACCAAGGCACCTTTTCCTAGTATGGTTACCTATGGAGGGGTACATCCAAAGCCAATATTTCTCATACGCTTCATCGGAATGAGAGGGACTATAGGACCATTATCATTCTTCCCAAGTTTCTTGTTTCTGTTATAGCCCATACCAAGCATCATTTGTAGTCCTTTATTTCTCTCATCCTTGGGAAGATCAGGCATGAACCTTTCATCTTGGTACAAAAAACTTGATGTTTCTTTTTCATCTAATATTTCCTGACTTAGATCTCCCCAACATCTAAATCTAGAAGGGTATGCCTTGAAGGTTTGGGATGATGTTTTAGTTGGTTGTGGTTGGTGAGACCTAGGAGATTGAGGTAACTCTCCTACTATGAAAGCACTTTTCTTCATTCTGTAATCCCCACACCCATTTTCTTGGATAATGACCTTGATTTTAGATATATTAGGAATGGCAGGTGTCTTTGTCTCATAAATGAAGGCCAAGGTAGTTGGGTCTACATATGGATTTGTGGTGCCTTCATTATTCTTCGAGACTTGGGGGATTTTATAGTATTTTTCTTCCAAGTTCTTGTAGTAGTAAAAGAGCTTAGGATCACCATGGACCATGACCTCTTGATTTTCATATGGGAACTTGATGCACTGATGGAAGGTGGAAGCGACTGCTTTCATCCCATGGATCCATGGACACCCCAGGAGGATGTTATAAGGTAAATCAAGGTCAAGGACCTGACATGTGGTTTCCATAATGGTTAGTCCTACTTGAATAGGGAGTTGAATAGTGCCCTGAGACACTCTTTCCTAATCATCATATGCTCTGATTGTGATTCCTTTACCTTTTTCAATGGCATCCTCAGAGAATCCCATATTCTTTATTAGTTTGAGGGAACAAATATTTAGACCTGCACCCCCATCCACCAAGACCCTTTTGACTTTGTTTTTATGAACCAGGACTTCAAGGTGGAGTGCACGATTGTGAGATGGTTGGGTGGGGAAATCCTGATTAGAAAATGTGAGGAGATTTGGGGTGGTGATGTGTCCAACCATAGCTTGGAACTAGTCAGCATCAAGATCCATGGAGATGGTAAATGAAGCCAATGCTTCCTCTAGGATTTTTCTATGTGCAGGCAAGATCTTCAACAACTCCATGATGGAGATCTAGGCAGGGGTTCTTTTCAGCTAGTCTAGGAAATTGTAGCCATTAGGAATGGATTTCAGATTTGAGGTGGATGCTCCAAGTGGTTGTGATGACCTAGCAATGGTAACTTTATCACCGCATGTGGTGACTCCATAATTAGCTTTGGCTCCCTTGATGTTAATAATAGTGACCCATTCATCTAGGGACGCGACAACATGATCGTACACATGGTTCACATTGGCATATTTGGTCTTTCCATGGTTTTCCCCTTGGTCATGATTCGACATCGGATTCTTGTATATTTTTAGGTCCTAATTTCTAGCCAGTTGTTCAACATTTATGATCTTGTCATCGATGAGGCCTTGGGTTAGATTTTTCAACTTCATGTAACAAGTCGTGGTGTTCCCCTTTATTTTATGAAAATCACAAAGGTGGTTTTCATTGTACCATGGTGGTTTAACTTGGGGTTCTTGATAATTCTCATAGATGGGAATCTTGATGAGATTCTCGTTTACCAGTTTATTCATGACTGATTCAATTGGTTCCCCAAGGAATGTGTACTTTCACTTGGGGGGATATTTGTTTCATGGGGGTGGTCCCCCTTGATTATTCAGATTATTGACCTAATTTTTGGGTGGTTGTTGTGATACCGTGTTAGCTTGTGTGTTGTTTTGATTGTTTCCTTGCAGTTGCTGGTATGTTTGGGTGTTCTATTTTGGAGCACTGATTATGACCTTGGCATCAACCACACCATCACTAGTGACATTTTTTTTTTCGCCCACATGCAAGGTTTCTCATTATAACCGGTGGATGGGCGGTTGTCTTGATGTTCTAGATATGTGGGTGTACCCCCTTGTGCAATAAGGGCTCATTTGATGTTGAGTGCCTTGGGGATCAAATGGTCATACATGGTGATACATTGCATCTTAAGGTGGAATGCCAAGGTTTTCTCAAGATTGGAAATGATGGTGCAAACTTTTTGTTCTTCCAACATGGCCCATTTGCTCATGTTGGCCTTGGATCACCATCTTTGCAAGAAGGAAGCAAATAATTCCCCCTTAGCTTGTTTAAGAGTATATAGTTCCTCCAGAATCACATCCATACCTATATTGAATGCATAGTTTTTTATGAATGAATCTATAATCTCTTGAAACCTTTTGATTCCAGGAGGAAGATGAGAGAACCATTCCATGGCGGGGCTAGCCAAACTCTGAGGGAATAGCCACATCAAATATGTATTGTCATATGTGACCTCCATGCAATGTACTTGGAATTCCCTAATGTGATCTTTAGTGTTTCCCATCCCATGATATTTGTCAAATTTAGGGATTTCAAATCCCTTTGGGAATGGTATCATTGCGAGGCTCATGTCAACTGGATAGGGGCACAAGTTGCTTGGTGTTTTTGTCATTTTTCTCGATTGGAGATCTAGCACCTATTGCGAAAGCAATTTGATTTGTGTTGTCACATTGTTTTGCGGATCAGGGGGTGGAGTGAATGTGTTTTGAGGTGGTGGATTTTTCTGAGTGATGTGTGGAGTGTTGGGTATGTTGGTGGGAGTTTGTTGCAAGCTCTATTGTGCGATCAAGGCTTGTTGATATTCCTGCATTTGTTGTTGTGCAACCAACACTTGTTTTTGGTCTTGTTGTTGTGCCAACAATGTTTTTTGTTGGTCTTGTTGCTACTAAGCCAACAACACTTGTTGTTGAGCTAGTAATTGGGTTGCTTCTTGTTGCACTTGGTACTGTTGTAGAGCTTGTCGATATGCTTGTTGTTGGGAAGCTTGATACTATTCCTACACTTGTACTTGCTGACCTTGGTATTGGGCTTGTGCCCGAGCTTGAGCTTGTTAGGTAGCTTGTGCAGCCTAGGCAACTTGAACAACTTGTGTGGCTTGTGAAGCTTGAGCTATTTGCACAACTTGGGCAGCTTGGGTGGCTTGTTGTTGCAACAAAGCTTGAGCTTGGGTAGCCTGATGTGCTTGTTGTGCTTGTTGTGCTTGTTGCGCTTGTTGTGCAGCTTGAGCTGCTTGTGCTTATTGAGCAACTTGCGTTTCTTATGCTTGTTGAGCTTGGAGCTATTGAAGTTCCTTCTGATAGGCTTGTTGGGCTTCTTGCAATGTGATGCTATATTGGTTGGCCATGTTTGGTCTTGGTTGCGGTGGTGGTGGCAAATGCAGAATGGTGTTTATTGTTGTGATGAGGGGTACTATTGTATTGATGATAGGGATTTGTGCAGTGGATGGTGTGATTGATATGATTGATCCTTGAGAGACCACATTATGGATGGTGCAGTGATTGCTTGCATTGCTTGGATGGTTGCAACCTATTGTTGCGATATCAATGGCAAGATCAGATTATTTGTTGTGATGTTTTGATTTATGATTGGGGGGTTCTTTTGACTTTATTGATTTATGTGTGGTAAGGGGGTTGTCCTAAACCAAGGAGCGATGTGGATGTTAATGACAATGGTGGAAGTGGTGGGAAAATTGGTGGTGTTTTCCCTTGAGGAATGATGATGATGAGGAGTCAAATATTCCCCCTTGTCCAAATAGCCCACCTTCCCCTTGTGAAGTCATAGGGAGAGAGGTTTGTATGTTTATAGGATATGTTGGTGTTGCGTGAAAAGAGGATGGGTCATTGGGGTCATGAAAGGTGAGAGAAACATATGGGCGTAGCAAATTCAATGGGACAGATTGACCCAATATGGTGTTTTTATCCAAATCATGGTTTTTCACAAGTGGGTGTGTTTGAAGAGCATGAAGCAATGAGCTTCCCTTGTTAACAATAGGTTGAGTTGGAACAATGGATGATGTGATTTGTGGGATGGTTTGAGTGATGCTTTGAAATGGAGGTGTGGATGATATCAAGGGCATAATCCCAAGAGGCCTCTCCACAATGGTGCTTACATCATAGTCGGAAGGGATTTTAGCCCCTTCTTTTGCCAATTCTAGAATATATTGTGAGGGATTAAGTTTCATCATGGCATTGACAATTTTGTGAGTCTCAGGATTTTGGACCATTTCAATAATCTCATCTTGAGTCATCCCTAGAATATTGTTGGTGATGTCCTCTACTTGGCCACCTTCCTCTTGATGATCTTGTGGAAGTGGGGGAAGATTGAGCATGGGATTTCTAGATCCAATGGGATTCATTCCAGGAGTAGTTTGACTCAAGTCACTAAAAGTGGATGTTTCTTTGTTCGTTTCCATGTTCCCCTTGTGTTGAGATCTAGTTTGGACCATAAAATCAGGATCAATTTTCAGGAATGGGAGGTGAACCTTTAATTCCTTGGATTGATCTAAACTTTAGGTACAAAAAAGAAAGTCTAAGATATTCAGGATCAAAAAGGATGATGATGAGATAATGAAAGATGGATGATTGGTGAATGGTTGAACTCTTAGGAAACCTTGAAGGAGATACTAAACTTTAGGACTTTTGGATTGATGTTTGATTAGCTTTTGGATCTTTATTTTGATTTTATTTTATTTTATTTTATTTGGATTTGGTTTGGATAATGAACTCACAAACTCTAAGAAGTTGGATGTTGTCCTAGAGTAAACTTTTCCACAAGATGATAATTTAACTAAGTGTGTAAAGAAGGATTCAATTTACACAAACCTAGTTAAACAATATTATTTTTATTTTTTATTTCAAGATGATTTGCCCAAAGTTTAGCACGAAGGAATTTTTCAAGATTTCAAAGAATTGTTTGTGAGGTGAATTTTGATTTTGATGTTTTGAGGGATGGATGAAGCTTTTGATTTTGATCCTAAGAGACATATAGAGACTTTTTTTACTATACCAAGGTGTTGAAGAACATGCTATACTTCCTATGTGAGATACTCAAACCTTTGAAAGAGACTTGGAGTTTGAAAATAGTAAAATGAATATAAATTTGGATTTTTCCTTGATGCACATTTGTAAAAGTTTAAGGTCAATCTTTCTCTAAATTCATAAAGCATACACAAGCATTTCTTGTGAGATTTTGACTAAGACCTTTGGTCTTTGGTTTTTTGGATTTTGATATTTTGGTAAATCATTTGAAAGAGCACATGTGTGGGGTCCAATTTTTTCTTATTTTTTCTTAGTGAGTTCTTTTTACCACGGACACTTTCTTGATTAGGTTTTCAAACTAAATGTCTAATGTCCCAATTTCTTCTTATCCAACAAATTCCATTATGTGGAAATCAAGGAAATTAAGGCAATAGTTCCCTAATGTTGACTTTAGTGGGAGAAAATTGAGATATAAATTCAAATTCTTAGAATCCTCTAAGGATAGAATCCATAGGGAAACCAATAGCACTTGGATTTTGTCAAAGGTATTTGCTTCCTCTAAAGGGTTTGAAATTTGATGCTCATGGTTAAATGTTTATTTTCCAATGTTTTAGATCCAAGAAAAGTGTTTCGATTCCAAGAAAATGCAAAACCTTATGGATAGTCAAGAGACAATATTTTTTGAATCCCCACTTGGATAAATCTGGCTGCATTTATTCTTAGCAGATGATTAAAAGCTTGACCACACTGGCTCCCCTCCATGGTACTCACTTCTATGGGTCAGCCAAGCTTTAGTACCCATGAAACTCCCATGGAGTACTTCTCTTCTCTACCAAGAACCACAAAAATGTGGGGTTGCTTCAGAACGACCGTTCTTGCACCAACAAATATATAAGGATTTGGGCTTCTAAACAAATTGGTTCTTAGTCAGGGTGATCAGGGACATGGAACCTTGCGAGTGTCCAGCAAGCCACTAAAGGCTTTAATCTATCCTACTAGAGGCTCTTATACTTTTTAAGGTATTACCTCATTCTAAAAGACATTGTACAACTAAGGCCTACATACCATTGGACTTGACAATTTATTCTTATCCTTTTATATATCATCCCAAGTGAAAAACTAGTTGGAGTCACCTTCGTGTTCTCCTTTTGGATGTGTCTCTTAGGCAGACCCTTCTAAGGGTAAACAAAAGTGAGCAAGCACATCCGTAGTTCGATTGATCTTTGTGTACGTGAACAAAGAGAGAACACACGTGATATACTCCACTCACACTAGCAAGCTTTGTTCAATTTTAAGAATCCAAATTGAAGTGTGGAGGAAATATTTTATACAACTTAATTTCACCAAAATACTTTTGATTCTCAAGATCGACGTGAGGCACGAGAGAAGCACATACTCCTTTTAAGTGATATTACTTTGTATAAGGGGTTACAAAACACAAAAATAACATGATCATTTTAACCTTCAAAGCAAGAATGAATTCTCTTTAAGCACTAATATTGAAATGTGAAGTTTGCTTGTTCAATTTTAAAACCCCAAAACAAACTCTAGTAAGTTCCTAAGGTTCTTTTTAATCCCTTGGATTTTTTATTTTTAAGCCCAAATGAAAATTATTGAGTCCTAAAAAGCTTGAAGATGATAAATTCCTTAGAAATGGGATTATAATTGCTCCCCAAAGTGTTTAAAAATACTTGATACAATAGAATGAAGATGCCATAAGAATTATTTCTTTCGTTTCTTCCTTCCCTTTGAATCACTCCAACCTAAAAACTGGTTAAAACTATAGAAACAGAGGCCAAAAACTAGTTAGAAGTCAAAGGTGGTCAAAATGGAAAAAAGCACATATTGAAAAACTTGAAATCTGCCTTTTACCCCACCCCAGCAGCATAGTCTGCAATGGTGGCATAGTTTGAGAGAGGTCAGTGACACTCTAGTGAAACTAGCGTCACTCTATGGAGAGATAGTGAGCGCAATTGCGGCACTATTTCTCAAAGCGGTGCACTTTGGAGTTTGAGTTGGCTGAGCTAAGTGGGAATGGTTTCTAGCATTGCAATTTGAAGTTTGATAGCATCACTAAATAGTGTCACGGGACTAATAGCGGCATAGTTTGACTTTGGCAGCGGTGCAGTTTCTTGTAGACACACAAAAACTCAAAAAACAACAAAATTTTGGTGAAAAAATGTGTTAATTCTTCAAGATTTTCCCTCCTTCTAGCACCAAAATGTGAATGGTGATTCTAGACCTGGCCAAACGAAAACAACAAACACAATATTAGTCCATTATGCAAGTTAAATCATCATTCCCCATAAGATTCACTTGAAATATCAAGAACAAGAAATAACATGAAGAACACAAATAAAAGCTATCTAATTTTTCTCAAAACAACCAAACTCTCATTCCCATGGGGGAATTGGTGATATTTTGATGTGGAAAATAGCCCTTTCCCAATTCCTTGCAAGCTTGGTGGTGATCAATGGTGAAGATTTGATGCTCCTTGATGAAATTTCTCCATAACCTAGCTATGAAATGATGAAAACTATGAAAATGGATGACAATGGATGAACATTGCTCAAAACATGAAGATAATGATGTTCCATGAAGTTGTGGATCCAAAATCAACATGAGAGCCTTCTATTTATAGAAGAGAATGATGGAAGAAAAGGAAAAATAGATGAATGTGGGATCAAACAACAACCAATAGCACAATGCCACTTGTCAACATGTGAGTGGACAAAGGTGGAGCACATTTTGATGAATGTGCACATTAATGCTATTAGGTGGAAATTCAAAATTGGAGAAGTGACATGTTGGAGGGAGATGAAAGATGAATTAAATGCCACTTGGCTCAAGAAAATGACATGTAAGAGGCCTTTAATGCCTTGTTGGATGGAATAGTCCTTTTGGGGGGAGATTTTCAAATTTGAGGAATATTCCAACTTTGATGCCTTTTTGAATGAAAATAAGAGAATTATTAGTTAAATTGATTTCCATGCACAAGCTGCAAAATCTAGATGATTTGAGGGATTAGGATTAGGATTAATCATGATTTGATTAATTTAGATGATAATTAGTTGATTTGACACTTTTATTTAGGTTTTAGGATTTAAATAAATCAAAATGAGAGGAATAATGATTATTGACTTAATTAAATAAAGTTTGATTTATTTAATTAAAGAGGATGGTGTTAGACTTAAATTAAATAAAGATTAATTTATTTAATTTAAAGGGAATGACTTTAGAGCTTAATTAAATAAAATGAATTATTTAATTAAAAGAGGGACTATAGGACTAATTAAACAAAATGATTTATTTAATTAATAGGAGATAATGACTTAATCATATAAAATTGAATTATATAATTAAGAGATAAAATATGATGAATTTAATCAAATAAACATTATTCGATTAAATGGTTAGTAAAGGAGATGATTCAAGTTGAACTGGTTTTAGTAAATCAGGATCAAGTGCATAGGATCAATCAGTTTATTTTTCATGTCTACAGTACCCATGGTTGCATACACAACCCTGAGCCATCGAAGACCCAGGATTTAACTTTATATATTGCATCTCTATACACTTTATCACTAAAAATCACCACAAAAATCCCCTTGCTTTGATATAGATAAAAAATTATTTTAATTCATTTCCATTCGTGACTAAGCAGATTCTTTAATCTATCTAGATTAGGGATTAAATTGGAAATCTTACAGATCATAGCTTTTTCCCTTAAATCCTTTACCTGAGGCTGCGATAAATTCTCAAGAACTATGATTTGAACTAGGTTTTCCTTTTCTCACTTCTTTGATTGATTTCTCCTTTACCCTCATGATTGGTGCACTTGCCTTGATCTAAAGAAGCAGCCTCTTTTTGCCTCCATATCTTCTATATTTCTTTCTTGAAGAAGATTTCATGCTTCTTCTCTTGGAACCCTTATTTTTACTCATTTTCCCTTGTTTTTGACTTACTTGCACTTTCTTTTTAGTACTCACCAACAATCCCTTCCTTTTCTCAAGCCAATCCTTCTTTTGTTCATTATTTTCAAAATTTTCCTTCTAAATCCCCTGATGACCAAAATTTTGAGAAACCTCTTTGGCTAACTCCTTGTGTCTAATATGACGATCCTCCTTCCCCGAAATAATGTTACCTTGTTGTTGCCTCCTCCCTAAGATATGAAAACCCTTACCATGATAGCTGTTGAATTGTGTGATACCATGTTGATCTACTAACCGTGTTTCTTTTTCTTGCAAATTTGAAACCCTAGTAGATCTTAAATCGATTTTAGTATATTCATATAGCTTTTTCAGGTACTCTGGGTCTTTTTCATACTCCTTGTATTCTTTATCATTTCACATGCATTTTGGAAAAGCTCCATCTTCGCCACAAATATCAAAAAATAGTTGTTTTGAATGGTCTAGATGTCTAGCAATATGGAACGATGCCTAGTTTGGCTTTGAAAATCTATGTCTTACTCCTTTAGATTTAGGCCCTATATGTTTCTAGATAGTATTACCTATGGGTCCAAGGTTCTAAATATGGCCACCATAGCCTCAATAGCTACAGGAGCCATGAAAATTCTGTTGTCTAAAAAATTCTGAGAAATAGTCATTAGTATGTCATCTCCTCTCCATGACCTTTAATAATAAAGTATCATATTAGCATATAATATTATTGTTTTATTTTCATTATGTTGACTCATTCTTTCATGGTTTGGACTATTCCTTCTAGAATCCTCCTATCATGACTGCACCAAGTTGTATCAAACTGAGTTTTCAATTCTTGAAGGCATTCCTTAAGGTGAACAAATCATCAACCTGAGGTAGACTACACTTGTTTTCAACCGATCACAGATTGTGAGGCAATTGAAACCCTTGTAGCTAGATTTCTAAATTGAGGCAATTGTACTGAATTCAAGGGGAGATATGTCACTAAGGAGAGCACCTGCTATGGAAAATGTTGTTGGAAGAATGGATGAGCTGTTGGAAATTATGCGTGAGGTATGAGTTAGGTTAGATGTTTTAGAAGAGGGCCAAAGGTGAGGCCTAAACCCTAGGAAGAATGATGAAAGTTATGATGAAGCAAAACATGTGAATAAATTTGTAGAAGCCCTAGGTGAAGAAGAAGAAGAAGAATCAGATAAAGATGTTGAAAGTGATCTCAAAGATTGGAAAAGTGCATAGATTTAAAATTTAAAATTACACAAGAAATTTGAATCCTAAAGAATTGATTGATTGGATCAATTAAATGGAAGAATACTTTGAATATGAAGAAATTGAAGATCTGGAGAGACTTATATTTGCAAAAACAAAAATGAAGGGTCATGATGCATTATGGTGGAAAGAAGCTCAATTAGATTGAAATAGAAGAGGTAAAGAAAAAATCATCAAGTGGGATAGAATGGTGACAAAGTTGAATAATCAATTCATACCAATAGATTGTGATCTTGAATATTTGAAGAGATTGAAGAATCTAAGCCAAAATGAAATATCTATGAAGGATTACACTAAAGAATTCTACAAAATGATAATCAGAACTGGTCATAGTGAAGCAAGAAAAGAAAGGTTGCAAGATACATCAATGGACTAAGAATAAACATTCAAGAAGAATTGAGCCTGGTAAATATGACAACAGTTGAAGAAGCATATCAATTTGCATTGAAGGTGGAGGAAAAGATGCACAAAAAATTTAATCAAATTCAGAGAAATGCAAGAGGAAAATTTCAAAAGAGTGGACCCCAATCTAAAGAAAGAAGACCTTATACGAAGCGGAACAAAGATATCAAACCCTACCAAAGCAAAGAAAAGGATGCTAATTCATACTACAAAGGTAGAGAAGACAGAAATTTCTACCGCAGTGATAGAGGAGGTCATAATTCTTACCACAATAATGGATATTGAAGAGATGAAGGAAGATCTAAGAGAAGACCATTCAAAGGAACCTATTTCAAGTGTGGAGGTGAAGGACATAGAGCATTTGAGTGTCATCAAGGAAGTACCAGAAAAAAAATTGAGCATACCAAAAGAGCATCCTATGTGGATGAAGAGCATGTTGGATCCCCTAATTTAGTTGGGAAACAAGAGAAATTAAAATCATTGGTGATGAGAAGAGCCTTGATGCATGAAAAAGTAACTAAGGAACCACCACAAAGGAGAAGTCTATTCAAAACCAGATGTAAGTCTGGAGGAAAGGTATGTAAAGTTATCATTGATAGTAATAGTACTGATAACCTAGTTTTAGAGGAGATGGTAACCAAGTTGAATTTGGAGAGATTGAAACATCTAAAACCTTATAGGATAGCATGGATCCAAGATGAACATAAGATATTGGTGAAATTTCATATTGGATCATATAGGGATGAAGTGTTGTGTGATATTATTCCTATGGAATGTCATTTACTATTAGGGATACCATGACAATATGATAAGAAATCTATTCACAATAGAAGAAGGAATGATGGAGAGGAGGACTCTATAACAAACACCTTGACACACTTCCAATAGGGTTTCAATGCAACTAAGGAAAAAGTGCTATTTTGTTCATATTTGATAACTTGCTCATAAGCCTAATGGCACACCACCAAGGAAAAAAACAATGGGACAAGATGTAACATGATGTTATTAACTTGTGCAAACCTGTTAAAACACCTTTTATGGGGATTCCAAGCATTCATGACCCAACCAAGTGATCAAAGCAATGGTCTACACAAAATTAAGCATTGTTATGACTAGGAGAATACAAGGTGATGACTTCAAACAAAGGAAAAGATAATTAGTCATATGATTACCAGACTTGTGTAGATTCCTTAAAACATTCCACAATGATTTCCCATCCAACCTTCATCACAAAATGCATAGAATTTTTACTATTTTTCAAACAAATGAGAGAAAACTCTCAACTATTTCACCTTGCAACCCATCAAATATTGACCTAGGTCTTGGGAATATGGAAGAATACATGAAAACAGAAATTTCCACAAGTTTATAGAATTTTTCACTGTCAATTAGGAGAAATGATTTTTTTCCTCAAAACTAGAAACCCTAGCTAGGATTTGGACTATTTTCACCAAAAATGACATATCTTTTACAAAATGCAATGAAATCTTATCAAACAAAAAGAATTTGGAGGATAATACATTTCTTCAACTTACTAATTCAGTAGAAAGGTCATACTAGGTCATACTAGGTCATACTAGGTCATACTAGGTCATACTAGGCCATACAACATGTTTTATTGGACTGCTACTTTCGAGAAAAATGAACTTTACAAACCTACCCTCAATTAAATTGTCATAACTTGCACAAAACTTGATGAAATTTGACCAAATAAAAAGCATTAGAAATATAGAAGCCTTATCCACCTTCTCCAATTAGTTTCAATATTGTACCAAATTGGACCAATCCATACAATGAAAATTATAGTCAATTTTCATAGAAAAATGCAAGAATAGACGTGCAAAATGAAGCATCTTTCATTCAAACTTCTCTCCAACCCTCAAATTTGAGTTAGGAGTACATATCTATGCATTTACAATCATTTCCAATGGTTTGTAACCATTTTTTTCTTGCATGTAACCATTTTCTTGAGTTTTTTCCACCTTGCTAAAGTTGCATGACAACTTTTAGCAACTTTTGACAACATTAGCAACGTTTTTAAATTTTAAAACCAACAACCCTCTAACACACCAAAAATGGATTAATATGATCCTACATGGTCCTATATGACCTTATTAGACACCAAAACACACCAACAACCTAAAAATTAAAAATAACAAAAAATATGTGTATGAGGCTCCTGATGCCCCTGCATCATACTCCCAAGGAAAGAAAAATTTGAGTTCCATCTGAGATGTGATCTGTAAATTTGTCAATTTCTTCCATCATGGACTTCTTAAACTTGCAAATCTGATATGTGGAATCTTTCTCTGCTTGGAAACATTCAAATGCATGTTTCATTTTTACCTTAGGTCTTCTACTTCTCTACCACTTGTCATTCAACTGAGAATTCATTTCCAAAACCTAATGCTCCTTACACCCTATTGTATGCTCTGCATTCTTGAATTTCCTTAGATATTTCTTCTTCTTGCACCATATCTTACTTAGCATCTTCTTGGCTTCAAGGTTCCAAAACTCGAGTTCTTGTTCATATGCCACATTACCATTGTCCATGTCTTCATCTTCATCATTTGAATATAATTTGTCAACATATTCATCATCCATAAAATCAAAAAGTACAATGAGTACCTCTGTTGTTTTTGCAACCTCTTCTTCACCATATTGTGCTACATTTGCATAACAACTTTCATACACTACATTCACTTCTCCTTTTTCTTTATACTTTTTTCCATCTTCATCTTCATCTGATGCACCTGTAAACACATACTCACAAATATTTTTAGAAACAAAATTTTGAGTCTCAATGGACTCATTTTATTATTTTTCCTTTTCCTTGGATGGCTTTGGCTCTGCCATCATCTTGATTAATTTTTTTATCTTTCTTCTCAAT
This sequence comes from Sequoia sempervirens, assembly GCA_007258455.2. Lineage (NCBI taxonomy): Eukaryota > Viridiplantae > Streptophyta > Pinopsida > Cupressales > Cupressaceae > Sequoia > Sequoia sempervirens. The sequence goes on along the minus strand of VDFB02270651.1, from coordinate 680,654,498 downwards.
TGTCACCTCTTTCTTCTTTCCACAATTTCCTTTATCGACCACTTGACAATTTTGTGAATGGTGATGTTCCAACTCCACACACTTGTTACTATACTCCATATTCTTTCTTCAATTTTTTTTTGCATTTGTTCCAAATCTTGTCTCATCACTATTATCTCTTGCTGAATATTTATTTTTTTTACGTTCTCATCTTTCTTCTTCATCTCACTCCTTTCTCTTCTCATCTGTTGTTGCTTGCTTGACAACTTCTTACTCTTTAGGTCTTCATGGATTATTCTCCTCAACACTTCCATTATTTTTGTATCCCAATACCTTCACACACACAACTATCCTCTACCCAATAGGATTCTAGAAGATGCACTCTCCAAGACCTCTTCTACCCACTTCCTCTCAATGGAAGAAATTTGTACACCTTCTACCCAGTTTCATCACTATTGGAGGATATAAGTCACCAACTCTCTTTCATGACAACAACAAAATTTATCTCACAACTTTCTTGTCTTGATGCATACCTTGCACTCTCAGGGTCTTCTAGCTTTGATACCAAAATGATGCAGAGAAAGGATCTTTTACAACAAATCTTGATTCAATAAAAACACAGTTTCAATCTATGGCCATGTCTAGTTCTTCTTAGTGAACTTGCTCAATGAATTTGATGAGCTCTCACCAAAAACAAGCATGGATTTTTGGACTGTCAAAACCCATTTTACAATGCAATTGATTATGTGAAAACAATCATCCATTTATTCATATCAATACAATGCATACTTTCTTAGAACCTTACACAACTAAACCCATAGGTTGCCTCACTGTGAAATGAAAGGAACAATCATTAATAACTTTCACAAAAAAAAATAATGAAGCCAATCACTTCGATGGGATTGAAGATAACCTAATACATACTTTTCCTCTAATTTTCATAAAGATCCAATGGTGGAAAAGAAATTTATGGCATTTTTCCCAAAACTGGAAATCCTAAGCCAACCACAAACCTGCTCTCACCAAAAATGACATAACTCATTCAAAACTTAATCAAATTTTCTCAAACCAAAAGCATATGAAACTAGATTGATGCCTTCAAATTTTATAATTGGTTTTAGGCCCATATAGTACCATCCATGGTTGTACTAGCACGTTTTCAGACTGTAAAATTTCGAAAACATTGTTAGAATAGGGCAGCCTTCACCAAAATGACCATATCTTACACAAAACTCAATAAAATTCAATGACACAAAAACCAAAAGAAAGAGGATTCACATTCCAATGTATTTCAATCAGTTTCATATCACTAAATGGGTCTTATAGGCCATACAAAAAAGAAGAACATATTGGAATGTTAAGAAAACCTTCGAAAAAGCTTGCTTTCATTAACTAAAACCTACAATATCAATTCTCCAACACTCTATTTGACTTTGGAGGGTGTTTTTATGCATTTAAAGCCAATTCCAATGGTTTCTTACAATTTCTTACTTGCATGTAACCATTTTCTTGAGTTTTTTCCACCTTGCTAAAGTTGCATGACAACTTTTCGCAACTTTTTTACATTTTAAAAGCAATGACCCTCTAACACACCAAAAATGGAATAATATGATCCCAAATGGTCCTATATGACCTTATGAGACATCAAAACACACCAAAAACCTAAAACTCAAAAATAAGAAAAAATATGCTTATGAGGCTCCTGATGCCCCTGCATCAATGAATACTTATATTGTGACATCAAATGGAATGAGAATCAAGTTGATACCTTTTGAGGAAGAGGAGAAAACTAAATTTTTTGGTACTTACAAACTATGTTTGGTAGATGGAAGGAAATTTCTAGATTTATTGAGGAATGAAAACATGTGTTTTGCATTGATTCCAAAGAAAGGGGGTAGTCTAGAGATAGCAAGAGATAAATATCCACTACAAACAAAAAATACAAAACTGCTAATAGAATATGAAAAAACCATGTCAAAGAATGTACTAGAGGGACTTCCACCAACCTAGAGTATCATTCATCATATATATCTTATACTAGGAGAAATTATACCAAATAAGGAATCACATAGAATGACACTGGTAGAGAATACAAAGTTGAACCGATAGATTCAAGAGTTGTTGAGGAAAGGATTGATCAGAGAAAGTTTGAGCCCATGTGTGGTACTTGTTATACTTGCACCAAAGAAGGATGGAGAGTGGAGAATATGTACAGATTCAAGAGAAATCAATAGGATCACTATCAGGTATAGACTCCCATTGTCGAGGATGGATGAAATTATGGATTGTTTGAGTGGAGCAGAGTATTTTACAAAGATTGAACTAAAGAGTGGATAGCATCAGATTAGAATCAGCAAAGGATATGAATAGAAGAATACATTTAAGATGAATGAAGGATTGTATGAGTGGTTAGTAATGCCTTTTGGATTGACCAATGCACTAAGCACTTTCATGAGATTGATGAACGAGGTATTGAAGAAATTCTTGGGTAAGTTTTTCATTGTTTACTTGGATGATATTCTAAGTTTCAATAAGACTAGAGAAGAGCATTTGGGGCACATCTAGCAAGTATTGTAGAGGTTGGGAGAAGAGAAATTACTGATTAATGTCAAGAAGTGTAGTTTCATGAAGACAAAGTTGGTAATACTTTGGATTTTTTATTTTTGTTGAAGGTTTGAAGATAGATCTAGAGAAAGTGAGTAATTTTTGATTGGCCTACATCGGTAAACATTGGAGAGGTGAGATCATTCCATGGATTAGATAGTTTCTATTGGAAGTTTATCAGAAGTTTCAATAGCATTTGTAACCCCATGAAAAAGACAACCAGAGGAGATAAGAAAGACTTTAAGTGGACATCCGTAGCACAAAGAAGTTTTGAATTTTTGAAGAAAAAGGTGAAAAAACAACTAGTGTAGCATTACTAGATTTTGACAAAGTATTTCAAGTTGATTGTGATGCAAGTGGAAATGTGATTGGAGCAATATTGAGTCAAGAAGGAAAACTTATAACTTATTTTAGTGAGAATTTAAATGATGCCTAAAGAAGGTACTCAGTTTATGATCAGGAATTTTATGCCATTAACCAAGCCTTGAAGAAGTGGAGACATTACCTATTGCCTAAGGAGGTTTGTATTGTATATAGATCATCAAGCTTTGCAGTATTTGAATAGTTTGGGAAAATTGAATCAAAGACATATGAGGTGGGTTGAATTCTTGTAGAGTTATACATTTGTGCTGAAGCAAAGGAGTGGCAAGTCAAACAAAGTTGCAGATGCATTTAGTAGAAGAAGGAATTTTCTCATAGAAATGAGGATAGAAGAATTGGTATTTTAAGAATTGAAGCATATGTATGAGGATGATGCAGATTTTGGTGAAGCTTGGAAAGCATGTAAAGAACTAGTAGTGACATACTAGAGCCAATGGTTGGACTATTTCATTCAAGAAGGTATGTTGTTCAAAGGTAAATAGTTGTGTATACTAAGGAGTTAAATGAGGGAGAATTTGACCAAGGAGAAGCATAGTGGAGGTTTAGCAGGACATTTTGGAGTGGATAAGATAGTAGCTTTAGTGAGTGAATATTATTTTTTGTTGTAGATATATAACGATGTAAGGAAGTATGTTCAAAGTTGTAGAATTTTTCAAGTTGCAAAAGGAAGAATTTAGAATACTGGGTTGTACAAGCCTTTGATAGTACCAAAGAGACTTTGGGAAGATATAAGCATGGATTTCATATTGGGATTTCCAAGAACACAAAGAGGACATGATTCAATAATAATAGTAGTAGATAGATTTTCTAAAATGGCACATTTCATTCCTTGTAAGAAGACTAATGATGATGTGCATGTTGTTGACCTATTTTTCAAGGAGATTGTGAGATTGCATGGATTACATAAGAGTATTGTTTTAGACAGAGACACCAAATTCATTGGATACTTTTGAAGGACATTATGGAAAAAGATAAAGACATATTTGAAGTTTAGTTTAGCATATCACCCACAGAAAGATGGACAAATATAAGTAGTGAAAAAATGTTTGGGTAACTTGTTAAGATGTTTGGTTGGAGATAAGGTAGGAATTTGGGATATAGTTTTACCACAAGAAAAATTTGCATAAAACAATTCAATTAACCAAAGTACAGGGAGGACACCATTTGAAATTGTTACCAGAACACACCCTAGAGGAGTTACAAAGTTAAGAGACATCATTATGGAGAATAAAAGGAGTGTGGAAGCAAAAGAGTTTGCATATTTCATGGAGACATAGCACAATCTATTCTGGAAGCATTTGGAGGAAGTGAACAGTAAGTATAAGGAGAAGGCAGATGAGCACTAGAGACATAAGGAATTTTTCATTGGAGATGAAGTGATGCTACATCTGAGGAAGGATATATTTTGAGTTGGTACATACAATTAGTTGAAGATGAGGAAGTTTGGACCATGTAGGATTCTATGGAAGTTTGATTCTAGAAATGCATATGAAGTTGAATTACCAAAGACATTAGGAATATCACCTATTTTCAATATTGTAGACATATATGAGTATCATGAAGGATAGTCAAGTGATAGTAGTAATGAAGTGGATTTCAAGGAGCAGTTACCACATCAAGAACTAGAGGAGATTGAGCAAATTTTGGATACCAGAACCAGAAGGAGCACTAGGAGAAAATAGTACAAAGAATATCTTGTGAAGTGGAAAGGAAGACCAATGAAGGATTTGTCATGGATTTCTTAGGCTGAGGCAGAACGTCTTGATTTTCCTCTTAGCCCTAGAAAGTGAGGGACTCACTTTTCTTCCAACCTCAGGTGTCTAATGCAAGAGAATCCTTGGTTGTAAATAAATCCTATATCAACCAAAAATAGTTATTTTCTTACATTGCATTCAGTAGTAGCTTCAGTAGTTCATTCTACATTTTACCGCATTGTCATTTCTTATCTCACATATCTATATTTCACATCATTTGCATTTGTCTATCAGAAGTTATCACTCTCAAAACTTCACTGTGATTACCAATCAGAGCATTTGGGGCTGACCTACTCTAGATTTCTTAGTGCGGACCTATTCTAGATTGTGCAGTGCTTAATGGGACACCTTAAAAGCATCTTGGGTTCATTGGGACCTATATTTGAGATCTAAAAGTTTTTCCTTTTCACGTAGAGTTACCTTTACATATTTTAAGTCTGACCTTCATACATGATCATTCATCGGGTTTATGAACCCTTGTGGCTAACGCGGATCTTTTGGGGGAGCTTGAGAAGCATATTTATAAGCATTTGTAATCACTTAGGATTCATTCAAATCAAATGTAAGTTAGATGTTTTAGGTTTATTATATTTTCATATCAACCCTTTGAGGGCATGTAATAAGGCCTATTAGCCAATTTTATTGTTGAATTCCCTTGTGGTAGGCCTATGAGCCCTGGATATTCTCCCTTGAGACCTACATTGCATGTAAGATTCTCAATTCAATAAAATATCATATTTTCATATGATATTATTCTATTATTTTCATTGTGTTGATTCATTGTTGCACAGTGCAGACTATTGCTTTTGGAACCCTCCTACCATGACTACACCAACACCCCTCCTTATGATAATGTATAATTACACCACTCAAAAATTGAACTTGGATCATTGAATGTAGCATCACCTCTAATCTATAGTTATTATTTAAATAGAGCTCTCTTACACATGTGACTGCTCCATCATTCCCTCCTCTTCCATGCCTAGATTCAAAAAAACTCCAAATATGAGGTAATTGTTGGAATATTGTTGTCATTGATGTAAAAAGGGGATATCTAGGATATATCATGTAAGGGAGATTTTTGGCATGAAGTCAAAATATTTCATCAAGATTTGTGGTTAGTTTCTAGAAGAATTGGAGATATATGGAGAGAAGAGCATGTTTTTCAAATGTTGCATATTTTCTCAAATGTTACAATATTGTCATGAAATGTTGACATATTATTGCAAAGGTAATTTCTAGAAGTCTGTAGAGGAATCTGATAGAAAATTCAATATAGGTTTTTCAAGAAGGTTTGAATGGTGTGTTCTGCATGATCAGAGGAGGAAAATTATGCTCAGGAATGATTTATTCATGCTTTCTAATCAAACTAGGGTTTTTTAAATAAACCCTAAGTGTTTCAATCATGGCGAATGATTAGAATTTATGATTTGATGTTGACTAGAGATAGATGGTAGTAGGTTTCTTAAGTGATAACCTGAGCCATTTGTGTCATCGGGATAGCTGGCCCCTTTGCCTTGTGCGACCAGATGGTGGAGTTAGTGTGCATCGCAACTACCTTCGCATCATGTTTTGATGTTTGCCATGGCCTTGTGTTTACCCAATGTAGTTTCAAAAAAAGTATCCCATTTTTATCACTTAATTTTGGAATAATTAAGATTAAAATGAGCCTAATTATGCCTTGATTTAGTGTTGTAATGTTTCTTACACATTCACATTAAGTTTAGGGACCTATTTAACTAAATGGACTTGATTGTGCCTTATTTTTGGTGTTGTAAACTATATCTTTACACTTTCACACTAATCTAGGGCTTCATTAATTAATTGAGATTAATTGGAGCCTTTAATTCAAATCCAAGTCTAATTAAATGCAAATTTTGATGGACAATACCCGACATTCATAAATGATATTACACAACACTTAATTTTACATGGTGTGTCCTAGGTTAGTGACCTAGGACTCATTTTCCACCTAGCGAATGGATCGTCACTAGGTCCTAGGACTCTAATTTTACATAACATTTAACATCCTCCGAATTTTTTCCTAATTAAGTGTGCTAGGATCCATTCACCCTATGGTGAATGGGTCATCACTTAGACGTAAGACCCCCCCTTGGGATATGTTTTTGGCAATATTTTAATAATTTTAAATCCTAGATCTAATGTTGACTTGTGTTATTTAAATTTCATGAATTAAGGGTAAGATAAGTATAAATACAAGGTTTCATCTAAGCTTTCAAATGTTCAAGTCCTAATAGAAAACTTATGATCAAGTGAGTATTCAAGAGTGGATTTATAGAAGATTATTGCAGCAATCAAGAGTCATATCATCATGTCAAAGGCATAGTGCATCATGCATGTTTTCGATCTAATATGTTGATGTAGCATTCAAGATATATCAGGCATATTTAAAGGCATCTCTAATCAAGTTTTATGATCAAGATCGACATTCATTGAGGCCACTTCATGCAAGATTGCTAATTTGTACTTCAGGGTTTCAACTAAGGTTTGGTGAGTTGTTACATGTTGTTCATTCATCATTCCTTTATGCATTGTTTCATTTCAAGGTTTAATTACCCAAATGGGGTTTGACCAAGGAAAACCCCTATTCCCTAACAAACAACATTTTTCTCCTCTTTGATGTGTGATTGTAGGTTTTAGGTTGAAGATCAATTGGAGAGCAAAATTGCAAAGTTGTCAAAGTTTTCAAAGTTGCTAAGAAATTTGCAAAATCAAATTGAACTACATAATTTATTTTTGAGTTTCCAACAAAGCCCGACTAGGATTTGGGAGTGCATACATTTAAGAACAAAACCCAGAAACAGATTTTCCAAAACCCTAGCCAAGACCCATTCGCCATAGGGCAAATGAGTCCACAATGAGGCCCAAAAAAAAACTTTTTGCAACAAGTACACATAATTTTTCCCTCTTAAAACCTGCATTTTGATTGCTATATTGGTTAGGTTTTATTTTTTATTCTCATTTGCACATTATTACCCACATAATTGAATGAAATTAGGAAGATGGGTATATTGTTCATTAATTCATTTTGGTGAACACATAACCCTCCATTTTTATTCCTTTAATTTTGGTGAACCCAACCCTTTGAACATTGTATTTTTTATGATTTTGGAGTCTATTCTCATCCTATATCAGATCTTGCATTCATTTGCATTGAATTAGATCTCATTTAGGGTGTCTAGTTTGCATTCAAATTTGCATTGCATCTAGGGTTTTAGGATTGGATTGTTTGCATTCTTTAAATCTGAAAAATACAAAAAAATCAATTATCTTGCATATCATATACATCACATTAACTTTCATTTGAAAATTAAAACAAAAATTTGCATATCAAACTAGGTCCTTTAGGTCATTATTTTGTCACATTTTCAACTTGCATTTCACATTGCATTCTATAGAAAATTACACATAAACTTACTGCAACAGACCTGAATTTGAAAATCACTAGAAAAGACTTGAAAATATATAAAAATCATTTTCAAAACCCTAATCTACGACCCATTCACCCTAGGGCGAATGAGTCCCTAATTAGGCCTTAGTTTGAATTTCTAAAAATGAAAATCTTCATTTATGTGCTTTTGTTTTCTACTTTCAGATTTTTGTTTCAATTTGTTGAGTTTTTGTTTCATCAAATTCATTATATCTTAGCTTAATTGGGAACATTTAGTGCATTGGGTGATTTTAAAATTGTATTTATAATATTTCATTTTTAGATTGTTACATAGTGTAATCAGAAAATTACCTTGTTTAGAATCTAAAAATTGCATTTACACATTATATTTTAGGTCATTGCATTGTATTTTAAGTATCTTTCCATTTTGGGTTTTCATGCACTAAGTTTTTGAAACTTGTATGAGCTTTACAACTTGGAGTCCTATTAGCAATACTATTGTGAGACATAGTTCGAGACTCATCTCATCTCGCGATACACCATTCACTATGGATATTTGGTTTTCTAACTCTCTTTCTAATAGTGTTGATAATCAACCCCCTATAGATCATAGCATGCATACTTCATTTCCCATGACTTCCATACCTACAACCAATGTGCATAATGTTAACAACACTATCCCTACCATGACTAGTTGTACTCAAGCATTGGGGTATACCCAAAGCCAAGGTGAAACTTCAATTCCTCCTTCTACAATACCAATTTCTATTCCTACATACACTAGTACTCAAGTTACCACAACCATTTAACCTACTAGCAATGTCAACACTTCCTTAGGTATTTCCATAGGTAATCCTTCTAGCTTTGTGCATTCAAACACCATATCTTCTCAACCATCCACCCTCACAAATTTACAATTCACTTGCCCTCTGCATACATACACCACTCCACCTTACTCTCCTCTACCTTACAATAATAAAAATGATTCTATCATTAACACACTTTTGCAAATCATGGCATCCCTTCAACAACAAGTCATAACCCTAAATCAAAACAAAAATGTTCAACCTTCACAATACATCAAAACCAACTCGTTATCCCTAGAGATATTGAGAGCAAAAATTCCATAAGGCATAAAAGTTCTTAGATTTGAGAAATATGGTGGGAAACAATATCTTGTTAGCCATGTTTTTTCTTATACAACCCTATTTATCAACTTTATCTTTGAAGATAAGCTCTTGGATAAACTATTCCCTAGGTCATTGAAGGATACTGCTAAATAGACTGGTTTTTCTCTTTACCAAATAATTCAATTGACTCATTCAATGAGCTTATTGATGCCTTTTACAACCACTTCCACATTCACATGGGTCCCAAGATGACCCTCACTGATTTAATGACATGTAAACAAAAGGATGATGAGAAAAATTGATTGATTTCATAGCAAGATACCAAATGATTTATTCACAAATAAACATTAAGTTCTTGATTTTGACTTTCAACGAATGTTTATTACCAATTTACAAAACAAAATCCAAACCAAACTTGAGATGTTGAAATTTTCATCCTTCACATAGTTATGTACAACCCTTCATGATTATTAGAATTTGAATTATGGTCGTGATGTCAAAAATCCTCCTAGTTGTTCTGAAAAGTCAGAATTCGTACCTCAAAATAATTACCAGCCTTTCAAGAAACAGAATAGGGACTGTTTACAACTTAATTCCCCTCAACCAAATCAATAAGTTGATAACCAAGTGGTTGTTATAAATATGACAAATCCTTTTTCCTTTGGGGATAGAAATAGAAAATTTACTCCTTTACCCAATACCCTTCACAATATCATGTTGTAGCTCGTAGAAAAGAATATGCTTTTCCTACCTCCTATCAGAGCTCCTACTCCTAATAAACCATTACCCATAGGTTATATACCAAATTATTATTTCCATTATCACCAAAAAAATTGACATGATATGGAATATAGTAAGTTTCTTAAACATCTTGTGCAAGACCTCATTGATAATAATCAACTTCTAATTGGAGGTGTGAATGATCAAGGTAATAAGTTTTTAGCTCATCCTAACCAAAATTTACAAATATTTACAAACCCCATGCCGAAACATACTATTTCATTTGTCAAATCTAGTGAAATAAAGAATGATGTGATGAATGTTGACATGGATAATGAAAACACAAAAGATGACAATCAAGAAGAACCAATTAAAATGGTGTCGTTTATTGAAGCTAAACCTCGTAAGGACACAACCAAAATGCCTCTTGATATTTATTTCTCACAAAATGACATAAACATGCACCTGATGGTCATCTTTACATAGTTGGAAGAATCAATGACAAGCCTACTAATGGGATATTAATTGATCTCATTTGTGTAAAGAATGTGATCACTGAAGAATTCCTATTTTTGCATGAACTCTATCAAGATACATACGACAAACTAAAACCATGGATCAAAATACATAATGGTTTTTCTTGTCTTATGATGGGCACGATATCTCTCCCTCTAAAATTTAGACTGAAAACATTAAATGTCTCATTCACCATCATCTCATTGTTGGACCAATTTCATGTGAAGTTAGGCTATCCATGGCTCTGATCCATGAATGTTGTCCCATCGGTTGTGCATAAATGTTTAAAATTTCCCTTTGGAAATGAAATATTTATTGTACATCATAGTGGCTTTAATCCTGTGTCTTCCTAAGGGAACTTTTCATTGGATTTCTTTTGGCCCAAGCCTATTGAACCTATTAGACCCCATGAGGACTACTTTTTCAAATCATATCAAAAGTTTAAGGCAAAGTGCATAGTAGAATTATCCCTTAGAAACATGTCGCAACCCGTGATTGAGCCACCTATCCTTTATGAACTAATGATTGAACCAATAGACCTTCCAAATATCCAAGAGTAGCCTATGACAAATCCTCCTACCATTTCCAATAAGAGACCACGAGACAACCAAAACAATACCATTGTGCCTCATATAGTCAAACAAGTTTACAAAGCTAAAGAGAAAGTGGTTGAACAACCTCCCATGGTTCCTTTTGATCCTTCCCTAAGGGGAGAAAAGAATCCTATGATTGAAAAAACCACTCCTACACAAACAAATTTTGACAATAGACTAAAATGAAACCAAAATGCTAGAGAGTGTAGGCATATACATCATGTTATTGCTCGTATGTTACAAATTAAAGAAGAAAATAACAACATAGAAAACCAAAATCCAAACTTACCTAAAGCAACACATGATGACTCTATACCCTCCACACAACAAAAATAAGAACCTGCTACAGAAATTATCATTTGATCTCCTTTTGTGATTAATCTAGATGATGGCATTGATATTGCAAAGATTGATGAACAAGTGCATAATGAGCTGAATTCATTGTTCTCTTCTTCCATGAGCTTAAATGGAAAATCTACTAATAAGAGTGTTGAACTTGGTCCTTCCCCTAGTTTGGCACTTATTGTTGTCTCTTTTACTAGTTGTCTACCTTTTGTATATACTAATCAAGATTGGGATGCAGACAACCTACTATAGGTTGACTCGCATGTGCCTTACTAGTATTTTTCATTATTTATTTTTCATGCTTCTTGTATGTGATTTCATTTGCATAATGTGATCCCCCATACTATTTAATTTGGTGTATTCCTCTCTATTTTTGTGCATTCCTCTATATGTACCTACATTCTTCTATATGTCATAAACATTTTACCTTTTCCATTTGTCTTGTATTTTCCTTTTGGCCCGAATGACACAAGGCATCAAGACATTTAGGTCTCTTCATGTTGACCTGAAAGGATTTTTCTTTTTTTGTGATCTCTATGTGTCATTCTTCCAATTTTGTGAGTATTTGGGGAATGGTGACAATTATGTGATCTATAACAACATTGTAGCAAAGACATACTGACCCTGAATCCATAGATACCTTATGTATTTATGGGGGCAACCCCTCCCTCCTTTTTCATGGCGTAGCTTTATTTTAGAAACATATGACTTGGCATAGGGCTTTCTGAGGAATATCTCATGTCTTAGGAGTAAAACATTGGCTACTTTAAAGAAATTTCTCACAGCAATGGTGTTAGCAACTACTTTAAAGTGGGGTAATACATCAATAATATCTTTCAACATTTTGTATATTTCATGGTGTGATTTTATTTTTTCATGTGATGCGTCCTTTTCTTGGTGGTTTCATTGGGTTTAATGTCCTCCAAGAGTGTGATATTTCTTGGCATACGACTTTCCTCTTAGTGGTGATGTGACACACTTCATTCCCTAAGTTGTGAACCTTTTACTCTTGACTTGTCCTCTCTTGGTGACATTAGTCATGATGATCCCTAAGAAGAAGACCTTACACGAACAAAGAAAAATCCCCTTGAAGAAAAACCTATAGACATAATGTTCATAAGTATTTGACATAACACAGCTTTTTGACCTCATGAAGATTGAAACCCTATTTCAAGGCCACCTAGCATAACGCACCTTGATTGCATGTGGATCCTTGCCGTGTGCATAGGTTCTTAGCATAACACAACTTGTTAAGCATGAGATAGGAATGTGAGTGGTGCCCTATCGAAGTTATCAGAGGGATAGCTTGGGTATGGTAAGTACATTGAGAGCCATCACAGAAGCATGACTTTATCACTAAGCCACCTTCCTGAAATTTTTGGGATACTCACCTAGTGGATGGCCAGAGGTTTCACTACCCCAGAGTGAGCACAAAACTGATAACTTAGATGTGTTCCACATTGCATTGGACAATATAGGCCTCATATTCTTGGTCTTTGATGTTGTATGATTGTATCTTGTCATTGTTGCATACATAAGTGTCTTGAATGTCTACTTTAGTGTGAGTTTGACATGGGGTCATACTCTCACTAAAGTGGGGGCAATATGTAGTGTCGAATAAAGTATCCCTTTTTCTCATTTAATTTGGGAATAATTAAGATTAAAATGAGCCTAATTTTTCCTTGATTTAGTGTTGTAATGTGTCTTACACATTCACATTAATTTTAGGGCCCTATTTAACTAAATGGACTTAATTGTGCCTTATTTTTGGTGCTATAAATTGTATCTTTACACCTTCACACTAATCTAGGGCTTCATTAATTAATTGAGATTAATTGGACCCTTTAATTCAAATCCAAGCCTAATTAAATGAAAATTTTGAGGGATACAACCCGACATTCATAAATGATATTACACAACACTTAATTTTAGAAGGTGTGTGTCCTATGTTAGTGACCTAGGACCCATTCACCACCTAGCAAATGGGTCCTCACTAGGTCATAGGACCCTAATTTTACATAACATTTAACATCCCCAGAAGTATTTCCTAGCTAAGTGTGCTAGGACCTATTCTCCCACTGGAAAATGGGTCCTCACTTAGACCTAGGACCCCCCCTTTGGATATGTTTTTGGCACCATTTTAATGATTTCAAATCCTAGATCTGATGTCGGCTTATGTTATTTAAATTTTAGGAATTAAGGGTAAGATAAGTATAAATACAAGGTTTCATCTAGGCTTTCAAGTGTTCAAGTCCTAATAACAAACTTATGATCAAGAGAGCATTCAAGATCATTCAATAAGGCATTCAAGAGAAGATTTATAAAATATTATTGCAGCAATCAAGATTCATATCATCATGTCAAATGTATAGTGCATCATGTATGTTGTTGAGCTAATATGTTGATGTACCATTGAAGATATATCAAGCATATTCAAAGGAATCATCTCTAATCAAGTGTTATGATCAAGATCTACATTCATTAAGGCCACTTCATACAAGATTTCTGATTTGTACTCCAAGGTTTCAAATAAGGTTTGGTGAGTTGTTAGATATTGTTGTTCATTCATCATTCCTTTATGCATTGATTCATTTCATGGTTTAATTACCAAAATGGGGTTTGTCTAATGCAAACCCCTATTCCCTAACAAGCAACTTTTTTATCCTCTTTGATGTGTGATTGTAGGTTTTAGGTTGAAGATCAATTGGAGAGAAAAATTGCAAAGTTGTCAAAGTTGTCAAAGTTGCTAAGAAAGTTGTAAGATCATAGAAATTTAACTACAAAATTTATTTCTAAGTTTCCAACAAAGCCCGACTAGGATCTACGAGTGTGGATATTGAAGAACAAACCTAGAAATAGAGTTTCCAGAACCCTAGCTAGGACCCATTCGCCATAGGGTGAATGAGTCCTTGGTGAGGCCCAAAAAATAACTTTTTGTACCAAGTACACAAAATTTGACCCTCTTGAAACCTGCCTTTTGATTGCTATAGTGGTTAGTTTTTATTTCTAATTGTCATTTTCACATTATTAGCCTCATAATTGAATGAAATTAGGAAGATGGGTATATTGTTCATCAATTCATCTTGGTGAACACATAACCCTCCATTTTTCTTTGTTTCACTAAAATACGATGGAGATGACCAATGGTGAAGATCAAAGAATGTGAGAACCAACATCTATCATGTGGGGTCCTTTCTTCACATCTTGAAGTTTACCTTAGCATGTGGTTTACACGATGTGAGATGAAGACTTGTCAATGACTGAGATGAAGCGAAAAATTTATAATGGTCATCGCTTCATTGCTTGACATCATTGTTGTGAAGCAATAGGCAGGAAAGCAATGCATGATATGTGATAGCTAAAGTGTGAGTGGATTATGACATAAGTAGGGATAGGTGGCAAGATGAGAGTACATCGTGAGGAATTTTCACATCGCATTTATACTTCTTCAAGACATGAAGCTTTCCACGATACACTAAAGGGTTGTGATGGAGTGATAAGAATTACATGTTCTTGACATGATATATGGTATAATGTAATTACATTGCAATGATCCTTTGCATCGCAATTAAATATTTTGCACACAAACAATGTTGTGATAGGCAAAGAGGATGCGATGAGTATTCAATTATAGAGATTGTGTAATGGATCAAACAGATATCACCGCATGTAACATACCTCTTCTTAATAATACTCAAGTAATCTCAAGAATTTACTAAAAGGTAAATCAACTTAGTAAACAAGAGAGAATTTTTTTATTTTTTTTTAACATTTGCATAAGCACAAGAATAAAGTATAACTTTTCTAGATAAAATTCAAACTTGAATTCACATGTAATCATAACTAGAATCAAGATAATTCCTTACAATATTCATTTATATCACATAAGATACACTTAACATAAAGAATAGTTTTACCTCATAGGTTTTGACTGTCATAAGCCAAAACATGGAGTTCCCTACATCTGGAATGTTGATCTATATCTTCACAAGCCTCAGAGAGTCTACTGCTACAGAGGGAGAGCATCATCTGAGTGCTTTCCCTCCAACCACAGACTCAAGTGGTCCCCCGCGCAGTTCCTAACTAGAAGTGACCCGACCCTTCTCGAAGAGTATAGATATAAGGAACTGTCAAGTTTCTCCATCTCAGTCCTAGGGATGTGTCCTACAAAACTCAATCGACCATACAAATATAGATCCCTTCTAGCTAAGTATGATCATTCTGATTGTTCATGTCATCTAGACACTCACCTCTGACTTATCTTGGAACTGTCTCATCCTATAGTTTACTTACTTTATTTAGTACTCTAGACACAAACTAGTCTGTATAGAAAATCCATTTTAGCCAATCTGACTTAGAACTAATCCTTAATCTAGGATATTCATTCTATGTAAAAAAAATTAAGTATTTCAAACCTTTTAAAAGTCCCTTATTGCATCCTTGCAATATCTAGGGTTTATGACTTCCTGTCATTTTACTCTCAAGATTCAATACCCAACATCTTGATGTGTTAAATATAGTTTCAACATTATCGTAGAATATCTTAAGGTATTATAAAGAATTTCTGCCTTGTTCTATGGTTTCTCGACCTTTCATTGTCAATCAATATACATATATATATACAATGTCGTATCTGACATAAGCATTACATATTTCCTATATCCTCCTTGTTTCAAGACTAGGGTTTTCTTCTCTAACCCAATACATGGAAATATCAAACATCCTTGTTCTCCAAAGATAATAGCATTAACAAAGCAAAACATAAGAACAATTACTTCTAGTCTTACCTAGACGACTTAGCATTTCTCAAATTCACATTTCATATAACATGAATAAGCATGATATTCAAGGAATATTCTCATTGATATGTATATATATATATATCTTAATCAGTGTCATTACTTCTCATGAAGTTAATACTTCGACTAAGTTCAATCCTTCAACCTTAATAGGTTAGATTCGTAAGAGATAATAAATTGCTTCCAACTTCCTTGTCTACTAAATTTTATTCACCTTCAAATAAGGATAGGGTATAAACTCATATGATTATCATCCTTTATATAAGTATGTCACATATACCTATAACAACAATCTCAAGTACAATAGACATGTAGGTTGAGTTTTAGTCTCCCAACATCCCCTTCTCAAAGTTGGTTATGACAATGATACCAAGTATTGGAATAATGAAATTCCTTTGTACACATAGTTCTAAAATAAGTTCAATAAAGGCTACAAGATCAACATCAATACATTGACAAGATCTCTTTCTCTCTTGAGAACCATGAGATAAGTAACCAATGCTATCAAAGGCTATCTATGGTTCCACATTCGTGGGTCACCTATTTCCTTAACATGTAATACAAAAAAATGACAAGAGGAATTCTCTTTCCTACAAAGAAATATTTTTCTATGTTGCAATCTCCTTAATTCAATATCATGATGATATCTTCTAATCCAAAAAGTCCCTAGAGAGAACTAGGAAGATTCCATCTATAGAGCTATCCTAGTCTTTAACATAGACTCAAGGATCTATTTCCATTTTCTTAGTTACCCATTACTATCTTAAAATCCAATTCCAATAATATATGACAATATAACATGAGTATAATGCACTTAGGTTTTCTCCAAACCTCTTAGATGCTATATAATCCCTCGATATTCTAGGAATGTGAATACGTTATACAATAACTATTCCTTGACTGATGTCACTCGAATAATCCTAGAAGTTCTATTCACATATCAATAATTACAATCCTATTGATAATCCAATGTTCACTATCTTCATCTTAAATGAATTATGAACTCATACAAGTGTTTCCTCGATACCCTGAATAATCTAAAACATAGTTGTTAAATTCTTAAAGTGTGATCATATCTCCAATCTTGGATATTCCAAAAGAGATCAATATCTCTCTATTGCTCTCGATGAATGGGTTTCTAGCACAAGCTTTTCAACGTATTCATTCCTTATTCTCGTGTTTGGAAAGCAGAGGAATCTGAATATCTTTTATATTGCACAGGAACTCCAATGAGAGATTCATCTCTGGTTATTGTTAACCACACTAGATATAAATTGGAACGACATAATGAATTTAAATGTTAGTGTCAAATAGACTTTAAAGCTCAAGATGTATATCAGTATACATGAGGACACTCAACTTTACGTTTATTTCAAGACTTTACCCTTTTCTTTGAGACTTTATATCTCTTAGGAATTTCCATTTCCAAAATAACACTTAAGCTACAGGAGTTTATGGTGAACACACAGGGTAATAGGGCCGATTCATACTTGAGCAATTCTCCCAAACATACTCAAATGTTACATTTTATTGGCTCCTCCAATCTGTGATGACCTTCTTGTGATTCGTCACAGCAATAAGTGTCTTCCCACTGGCTCAAGCTTCCTCCTTCAGTACGCAACCACCCATATGAATGGTATTCAATGACTACAATGAATGCATGATATGTACCAAAAAGGATTTTTCTCCAGATGCTTTCGAAACTTCTAGCAAATGACATTCCCACCCCATCCCTTATTCCTGCCACTTGAAACGCACACAGGAGATGGATCTCTCCCACAAACGGGTGTCGTTTTCAATTCTTATTGTGCACTCTCCTTCACTCTCACCCCAAGAGGATTCATCTCTTAAGCTATGGTATTTTCAGTGTAGACAGGAGACGGGTCCTAATATTTTCACCCCATTAACCTGCTGTCATACTACCACAAGCATATTGATTTAAACTTATTTCTTGCAAAGCTCATGTCCATGAATAGACCAAGGACTCTTTCTACCCTCTCATCCCCCCCCTCTACACACTCTTCCCTGATAGTTATCAACCATCCCTTCTCTTGATGCCTTCACCCATTGTAACCGTTTCTTGATTGGTAGTTAAGGCCACTACCGGCAGTTCCAATAGCACTCTGGAATGCATGGGTGACTCAGCAAGTGACAACGACCAATCATTGATCATGCCATCATGGGTACGAGTTAGATAAGTGTGGAGATTTTGCTGAAATAATTAGTGTTATCCTTCCTAGCATGGATATTATTCCTTTTTCCAAAACCTTTAGTCAAGAGGTAAATAACCTTTTTCATAAAACACAACGATCATTTACTATCATCATCTTCATCACAAGGAGTCAATTCTAAATTACTGTTTTCTTTTATTGGAATCATTTTTGCTAAGCCCGGTATCTCCACCATGCTACGGATACATAGGAAAAGTCTTTGCCTTAAAGTGAGTTTTGCACACAAGCAAGGTGTGGAGTAGTTGGTCCTTTTGGCCACTCTCCCATAATCCTCCATTTTGTCCTAATAGGAATAAAATATTCTTATAGATCATGTTAAGCATGTAAATACGTATGTCAATAAAGTATTGCGTAAATAATGCATACTAATGTCATTATTCATTATTCAACAAGATGTGTGAATGGGGTCGAGTTACTCTCCCCCTCACAATTTGACTCAACTAGGTTTGCTAATTAACACCAATGCAAGACTTAAGATGGCGACAACCCGCTATATTCCTTGTATCTATACCCTTCTCTCCAATGATGCTCTCCCTCCTTTTCTCGGAGGGCAGAAACCTGATTCCTGAATGCAACTTTCCATCACCAACTAAATATTAGTGTATTAATAATCATTTCATAATCCTCATGAAGTCATCACATCTTGACAACTTTTAAACACATGACAATTTTAGTGAAATAAACGTAACTCAAGAAAACATTGATTTCTCTAGACATTTTTCCTAAACATCTAATCATTGAATCATGCGTAATCATCTACTAATTACTTCAAAAGTAAAAAGTAAAACATAGTTAAAGTTAGGGATGTAACACCACATCTCTTCACATTGAAAATATGTAGGTCAATGTCTCATACAAAGTAGTGATACATTGAGTGGACATGATGGCTATGAATACAAAGTGAATGAGATCAACAGTTCCAGTTTAAAGGAGATAAATCTGATGATGGTGTTCTAAAGTTGGCAAGGATAACAGAGATCATTCAGAAAGGTGGTGCGAAGATTTTGATCAATGTTCCAAGTTCAAAGTTGAAGATCTGCAATGGCTAGGTGAGGATAATGGAAGTGAAACCCTCATTCAAGTAGGTAGCTGAAATAGAGCATGAAATTAATGACTATAACCACTCTAGCTACCAAGTGTAATGGTGATTGGATCCCTTAGGCAATGAAGATCACATTCATGATGAATAAAAGATCAGATTCAGAGAATGAGCATTAATGAATAACAACCCTACATCAGATATGCACCATAAATGACATTATTACAAAATTTGATGATGATGGTGTTTGGCTCGATGAACAAGTAGCTTGATAGAGAATATTGTGAACAAGTATACCCTAGCAAAGAATCTATATAGGTGCATAGCTCGAGGTAATTATTGTAGGTTGACGAAGGAATGCAAAAAGAAGACAATCAGGAAATTGTTGATAAGTGGATGATGGTTGAAGTAGAGAGTGTGAGAGAGTGTGAGAGAGAGTGAAGAGAATGCACAAGTTGTGAATGATTAGAACCAAAACAAAAATTAGAGATCTTCATCAAGGTTAACACTTAAAGTAAAAAATAGAAAAGTTGTAGAGTGTGTGAATGAGCCTTTGAGGTAGAAAAATAATGTACTAATGGAAAAAGGGAAGAGTATAGAGCATAGAATTGAGTTGTAGAAACAACAACAAAGATTTTTTTAGTTGTAATTAAGTTGTAACATTGAATTGTGTTCAAAAGAAAAAATTGTAATGCATAGGTTTGTAAATCTAATTGGTGGGTGCCATCAAATATCTAGGTAGGTACTCAAAGTAGGGAGTGGGTTCTTCCTTGGAGTGGGTTCTCCTAAGACTGTGGTATTGGTGTCTCCTTAGGGTTGGTGCTCTTAAATATTGTAATCTAAACATTTGATTGTGAGGCTAGATTAGGACAACAGATCCTAGTAGAATTTCTCACCGTGGTTTTTCCCATCTTGGGTTTTCCACATATATCCTATATTATATAATTTTCTCTACATGTCATGTTTTAATCTACACATAAAGGAATAAAATGAATTAATCTTCTTAAAGGTATTAAGAGCTAAATTTTAAGTTATTTGCTGATTCACCCCCCTTCTCAATAGATTGTTGTGTTCCAACAATTGGTATCAAAGCCCAGATTACCTAGGAGAAGATTAATTAGCTCAGGTAGATCTTGGATGAGTGAACACAATGGAAATCCAAGAAGGTTCATCCACAAACAAGGCACCTCTATTTGATGGGTTAGATTATTCTTTTTGGAGCATAAATATGGAGACATATTTGTCTTCACTAGGATTTGATGTATGGATGTCTGTCAAGAACAGATATACTCCTGCTACTACTACTCCCACTAATGCTATAGGAAATAAGATTATGATAAAATGCAAGGGATACATAATATATTCTTTGTTGGTTATCAAGTTTAGTGTTTATCAAAGTGATGCACTGCCAAACTACAAATGATGTCTAGAGTAAGTTGAAAAGAATCTACAAAGGAGATGACAAAGTAAAGTTGGAAAAGCTACAAATTCTTAGACCTAAGTTTGAAAGTCTCCAAATGAATGAAGAAGAGAAGATTGAAGATTATCTACTAAGAGTAGATGAAATAGTGAATTCAATCAAATGGTTTGGAGAATAAGTGAAGGAATTTGTTATTGTTCAAAAGGTTTTAAGGTCCATTCCATCAAATTATGAATTCAAGATATCAACAATAAAAGAAGTAAGAGAATTGGATAAAATCACCATTGATGAATTGCATGGAATATTCACTACATATAAAATGAGAATAGGAAATGAAAATTCATCCAAAAGAGAAGTTGCATTCAAGGCTATGAATAAAGAAGTTTAGGTTTTGAGAAAGGAAAGAGCACATTTGTTAGTACTTCTACAAGATTATATGAGATTTAGGGTATAATAATAGTTTGGCTCAAAGAATGAGAAAATTTTCAAGGAGAACATCTCTGAATGTGAGAAGAAAACTACTAAGGTAAAGAGAATAGTTGAAGAAAAGAAACATGCTATAGACAATAATAACAACAAATTAGTTCATGATCAATAGAAGAAGGAGAATGCTAGAAGAACTGATGTTGATGGATTCACAAGGGTGAGAGATCTGAGGAAGCAAAGAAAAAGAAGAGCCCATCATTCATTTCAAGGAAATTCTATGACCAAGTACTCATCATACTTCTATGGGTATTGCTACACTTGTAATCAATTTGGTCATAGGGCTAGAGAATGTAGAGTAGTTCCTAAAAGGAGTACAAATTTTGTAAGAAAAAATCTATTTTCTCCTTTAATTGATATGAATGTAATATGTTATAATTGTAATAATTTTGTTCATATAGATAAAAATTGTAGAACGAAATTCATAAGACCAAATTTTCATAGTGAGAAAAAAAAAACACACCTCCTACAATAAATAAAAAGTCTTAAATCCCTGAGGAGGAGAAGGTAGAAAAGAAACCTAAAAAAGTGTGGAAAGAAAAAGAGCAGAATCCCAAACAATAAATGATTGCACAAACAACACTCCATGCCAAAAAGAAAAATTTGTGGGTAATAGATAGTGGCTTCTCCAAACATATGACTAGGGACAAAAGGAAATTCATTCACCTTAAGAAAAGTAAGGAAGGATTAGTTAGTTTGGGTGATAACACTGCTGTCAAAATCTATGAAAGGGAATCTTGAGCATATATGGTAAAAATCCCACCAAAGATGTCCTTTATGTTGAAAGCTTGAAGAAAAACCTACTAAGTGTTAACCAAATGTGTGACAATGGATACAAGGTCACGTTCAATTCAGAAGGTTGTAAAATAAGAATGGAAAGACAATTGCTCAAGGAATAAGGATAGATAGAAACCTTTATAATCTCTATGAAGTGAAAGGTCAGAATTGTTTGATAAGTCAAGTATATGCGAGTTGGTTGTGGCATAGGAGATTGGGGCATGTCAATTTTGAAAATTTGATAAAAGTGATCTCAAGAGGGCTAGTTGGACATGTGCTTAAGATAGCTAAGCCTGCAAACACCATTTGCAAAGAATGTCAGTAAGGAAAGAAAACAAAGGAAAAATTTCAAACAAAATAATATTCAACTACAAAGCCTTTGCAACTAGTTCATATAGATTTGTGTGGTCCTACAAGGACAAGAGGATTGAAAGGTGAAAAATATTTCATGTTGTTGATTGATGACTATTCAAGAATGACATGGGTAACCTTTCTAAAGGATAAGACATGAGCATTTGAAATATTCGAGATATTTATAAGGATGGTTGAGAAGGAGATTGGTAGAAGAATCAAATGCTTGAGATCATATAGAGGTGGAGAATTTACATCAAGTGAATTCATTGAATATTGTGAGAAGCATGGAATAAAAAGGAAATACTTTACACCAAACTCCACAACAAAATGTAGTTGAGAGAAATAATAGAACGGTTAAGGAGATGGCTAGAACAATGTTGAATGAGGAAAAATTAGTAGATACATATTGGATGGAGGTAGTTCATACTGCATTTTATATCTTGAACAAATTTCAAATTAGTGCAAATAGTGATAAGACTCCATATGAACTGTGGTACGAAAAACCTACATTTGTTAAGTATTTAAATTGTTTGGTAGCAAATGCTACATGAAAAGAGAAGAAGATAATTTGGGAAGCTTTGACTCAAGATGTGATGAAGTAATATTTCATAGATATTCCACCCAAATCAAGGCTTACAAATGTTATAATAAAAAGTTGCAAAAGATTGTAGAAAGCATAAATGTCAAGATTGATGAGGATCTGAAACATGTCAAATCAGATAGAGATAACCTTGAAGATGAGTCAAAATGTGAAGAAGAGATTGTTGATGAAGAGCCAGAAGAAGAAGAGAATAAAAAAGCACCTGCAAAATATGTTCAAAAGGATCACCTTGTAGATTAGATAATTGGTAATAAAAATGAAGGTGTTCAAACAAGGAGAAGACTTGTGAAGAATAAGGATCAAGTAAAATTTTCTCTCTTGTCATAGATTGAACCTAAGAGTTACATGGAGGCCAGAAAGGATGAGAGCTAGATAAAGGAAATGGAACAAGAGCTGAATTAGATTGAGAAGAATAAAATGTGGGAACTAAATGGGTGTTTGGAAACAAGCTCAATGAAGATGGATCTATAGTAAGGAAAAAATCAAAGTTTGTGTGCAAGGGATATGCACAAGTTGAAGGTATAGACTTTGAAGAAACATTTGCACCAATTGCAAGATTAGAATCTATATGAATGTTCCTTGCATTTTTAATTTATAAACGATTTAAATTCTATCAGATGGATGTAAAGTCTATATTCTTGAATGGAAACCTTGAAGAAGAAGTCTACATAGAACATCCAAAAGTTTTTCAACTATCAGAAGAATAAGATTATGTTTACAAACTAAGGAAGGTGTTGTGTGGTCTAAAACAAGCACCGAGAGCATGGTATTCAAGACTAGATTAGTACCTACAACAACAAGGCTTCAAGAAAGGATGTGCAGATAGCAATTTGTACTTCAAATATGAAGGTGAACACATGATTATTGATGTTGTATATGTGGATGACATCATATTTGGTGGTAGCAATGCAAAAATGTGCAAAGTATTTGCTACACAAATGAAAGATGAATTTGAGATGTCCATGTTAGGAGAACTATCCTTTTTCTTGGGTTTACAGATTGCACAAACTGATGATGGGATATTTATATCTCAAACCAAGTATGCGAAGGAAATGCTTAAAAAGTTTTGAATGGAAGATAGTAGATCAGTTAGTACCCCCATGATAACTGGATGTAAGTTGAGTAAATCAGATGAGTTCCTAGATGCAAATCAAACAATGTATAGGATAATGATAGGAAGTTTGTTGTACTTAACTGCATCAAAGCCAAATATTATGCAAGAAGTGTGTATGGTTGCAAGATTCTAGGCTACTCAAAAGGAGTCTCATCTCAATACAGTAAAAATAATTTTCAGATATATCAAAAGCACTATTGACTATGGACTGTGGTATCCCAAGAGTAAAGAGTTCAATCTAACTACATATATAGATATTGATTAGGTTGGAAGTGTAGACGATAGAAAAAGAACTAGTGGTGGAGAATTCATTTTCAAAAATAAATTTGTTTCATGAATGAGCAAAAAGCAAGAATTTTTTACTCTTTCTACAACAAAAGTTAAATATGTAGTAGTTGCAGCAGCATGTTGTATTCAGGTTTTATGGATGAAGCAAACACTTAAAGACATTAAGGTTGAGTACAAAGAACCTATCTCTATTCTTTGTGATAATTCAAGTGGAATAAACATCTCAAAAAATCTAGTGATGCATTCCAAGACCAAGCATATATCAATTAAGAATCACTTCATCAAAGAGAAGCTAGTAGACCAAGAAGTGGGCATGGAATATGTGCCCACCAAAGAACAAGTTGCTGAAATTTTTACAAAGCCTCTTCCCAAGTAACAATTTGAATATTTGAGGCAGAAATTGGGAGTAATTTCTCTCACATCATATCACTAAATTCTAGTGATAGGGCATGGTTCAAGGGGATCTTCATAAATATTTTATTCATCCCTAGATATGAAGGAAAAATCAAGTCAGGTAAACCTAGTTTTACAAATTTCTAATGACTTGATGGTTGCAGATTTAAGGATCTTTCTCTTTTAATGGTTGGTCAAAGGAGGAGGAAGGTTCAAGTATATTTGGTTTAATGCATGGTGTAACCATTTTCCATTGATGTAAAAGGGGGGTAAAGTACGTAAATGCTCAAGCAATCAAGCAAGGAGGAGAAATTCAATGCTCTGATGAAAGATATGTCTAGGGGGGGCTATCTTGTATGTACACTCATGATGAGTTTTATTTTAATTGGTACAAAGTTGTATATGTTTGGTGTGGAGCGTGATCAGTCTCCAAGTGGGAGATTGATGTGGTATGTGGTGACTGATCATGCTATACTGTATAGCGGGCATGTATCCTTGCCGGGGTCCGGGACTGGGTTAGGCCTCGGGCAGGGGTTCGGGGGCGACTGCCTCCAAGAAATTTTTTTTTTACGTCATCACCGAAAAGGGAAAAAAACTGACTTTGTAAAAACCCTAATTCTAGAAGCTTCTAAAAGGTTTGTTATAAGCGGTTTGGATGGGGGTTGTAGTATGGTATTGTTAGCAAGATTGTAATATGTTTTACACTGGATAATAAAATCATTGGATGGCTACGGCTTTGTGGATGTAGCCCAGATTGGGTGAACCATGTTAAATTATCTGTGTTGTCTTGTTTCTGCTATAATTTTTTGGTGTGTTTTATTTCTCTATTTTATTGATCAAATCTGCATTTAATTGTTAGATATCTTCTTTCTAACCCTAACAGTATAATGGCTCATTTGGTATAAAGCATGAATAGGAACATCTAGAATTACTATCAGATCATTATCGATTGGTACTATGCATTGTTGTGCATTTTGTACATGCCCTACTTGAGGCAGGGACCCCCTTTTTTGGTTTTTTGCATTTGTGTTGACTTTTCCTGTGCTTTTTTTCTCTTTACCTTTTCCTTTCTTGGCCTTTTGCTCATTTTTCCTTGATAACTTTTATGTCTCCTTGAATCCTTTTAATTCTACCACATTTTCATTCATTAAGGAGAAGTTGCATAAAAAATTGTGGGGGCTACCATCATGCAGATGTCGGGCCCTTTTGTTCCGTTTGTGAAAAATCTTCATTGTGGCACCAGGCTCGTTGGATTTTACAACACTTATCCCCGCATCCTATTGGTTTCCACATTGATGGCACCTACAATTGTTTTTTCCACATTTAGATGGCCTCCATGCCACAAATCTCCATAAATTAGGGTTTTTACATGTATATCAAAAAACTACTTACATTTATTGCACCAAGTTCTATAACTAGAAAATGGGATATTTCATTTGCACTCTTAGCATTCGTAGAAATTTGGGAGCTCATTCTTGCTAATATTGCAGCGAGTTTTTGAAGAGCTTGTGCTCGATCTTAATCCTTTTATCTGCACATTTACTAGGTTGGATCTTTTTATTGTATTTATCGTTTGATTTGTAATTGATTCTTCTGTCATTTAGGTCAACTAGGGTTTATCTTTCAAATGTTTAAAACTTAAACATTGAACCCTCCCACAGAACGTTATGTGCAAACTTTTGTCACTGAAAATCCCAAATTTAGATCAGATCCTTGACAACTCCTACCCTTTAGCTTTCCACATTTGACTTTGACCTCGGCATTGAACCAAATTTCACTGTCTAGAAACCCTCACAGAGATTTCCCTATGGGATTCCATGCCTCACAAGCTATTTGAACGACATAGACTATAATGGCTTCCACCACCATGGCACCCACACTAGTGATTTCTACATCATCAATCATGCATTGAAATTTAAACTCAAAAAAATTATAAGTATAAGGAGGTTTGTGGAGTTTCCCATGTGGGATGCCACCCACCGAAAGCTGGCCCTCACAAGCCATTTTGACAGCATAAACTTCGATGGATCCCGCACTCCTAGCTTCTGGTAAGGAAGTTTTTGCATTCAATCTCATGAGATTTAAATGAGGTTTTTGATTTTTTCATTCAACACACATGCCTAAGACATTTCAAATTTAAAATTTCTAAGTTTAAAATTATTTTCAAGATCTCTTATGCGTAGATCCACCTGCAATTTTCCACATACATCAAACTGTTTTGATGACATAAACTTTAAACAACTTCTGCATAATTGTTTTCTGCAAACCCTAAAATGAACTACAAATAGTTGAATCACTAACCTTGATGGTTCTCGCATCTTTAATCAAGTTTTAAACCAAAAAAATTCTAAGTACCCAAACATTTGAGGGAATTTCATTGCAGGAAGCCACTTGCAAGGCATCAACTTTTACAAGCCATTTTTTATGGAATATCTTTAATCAACATCTACATGCATGGCTTCTGCATGTTGATTTTCTGCAAAACTTAATGTGATGGATTTTTCAAGTACAATGGCTTAGATTACTTTGCTTTGGTGTTTCCCATGTGCCTAAATGAATTTGCATTGAAATGACCAAGTGTTTCAACAATACAAAAATATTGATGTGGGATGTCAATCGTGGGGCATTGTTTCATTGGTGCTAGGAGTGATGGCTTCTACATTGTGCATCCCCTCATTTACCTAGCTTCCACAACCTCTTGGCCCACAAAGTGTGAAAACCTGCAAACTGTCAAAATTTCTTTAAAATGATAAATTTAATGATTTCTTGCTAATGTTTGAGATACTTAATGATAATTTTTGGTTTGTAATTATGATTTTTGTTGAACTAACACATGCTTTTCTTAAACTGGCCAAAATCATTCATTACGTGTCATCTTACAAATTTTATGGAAAAGACTAATAAAGTAGCAAAGAGTGACAAGACAGCTAAGGGAAAAAAAGATAAAGCAAAAATGAAGTATGAGTTACATGGAATGGTGTGTACCTCAAAGATCCTATCAAATTATGATAAAGTTACTAATACTAACCTGGGAAAAATCACTATCAATGAATTTTGGCAACGTGTCATGACTCAACCCAAAGGTGAAATGGAATGGAATATAAAGAAAAGTGGCATTGCATGGGTGGTAGATTTTCCCCTGTCTTTGATCAGTCCAAATTTTATTTTCGGATGCCGAGAGTTCTATCATAGGGACACAAGAAGAATAGTACCTTTGAAGGATGGGTACTAGCAGAATCAACACCCATGTCAATTTGATAGACTTTTGAGATTCCTTCATTCGATAAGATGGAATAATGCAAGGAGTATTCTTGTAATGCATGGAAATCAAATCCCATGGGTTGTATGAAGATGATAAATCATAAATGGATGCTCGATCCTCACCCTAGTGCAGGTAAGATGCCTAAGAAAATTTATCAAAGTGACTTTGTTGAAGAATTGAATGATTTAGTGACACTTCTTAATAGAGTTATGGGTCTTTCAGTCTCTTATGTTTTTGAAGATCGTATGTGGTACTTTATAGAAGAAATTATAAGCGATGAGACAAAGTTTCACTAGGAATATATGATAAGTGATCACATCCATGCCCAACTTGTGGAAGTGAAGAAGAACTAGGAGTTCTATATGACTTCCTACATCATTTACCTACTAGTAGCAAACTTTTCATACAAGGGTCTGACATGTAATCATGATCTGGGGACAAGAAAGGGCCATAATATTGTCTATGATTGTTACCCACAGCTACAATATATAAATTTCAAGAAAAGCTATAGGTGGGTGAACGATGCTTTTATCATGTATATTCTCAAGTCAATATCAAATGAGTTTGGGAAGAGGTTGTCATATTGTGCCAAAGCATTGATAAAGAACTTTGGTTACTTGTTTATCTAGTTCCCTAAGTTCACTTACTTCAGAGTTGAAGGTTTTTCGGGAGCTCCATATAGGCTACCTAGGTATCCCAATGATAAGATAGTTTTGTTGGAACTCACATGAAAATTGCAGACCTCACATCATCTCTTCCAATCAAAACATCGTGTAGGAGTCCCTTATCCCATTACTTTCGATCAAGGGTTATACTCGTGTCCCACTACCACTTGTGCAGAGCATTCTAATAAGGAAATCAAAGATTATGATTTTCTTTTCCATAGTTTGAGGGGGAGTGTTGACCCATGGGGTAAGTTGAAAAAGTAGTTTGAAAGATAGCATGATCATAAGTTGCATATTGTATATTTTTGGGAAAATTGTGAAGACAACCATGAATTACAAAAAGGGATTTATATGAGAATTTCTGTGAGATTTATAAGAACTCTTGATTTTTATGTTGTCTCGGATCAAGTAGTGGAAGATACTAATACTCTTGATGAAAAAGTTTCAATACCATTTCCAAAGCTCCCTTACCAATCATTGATTGGGTGGAAGCAAAAATAACAAATATTGACATAATCATGCAGCATGTGATGCAATAGACAAAGAAATGGTTAGATGACCAAGTAGCTCAATTGGAACAACAAGGTGTTGAGCTCACCTATGGGGAGTGGGAAGAAGAAAAAACATTGGAAAGTAATGAGGGTGATAAAATTGAAGGTGAGGCTAAAGTTGGTTCTTCAGTTGAGGCACCAAAGACTCCATCAGTTACTCGATCAAGGAAGGGAAAAGTAGCATAAAGAATGCCAACAAAGAACCAACGGGTGTATACAAGGAAGTTCATAGAAGGATGAAGGCCTCAAAAGAAATATAAGAAGATGGGAACCTTTTTTCCTTAGATGGAGACAATAAAAGAGGAACCCTCTCCTCTAGAGGAAGATTAGAAGCTGCAATCACCTCCACACTCACCAACACCTCCATTATCCATCACTCTACTACCATTAATTTCCACTCCACCTCTACTTCCCATATCATCTCACTTGTTGTGGAAATCTTGGTCCACCTTCCATCTACCACCCCAACCACCTTTGTGGTTGTGATTGATTCTTCCTCATCACTCTCAGTCTTGCAGCCCACTTTCTCCACCTTTCCACCTATTGTTTCTATTGTCCTCTTGGTACCAACTACTTTGTCTAAATCCTTTGTTGCTTATTCGTAGAAAATGCCTTAGGGGTTGTTGGAAAAAAATTTATCCTCAAAAGCAGAACACTTAATGTTCCAAGTCACCGCTACTCTACCAACTCCTCCTACTGAGCCACCTAAGATGGAAGCAATTGAGAAAATATGGGAGGAGATGTGGAAGAAGAGCAAAGAACAACTTGAAGAGGAAGTTGGTGCAATTGAAGAATCTATGGTATTTAATCAAGAGGATTATTATGAACATGTGGATCAAGGATTGAGGATTGTTAATTTAGATGAAGAGGTTTCAAATGACAAAGGACAACAAACTCTAAAAGAGGGAGATCTGAGTAATAATTTTGATGAGCACTTCAATCTGGATTCATTCGATGATGTTGAATAACATGATAGCGAGTAGAATCAAGATTTCCAGGAAGCAAATCTAGGAAATGAGGAGTCTCACTCTGAGAAAGAAGAATATATCAAAAACAATGATGAAAAGAAAAATCTCAGTGAAAGAAATGTTGAAACTAATCAAGAAGGAGAAGATAAGCATGATAAAGGTAAAGAAATAATGCAAGAAAAAAAATCTATTGGAGAAGAAAAGGATGTCAAAGATGTTTCGAAGAATGTGAATCATGACTCATTAAATGATCAAGGAGATATAGAACAAACACATGAATTCAACACTACATCCTCCAATCAACAAACAAAAATTCCTTCGTGGTTGGAACAATAATTGAAAGGAAAGGCTTTGATATTGCAAGATCATAAGGCCCATTTTAAGCTCATATTAGCATGCGCCAAGGTGAATTCTAAGGAAAAGAAGAAGGTAAAGATTAAGTCACATATCACAACTAACACATCGGGCTCCCGCATTTTACATTTGGTAACTCAAACAGTGAACAATGATGTAGACACTATTCAAGCTAAAAATTATCAGGTGACATCCATCAATATCAAACTAGCAACTAAAAATCAAAAAATAGATGAATTTCAAGGTTCTGTGTTTAATATTCTCAGCCAGATGGATAAAGATCAAGCAACGAAGATGAAGATGAAAGCACAAGTGGCTGAGTTAATAGCCTTTATCTAGTAGTTGTTCACATTTGGGGATGAAGCCTCGATCAAGTCTCCCATAACCGCAATTCTATCAAAAGAGAAAGTAAATAAAGTGGAGAAAATGAAGAGCTAGACTAAGTCCATTGAAGACTGGATTGGGCGGGTGATCACCATCAAAGATAGACCTCTACGTGCTGGTGTAGATATGCACAATCATTTCTTGATTTTAAAGAAAGAAGATGAAAAGGAAATTAAAAACTACAAGGCATTCCCAAGGTATTATAATGTCACATGCCTAAAGCTTCATGTTATGAAGCAATTTTTTGAATAATTTTTTCTACGGGAGCAGATTCTTACAAAGGAGCAGCTAGACCTTCTGAAAATGTGGAGCTTCATAATTAACTTTCAGAGGGATGTTCTGGTCAACGCACCGGTGAATTTGTAGAATGTAGAAGCTCAGGTTACTGAGAATTTGGATGAATGCAATGAATTTTTGGAACTTTTGACAAGTGCATAAATGTCTATAGTTGAGTTGGATATTGCACCTGCTAAACGAGCTTAGAGGAGTAGAATTGAGAGTGGAGCTGCTAGTAATTTGTAGGGTAACTTTGGACTTTTCTGCCAGAGCCTTCACTAAGGCTAAGAATATGGTACAAAAAAGGGCTACATGTGTGGGTCTACATGAGGATTTCATGGTAGAATGCAAGGAAATAGTGTTCATAATTACCAAGGTTGACTTGCATCTAATGATCAACTCGCCCCAGCCTTAGTGAATTTTATCAAATATGCTACAAAAGAGAAGGCAATTGGAAATATTTTGATAGAAGACAAATATTTGTAACTCCAGCTAGAAGATGAAATTTGTTACATCAAAATATGCGCTATAGTCTTATTTAATATTTCTTGAATGTAAAATAGGATAGGAATATTTCATGTCCTCCTAGGTTCACATGTGAACCAATTTTATATTGAGGAATATTGTAACTATATTTAATATGATGTAAACCCTAAATGGCAGTAAATCTGGGCCCTTGGATGTAATTGAATCCTGGCCATTTGTTCAAATTGTAAAAACTATAAATATCAGCTTCCTCTCATTTGAAAGGGGGGAGATGAATTGTTGTAAGAAGGAATTTTGAAGCAATATAAAGGAATGCATTGAAGTGTGGTAAATTCCTTGTGTGCTCTTAATCTATGCATGATTCCATCTTTCAATTTCATTTACAATTTAGTTTTTATCTTTATTAGTTTATGTTCAGTTTTAATGGTGGAAAAGTGTTGAGGTATTTGATGCACTTCCAACCCATACTTTGAGTGGTTTGTTGATGGTAAATTGTTGTGTAAAGTTAGTATGAGCTTACTCTTTTAATGCACTCAAATTCAAATGTGGATGTTCATGCTCTACATGTTAATGTCATAGTCTAAATCTGAAGAATACCTTGGGAGATTACACTAGATCCATGACACTATAGAAATTTCTTGGTTAACCAGAGATTGATTTTGGGAGTATGTCTATCTTAACACCTGTCATTGCTATTGTTTTCCTTAGCTTTTAGTATTAGAAACCTTCTCTTAACCTTTACATCTTTTGTTGTTTCTTTAAAATCTAAGTTAGTTTTAGGAGTCTAGCATCACCTCATTGATGCATTTGATGATTAAAGAATATTTTCAAATTATTGTTCTAAAATTATAGTCAAGGTTCTACCAGTCCTCAAACTTGGAAACCTTTTTTGTAGACCTATAAGTTTCAACTTTGTAAACCCTAAATACCCTTTGTGTTACTAGAAAAACACATCATAACTAAGTTATTCACACATTTTCAAGACCTGAAATTAGAGACCTTGGGGTTGTTTTCTAAATATTTTTTGTAGATAATTACCTTTAAAGAGAGGTAGAGTACTTGTTCTTTATCTATGTTGTGTAGTGGTAAAACACTCATCAAAAAAATTAGCACTAGAAGGAGGGTTGTTTGAACAAAGTTGGAATGTATTGGGTCATTCTCTCCTCAAAATTTTTGCATAGTTACTATGTCTATAGCTGATAAAGGAGAATTTTAGGAGTGAGAACCCTACCAGGGATAGGAGAGCCAAGAAAGGGGAAGCTTCATCTTCAACACCACCCACTCGACCTCCAACTCCACCTTCTCCATCATCCACATCATACACTTCTTCATCTTCATTTTTATGACATATCCAGATTGTTGTACCCCAGCCACAAGTTGTTGTAAATCAACCATTACCACCCCCACCTCCATCAATGGCTTGGTTGGAAAACAACCCATCACCTTTGACCTTCAACAACTATCACGAAATGCTCATAAATTTTGAAGACTTTTGTTCTAAATTCCATACTAATGACCCTTATAGAACTATAGAGGAGCATACAAGAATATTTGAGGCAACCCTTAAGGATAGGAAAAATGACCATGAATATTTTGCATGCGGGTTGTTCCCATATTCATTAGGGAAAGAAGTGTTTTACTAGTACATCCATTTACTTATAGGGTCAATCACAACTTGGGATCAATTAAAGAAGGCTTTTCTTGCAAAATTCATGGTCCCAATAAGCCCTTCCCAATTGTACCATCAGTTTGCATCCATTAATAGGGAATTGAATGATCCAATTAACACTTTCAACAATAGGTTTCACCGTGATTACACTAGGCTTCATGACCCCTATGTTGTTGATGATACTTAAGCTAGATTGATGTATTGTGAGGCCCTAGAATTTCTCACTTCAGCTTTAGTAAAAAGAGCTAACCCAGACCCACAAAACTTAGTGGCATGTATGAAGAGGGAGTCACAGAAAGTGTTGACTTGGGACAACACCTTGCTATCCCACTTCCTTCATTAGGCCAAACTTCACATCTTGGACAAGTTAAAGGTCTGAGTCAAGCTCTAGCAAATCAAACTCCCTTGCTGAATTAGGTGCATCAATTGCCATTGATAACACACTTGAGTCCCCTTTTGAATTAAGTTCCATCCATGTACAACTACTTACAAAATTCAAACCCACCAGCTTACCCTCATACTTCCAATATATTGTCATATCTGCAAAATTTTAAGGCACCTTCTTATCAGTAGAATTCTTCTACAACACACCTTGTATATCTTCAAAATTCTATTCCAGCACAAAATGCAATAGAAAAAGAGTGAATAGGTGAGTTGGTTAAATAAGTGAAGAAGTTAACTACTGAGGTTACCTATTTCAGGAATTAGAACAATAAATTGTAGGCTTCATAGAGAAATATTCAAGATAATTATAGTCATGACAACCATGATCTCGGTCTAAGTTCGGGACAAAATTTTGAATGAGGACAAGGTTCTAGGTTGAATTTTTAAAGAAGGTACACCCCAAGAAAAAATATAACATGGAATACTATGCCCAACAATGGAGGGGTACCAACACCTCTTGACCAATCGAGCAATCCAAACAAGTCACCTAGTGGAGTGTACTTGGCTGAGGTTGCATTGTTCAGATGGTGTAGAATTCATGGCACAAACAAACATTTTGAGTTTGACTGTCTGGAGTTTCAAACTACTACTGCCATATTTCAAATGGAAGTGTAGAATGATTCTACTAGTAAGAATTCAAGTGGACATGAAATTGTACACTTAGAGCCATATGATTCAGTTTTGGTGGTAAATCAAGCACCTTTCCCACAAGACAAAGTTAATGCACTTGAAAAGAAATCAGCTAAAGATGATATTAAAAAAAATGATGTGTGCAACAAGGGAGAACTATCTCAACTATTTAAAAATGGTGACAATGTACCTAGAGATGAAAATGATTAGAAGGAAGAGGAATTCCATATGTTCCTTTAATCTATGAAATCTACAAGCTCGTGGCCCATTCACCACTTCGATACCACCAAAAAAAATTGGCATTCATCCTGATCCAAATGCTAGTAACAACCCCTCATCCCCAAAAGTTCCAACCCAATATTTTACTAAGGGTGGACCATCTAATTTCTCTAAGGGTGGAAAATATGATTTCATTAAGGGTAGCCAATCCAAAGTTCAAATTGATCAAATGG
Organism: Sequoia sempervirens; assembly: GCA_007258455.2. Taxonomy (NCBI): domain Eukaryota; kingdom Viridiplantae; phylum Streptophyta; class Pinopsida; order Cupressales; family Cupressaceae; genus Sequoia; species Sequoia sempervirens. Next base: position 680,619,424 of record VDFB02270651.1, on the reverse strand, counting down.
GGGAATACGTTACTGAGGAGTTGAAAAAGGTAAAGTTGGTCTTTTAGCTTTTGAATTATTAAGGGTGCCTACTATTAGGAATGAAATTTTTCAAATATTTGAATGGGACTACACCTCCAAAATATTTTCAAGATATAGCTACAAAGAAATTTTCATTCAACAATACTGAGAATGAACTAGTGATCAAAGAGATTGTGGGGAAGAGTCAAGATAAACCACAATCGGTTAAGGTTCAAGGAAAATAGTCGGCCAAAGATCAGAGTCAAGTGTAGACCAAAGATAAAGGAAATGAAAAGGATAAGACTCAATTTTCTCAGGAAGACACTCCAGTAAGTCTATTCCAAGGAAGACCTAAGACCCCCCCTTTCTTGTTGACCATTCTCTTATTTGAAAAGAACTTGTACAACTACTTGTTAGATTCAAGAGCTTCAATAAATGTTATGCCCTTCTCGGTATGCAAAGCATTAGGCATTACTCCCACTCCTTCCAAATGAAAGGTCACCCAATTGGATAAGACAAAGGTAATTTTAGTTGGAGAACTAAATAGAATACCCATGCAAGTCACATCAGATCCAAGGGTGGAGTAGGTAATCAACATTTAGGTAGCAAATATTCCTGACACATATGAAATGGTCTTTGGTAGGGACTTCATAACAACACTTAATGGCTATATCTCAATTGAACATTCTCACATGTGGTTTTCATGGAAGGGATTGCCAAATAAAATTCGTATAATGGGTGAGCCAAGGATTAAATTTATGATCACTGAATACAACAACAACAAAAAATGAAGTGTTGTTTTCAGAAAATGAGCTAGGAAATTACGCTCCCATGGAAATTGTTGATGAAGAAGAATAAATAGAGGATATTTTAATGTTACACGATACACCTAAAGACTCGACTTAGCTCCCCAATAGCACCGAGGTGGTGATTGAATCTGACGATGAGGATTCTCAATTTGATGGCAATATTGGGCTATTTGAAAGCTTCCAAGAGTTTATGAGGAAATGTGCACAAGACCAAATCAGTCTTGGAGGTAAAATGGATTTTAAGGAACTATTGCTTCCTTGTTGGCATAGAATACATGATCCTCCCACTTTGAATTTTAATGGTGCCTTTTCCAAACTTTTGTATATGAACTCAAAAGGAAGGTTCACTTAACAGAAGTTGAGACAAAACAACAGAAGGATCAAGATAAGCCAGAACTTAAGAATAATTTAGAAATAGATCCATTGCCAAGAGATGAAGAATTCTTCATGAATTCAAAGGGTACATGTCCAAATAAGTTTTGTACCTTGCATTTTGATGGATCCAAGTCAAAGCAAGGAACTAGAGTTGGTTTCTAACTAATTAGTCCATTTGGTAAGACCTTTTTTGCAGCACATATGTTACAATTTCATTGCACAAATAATGTAGTGGAATATGAAGTGTTAGTGCACGAATTATTAATAGCATTGTGAAAGAATTATAGGTATTTGGGGATTCTGAATTAGTCATCAAGCAAGTCATAAATGGATACTCATGTCATGATAGAAGAATGGCCAATTATAGGCACAAAGTATGGGACTTGATAGAGGGGTTTGATGCATTTAATAACTAGTTGATTCCCTGAAGTAAGAATTAGACCACTAATGCATTACAAGCAACTAGTACTTGGCATCCCCTATAATTATCTGGACTAAAGAAGTTCAAAGTAGAACTCACCCCTACTTCGTCGGTGCCTAAAAATGTGACCAACTTTTAGGTGTTTGAGGATGATAAGCATATCTTGGATTTTGTCACCAGTTCGGATGTTTTTACCTCTTAGATCATTGATGAGGTAGACCCAGAGGAAGCAAAACTAGACATGGATGGATTTATCAATCTAAAGACAAACATAATACCCAGAGGCATGGTGCAGTTAGAGAGAATATTTGATTTTGACCATATAAGGGATCAGAACCAACAAACTAGAAAGGGGTTAGCAAATAGTCAGTGTCATACACATAATATGAGTACTATAGAAAATGTGAAGAATGTCTTTATTAGTAAAATCTGCACCCTAGAGGAAAATAAAGGAATAATTGATGCATTACATATATATCAAGATATTATAGCATGGAGTTATGAGGATCTCAAGACATATGACACATCAATCATCACACATATGATCCCACTCAAGCCTGATGTGAAACCTTGCAGATAAAGACAATGACCTATAAATGTTTTACTTGAGATTGATATTCTAAAGGAATTGAAAAATTTGTTTGCTTGCATCATTTTCCCTATCAAGAATTCCACATGGGTGGAAATTTAGTACTATTCTGTAAGAAGAACGGTGAAATAAGGTTGTGCGTAGACTTCCAAAATTTGAACCGTGCATCAAAAAAGGACAATTATCAGGTGCTCTCATTAAACGAGGTGTTGCATATTGTTAATGGGTCTAAAATGATGTCCTTCCTTGACGGATACTTGGGCTATAATCAATTTATGGTTCAGTATGAAGATAGACACAAGACAACCTTCACCACTAAGTGAGTGACTTTTGTGTACAGAATAATTCCTTTTGGTTTAATCAATGTTGGAGCAACGTTTCAGCGTGCAATGGATATTACATTCAAATATTTGATAGGAAAGTGTATTATCATGTATATGGATGACTTAATAGTTTTTTCCAAGAGATGAGGTGATCACATTTTAGACCTGTGTAAAGTGGTTCAAAAATGTAGGGAATTCGGTATTTCATTGAATCTGAAGAAATACATCTTTGGAGTTATCGAAGGAAAGATATTTGGGCATGTTATTTTAGAAAATAGAATATCAATAGAACCTGAGCATATTCAATCATATTAAAAATCTAATCTCCTGAAAGAAAAAAGGAAATGAAGTCATTCTTTAGGAAGATTAACTTCGTCAAGAAGTTTATCACAAGGTTTTATGAGATTGTGAATCCCTTGAATGTGATGTTGAAACAAGAAACTAAAGTGGAGTGGATCCTGAAGTGAAGTAGGCTTTTGAAGAAATAAAATGAGCAATCATTGAGGCCTTTTTTTTAAGTTAGTCCAGATTACTCCAAACCATTCTATATATACTATTTTTCTTCAGAACATTCATGTGCAAGTATGTTGATGCAAAAGAGAGATCAAGGAGATGAGCACCCCATTGCATTCATCAGTGCTCCATTAAAGGATTTTGAACTGTGTTACCCAAGTGTCAAAAATTAGGCCTATGCATTGGTTCGGGGCATTAAAAATTTTAGGTATTATATTTTGAGAAATAAGGTGTTCATAATCATTCCAAACACAGCTATCAAGATCATACTGATGCAAAATGAGCTAGGTGAAATACAAGCTAAATGAATGACAATGCTATAGGAATATGACATGGAAATACAACCCATGAAACTAGTTAGAGGACAAGCATTGACTCATACAATGTTTGAGGCTAACCAAGAACTCACGGCACAACAATATAATCTTGAAGATATCTCCCTAAAGGACTGGTATGATGATATTGTGCATTACTTGTTGAATCAAAAATGTCCAGTGTATTTGAATACTATGCAAATAAGAGCATTATGCTTGAAGAGAAATAGTTATATTCTAAAAGGATCCATATTATACAAGAAGAATCATGAGGGTATTTACCTTCGGTGTCTAGGGAAGCAAGAGGCAATTCGGGTGATGAGTGAGTTTCACAATAAATTTGGAACTAATCATGGTTCAACCCCATATATTGCAAATCATATCCTTCATGCTAGGTACTATTTGTTGATGTTATTCAAAGACGTATATTCCCATGTACATTCCTATCACATATTCCAAACTGTCACTAACAAGTAAATGTATGTTGCTATTCTACGACAATCGGTGGTTGAGGTGCGTCCCTTCATGCAATGGGGACCAAATTTTATTGGTATGATCAATCCACCATCTTTTGTGGGCCACATGTATATTCTAACCACAACAAATTATTGCACTAGATGGAGAAAAGCAATTCCATGTAAGCTTGATGTACAACCAAGGTCATTATTAAATTTCTAGAAGATTACATCATTACTCGTTTTAGTTGTCCATTTGCATTTATCTGTGATAATGGCCATGTATTTGCATCTTTGAAATTTATTGGATGGCCTTTTGACTATGGGATTATTCTGAAATTTGCTTTGAATTACTATACCCAAGGAAATAGACTGGCTAAGTCAACAAATAAGAATGTGCTAATGGTTATCCATAAACTGCTTGATAAGAACCCAAGGGATTAGCATACCTAGTTATGATTTTCTCTTTGGGTGGATCATATGCATCAAAAGGATACTTTAGAGACCTCCCCATACCATCTAGTCTATGGCCAAGATCTTTTTTTTCTCATCCAGTTAAGAATCCCCACTTTTTAGTTCATTAATGAATACTATGATGAAGGGGAAAGGCTTGAAGCTTATTTGGATGAACTTCTCAATTTAGAGGAGAAGCGAGATGAAGCAATCAAAAACTTTTCTAAACATCAGGGTGTTGTAAAGCATTGGTTTGACCAACACATGAAATTTAAGACCTTTAGGATTGTTGACTTGGTTTTGTATTGGGATAAGGCCCACAAAAAGAAGGGGAGCATGGAAAATTTGACAACCTTTGGCTTGGCCCATTTCAGATCTCTAAAATCCTAGGAGATAATGCATTTCACCTAAAGACTTTCACTGGAGAGGATGTCCCATTTCCTTTCAATGGGCAGTATCTCAAGAATTATTTCCTTACCTGAGCTATTATAGCTCATCATTGTACATAGTTAGGTTAGATGGTTTTTCGTAGGTTAGGTTGCTTTAGATTTTCTTTATTTCATTTGCTTTTTCTTGCTTTTGTTTTATTGAGGGTGGGTTCTCGATTCTAATGTGGTGACAATTCCTTGTACAATTGAAAGGGTAACTATGTCGAATGTTCTTGTTTGTTCCTTGAATAAGTATTCATAAGTTGTCTAGGAGTATCTACTTGCTTTTGTGAGTGGGTTTTGTTAGTTGAATTTTTGCTTGATCTAGAAAGAAATCATTGTTTGAATCTTTTTCACACCTATCATAGCCCTCACTAATTGTATATACCTAAAAATGTTCCTGAAAGACTATATGGTAGTTATCACGAGGTTTGGACATGTGAAAAATCTTAAAATCTACTTTAGTGACCACTATAATCTCCAAACCCCAAGAAAGCTTTACCATTGAATCAACTTGAAAAGTTATAAAAGATGAGAATAAATGTTTAATAAGCAACTAAGTGGGTGTACAAATAACTCTATCAAGGCTATGGACGTCTAGCTAGCAATAGAACAATGTTTGTGGGGATTGTAGCAATAACGTCGTCAGGGCTATAGATGCTTGACTGGAACTGAGGAAATGTCCATGTTACTTTTGGAGTTAGATTATCTACGTAGTCTATCCTGACTCATTGATCACTTACCTTAGATTTCCTAAGGAAAAGGAATGAACTCATCGTGAACACACATCGCTGAGATGTCCTATGAATTGATTCAATTAATGATTTCATTTCTCCCTTAAGCATTGAGTTCATCGTATGAAACTTTGATTTCAGTCTGTGAAACCAAAGAGTCTGGGTTTCAAATGAATTTTTATCCTTGGAATGCTCAAGAATGTTCCCTACCAGAGTCACCATTTTTTGTTCATTTTGCACACATGCCCCACTTGAGGTAGGCACCCCCTTTTATTGGTTTTTTGTGTTCATGCCAATTTTCCCACACTCATTTGCTCTTTGCCTTTTCCTTTTTTTGGCCTTTTGCTCAATTTTCCTTGATAACTTTGATGTATCCTTGAAGCCTTTTAAGTTTTCCAAATTTTCATTCGTTAAGGAGAAGTTGCAGAAAAAATTATGTGGGCTGCTATCGTGTGGATGCTAGGCCCTTTCATGCCATTTGCAAAAAATCTTCATTGTGGCACTAGGCTACTTGGCTTTTGCAATGCTTATCCCTGCATCTTATCAATTTTTGAATTGACAAAACTTGCAAGTTTTTTTTCCACATTTAGATGGCCTATGTACCATGAATTTCTACAACTTAGGTTTTTTACACGTATATCAAAAAATCTACCTGCATTTATTACATCAAGTTCTATAAATAGTGAATGGGATATTTCATTTGCACCCTTAGCATTCATAGAAATTTGGGAGCTCATTCTTACTATTGCTACATAGAGTTTGTGAAGACCTTGTGCTTGATCTTCATCCTTTTATCTGCACATTTACCAAGTTGGAGCTTTTTATTGCATTTATTGTTTGATTTGTAACCAAGTCTTCTGTCATTTAAGTGAACTAGGGTTCATGTTTCAAATGTTAAAAACTTAAATTTTGAACCCTCCCACGGAATGTTATATGCAAAATTCCATCACCGACATGCCTAAATTTTTGCTAGATCCTTAATGAGTCCCGCCCTTTTCCTTTCCGCATTTGACTTTGACCTCGACACTGAACTAAATTTCACTATGTAGAAATCCTCAAGGAGATTTCCCCGTAGGATACCATGCTTCATGAGACATTTGAATGACATAGACTATAATGGATTTTTCCACCATGGCACCCGCACTGGTGATTTCCACATCATCAATCATCATTGAAAGTTAAACTCAAAAAATTCAAAGTGTAAGGAGGTTTGTGGAGTTTCCCATGTGGGACACCACTCATAGAAAGTTGGCCCTTACAATTCATTTTGACAGCATAAACTTTGATGGCTTCCAAACTCTTGGCTTTTGCTAAGGAAGTTTCCACATTCATTCTAATGAGCTTTAAATGAAGGTTTTGATTTGTTTAGTCATTTTGATGGCATAAATTTTAAACAGCCTCTGCATGTACGGCTTCAACATAAGTGTTTTCTACAAACCCTAAAATCAACTACAAATGATTGAATCACTAACCTTGATGTTTCTCACATCCTCAATCAAGTTTTAAACCAAAAGAATTCTAAGTATGTAAATTTTTTCCAAAATTTCATTTGCGGGAAGCCACTTGCAGGGTACCAACTTTTACAAGTCATTTTTATGGCATATCTTTAATCAGCATCCACATGCATGGCTTCTGCATGTTAATTTTTTGTAAAACTCAATGTGATGGATTTTTCAATTGCAATGGCTTAGATGATTTTTATTTGGTATTTCCCACGTGCCTAAATGAATTTGCATCAAAATGACCAAGTGTTTCAACAATCCAAAAATCTTGGTGTGGGATGTCAATCGTGGGGCATCGTTTCACTGGCACTGAGAGAAATGGCTTTTGTATTGTGCATCCCCGCATTTACCTAGCTTCCACAATCTCCTAGCCCGCAAAGTGTGAAAACTTGCAAACTATCAGAAATTGCTTAAAAGTGATAAATTTAATGTTTTCTTCCTAATGTTTGAGATACTTAATTATAATTTTTGGCTTGTAATGATGATTTTTGTCAAACTAAAACATGGTTTTCTTAAATTGGCCAAAATCATTCATTACATGTCATATTTTAGGTTTATGGAAAAGATTGAGAAAGTAGCAAAGAGTGACAAGACAGCTAAGGGCAAAAAAGATGAAAAAATGAAGTATGAGTTCCATGAAACGGAGTACACCTTAAAGATCGTGTCAAATTGGGACAAAGTTATGGATACCAACCTAGGACAAATCAATATTGATGAATTCTAAAAATGTGTCTTGATTCAACCCAAAGATCAAATGGCATGGAAGATAAAGAAAAGCGGCATTACACGGGTAGAAGGTTTTCCCCCATTTTATATTAGTCCAGAGTTTATTTTCGGATGCCAAGAGTTCTATCATAGGGACTCAAGAAGAATAGTAACCTCTAAAGGATGGGTACTGGTAGACTCAACACATGTGTCAATTGGATGGAATTTCAAGATTCCTTCGTTCGATAAGATGGAAGAATCTGAGGAGTATGCTTGTAATGTGTGGAAATCGAATCCCATAGGTTGTATGAAGATGATAAATTAGAAATGGATGCTCAATTCTTTCCCAAGTGTAGGTAAGCTTCCTAAGAAACTTTATCAGAGAAATTTTTTCGAAGAAGTGAATGATTTAGTGACACTTTTCAGTAGAGTTATGGGTCTTCCAATCTATTTTATTTTTGAAGATTAGGTGTGGTACTTTATAAAAGAAATTTTGAGGGGTGATACAAAGTTTCATTGGGAAAAAATGATAAGTGATAACCTCCATGCTCAGCTTGTGGCAATGAAGAATACCAAGGAGTTTTATATGACTTCCTACATCATTTACCTACTAGAAAGAAAATTTCCATACAAGGGTCTTACATGTAAAGGTGATTTGGGGACAAGAAAGGGCCAAAATATTGTCTATGACCGTTACACACAACTATTGTAGACACTTAAAAATGTCCTGAATGATATCATGCACTCGAACCAAACATACTAACATCATTTTGTCCTAAAATCTATCCTCTTTTTGCTTAATTTATTAAATTATCCTAGATATTTAATCAATTGTGCCATTTTCATCTATTTACCTAATTGACCTAATTAGGTTAATTCACCCCCTCTTGCACTAACCTTTCATCCTATTTACTTAAATAATGCAAATTATTTAATTTAAACCCCTAAGTCCTCTTATTCAATTAAATAACCCTAAGTTATGTAATTAAATATCATATCACTTCCCATTTTCATTAAATAAATTAATTATTTAATGAATGTCATCTAATTCCCCAAATTTGCATAATTTAAATTTTATTTAATTATCAAATTACTAATTATCCTCATCTTCCCACTTGCAAGCGAATATTCCTCCTTTGCACATTCCTCCAAAAAGGGGATATTCCCATAGAATATTCCTTTGCAAAATTTAATTTGGTTTTAATTAACTAAATATCTAATTTCCCTCACCCATGAAAATATTCTTTTAGAATATTCTCTTTCTTCACTCATTTGAAAAGGGGAATATTCCTTTTTTTTGCAACAAACTTTCAACAAGACTTCTTGTGCAAGTTTTGAAAGTGTGTTTGTTTGGAAGAATATGAACCCTTGATTCTCATCCATTGATGAGAATCCATGATCCATGCCTCCATCTTCCTTCCTTTTTGAACATTGATTAACTTTTTCAATCTCAACCCTTCATTTCTCATTTGTCCTATAAATAGGTCACTATTTGGAGAAAAATGGATCCATATTTTAATATTAAACTCATGATGTTAAAATCACTTTCACTTGCATCATATTACAACTTATTTTAATCTTTTGAAACTTGCTCCATTTAGAATAGCTTTGCATACACCCATATCGATCATCTTAGCATAGATCATGTTAAAATAGCTTTCATCATGGTAAAATATCTTTAAATCATATTTTCATGCACATCTCTCATCGGTTTCGTCGATTCTCTTCAATAGAATCAATTGAAACAAGCTCATTATCCACGAGATTAGGAAAGGGTCGTCATTCCACATCAATGCAACACCACTTCCCCAATAGAATAAGTTTCAATGCATTAGAATAGGTGTTTCATGAAGCATTTGTATTTTAAAATGTTAGTTTTAATGGATTATTAGTTTAGTTTACATTGAATTATCTTATTGGATTGAGTTTAGTGGCTTGAATACGCTTTGAATCCTCATGGACCAAGTGTAGTTGTCCTATACTAATTCATCGGTCACAACTATAATATAGAAATTTTAAGAAAAACTATAGGTGGGTGAACGATGCTTTTATCATGTATATTCTCAGATCATTATCAATTAAGTTTGGGAAAAGGTTGTCATATTATGCCAAAGCATTGATAAAGAACTTTGGTTACTGGTTTATCAAGTTCCCTAAGTTCACTTACTCTAGAGTTGAAGGGTTTTTAGAGACTCCATATAGGCTACCTAGGTATCCCAATGATAAGATAGTTTTTTTGGAACTCGCACGGTAATTGTAGACCTCACAATATCTATTCCAATCAAAACATCGTGTGGGAGTCCCTTACCCCATTACTTTCGGTCAAGGGTTATACTCGTGTCCCGCTGCTACTTGTGCAGAGCATTCTGATAAGGAAATCCAAGAGTATGATTCTCTCTTCCATAGTTTGAGAGGGAGTGTGGACCTATGGTGTAAGTTGGAAAAGCAAGTCAGAACACATCATGCTGATAAGCTGCATATCGAATATTTATAGGAAAATTGTGAAGACAACCATGAAGTATGGAAAAGGATTTATATGAGAATGTCTATGAGATTTATAAGAACTCTTGATTTGTATGTTGTCCTAGATCAACTAGTGGAAAATGGTAATACTCTTGATGAAAAAGTCTTCAATTCCATTTCCAAAGCTCCCTTACCAGTCATTTAGTAGGAAAAAGTAGAAATAATAGATATTGACATAATCATGTGGCTTGTGATGCAACGGACAAAGAAATGGTTAGACGACCAAGTGGCGGGTGATCCCACAAAATTGGTTTACAATTTTTGGCCAAACTGGACATTGAACTGAATTTTTTTAACTAAATCTTCACTTTTGGGAACCTATAGTTGCTAAACCATGAGGAATTTGAAAATGATCCAAAATAGTGATTTGTGACATTTTGTTTGTAGATTTTAATTTTATTTTATTTTCAATTTTTTTGGAATCAGATTGCACTTCTTCTCCTTCAAAAACTAGATTTTAATAGTAAACATCATTTTTAAAGAGTGACATTACTGGCTAACACAAATTTTTTTCTATGAAGAATAAAATTTTATTTTTTTGAATTTAGATTCGTAAATACGATATCTAGTGCATGAAATTGGTTTCATATCATTTCATTGAATATTTTTTTATTAATTAAGTTTCAAAGTCAAACCAATTACAATTTAGACATGATTCACTGGCTAAAACATAACTTTTTTTATATGTATCAAAATTCAATTATTATATTTTTGTTGGATCAAGGATATCAATATCTAGTGCATACATATTTTTTAGAATTTTTTTTTGATAATCTACTATTTTTCCACATGTGTAGAATAGAGAGCTTGATTTTCAGTTAAAAACCCACATTCACAAAAAATAAAAAATAGATATAATAATCAAATTAAACATATTAAAAATTATACTTTTTGGGAAGCTTATAATAAGAAATACATACTTATAGAAAATAAATTTTAAAAGAATTCATTTGATCCCCCAAAAGGTAAATCAAAAGTGTTTTTTTATCAACATTTTGATAGGTGTAAAGGAGAATCCGTTATAGGTATGATTTAAAATTAGCGGGGTTATATCCATGGGGGTTTAATCTGAGGTAGTTTGATCAAACCCTCTTCAATTGTAATCCTTTAAATGGAACTTTTCAAGGATTAAATCATTATATTTTCTAAAAACATGTGATTTCAGCAAAAATCAGGATGTCCCAAAAAGTGTAAACCACTATTGTGGGATCACCCTGGATCAATTGGAACAACAAGGTGTTGAACTCACCTATGGGGAGTGGGAAAAAGAAAAAACCTTGGAAAGTGATGAGGGTGATAAAATTAAAGGCAAGGTTGAAGTCATTTCTTTGGTTGAGGCAACAAAGTCTCCACTGGTTATTCGATCAAGGAAGAGAAAAGTAGCAGAAACATGGCCAATAGAGAAGCAATAGGTGTATACGAGGAAGTTCGTAGAAGGAAAAAGGCCTCAAAAGAAAGCTAAGAAGAAAGGAACCTTTGTTCTTGAGATGGAGACAATAAAAGAGGAACCCTCTCCTCCAGAGGAATATCTAAAGCCGCAATCACCTCCACTCTCACCAACACCTCAATTATCCACCACTCTGCTACCATCAATTTCCACTCCACCACCACTTCCCACATCATCTCCACCTATTGTGGACATCTCGGTCCACCTTCCATATACCACCCCAAGCACCTTCGTGGTTGTGATCGATTCTTCCTCATCAGCCTCATCTTCTCCATCATCCTCATCACTCCCGGTCTCACAACCCATTTTCTCCACCTTGCCACTTATTTCTATTGTCCCCTTTGTACCAACTACTTTGTTTGAATCCTTTGTCTCCTATTTTTAGAGCATGCCTTTGGGGTTGTTGAAAAAAAATTTATCCTTGAAGAATTTGATCAATGAACATCTTCAGATGATCAAACTCTGAAAGAGGGAATCTCACGATCACTTCAATCTAGATCTGAAGAACAGCAAAACTTCAATCTGCCTCACTCCTATCTGAAAGAGTCTCTATCAACTAAGAAATTGAAGAAAGAAGATATTCTAATTGAAAAGTATAAGGAAGAGATGATAAGTCATTCAAGGCCTGACACAGCAACCTAGTGGGATGGATATCAACAACGGGCCAGCAACCAGATCAAGTCTAATATTCTCAAGATGGATAAAGATTGGATGAAAGCACAGTGGCTGGATCAAGGATTGAGGATTGAAAGAGGAAGTAAATAAAGTGAAAATGAAGAGCTAGACTAAGTCCACTGAAGATTGGATTATGTGTTTCGGAGATAAAGCTATACATGTTAGCATAGATATGCACAATCATTTATTGATTTTAAACAAAGAAGTTGAAAAGGAAGTTGAAAATTGTAAGGCATTCCTAGGGTATTATAATGTCATGTTCCTAAAGCTCCATGTTATGAAGGGTTTGTCCAAAGAAATTTTGCTACAAGAGCATATTCTTGTGAAGGAGCAACTAGACCTTCCAGAAATGTGGAACTTTGCAATTAACTTTTGAGGGATGTTTTGGTCAAGGCACTGGCAAATTAGTAGAATGTAGAAGCTCAAGTTACTGATAATTTGGATAAATGCAGTGAAGTTTTGGAAATTTTGATAGGTGCATAAATGTTTGTAGTTGAGCTAGATATTACAGCTACTAAACGAGCTTAGAGGAGTATAATTGAGAGTGGAGCTACCAGTAATTTGTAGGGTAACTTTTTGGACTTCACTACCAGAGCCTTCTCTAAAGCAAGAATATGGTACAAAAAAGGGCTACATGTGTGGGTCTAAATGAGGGTTTAATGGAAAAATGCAAGGAAATAGTGTTCAGAATTGCCAAGGCTGAGCTGCCATCTAATGAGAGATATGTACTCTGTAGCTCCAGCTAGAAGATGAAATCTATTACATCAAAGTGCGCGCTATAGTCTTATTTAATATTTCTTGAATATAAAATAGGATAGGAATATTTCACTTCCTCCTAGGTTTACATGTGAACCAATTTTATATTGAGGAATATTGTAACTATATTTAATGTGATCTAGTAAATTTGGGTAGATGTAATTGAAAGCCATTGGTTCAAATTGTAAAAAACTATAAATACCAGTTTTCTCTCATTTAAAAGGGGAGAGATGAATTGTTGTAAGAAGGCGTTTTGAAGCAATATAAAGGAAGGAATTGAAGTGTGGTGAATTCCTTGTGTGCTCTTAATGTATGCATGCTTCCATCTTTCAATTTCATTTATAGTTTAGTTTTTAGCTTTATTAGTTTATGTTTAGTTTTATGGTGAAAAAGTGTTGAGGTATTTGATGCACTTCTAGCTCATACTTTGAGTGGCTTTCTGATGGTAAATTGTTGTGTAAAGTTAGTCTGAGCTTACTCTTTTAATGCACTCAAGTTCAACTATGGATGTTCATTCTCTATGTGTTAATGTCACTGTCTAAAAATCTTAAGAATACCTTGGGAGATTGCACTATTTTTGTGACACTATAAAACTTTCTTGGTTAAGCAGAGCTTGGTTTTGGGATTTTGTCTATCTTAACACCTGTCATTGCTATTGTTGTCCTTTCATTTTAAAATTAAAAACCTTCTCTAGACCTTTATATCCTTTGTTGTTTCTTTAAAATTTGTGTTAGTTTTAGGGCTCTAGCATCACCTCATTAATGCATCTGATGATTAAAGGTTGTTTTTAGATTTTTTTTTTAAATTACAGTCAAGTTTTTTTCATTCCTTAGACTTAGAAACCTTTGTAACAAACCTATAAGTTCCAACCTTGTAAACCATAATTTCCCTTTGTGTTACTATCAAAACACATCATAACTGAGTTGTTTACACATTGTCAAGACCTGACATTAGAGACCTTGGGGTTTTTTTCTAAATATTTTCTACAGAAAATTATTTTTTAAGAGAGGTAGAGTACTTGTGGTTTATATGTGTTGTGCAGTGCTAAAACACTCATCAACATGCATGTTAGTCATTCAAATTTTCCACCAATGACAAAGGGGGAGATTGTTGGCATAATGTTGTCATTGATGTCAAAAGGGGATATTTAAGTGATATCCTACAAGGGAGATTGTTGGCATGATTTCAAAATATGTCATGGAGATATTTGATTAGTTTTTGGAAGAATTTGAGATATATGATGGAGAGAAGAGAATTTTTTGAAAATGTTGTAAAGTTGCTCAAAAGTTGCTATATTGCCATGAAATGTTGACATATTATTGCAAAGGTAATTTCTAAAAGTTTGTGAAGGAAATTGATAGCATATTCAATATGGTTTTTTCAAGAAGATTTGAATGGTGAAGTCTATATGATCAAAGGAGGAAAAATTTTCTTAGGAATGATTTATTCATGCTTTCTTGTCAAACTAGCATTTTGCAGATAAACCTTAAGTGTTATAGTCATGGAAAATGATCAGATTTTATGATTTGATGTTGACTAGATATGGATAGTAGAAGGTTGCTTAAGTGATAACCTAAGCCATTGGTGTCATTGAGATGACCAGCCCCTTTTCCTTGCATTACCGATTGGTGGAGTTAGTTTACATCATGACCATCCTTCACATCATATTTTGATGTATGTCGCAGCCTTTTGTTTACGTGATATGTGATGGAGATGACCAATGGTAAAAATCGAAGCATGTGAGATCCAATGGCTATCACATGGGGTCTTTGCATTGCATCTTGAAGGTCACCTCAATATGTGGTTTGCATGATGTGCAATGAAGACTTATTGAAAGTTGAGATAAAGTGAAGGAAATATAATGTTCATCGCTTCATTGATTCACATCATTGTTGTGAAGCAATAGGAAGGAAAGAAATGTGTGATACACGATGGCTAAAGTGTGAGTGGATTATGACATAAGAAAGGACAGGTGGTGAGATGAGATTCCATCATGAGGAATATTCACAACGTGTTTATACTTCTTCAATACATGAAGCTTTTCGTAATACACTAAAGGGTTGTGATGGAGTCATTGGTAGTTTTTCTCTTCAAAAATTTGATGGAGAGATAAGAAGGATATGTTCCCAAAATGACAGATGGTGGAATTTAATTGCATCACAATGATCCTTTGCATCATGAATAACACTCTTTGTATGCAAATGAAGTTGTGATAGGCAAAGAGGATGTAATGACTATCCAATGGTGGAGATTGTGTAATGTTGATTGGATGGATATTGCCACATATTTTCACATTGCAAATATGTAGGCCATTGTGTTATACAAAGTAGCATTACGTTGATTGGAAAGGATGGCTATAAATACAAAGTGAATGAGATCAACGATGTCAATTTAAAGGAGATAAATATGATGGTGGTGTTTTACAGTTGGTAAGGATAATGAAGATCATTTAGAAAGGTGGTGTGATGAGTTTGATCAATGGTCCAAGTTCAATTTTGAATATCTACAGCATCTAGGCAAGGATAATGGTAGTAAAACCCTCATTCGAGTAGGTAAAAAACAAAGAGCATAAATTAATGACTGTAGCCACTCTAGCTACCAAGTGTAATGGTGATTAGATCCCTTAGGCGGAGAAGATCGCATTCCTAATGAATAAAAGATTAGATTTATAGAATGATCATTAATGAACAAAAAATCTAGATTGAATATACACCAAAAATGACATTAGTATAGAATTTGATGATGATGGTGTGTGGATCAATGAATAGGTAGCTTGCTGGAGAAGATTGAGAACAAGTAAACCTTAGCAAAGAATATGTATAGGTGCATAGCCCGAGGAAATTATTGTAGGTTGGTAAAACAATGCGAAAAGAAGACAATCAATAAATTATCAAGAAGTGGATGATGGTTGAAGCAGAGAGTGTGAGAGAGTGAAGATAGTGCACAAATTATGAATGAGTAGAACCCAAACAAAAATCAGAGATATTCATCAAGGTTAACACTTAAAGTGTAGAATAGAAAAGCTATAGAGTGTGTGCATGAGCCTTTGAGGTAGATAGAGAATGCACTAATAGAAAAAGGAAAGAGTGCAGAGAAAATAATTTACAAAAACAATAACAAAGATTTGTGTAGTTGCAATTAAGTTGCAACATTGAATTGTGTTCAAAAGAACAAATTGTAAAACATAGTTTTATAAATTTGATTGGTGGATGCCATCAAATATCTGAGTAGGTGCTCAGAGTAGGGAGTGGGTGCTCCTAAAACCAGGGGATTGGTGTCTCCTTAGTGTTGGTGCCCTTAAATATTATAATCTAAACATTTGATTGTGAGGTTGAATTAGGACAATAGATCCTAGTAGAATTTTTCACCATGGTTTTTTGCATCTTGGGTTTTCCATGTATATCTTGTGTTATTTGATTTTCTCTACATGTCATGTTTTAATCTACACATAAAAGGAAAAAAGGAATTAATCTGCTTAAAGGTATTAAGAGCTAAATTTTAAGTGATCTACTGATTCACCCCCCCTCTCAATAGATTGTTGTGTTCCAACAATAATACCTCTCTCTACATAAATTCTAATGAACCAATAAAATATACAAGAATTCTTGAACTGATTGGAGCAATTATATGACCAAATGAGATGTTGAACCATTCTAATATCTTTTTCCTACAAGAACTCAAAAAAATGGAAAGCATTATTGAAAATACTCTGATGAATGAGATTGATCATCACTCATGTAAAAATGGTACTCCCTAAATATCTTCTTGTTCTCTTCTATACTATCATTGGCATGTATGTATGTGATGTGAACAAAAATAACAATCTAAATTGAATTGTAATATTAAGATTGGACTTCATTGTGTGGTTGGAATGTAGTTTTCTACAAAATCAACTACAAAGATAATAGTTCCTATTAGGGAAAATCCTTACACAACCTGAAATGATAATATAACCATCCAAACCTATGGTTGTGTCTTGTGTACTTGTAAAAATGTTTTTCTTTAAATTTGAAATAAAATTAGTAACACAGTTTACTTCTCTTGAAACTCACATCTAGTTTAGAATTGTTGATCTGAGAATTTCCAAAATCATTCTTATTTCCCTCATGAATACATGATATAAACTTTGATAACCCACTACATTGCAAATACTTTTCATTTAAACAATCTTTTTTATAGAAAATGCCCATCATCTCTAACATAAAAATAAATCTAATAATTTCGTCAATGACCAGAATAGAAAAGCTATATGTGTGCATGAGCCTTTGAGGTAGATAGAGAATGCACTAATAGAAAAAGGAAAGAGTGCAGAGAAAATAATTTACAAAAACAATAACAAAGATTTGTGTAGTTGCAATTAAGTTGCAACATTGAATTGTGTTCAAAAGAACAAATTGTAAAACATAGTTTTATAAATTTGATTGGTGGATGCCATCAAATATCTGAGTAGGTGCTCAGAGTAGGGAGTGGGTGCTCCTAAAACCAGGGGATTGGTGTCTCCTTAGTGTTGGTGCCCTTAAATATTATAATCTAAACATTTGATTGTGAGGTTGAATTAGGACAATAGATCCTAGTAGAATTTTTCACCATGGTTTTTTGCATCTTGGGATGTATATCTTGTGTTATTTGATTTTCTCTACATGTCATGTTTTAATCTACACATAAAAGGAAAAAAGGAATTAATCTGCTTAAATGTATTAAGAGCTAAATTTTAAGTGATCTACTGATTCACCCCCCCTCTCAATAGATTGTTGTGTTCCAACAATAATACCTCTCTCTACATAAATTCTAATGAACCATATACAAGAATTCTTGAACTGATTGGAGCAATTATATGACCAAATGAGATGTTGAACCATTCTAATATCTTTTTCCTACAAGAACTCAAAAAAATGGAAATCATTATTGAAAATACTCTGATGAATGAGATTGATCATCACTCATGTAAAAATGGTACTCCCTAAATATCTTCTTGTTCTCTTCTATACTATCATTGGCATGTATGTATGTGATGTGAACAAAAATAACAATCTAAATTGAATTGTAATATTAAGATTGGACTTCATTGTGTGGTTGGAATGTAGTTTTCTACAAAATCAACTACAAAGATAATAGTTCCTATTAGGGAAAATCCTTACACAACCTGAAATGATAATATAACCATCCAAACCTATGGTTGTGTCTTGTGTACTTGTAAAAATGTTTTTCTTTAAATTTGAAATAAAATTAGTAACACAGTTTACTTCTCTTGTAACAAACTCACATCTAGAACCTTCATCTCACTCTTTAGAATTTATTTCACTATCTCAAATCTTTTATTTCCAAAATCATTCTTATTTCCCTCATGAATACATGATATAAACTTTGATAACCCACTACATTGCAAATACTTTTCATTTAAACAATCTTTTTTATAGAAAATGCAACCATCATCTCTAGCACATAAAAATAAATCTAATAATTTCGTCGATGACTTTGGTAGTTGCATTGCACCACACTCTTGTAGCATTTTGTTACTATGAAAATTAGAATAAACATTGCATAATAGTTCATGATACATAGAAAAATCCACATGGTATTTGAAACATGTATTACAAATTTTAAGAGGCACACAATAAAATGGCTTATAAGATTCAAATTCTCTTTGTTATATTTTAAAATTTGAATGTGTTTCACAAAATAGTTTGTACAATTTTGTTTGGTTGTGTTCTAAGAAATTTCTAGGATGTGGTAAGCGGTATCGATCACCAATTCTTAATTTTAAAATATATTTTACATTTGGTGATATTCTAGAGTTAGAGTGCCAAAATTGTTGAATTTCATCCTTTGTAGTATTAGTTAGCTTCTTATAAACTCGTGGAGTCCTACCACTAAAATCCTAAGTATCATTTTGAAGAGGACTATCTAATCTTGATCTTATTGCTAGTTCTTTTGATATTTTTTTATGATTTAACCTTAATTCAACACATGTTTTCCTCAATAATTGAGATTTTCTTAATTGATTGCTTACTAAAGAGGTTTTTATTACTCTATGACTAGATATCTTATCTTTTTCCTTACTAGTATTTCTAATATAATTGAGCGCATTAAAAATATTTTTAACAATAATGTTATTTTGATCATACTTTTTGTTTACACAAATATTCAATTTCTTTAGTAATGGTCTCATTTTGTATGACATTAGAAATTGTACAAAAATTTGGAATTGTTTCGTTAATATCTCATTGGAAAAGTATTGATTAAAAATTTGGGTAGCCCACAACCGAATGGTTTGTGATGACCTTTTTCCTTTATTTTTCTATTATGTTCTCATCTATTTCAACTAACCATTTTGGGGTTCTTGAATGTTTTACAATTTTATTGGACTCATTACAAAATATGGCTTTAGGATTTCAATTTATTCTTCACAAAGGTCCTCTCCTCTTATATAATTTGGAGATACATTGACTTTAATTTTTTCATGTGTGTTATCAATTTTATCAATGCTATGAACAAGTGGATTATGGAGTGCAATTTTAATCATTCATATCCACATTCATGAAGAAAATATTGACATATTTATTCTTCTTCATCTATGATTTTACTCTTATCAATAGGTGTTTCATCACATTTTACAATGTTTTCAATTTCATGTTCAACATTTTCAAATTCAATATCATAGTCACTTTCAATGTCATTTAAGGGTAAAGAAGAGCCTTCTCCTTGAAGATTATTTGACAAATCTTTTATTTTCATCCTCTTCCTTGATCTATCTTTGTAACTACTTTCTTTAATTTCTTCTGCTTTAAATTTCCTCTTCCTTTCAACTTTACGATGAATATTACTTCCCATTATACAAACAAAAAAAAGTACCTTGATGATTGATAGAATAAAATTTTGTGTAAAAGAGTGCAGAAAAATAAATAATTTATTTGTATTGGATAGAAATCATGACATTATCGATACCAAAGAGCTTGTGGGGATTGTTGAAATGCCCAAAATGGAAATTGGGTCATTTTCTCCACTCAAAAAAAATAGATATCCATTTTGTGCTTCAAAACTTTTATCTATTTTATAAAGAAAAATGGGTACCCATTTTGAACAGAACGGATATTCGTTATATTAAACAAAACAAAAAAAAATTATAGCAATCAAATATAATACATGTAAATTATAATATTATATATAAAATATTATATTATAATTTATATGATGCAATATTATATAAGTATAAATATTATATATTATATTTTATATTAATATTAATTTATTCCAATTATTTTATATTATATTAATATTAATATATTGTAATATATATTATATATTATATTAATATTAAAATATTTTAATATATATTAATTATTATATTAGGTTGTATTATAATATTATAAATGGGGTAGGTAGAGAGCGGTAGAGAAGGACAGGTAGGGAGGGAGAGGTAGAGAGAGGGAGGGAGGGAGGGAGGGATAAACAGAGGGGTAGGTGGAGAGATAGGTAGAGAGAGAGAGGGAGGGAGGGAGGGAGGGAGGGATGTAGATAGAGGGAATTCAAGAGGGATTTTGAAAGGTAAAGAGAGAGAGAAAGGTAGGGTGGGAGATGTAGAGAGAGGTAGGGTGTGTGTGTGAAAGAGATAGGTAGATAGAGAGAGATCCAAGGAGGGAGAGATAGATAGAGAGGTAGTGTGTGTGTGGGAGATATATATAGAGAGTGAGAGGTAGGTAGAGAGAGAAGTAGAGAGGAAGAGGAAAAGGTAGTGTGTGTGTGGAAGATAGAGAGAGACATAGAGGTAGGGAGGGAGAGGTAGGTATAGAGAGAGAGGTAGGGTAGGAGAGGTAGAGAGAGAGGTTATGCGTGTGAGGGAGACAAAGAGAGAAGTAGAGAGGGGTGGAGGTAGGAAGGTAAAGTAGAGAGAGGGGTAAGTAGAGAGATGGAGAGGTAGAGGGAGGGAGGGAGGGAGGGAAGGAGGGAGGGATAAAGGGAGGGCTAAGTGGAGAGAGGTAGGGTTGGAGGGATGGAGGGAGAGGGTTAGGGAAGAGAGATAGATAGAAGTAGAGGGGGAAGGGGAGAGATAGGTAGAGAGAGGGGAAGAAGGGACAAAGGGAGGGATAGAGAGAGGGATGGAGGTAGGGAGGGAGAGGTAGAGAGAGGGATAGGTAAAGAAAAGGAGAGGTAGGGTGGGAGGAATAGAGGAAGGGAGAGAGGTATAAAGGGAGGGGTAGGTGGAGTGAGATAGGGTTGGAGGAATGGAGGGAAAGGGGATATAGAGATAATTAGAGAGGTAGGGAGGTAGGGAGGGGAGATAGAGAGAAGTAGAGGGGGAAGGGGAGAGAGAAATAGAGAGGGGTGGGGGGAGGGAGAGGTAAAGAGGTAGGGTGGGAGGGATAGAGGGATGGGGAGAGAGGGAATGATGGAGATAGGGAGAGGTAGGTAGAGAGAGGTAAGGTGGAAGAAATAGAGGGAGAGGTAGGTAGAGAGAATGATATAGAGGTAGATGGAGGGAAAGAGAGGGACATAGGGGGATAGGGAGAGGTAGAGTGGGAGGGATAGAGGGAGGGAGAAAGAGACAAAAGGATGGAGATAGAAAGAGGTAGGTAGAGAGAGATAGGTAATTTGTGTTAGAGAGAGAGGGGTAGAGAGAGGGATAGGGGAGGGAGATAGGGAGGGACAGAGGGAAAGAGGAGAAAGGGAAAATTAGAGAGGGATGTTGATAGTTAAACAGAGAAAGGTAGGTAGAGAGTGAGAGAGGTATTTTTTGTGTGAGAGAGAGGAAGAGAGAGGGGGGGGAGGGAGAGAGTGGTAGAGGAGAGAGGTGTTTGTGAGAGATAGAGAGAGGTAGAGAAAGAGGTAAAAGAGAGAGAGAGAGAGAGCTAGGTAGAGAGAGAGAGAGAGAGCTAGGTGGGAGGGAGAGAGGGAGGGAGGAGGGCTGGGAGGGAGATAGGTAGAGGTGCAGGTGGAGAGAGGTACTTTGTGTATGGGGAAGATAGAGAGAAATATAGGGAGGGGGATATAAAGAGAGAGGTAGGGTGTCAGAGGTATAGATAGAGGTTTGTGAGATAAAGAGGGATGGAGGTATGGAGGGAGAGGTAGAGATAGGGGTATGTGGATAACAAGAGTATGTGGAGGGAGAGGGAGGGAGAGATAGCGAGATAGGAGAGAGAGGTGAGATATGGAGGGATGGATGTAGAGAGAGGGGTAGGTAGAGAGGTGGTGGGAGGGAGGGAGGGAGGGAGGGGGGAAGGAGGGAGGAAGAGGGATAAAGGGAGGGGTAAGTGGAGAGAGAGGTGGGGTTGGAGGAATTGAGAGAAGGGAAAAATAGAGAAGTGGAGGGGGATGGAGGTAGGGAGGGGAGATAGAGAGAAGTAGAGGGGGGAGGTGTGACAGAGATAGGGGAAAGGAGGGACAAAGGGAGGTGAAAGGCTATGAGGGATGGTGGGAGAGGAGAGATATAGATAAGTAGAGAGGGATGGGGGGAGAGAGGTAGTGATGTAAGGAAAGAAGAGGTGTAGAAACACTTTCCTAATGCTAATTCTAAGAAGAAAATGTAGACATGTGGTTCAATTTCAAATTATAGCTCACTAAAATGCACATTAGTAGAAAATAGATTAGAACAAATTTAACACAACCACAAAATGGACACCAGATTTAACATGGGAAAACCCTTTCAGGAGAAAAACCCACCACACCAAGCAAAAACACTTTGTAGTACATTGAACAAATTCCACCCACAGAGTTATAGTTTGTTGCTCTCAAATGTCTATTCACACTCTCAGACAGCATTACAATTCCTGATCAATCTCGTTCTCTCTCATCAGACTCAACAACATGATCACTCTTACAATGCATTACACATTACATCATTTCCAAAGAGAATCCATTTATTCTACATCCCATACCATACAGGAAAACCAATCATTTTTGTTCCTGTATGCAATCATAAATTGTCACATAACAGTTAACATATTGGGCCATTGATGAGACAACCACAAACCTCTCACCAATTTGTTTGAGTCCCACCGACAAGTGTAATACCCACCAAACCAAAACATTCATCAGAGTATTGGCGAGACAAGAGACCGTGTCTCACTGATCACTCATCATCACACTGATATGAGCTTCTCACAGTACACTGTCAACCAACCTTATCTCCATATTGGGGAGACTTCATATCATTTCCCACTGATGTATACTTTGCAACTTCATGTCTATTAGCTCATCGATGAGACAAGGTTGAGGGTCCCACTAAATTCCATGAGTCCCACTAATGAGAGTCATCATTCCATCAGAGAGACAAACTTTAAAGTCTTGCCAAAGTAGCCACGTCCCACCGATGAAGTCAAACTATCGAAGATTTCATGAACTTCACAACCCATGACTCGTAGTTTTGAAGTTTCAATTCTCCGCAACATCATGATCGATCTATCAAAGGGACTATCATTAGGGTTTTACTGATAGAGCCAAGTCATGTCGATAGAACAAGCCTCCAACACCATGAACTATTCGACCATCGTGGAGATATTAGGTGAGGTCTTCCTGACCACGCAATGTCTCACCGATGAAGAACCATCGGATCATCATTGGGACAAAGAACAAGGTCCCACTGATAGAGCATAGTCTGGTTGATCAAGGAGATAGGAGAACACAATGCTACCACATCAAGCCAATAAGTTGAGGCACATTTCCAACATGCTCCCACTTGACTAAGACTTATTGGCTTGTCCCAAAACTTTGACGTTACTAAATATCATAGGCCCCAAGGCCCATTGAACTGACACACCACCTAAACTTTTATGTGCTCACTAATTTTGTTAACACATTTGCAACATTTTCTAGAGTATCCACTTTTTCAAGACTGGCCTTTCCATCCTCCACCATATCTTGTACAAAATGATACTGAACATCAATATGTTTCATCCTAGCATGGAAAGTCGGTTTTTTTACCAAACAAATAGCACTTTGACTATCACAAAAAATGGTAATCTACCCTGCACTAAACCCAATATCAAAACACAAATGTTTAAGCCAAATGGCTTCTTTGCAGGCATGTGTTGCTTCCATATACTCTGCCTCCATAGTAGATAATGTGACTATAGCCTACCACTTGCTCATCCAACTAACTGCACCACCATTCAATGTGAAGATGTATCCACTAGTGGATCTCTTGTTGTCAATGTCCCCTACCCAATCAAAATCCACATAACCTTGAATGTTAATGGATCTTTGTGACCCAACCGTGTTACCATGATAGCACAAAGCATACTGAGAGGTACCTTTCAAATATCTAAAAAATCTTTTCATAGCATCCCAGTGTGATCTACCTAGATTTTCCATAAAATGAATAAGAACTCCCACTGCTTGGGAAGTGTATGACCTTGTATAGACCATTGCATACATTAAACTACCAACTTCACTTGCATAAGGCACTGTGGTCATGTAATCCATCTCGGTAGGATATTTTGGACAATCTTCAACAAATAGCTTCATTCCCTGCAACAATGGAACAACTAGTTGCTTGCAATCAGTTATACCAAATCTCTCAAGGACAATATTGATATAATTACTCTAACTGAGCCAGATCTTTCTACTTCCTCTATCCCTTTTTATTTCCATCCCCAAAATATACCTTGCTGCACCTAGATTTTTCATTTCAAACTTTGCTGACAATTGAGATTTTAGATCAAAAATCATAGTCTTACTATTTCCTATGAACATATCATCAACATACAAGGTAATAATAAGAACTCAATCATTTTTAGTTTCAAATTACACACAATGATCATATTTCAATCTTACAAATCCCAATGACAACATAAATGTGTCAAACTTCTGGTACCACATTCTAGGCGATTGTTTTAAACCATACAGAGATTTCTTTAACTTACAAACCAGATTTTCTTTACCTTTTTCCACAAAGTGCTTAGGTTGGGACATATAAATTTCTTCTTCAAGATCTCCATGAAGGAATGTTGTCTTCACATCCATCTATCCAATCTATAAGTCATACGCTACTGCAATCGACAAAAGAAATTTGATAGATGTTAGCTTAGCTACAGGAGAAAATATTTCACCATATGTAATCAATTCCCTCTACCTAGGAATAACCTTTCGCAACCAACCTAGCTTTATACTTTTCAACACTACCATCCAGACTGATTTTCTTCTTGAATACCCATTTATAGCCAACAAGCTTTCGACCTTTAGGCAAGGGCAACAAATCCAAGGTTGCATTCTTTTTTAATGATTCCATTTCCTCATTCATGACTTCCAACCAAGAATTTGAATCAGAAATTTCAATTGCCTCTTTTATAGTCCTAGGATCATCAGTGCTTGTAGTCAAAGCATAGGTATAATTTACATGGAAAAACCATACCTATTAGGTTTTCACCTTTCACATGTAGACCTCCTCAAAGGTTGAGGCTAAGGTTGTGGTTCTTCTTCTTCAGAACTCTTAGAGCTACTAGAACTCTCCTCCATTTTAGGTACACTTCATAGTTCCTCTTTACCTGGAGTTTGAATTTCAACTAATTTTTCTTTCTTTTCTTATTTCATCTCTGACTGCAGATCCATTGAAGAAGGTTTCATCTCACGAAATATTACACTTCTGTTGTATACAACCTTTTCAGTCATAGGATTCCAAAGCTTGTATCTTTTCACACCAATGTTGTAGCCAATGAAGATACATTTTACAACTTTTTTTTCCAATTTAGATATTTTATCATTCTGCACATAAGCATATGCTTCGTAGCCAAAGAATCTTACATATATTAAAGAGGGATTCTTACTAGACCAAACTTCCATAGGAGTTGTATCAACAAGTGTCAAAGAGGTAAATTGTTTTATTAAATAACATGTTGTAGCCATAGCCTCAGCCCAAAACTTCTGCTCCAAATTAGCATTGCTCAACATACTTCTCACCATTTCCATCAGTGTCCTATTCAACCTTTCAACAACTCCATTTTTCTATGGAGTGTAAGGTGTTATTTTATGCCTTTTTATTCCATGGTCTTTGCAATACCTTTCAAAATATGCAGAAAAAAAACTCACTGCCAATATCTATCCTCAAGCATTAATTTTTCTTCCAGTTTGATTTTCAACTAGGTTTTTAAACTATTTAAACTAACTGAACACTTTTGATTTACTTTTTAGAAAATACACAAATTCCCTTCTCAAATAATCACCAATAAAAGAAACATAATATCTTGATTTTGATAATGAAGGAACATTTACTGGACCAAAAACATCAGAGTGAATATAATCCAAAACACCAGAAGATCTATGAGGACTAGAATAAAATGAAACACGATGTTGTTTTCCATATATACAATGTTCACAAAAATCAAACTCAAGGTTACAATCATCAAGCCCTTCAACTGGGTTTCTATTTTTCAAATATTTTAAGCCTTTCTCACCAATGTGGTCAAGCCTTTGATGCCAAAGCATGGTCTTTTTGTTGGGAGTTTCACCTCCAAAGAGTTTACACCCAGAGGAACTTCGTTCTCCTTCTCTACATGAGTAGCATTTTCTGACTTTACAGAGACACTATTGCATTGAACAACATATGTGTCTAGCTTGTACAGAGTACCAATTCAAGCACCCCTTTCTAGTACCATTGAGCCTCTAGTCATTTTGTAGCCACCACTCAAGAATGAAACTTGCACGCCAACATCATTCAACTTACTAACAAAAAGTAAATTTTGAGCCAGACCTGGTATGTGCATTAAGCCATCAATTCCCTTGATTCTTCTATCAGGAAATTGAATTATGACTCTTTCACGACCAACAATTTCAAGAGATGAGTCACTTGCTAGATACACATTTCCACCAGCATACTTTTCATACTTTGTA
Source organism: Sequoia sempervirens (assembly GCA_007258455.2). Classification (NCBI taxonomy): domain Eukaryota; kingdom Viridiplantae; phylum Streptophyta; class Pinopsida; order Cupressales; family Cupressaceae; genus Sequoia; species Sequoia sempervirens. The sequence goes on along the minus strand of VDFB02270651.1, from coordinate 680,592,581 downwards.
AACCAATCTCTGTGAGATTTCATGTGAAAATATGCACCTGAGTCAATCAACCAGACATCATCTGATGTCTAAGTCACCAAGGCTACAATGAAGGCATCTGCATCGCTCTATGAAGAATCATTATTTGAAGAATTGTTTTTCTTCTTATTTTTCTCCTCTTTTCAATCCTTATGGGCATGACCAGGTTACCCACAATTCCAGCATTTAACCTTGGACTTCTTGCGAGGAGACTTTGATCTCCCTTCATACTTAGATTTAGACTTCTTGTCTTTCTTCTTGCCTTTCTCCTTCAATTTTCCTTGAACAACAAGGGCCTCCTTTTCCATCTCAGAATATTTCCTTCACATCTCTTCTGATAGCAATGAAGCAACCACATCTTCCCATCTTGAAAGTGGTTGTCGTACTCCCAATAGTCATCACTAAATGATCCCACGAGTCAGGAAAAGAACATAATAGAAGCATATAATCATCCTCATCATCTATCTTCACACCTACATATGTTGACTAACAATGAGCATATTGAACATATTCAAATGATCAACCATATACGCCCCTTCCTCCATTTTCAAAGAGTATAGCTTCTTCCTCAAGAATAACTTATTCACCAAGGACTTTCCCTAATAAATGTCACCAAGTTTCTTCCACAAAGAAGATGCAGACTTCTCTTCATGAACGTTCAATAGAACAAAGTCTGTGAGACAGATTCTTATCAACCCTTTGTCTTTTCTATCTGCGAGGTCCTAATCTTCTTGCTTCATGCCTGAAGGTTTAGCTCTAGACACAACAATCCAAAGATCTCTATCTACCAATAGGTCTTCCATTTTGAGTTTCCACAACTCAAAATTTCCACCATTGAACTTTTCAATTTCTATCTTCCCTAATATGCTTGCCATCTTAATCTACAATTGAGATTACCAGATTCCTCTACAAGACTCCTACTTCAAAATTGGCACAAAAAACCCATCCAACCCACAAGGATAACGCAACTGGCCAGGCTCTAGTATGACTTGTAAGGAAAGAAAAGATGCAAAAACACTTTTCTAATGCTAATTCTAAGAAGAGAATGCAGACATGTGGATCAATTTTGAATTATAGTTCATTAAAGATGCACATTAGCAGAAAATAGATTAGGATAAATTTAACACAACCACATAATGGACACTAGATTTAACATGGGAAAACCCTTTGGGGAGAAAAACCCACCACACCCAAGCAAAAAAACTTTGTATTATAGCAAACAAATTCCACCTACAAAGTTACAGTTGGTTGCTCTTAGATGTCTATTCACACTCTTAGACAACATTACAATTCCTGATCAATCTTGTTCTCTCTCATCAAACTCAACAACATGATCACTCTTACAATGCATTACACATTACAACATTTCCAAAGATAATCCATTCATTCTACATCCCAAACCATATAGGAAAACCAATCATTTAAGTTCTTGTATGCAACCATAAACTATCATATGATAGTTAACATATTGGGCCATCGATTAGACAACCACAAACCTCTCACTGATTTGTTCGAGTCTTACTAATGAGTGTAATATCCACCAAACCAAAATAGTCATCGGAGTATCAGCAAGACAAGAGACCGTGTCTCACCAATCACTCATCATCACACCGATATGAGCTTCTCATGATACACTATTAACCAACCTTATCGCCATATCAGGGGGACTTCATATTTTTTCCCATCGATTTATACTTTGCAGCTTCATTCCTATCGGCTCATTGATGAGTCCCACTAATGAGATTCATTGGTCCATCGGGGAGACAAACTTTAAAGTCTCATCAAAGTAGCCATGTCCCACCAATGAATTTGGACTATCGAAGATTTCACGAACTTCACAACCCATGACTCATAGTTTCAAATTTTCAATTCTCCACGACATCATGATCGGTCTATCGAAGGGACTATCATTAGGGTCTCGCCAATAGAGCCAAATCATGTCAATAGAACAAGTTTCCAACACTACAAATTGTTAGACCATCATGTATACATCAGGTGAAGTCTTTCCAACCATGCAATGTCTAACCAATGAAGAACCATCGGATTATCATTGGAATAGAGAACAAGGTCTCACTAATAGAGCACAGTTTTTCTAATCAAGGAGATAGAACACAATGCTGCCACATCAAGCTAGTAAGTTGAGGCACATTTCCAACAAGTGAGGTAGGGTGGGAGGGAGAGAGGGATGGAGATATGGATAGGTAGGTAGAGAGAGGTAAGGTGGAAGGAATAGAGTGATAGATAGGTAGAGAGAGTGAGGGGAGATAGAGATAAGTAGAGAGGAAAGGGGAGAGAGAAGTAGAGAGGGGGAATTTGGGAGGGAGGGAGAGTTAGGTATAAAGAGAGGTAAGGTGGGATGGATTGAGGGAAAGGTAGGTAGAGATGGATAGAGTGAGTGTAGATAAAAACAATTAGAGAAGGAAGGTGAGGGAGAGAGAGAGACAAAGAGAGACAAAGAGAGATATAGAGAGAGACAGATAGACAGACAGATAGATAGATAGACATAGAGACAGAGAGACAGAGTCAAAGAGAGAGACAGAGAGACAGAGAGAGAAAGAGAGAGACAAGGATAGATATAGAGATAGAGACAGACAAAGACAAAGACAAAGATAGAGATAGAGATAAAGATAGAGATATAAAAATATAGAGAGATAGAGATAGAGAGATAGAGACAAAGATAGAGAGATAGAGAGATAGAGATAGAGATAGAGATAGAGATAGAGATAGAGATAGAGATAGAGAGAGAGAGAGATATAGAGAGATAGAGATAGAGATAGAGAGATAGAGAGAGAGATAGAGATAGAGATAGAGACAAATAGATAAACAGACAGATAGATGGAAAAATAGATAGATACATAGAAAGAGAGATAGAGAGATACAGACACAAACACAGATAGAGACAACCAGAGGAAAAGATAGAGATAGAGACAAAGAGAGATAGAGAGATACAAAAAGAGATAGAGATAGAGATAGAGATAGAGACAAAGATAGAGATATAAAGAGATAGAGAGACAAAGCTATAGAGACAAAGATAGAGACAAAGACAGAGACAGGGACATAGAGATAGAGATAGAGATAGAGATAGAGATAGAGATAGAGATAGAGATAGAGATAGAGATAGAGATAGAGATAGAGATAGAGATAGAGATAGAGAGAGATTGAGAGATAAAGAGAGACAAAGAGATAGATATATAGATAGATAGAGACAGATAGAGACAAAGAGAGACAAAGAGGTAGAGAGAGACAAAGATAGAGACTATGAGAGATAGGTACATAGATAAATATAGAGATAGACAGAGATTGAGATTGAGACAAATTTAGAGATAGAGATAGATTTAGAGATGGAGATAGAGATAGAATTAGAGATAAAGACAAAGATAAATATAGAGACAAAGATAGAGATAGAGATAGAGATAGAGATAGAGATAGAGATAGAGATAGAGATAGAGATAGAGATAGAGATAGAGATAGAGATAGAGATAGAGATAGAGATAGAGATAGAGATAGAGATAGAGATAGAGATAGAGACAAAGACAAAGACAATGGTAGAGACAAAGATAGAGACAAAGAGATAGAGATAAAGGGGGTTGAAGGGATGGAGGGAGAGGGGATATAGAGAGAAGTGGAGAGGGAGATTTACGTAGAGAGATAGATTGAGGGGAAATATAGAATATTAGAGGGAGAAGGGGAGAAAGAGGTAGAGAAGGGGTAGAATGTGTAACATGCCAACCCTTCATTGAAGTAACAATTTCCTAAGTTTTCAGTGTGTGAGTAAATAAACTATTTAACAATCCATTGCATTAAAAAAAAAAAATCTTTAGTGACAATATATGAAAAAAGATGTCATAACAATATACAATAAGGTTTTCATTTCAATTTAATAATTCCATAAATTACAATATTCCAAGAGTGTACACACTTACATACATAGCTCAACTGAGATTCAGAACAATAGACATAGATGGTCCAAGAATCCACCTTTCAAAACCTTGGTCTTCTATCACCTACTGAGAAGAAGCATCACTCAAGCACTTTTTCACCAACCACAGACTCATATGTGGTCCCCCACACATCTATCAATGATAGATGGCCCTACCCTTCGAAGAAGAACTTGGTTGGGTAACCCTGTATGACAAACCACACTAAGCTCAGTGTTGTGCCCTACATGAATAGAGTTTATAACCCTACACTTGATAACTACCATGTACTATATGGACACAGTGAACTGACAGTGGAGCCAAAGGAAATCACACTACTTTGGCCAAAGTGTTCTCACTCCGTACTTTAAGTGAAGGTCAACTATTCACTTACACTTCTTAAGCTTTTTTTGACTTAAGGCCACTATAATCTATGCATAGGTAATCCCTCCCATGGGTAAGCTTTAACCTTGGAATTAACCTATCACTTTTATTCAAACTCTGGGGTATTAATACTCATTAAGCAAAAGTACAAGTTCCCTCCCTTCAATGGACAACAATTCTAGGAGTAACCAACTAGCTATCTAGCAGAATAAAACATCTAGCTATGAGTAACCCTTAAGCTACCCTTGACAAATCATATATATTATATAATACCTATGACAAACATTACCTCCTATTATGGAGTAAATGCAAGCACTTCACAAATAGTATAAACTACTTTCTTTCAAAGAAAATACCATTTTTTCCTAATGCAATTATTACAATAGACTAATTAAGGCAATCATGAAACAATATTTCAAAAGGTATAACAAATAAAGGAAGATTATCCTCATTCCTTTAATACATTGTCCAATTGACTGGCTGCATCTCAACTTTCCTAGAACAGAAACTAGCTAGCTTAAATCCCTCAAACAAAGTCACAATAACCTTTACCACCCAAGTTGATAATACACTTCTCTCAATATGATAAAATACTCTCTCCAAAACTTCACAACTCTTTCTCTCTCAACAAATAGCATAATAAGAAATGCAGAGAAAAATTTATAAATGTTGTGCACAATGTGTATGGAATGCGTCCCAAACAAGTGAGTTTTCTCTACTATTTATACAGCAGCAAAGAGGCTTATCATCCTACAGAATAGGAATGAGTGTTGACAGAAATAACTGTGTATGAAAAATGTATCAATTGTAAACGAATTCAAACACATATCAATAAGACATTATATCAAAGAAAATGAAAGGAAAAATAGAATAAACAAACTGTTAATGGCAGCTTCCCTGAAATCATCTTATTTCTCTCTATCTCCAGCGTTTTGTTGTTTTCCAATTACTCTCAAATTTAGCAGATTAAGCTCAACAAAATGGACAATTGAAGAACGAGATATAAATGAAATGCATACTATGCTAACTGCAAGGATTATGCTAAAATATGAATATTGTTGTGATGCTAAAAAGATGCGAGTGCATAAGCTGATTTTGTGTATGTTCGTGTGTTCATCGTGTGTATGCGTGTAACCAAAGCTTGGATTTGCACCAGTATTTATAGAGTTTTCGAAAGGATTTGATTGGCTGATAGGATTAACGGCCCAGATTAAGCTTGTTAGAATGGATGGTGAAAGATTTTTTGAAAGTTTGAGAGAGGGATAGAAGGTTTCCCTTTTCCTTCAATTTTGTCATTCAGATCCAAAGGAAGGTTGCCATTTTGAAGAATGAGTTGAAATGAGTTCATAATTTAATTATATGTGAAGATGGATTTAGAAACTCGCATAATTAAATAAGTTATATTTAATTATGTTTTAGAAGTGAATTTAGAGTGTAATTAAATATTTAAAAATATTTAATTATTTGTGGAGTGAGACAAGATATTAAATTAAATATTTAATATTTAATTTAACTATGAGATGAAGAGAATATTCCATATTTGAATTTTAAATATTCAAATTTAGAATAATATGATAATCAATATAAATAAATTATAAAAATTTATTTAATTTAATTAAGAGGAATATGGGAGATTTCAATAATTAAATAAAGTTATTTATTTAATTAAGGTAGAAGAATTATAAGAATGAACAATATAAATAAATAGTTAAATTTATTTATATGTAGATGACTTTAGGAGATTAATTAAATAGTTTATATTTAATTAATTAACAAGCTTAATTAATCGTGACCATTGTTAGACGTATACATTTTTCCCCTCTTTGAAGTGATGTGTAAAATGCATTGCTTCAAAGAAAATAAGATTTTTTTTGTCCCTGATACGTTTTTAATATTGATGTTGCTGATAATGATGCCCCCTCGGGAGGTAAATCACGAATGATATGAATTCTGAAAATGTGATAACAATCAAGATTAGATAGTGATATTCTGCTGAGGAGACAGTGATTTAGCTCCCGATAAATGATGTAAAGGATGCCCCACTTTTGAAAACAAAGTCAATTTTTATCTTCTTTTTGAAATAGTAAAAAAAAAGCCCACCTTTGTTTGACCATTAAAAGGTAAAAAAATGGGATAAAGACAAATCATTTGTACTTGTTGACTTTGCGAATACTGTAGCTCTGAGAGTGACCTCGCGACATGGAGATTCCATATCATCGTCACCGATTTGAGAGATCTCGTCGATACCAAAGGCCAGCAGCATATGGACCACCGGTGAGTTGATCTAACCGCTCGTGTTTTTAAAAAATCTACATTTGAAATCAAAATGGATTGTTTTTCTGTGGATTTTGAATATGAAAATGACGTTTTAGCGCTTTTAGGAAAATTTTAGTGCTTTTGATAATTTTTTTGGCGCTTAGGGTAAAAACAGTAGCACATACAGGGTAGATTTTATGTGTTTTAGCTTGAACTCAGTGTAGCACTTTTGATGAAAACAGTGGCACATATAGGATGCCACAAGAAGATTTAGGAGTATAGGGCATATAGGATAAACAGTAGCGCATATAGAAAAAGATGTAGAAAACTAGGTTTAAGCGCATCGGGAGAAAATAGTAGCGCATATAGGGAAGTCGTGCATCTAGTGATTAAAATAGCGCTTAGGTTGATAATGTTAGCACATATAGGAAATAGCGCATAGGGGAACTATTTGAGCGCATCCTGTGAAAAGAACGGTGCATATGGGCTTTAGCACATAGAGACCACAGAGTAGCGCATATGGGTTTTAGCGCATAGAGGCCACAAAGTAGCGCATATGGTGAAAATGTATGATTTGATGATAGTAATGTGAAAATGATGATATATATATTGCTTCCTTGGTCAAATTATCGTGTCATCATGTTGATATGGATAGAAATGATGGAAAGTTTGGTGCTTGAGTGATAACTTTGTTTCCCAAAAATAGAAAACAAAGAGTAAATTGATTGATTGTCTGATTGAACTGATAACTTTGCTTCTCATGAATGAAAAACAAAGAGTAAATGTTGGATAAATGATTGATATGACTTCTAATAAATTTTCTGTTTGCGATAGAAAAAAAATAGTAATTGATGGTAGAGCAGATTGATATGATATCCAGCTAGATAGATTTGTGTATTGGTTTGCCTGATAGGATTGATTGGGTGATATGGGTCTTTGATATGATGCACCGATATGAGTCATTGATATGGGTCTGATATAGGTTACCCATATAGTTCACTTGATATGGGTCACTGAAAGATATGAGTCTAATTGATTTTGGTTGATTGAGATTGAATGATTGGTATGATTCTGATTAACTATCCTTGCGATGACCAAAAATAAAAATAGGAGGTTTTCAAAAACCTCCAAATTAGAGAGCAGCACTCGGCAAGATGGGATAGGATATCCGAGTTGACACCTGTTGATGTGGCTTTGATAGATACATGTGGTTTGAGATCCTTGTTGGCTATGCCGCCGATTCGGGTCAATAGAGGATTGTTGATGACACTGGCAGAGCGATGGCATTCGGAGCACAACACCTTTCATATGCCGACTGGTGAGGTGACTGTGACTCCGGAGGATGTATACAGAATATTAGGTATCCCAGTGGTTGGTGCCCTTGTGTTCTATGATCACAAGGAGCTCGTGGGTACAGATGCTTTGAGGAGGGTGTACAGTGATGCACAGATAGTTGGGTACTAGGTACCATGGGTTGACTTTCAAGGATATCCAGCCTTGCCTGTAGTTTTGGGTGCGTTCATTGGAGGTCTCCTTTGTCCGGATCGCTGGTCAAAGGGATTATCAGTGGGATAGGGCAGGATTTTGGAGCAGATGCTGCTACAGCCATGGAGATATGCATGGGGGAGTTGTATGTTAGCGCACCTATATCATGATTTGCATCAGGTGGTGTACAAGGGTGCTTCCAGTTTGTCGTGTGGTGTGACACTGCTACAGATCTAGGCATGGGATCATCTTGTTGTGATGAGGCCGGCGTGCCCCAGAGTTAGGCCTCTAGGTAGGCCTTATGTATATGCTTATGCTATGTTCCCTGTCTAGCCCAAGCTGGGCAAGGTGGATTACTGGAGACGACGTCTAGATGATATGGATGCAGTGGTATGGCGACCATATCTTGAATGTGAGCCATGGGATATAGATGATCTAGAGATGCCATTTGTATGCATTGCTTAGTTTCTAATAGGGAGGACTCCTTTTATCCTTGAGAGGTTTCAGGCATTGCAGGTGCAGAGACAGTTTGGATTTACCCAGGGGGTTGCACACTATGCCCGGAGCAAAGATGAGGTTAGATGGGGACCATGTATTTCCTATCAGATAGCATATACAGATTTCATATCATTAGCTCCCGAGGCAAGGGATGACAGGCGAGGCATTGTTGATGCCGGTATGTCCGATGAGTATTTATTATATTACCACACACATCCCTTTCCACGGTTTACCAGTCCCGATGAGTCGGCACCCATTCTGGTAGTACCACAGCCAGGGGTAGTGAGACAAGAGGAGGGGGCAGGTGGAGAGCAGGGCACAGTTGGAGGAGAGGAGGCAGAGAGTGGAGAGAAGGAGGAGAGTTCTGACGAGGATGATGGAGACGACGACGGGGATGAGGAGCAGGTACTAAGGAGGTTGAGGCTAGATATTTTGAAGGGTGTCCAGATCATGGGGCGACCGAGGACAGGGATTGGGTGACGGACAGTGATCAGGATGGGATCTTCATCATAGCAGGGGTAGATAGCTACCCTTCAGGCCCAGGTGTAGACACTACAGGGACAGCAGGGACAGTTGCAGAGTCAGTTGATGCAGTCACAGGGATTTATTGTACAGCTACAGGCACAGGCGCCTACCCCAAACCCATAGTTATCCCAGGTGATGACAGAGAGATATGCATTTAGACGGAGGGCAGTGGAGGCTAAGGGCATCGCTTAGAGGCTTATGGGCACTGTAGAGAGGCATCATTGTGGGATGCCATTGCAAAGGGCATGGAGATGGTGAGGGAGGCCGAGTATTACTGAGTCCGTTATGAGGATTTATGTCCTGATCGCAAAGAGCCATTCCCACGGTCCCACACCAGGACCAGGACCAGGTCACAGTCACGCACACAGAGCCTAGGGGTTACTGGGCCTCGGCGGGATCCAGACGTGGGTACCAGTGGCATGCCACCTCCTTCTGGACCAACTCCATCAGGGGCATCGACCAGCTAGCAGATATCTTTCACACATGTGTATCATTTTTTGAGCATGTATATTGATTTTTGATCATATCTCATGTATTTCTCTTTGGAAATTTCAGTTTCATTGGATATTTGGATATGTGTATTATTGATGATGAGCGATGATATGCAGCAGTGATGATTTTTGATGATGTATTGTGCATTTATGATATGATGGTGTGATATGCATTTATTTCTGTGTTATGGATTTTGGTATGCATTTGAATGAGTTAATGACTAACATGATATGCAGGATGATTTGATATGATGTTTTTATTATGATGATGATGATTGGTGATGTGTACTAATGATGTCATGCAGGTGGATGACTTATAATGTGATCATGAAAATGATATGAAAATGTATATATGGAATGTTTATTTTTGGATTTTTCAATGCAAGTAAATGATGATAATATGATGAAAAATGAATGTTGTGTTCATGATATGCATTATGAATTTTTATGATAAAATGATATGATATGATGTAAAATGATATGAATATTGATATGAAGTGAGATGAGTAAATAGTGATGAGATGTATGATAAAATGATATGTGATGAAATATAATGATTTGTAATAAAAATCAATGGATAAATGAAATGATAAATGAAAATGAATAATAATGGATTTATAATGATAATGAAATGATATGATAAGATAATGATAAGAAAATGAAATGAATGATAATGGAATGAAATGATAACAACATGATATGATAAGATAATGATACTGAGATTAAATAAATGATGATAATGATAATAAAATGAGATGATATGATATGATAAGATAATGATACTAAGATGAAATAAATGATGATAATGATAATAAAATGAGATGATAATGAAATGAATGAGATGATAAGATAGATGATATAAATGAAATGAATGGTGATGATAGTGAAATGATATGATACGATAATGGTAATGAAATAAATGATAATGATGTGATAAATAATGAGATGATAATGATAACGATAATGAGATGGTAATGAAATGAATGAGATGATAAGATAGATGATATAAATGAAATGAATGGTGATGATAGTGAAATGATATGATACGATAATGGTAATGAAATGTAATGATAATGAAATGATAATGAAATGATAATGAAATGATAATGAAATGATAATGAAATGATGAAATGATAATGATAATGCAATGATGAGATGATAATGATAATGCAATGATGAAATGATAATGATAATGAAATGATGAAATGACAATGATAATGAAATGATGAAATGACAATGATAATGAAATGATAATGATAATGAAATAATGAAATGACAATGATAATGAATTGAATGAAATGATAATGATAATGAAATAATGAAATGACAATGATAATGCAATGAATGAAATGATAATGATAATAATATGAATGCTAATGATAATGAAAATGACTGAAATGATAATGAGAATGAGAATTAATGATATGAATTGAATGAATGATAATGATAATGAAAATGAAAATGAATGAAATGATAATGAGAATGAAACAAATGTCTGTATTATCCTCCACAAATAGTCCAAAGAGACATGACAACCATTGGCCTTTCAAAACTCTGATGCAAATCCAGTATGTAGTTATGTGTAATGACCTAAAATGAAATGCAACTAAATGAAACCAACCATTTTGTTGAGCCTTTTTGCTAGCCTTCTGGAATCATCATAGAGCGTTTTAAAATGTTGGAAGTATGTACAAGCATCATAGGGGAAATTAGTACCAATGATGACCTAAATACAGCTTTCATGATTTTTGATATAGCAAGGGAACACAAGCATCTAGGTATAATTGAACTGAGATGACCTAAGCATTTCTTGCGTGAATAGACAAAGACTAACCACCTTCTGATGCAAATTTGGAACTATCATCAATGATAAACTTTGGAAATCATGTCTCGCGACATACTTGCAACAGATGGATAGTTAACCTCAATACAGAAGACAAAGAAAAATCATCCTCTTTCCTTGCCACTCTAGTTCAGTACATCATCGAGTATGCTCCAGAGAGATGATATCAAAAATTGAACAACCATTGTCAAAAATGAAATACTATTATCCCAAACATTATTCAGATTATAGATCATCTAGATATGAGTCATGATAGGGTACGCAACTGAAAACTTCGGTGATATGGATCAATGATTGGATAGTTATCCATATGGTTTGATTTGGTTGTTTTGTTTTGCATGATTGGCTTTGATGTCGTTGTTTTGTTGTTTTGGTAAAACCTGAAAGTCGATTGCCCCCAGTATGCCAATGTTTGCCCTTGGTATTGACACAACTTGCTGAAATGAATATGTACAATAAATCAAGCCATGATAAGACATTATCGCTCTAGGAAAATGATGATAGCATGATGCTAGTGTGGCCCTAAGATGATGAAAAAAAAATGCGTAAAAATGAAGGCTGAGAAGCTAAGTGCAGAACATGAATTAATAGATGGAGAGCTACAAATAGTGTTTGTTTTCCAGATTTTCACTATTTGTTTTTATTGCATTTTTCTTGTCAATAGATTGTCTGTCGCCAGGTTTTCACCTTATGACCTTTTTTTTTTTTTTTGTCGCTACCGAGATGCCTGTTTGCCAGGTTTTCACCAGGGTAACCATTTTTTAGGAATTTTTCTGCTGTTTTGGATTTCTTCAGAACTTTTTTGATTTTTTTGTATTTCTTCAAGATTTTTTCTGATTTTTTTGTATTTCTTCAGGACTTTTTCTGATTTTTTTGTATTTCTTCAGGACTTTTTTTGATTTGGATAATCGCTTTAGACATAATAATTTTTTAGGTGCATGTTGTTGATAGGTTTGTCAAACAGGTCCCCTTCTGGCATTGATAGCTTGTAGGCTCCTGAACCATAGACTGCGATAACCACATAAGGACCTAGCCAATTTGGTTCAAGCTTTTCTTTCTTCTCTTTGTCTTGTTGATTGTGTGGGTTTTCTTTCAGAACAAGATCACCCACTTGAAATGTGCGTGGCTTTACTTTGTGATTATAGCTGCGAGACATCATCTATTGATATGCTTTTAAATGATCTGCTACTCTTTGTCTCTTCTCATCTAGGAGTTCCAATTCTTGGAGTCGGGAAACTTTGTATTCATCATTCGTTGTAAGACCTTTCAATGATACTCTGAGTGAGGGAATCTCAACTTCTAAAGGTAGTATGGCTTCTGCTCCATAGACAAGAGCAAATGGCATTGCTCTTGATGGTGTGTGGATACTGGTTTTGTAGGCCCATAAGGCGGGATTGAGTTGAACATGCCAATCCTTCCCTGAATCATTCACAGTCTTCTTCAAAAAATTTAATATTGTTTTATTTGAGGCCTCTGCTTGGCCATTCCCTTGTGGATAGTAAGGTGTTGAATATCTATGTTGAATGTGAAATCTTTCACAAAGTTCATCAACATCCTAATTTTTGAAAGGACGTCCATTATCTGTAATAATGGAGTTGGGAATGCCATACCGACAAATAATATAGTTGAGTATGAATGATGATATTTGTTTGCCGGTAACTTTAGTAAGAGGTATTTCCTCAATCCATTTGGTAAAATACTTTGTAGCTGTGATGATGAACTTATGTTCGTTCGATGAAGAAGGATGAATCTTGCCCACTAGATCTAACCCCCATTGAGAAAATGGCCAGGTTGGTGTGAATGGTTGAAGTTCTTGTGCAAGAGCATGAATGAGATTCCCATGAATCTAACATTTTGAGCATGTTTTCACAAAAAGTGAATGATTCCCTCTCCATTGTAGGCCAGTAGTAACCCATTCTAATCAATTTCTTGGATAAGGTCAGTCCACTCGAATGAGTACCACAGATGCCACCATGAACTTCTTGTAAAGCTTTGTCAGATTCTTCACGTTCAAGACATCGAAGTAGAGTACCATCAAGACCACGACGATAAAGGGTGTCAGCGATAAGAGTGTAATGAGCAGATTGGCGGATAAAATTACGTTTTTGGTTATGGGATAAATCAGGTGGTAAGATATCATCTTTGAGGTAGGCATAAATTTTTTCGTACTAAGGTGAATCAGATCCTACCAAGTGGAAAATGATTTGGCTTTTAGGGGTATCATAAGCAGGCATAAATGATTGTTCCACCAGAAATTCATAGCGAGTCTGAGTTTCTGGGAGTTGTAACAATGATGCGATCATAGCCATGGCATCAGCTGCTTTGTTATCAAGCCTTGGAATTTGTGTGAATTTGATGTCCACAAAGTATTTCTTGAAGTCATCAACCATCTTTTTATATGGTAACAGTTTGTCATCTTTGGTTTGATAATCGTCATTAATCTGATAAATGACCAACTGTGAGTCGCCATACACCTGTAATTCTATAATTCTCCATTCCAATGCTATTTTAAGTCCGGTGATTAACGCTTCATAGTCAGCTATGTTGTTGGTGCATGAAAACATCAGCCTATATGATTGAGGAATGGTATGTCCTTGAGGGGTGACGAAAAGTATGCCTGCCCCCGATCCATGTTGAGTGAAAGAACCATCAAAATATAAGGACCATGGTTGTTTATATTTGTAGTAAAGACATCAGCATCTGGAAATTCAATGTGCAGGGGATGGTCTGCTTGTAGTGGTGCTTCAGCTAGTTGATCAGCGATAACTTGTCCTTTGATTTCCTTGTGATCAACATAATGGATGTCAAACTCACTCAGAATCATTACCCACTTTGCTAACCTTCCTGTCAATGATGCTTTGCTTAACAAATACTTGAGTGGATCAATCTTTGAAACCAGATTGATTGTATGAGTTAACATGTAATCCCAAAATTTCTGTGAAGCAAAGACTACTGCCAGACAAGCCTTCTTGATAGAAGTGTAGTAGATTGCACGTTCTTTTCCTGTAGAGTCTTCTTGCGCTAGTAGTGCCCCCAAAGATGTCTCTGTTGTGGAAATGTATAAGATTAATGGTTTGTCTAGATTTGGTGGTACGAGAACTGGTGGAGTCATTAAATAGTGTTTGATTTGTTGAAAAGCCAATTCGCATTTGTCATCCCACTTGAAAGGAACATTCTTATGCAGTAGATGTGTGAAAGGTAAACTTTTGTCGGCCAATTGTGCAATGAACCTTTATATAGATTGAAATCGTCCATGCAATGATCTCAATTGAATGATGTTCCTTGGAGGGGGCATTTCCATAATTGCCGGTACTTTTGTAGGATCTACTTCAATTCCTTTTTTTGAAACAATGTACCCAAAAAATTTTCCAGATTTGATCCCAAAAACACATTTCTTGGGGTTTAGGTGAACTTTGAATTTCTCTAGTCTTGCAAATATTTTGGACAATATTTCAAGATGTCCTTCTCTGGTGTATGATTTTTCCAATATGTCATCTACATAATCTTCCATGAAGATATGCATCATGTCATGAAAGATTGTAGTCATGGCTCTTTGGTAAGTAGCCCCAGCATTCTTTAGACCAAAAGGCATGATGTTCCAACAATAAGTTCCCCATGGACATGTGAAAGTTGTTTTCTCTTGGTCTTCAGGTGCAATCTTGATTTGGTTGTAGCCAGAAAAACCATCCATTAATGAATACATGGCATGGCCAACTATCAAATCAACTATAGTGTCGATGTTTGGCAGTGGGAAGTCATCCTTAGGACATGCTTTATTAAGATCTCTGAAATCTATGCATATTCTCACAGTTTTATCTGGCTTGGATACAGGAACAATGTTGGAGATCCATTATGCATAGTCAATTGGTCTTATGAAGCCCACATCAAGGAGTTTTCTCAGTTCTTCCTTAACTAATAAGGCAACATGAGGGTGCATCTTTCTGAGTTTTTGTTTCACCGGCTTGGCCCCTAGTTTGATAGACAAGTGATGCATGATAAGATCAGGATCAAGACCAGGCATGTCAGCATAAGACCATGCAAAGTTGACTTGATTTGCTTTTAGGAATTCCATGAACTCTGGTATTTCTTTCTCTGTCGTTGATGCAGCTAACTGTAAAATTATTGGTTTGTCGAAAGTCTCAAGATTGACAGCATTTGTAGGCTCGATCAAAATAGGTGATCGCTCATGGTAGTGCTCCGGGAGAGTGTCAAGATTCCCACCGTCTGGTGCCTCAAAGAGGTTTTCACCATCCGATACGCTCTTTATTTTATCTTTTGTTTGATCTAATACTGCCAGATTTTGGTTTTCACCATTAGATCTTTCTTTTTTGTTTTTACTTTTGCAGCTAGGAGACTTGAAACTCTCCTGATCAAAAACTCTATTTCAAAAATCGCTGGTGGAACAATCATTTGTATCATCTGTGGAAAGGAAGTTTATGATAGCTTCGTCACTTGGAAACATAGGTATATCGATAGGTTTGGTTGAATCCCAATCAATTAGATCAAGATGAATCAAAGATAGTAGATCGTCAGGTTGTGTGAAATCGACTATGGTTATGGTCATAACAAAGTGGTCCATAGGATCCGAGGTATGAGGTGGATCAATGATGATATTGTCTTCATGATAGTCTTGTTCGTTTAGATCCAACTCAGCATCACTAGAATCATGGTGACTTTGTAGTTCGAATTCGTGTGTTTGGGTCCCTGAACCTTGACCTTCAATTAGAGTTGGGGCGTACTGGTGTATTACATCAACCTCTTTGTCCCTCCATAACTCATCATTGTAAATGGGGTCCCATTCATATTCAGCAGAGTCTATGTCAAAATTGTTATCCATGAAGTTCTGAACTATTGCCAAACATGCTTCTCGTGAATCTGAGCCTTCTTGCAATGTGAAGACAGTGCCATGTAGTTTTTTGGATGTGCTTTCTTTGGAGTGAGTATCATAGCCCAATCTAGTTTTCTCTTTTGCAGCGAGTCCGCAGAGGTGAATAGATTCAACTACTCCTTCTTTCCTTTTTCCAATAGGACCTTTATCATAGCCCATCTTCTGCATGATTGAATACCCTTTTCCATATTTGTTTGTGGGTAATTTGACATTAAAAACTACTTCATCTTCATCTTTATAGAGCCAGTTTAGAATTTTTGTATCTTCAGGACCTTCCATGGGGAATTTCTCTTTGATGAATTGTCCATTAAACTTTGTGATTGGCTCCGTTGGTGGTTGCTTTAATGTTGATTCTGCTAATATTTGATGTTCCATGATAGACGGTTGTCCATGTGATCGAGGTGATGTAGGTAAATTGGCAAGACAAAGAGAGTACTCTTCGACTCCATGGTCCTTGAATTTCAATTTCTTGTCAAAACTATTGGTTAATTGACTGATTTGTGTGTCAATCTTTAGAGAAGTACTAGCATGAGCTTCTCGATTATTAGGAACCAAAGTATCTTTACTAGCTTTTATGTTGGCACAAGTTTGAATATTGGAATTATCAGCTGGTATCGTGATTTCCTGTCCATCATAAGGAAACTTAAGACATTGATGATAGGTTGATGGGACAGCTTGCATTTCGTGGATCCAAGGATGACCCAACAAGATGTTATATGCAATATCATGGTCCAATACTTGACAGAAAGTATTCTTGATAACAGGGCCCACTCTGATTGGCAGCATGATTAGACCCTTGGATGCTCTTTCTTCATCACCATAAGATTTTATGGTAATCTTTCTTCTAAAATCAATGGAGTCCTCAGAAAATACTAAATCCTTAACCAACTTCATGGTACAAATGTTCAAACCAGCACCTCCATCTATTAGAACCCGTCTGACATGAAACTTGTGAACCATGACTTCTAAGTACAATGACAAATTATGGGGATGATTTATGGAAACATCATCCTTTTTAGAGAATGAGAGGCAAGTGGGTGATGACAAGTGTCCTACCATGGCTTGAAATTGGTTCACATCCAAATCAGTGGATACATTTGTTTCAAAGAGGGCCTTTTCAAGAATTTCCTTATGGGCTGGGGAAATCTTCAATAGTTCTAGGATAGAAATTTGAGTGGGGGTTTTCCGAAGTTGGTTGACCAAATCATATTGATGTTGAGGTGGAGGTTCAGTGGATTTTGAAGAGGCGCCCTTTAAGACAACTTTACCTTGCGCCCTTGTTGTCGCATTGACTTCTCTATATTCCATCTTCTTGTTGATTTTAATGACATTTACCCACTCGTCGTCTGTGTAGAGATGGTTGATTATATGATCATCATTGATATGATTCACATTTTTTTCAGAAGACTCACCCTTTTGATAGTTGGGCAAAGGGTTGCGAAATGCTTGGTGGTCTGTGTTGGATTGTTGATGTCCTTCTATTGTAATGATGTCATTTTCAATTAAGTCTTGAATTGTATTCTTCAAGGCTTGACAATTATTTGTGCGATGACCTTCACACCAATGATAATCACAATAGTATGCCTCATTCCATGATGGAGGATTTACACTGGGTTCATAGTTTCGCTGAGGTGAAAAAGTAATGACATTTTTGGCCATCAACTCTTTGAATGCAGATTCTAAAGATTGACCCAATGAAGTGTAAGTTCTTCTATTCGAGAAGAATTGAGAATCATTGTGGATTTGTATTTGAGGTATTCCCTAAGGAGTTGTTATTATTAGTGGTTCCTCGGTAACCTTGATTTTTGGCAGTCCCTTGATTGGGAGTAGAATTTTGATTTATATTGTTCCTCAGAGGAGGAAGATTATTTCCTTGATTTGTGACCGAGTTGATATTGTTATAATTTTTGTTGCAAGGAGCATTCGGAGTACTGAGAACAAATGGCTTGGTCGAGACCTGATTCGCATCAACAACACCATCATTCACCACATTCTTGTTGCGAGTCAAGAATTTAGACTTGTCCTGATTATTGTGATGATTGTATGAGCTAGGATTGTCTTTGTCAAGTTTTATTGTTCCTCTTTTGACCAATTCACCTTCAATGGTTATAGCATCTTCGATTAGTTTCTCAAAATAGGTAGGACAATGTAAATTCAAATGATAGCTCATCTCTGAATTCAAACTGTTAATGAAGGTGACCATCTTTTCCTTTTCAGGAACAGGATGTGGATATCTGGCGAACATTCTTCTCCATCTCTGAAGAAAAGTAATGAAAGATTCACCAATTTTTGTGCAACTTTGCAGAGATCTATCATGGTGATCTGGTGTTGTATGTTGTAGGCATATTGTGATATAAACAGATTGATTAATTCTTCAAATGTTCTGATAGGAGGTGCGATTTTTGATAACCATTCCATGGAGTGTCCTCCAAGACTCCTAGGAAACAAACGCATTAGGTAAGTTTCCTCATGAGCGAACTCTAAAGTCATGTTTCAGAAGTCTCTAACATGATTGATTGGATCTAATTTCCCATTATAACGATCAAATTTTGGAATTTCACAATGTTTGGGAAATGGAATCATGTTGAGACTCTGATCAAAGGGATAAGGACAAATGTCCTCAAGAGTATATTTCTTTGTTGTGGTTCCCCCTTGTAACTCTTTGATTTGTCCTTGAAGTGCTTTAATTTTTTGAGTTAAAGCACTAAGATCAGATAGGGGTATTTCCTCAGGTTTTCTTTTCAAATTCTCAGTATTAAAGTCATGAGGCAATTTAGCTCCTTGCTCAGCTAGATAGCGGAAATATTTTTCTTTATCTTGCTACAAGATCTTTTCTATGGCTTTGTGAAATTTTGGATCTTGCTCAGCCTCTCTAAGACATTCCTCATCTTGTTCCTCGTCACTATCTATATGTGTTTTGTTCATGTCTTTGTATTGGTGGAATGGATTTTCTTCTCTGTTATCCATATCTTTGTCAAAAAGTGGATTACAACTCATAATGTAAAGAGGATTACTGCTTTCACCCTCTTCTTGAACGTTTTGGGTATGACCTTATTGGATTTCGTCCTTCAATTTATTGAATTGAGATCTTATGAAGATAGGCATATGATTTTGAAGAATTCTTCTAAACTTAGATCCTAGTTTTGACAAGTGCAATGATGATGATATCTTGATCTGATAAGATGTGGAATCTTATGATATGATCTAAGATGTTCCTAATTTTTTGATTGTGGCTTCCAATGATGAAGGATGTCAGAATCCTGTTGGGGAAGTTGAATCAATAATTAGAAATTTGTTTGAGAGATGCACTCTTAAAGTTTTGATCTTTGTTTTCGAAGAAAGATTTCAAAATCACAAAGGATTTGATTGGGATGTGAAGGATATTCTATAGAAGGTTGTGGTATGTTGTCAAATTCAAGAGGTTGGTTAAAATTATGTTGTTGAGATAGAGCTAATCTCTGATAATAAGCTCATGAATCCAAAGGTTCTACAGCATACTCATCAGTGAATCCCCTAACAAAGTCTTGGTATCTATGAAGAAATCATCGGTAATGAAGTAAGACGTGTCGACTTTTGTACAAGAATTTTCTCCTTTGCAATGTTTTCTTGTATCCTAATGGTTTCTTGGGTTTCCTAATCCTTTTGGAAACTGATTTCTTGGAAACTTTTGTTGATTTCCAATCTCTAAGCATGGGGGGGGGAAAATATCAAAATGCCAGAAAGGAAAGAAAGATTTTAGTGGTTGTTTTTCATGTTCATTTCAGATGATCTTTTATCTGATTTAATGTGATGGAAGTCACAACAAACATTCTTGAAAAATAGTTGTTCTTAAAACCCTATACTAACACCAAGTGTATGATCAAGAAAATGTTTTTCAACAAGTGTTTTCATAGGTTTAGCACATGAAAGACAATTCAGGTAGACTCACTCTTAATGCTCAAGTAGGTCATTCTAGTAATCCATAGCCCACATCTTAGAACTGCATCGACTCACACAGCTGTGTCACCCCCGAAGGGGCGCCCGTGTTTTTGTCTTTTCCAGGCGCGTACTCAGAGTTACGAAAGTGGATACCGGATCCCCTAAGCAAATGGTCCTTGGCAGTTATATGGTGAGTGTCTTGGGGGAAGATTCTTCCCTCCCCTTTCACTGTGATTATTAGAATGTTCGGAAACTGACTTCGGCTGGCCACTACACTAGGTTTGTAGTAAGGATTTCCATTCAATGCGGAAATAATAAACTCCCTCAGGAGACCTCCCAACCTTTAGAACAAAGGCTTTGGGGATGGTTATCTTGCACACTATCGGCAAAAGAGGGTTTCCCCAGATTCGCTTTAAATTTTATAGTGGGGCAGAATAGCCTGGCTTTGGCTTGAACCCACTTGAGTCGTTCCCGTAGGGTGAGTACTTTTTCCCACTACTGCAGGCTCTCTAAAGGATGTAATTAAAGCAGTAAAAGTTCATGAAATTGAAAAGGAAATTCTGGTATTTTGATCACCCAGTTAAGGGGAGAGCATAGACCTATTGCCACAGACAAAGCAAACAAATGTTCATTTTAAAACCCAAATCACAATGATCTAATCTAAGTGAAGATATTGCTTCACAAAAACAAGTTATTCAATTTTAATTGCAAGATCATTGTGTGGTGACTATCCTAGATTGCTTCATTTTATCCAGATGTGGCTATCCTAGGTTTGCTTCATTTTAAAATCCAGAAAAAGAAAAAGAATTTTGTCTGCGGAAGGCATCAGACTCAGAACTTTGTATTTGTGTTACAACCCATATGTGCCAAAACAGAAATTATATGCGCTAAAACAGAAGGTATATGCGCCGAAATAGAAGGTATATACGCTGAAACAAAAAGTATATGCGCCACAGGAAAAAAATATAAATGTGCTAAAACAGTTACCAAATGCGCTAAAACAATCACTAAATGCGCTAAAACAGTCACTAAATGCGCTAAAACAGTTACCCAATGCACTAAAACATTTACTAAATGCGCTACTTTAAATCAATACTGATTTAACTCTAAATGTGATTAACCAGATGCACTATTAAATCCATCGTATGCGCTACAAAAACCTACAAAACAAAAGAGTTAAAAACCCCGTATGCGCTGCAGAAAATGTCGAATGCACTAAAAGGAAAAAAAAAAATCTAAAGTGAATTCCAGAACGTGGAAATCTGTCAAAAAAACTTGCAGAGAAATGTTAAAATCATGGGTTTGAGCCCCACAGTGGGTGCCATTTTATGTGTGTATGAAAAATGTATCAATTGTAAATGAATTCAAACACATATCAATAAGACATTATATCAAAGAAAATGAAAGGAAAAATAGAATAAACAAACTGTTAATGGCAGCTTCCCTGAAATCGTCTTATTTCTCTCTATCTCCAGCGTTTTGTTGTTTTCCAATTGCTCTCAGATTCAGCAGATTAAGCTCAACAAAATGGAGAACTGAAGAACGTGATATAAATGAAATGCATACTATGCTAACTGCAAGGATTATGCTAAAATATGAATATTGTTGTGATGCTAAAAAGATGTGAGTGCATAAGCTGATTTCGTGTATGTTCGTGTGTTCGTCGTGTGTATGCGTGTAAAGCTTGGATTTGCACCAGTATTTATAGAGTTTTTGAAAGGATTTGATTGGCTGATAGGATTAATGACCCAGATTAAGCTTGTTAGAATGGATGGTGAAAGATTTTTCAAAAGTTTGAGAGAGGGATAGAAGGTTTCCCTTTTCCTTCAATTTTGTCATTTAGATCCGAAGGAAGGTTGTCGTTTTGAAGAATGAGTTGAAATGAGTTCATAATTAAATAAAATAAATTTATTTAATTATATGTGAAGATGGATTTAGAAACTCGCATAATTAAATAAGTTATATTTAATTATGTTTTAGAAGTGAATTTAGAGTGTAATTAAATATTTAAAAATATTTAATTATTTGTGGAGTGAGACAAGATATTAAATTAAATATTTAATATTTAATTTAACTATGAGGTGAAGAGAATATTCCATATTTGAATTTTAAATATTCAAATTTAGAATAATATGATAATCAATATAAATAAATTATAATAATTTATTTAATTTAATTAAGAGGAATATGGGAGATGTCAATAATTAAATAAAGTTATTTATTTAATTAAGGTAGAAGAATTATAAGAATGAACAATATAAATAAATAGTTAAATTTATTTATATGTAGATGACTTTAGGAGATTAATTAAATAGTTTATATTTAATTATTTAACAAGCTTAATTAATCGTGACCATTTTTAGACGTATACAATAACCACACATAGCCACTCACTTAACTTAGCTAAAAGGTGGGACACAAAGATGAACATACTTAGCTAAACAATGCTACAGGTTGACCTCTTTTGATGATAGCAATATAAGACCATTTTACATTGGCACATGATGAAAAAGGTGTACTTTGAATTGCCTTCACAATGAACATATACAAGAAGTAGGATTCATAAGGTGGCACCAAATAAAGCAGAAACCTCCTACAGATTTGGCATGGTTTTTCACTTGTTGAATCACTCAATATCAAATATATAACACATAGCTCATGTTGACTTAGTCTTACATTAGTCGATTTATCTCATTTATCAATTTGACCAATTCATTGACATGTTTTACATATTCTTCCATAATTCTATTTGTTGTTGATATTTTACCCAATGACAAGGTATCTAATATGTTAGGATTTAGGTGCCATCAACCTTGTAAATCCTTTAATTAATTATTCTCCTAAAGTTTTTTCAACATTTACCCATAAGAGGTGAAACCGTTTAACCAACGGTGGTCAAAGAGACAATGTAAATGTAGTGTTACCGATACCATTTGTCTTTTAGGAAAATGACAAAATAGCTAGGCAACCCACTTGGAATCTTCTAGAATGAGGTTGTTAGGATGTTGTAAGAGCATCTATGACATGTATGATAGTTCTAATAAGATGCTATGACAGTATGACAGATTCCTATGACAAGTATGACAGATTCCTATGACAGAATATGCTATCTTTTACCCCAGGTGCTCATGCATAAGTTATGCCTTATGACAGTTGTAAGAGCATCTGTAAGAGGCTATTTTTAGGACATCATGACCATTTCATGAAGGGAGGCATGGGTTTTGCTAGGTGGTATTGCTGCCTATTGTTTGGTGAAACCATGGTGGCTTTCATCCTCACAAATCTCTTTAAATAGGGGCCTTGAGCTAGAGTTATTCAATTCAGTTTTGCAGGTTTGCAAGGTAACAGGGTGCTGCGGGATTTTATAGGGATGATAAGAGAAGTCTATTGCTACATGTAATATTTCACAATATTAGTAATATACTTGCCTCTCTTTCGGTGGTGGAGTTTTTTCCCTTTGGGGTTTCTCCTCGTAAATTTGTTGTTGCATGTGTTATGATTCTCCTATCTCTCTCTCTCATTCTTTCTTCACACTAAGGCTAAAGGTTAATCTACATATTTCAGATTTTCATTCACCTATTTAAGTTCATATTGTAAGTTTTCTTCACCTTGATAATCAACATTTGGTATCATAGCTAATAGTTTTGTTAAGGAAGGGACGCTTTCCTTTTAAAGTGTTGAAGGTTTTTGCTGCAGTGGGAGCTTTTGTGTTGTGAGTTTTGTAGATTTGTGAAAGATTGTATACCATGTCCTCCACCTCTCGTCAAGATATTGAGAAGTTCAATCGCACTGGTTACGAGATGTGGAAGTTGAAAGTGGAGGATCTCCTTGAGGAGAGAGATCAGTGG
This sequence comes from Sequoia sempervirens, assembly GCA_007258455.2. Lineage (NCBI taxonomy): Eukaryota > Viridiplantae > Streptophyta > Pinopsida > Cupressales > Cupressaceae > Sequoia > Sequoia sempervirens. The sequence goes on along the minus strand of VDFB02270651.1, from coordinate 680,568,510 downwards.
TTACCAGTTTCAATTGATAAGAAGCCATCTACTTCAACCTTGTCGGATGAAGATTGGAAGAAGTTAGACAAAAAGGCTTGAGGGACCATTCGGTTGTGTCTCACTGATTCTGTCCTCCTGAATGTCTCTTCAGAAGACAACATACAAGCTTTGGAGGAAGATAGGTGAAATCTATCAAACTAAGAGTTTGTCTAACAAGTTGTATCTCAAAAGATGTTTATATTCATTAAAGATGAAGAATGGTGATTCTATTGTTGAACATTTAAATGCTTTTAATTTGATTATATGTCAACTTGCATCTATTGATGTTAAAATAGAAGATGAGGATAAATGTATTCTATTGATTTTCTCTTTGCCAGAATCTTGGGAAAATTTAATTATGGTTATAACAAGTGGTGGTGCAGAACCTAAGATGGATAATGTTATTCCCATACTTCTTTCAGAGGAGATGAGGAGGAAGACCATACATAGTGGCTCCCAAGATTCCTTGCATGTGCGAGGTAGGCCCAAGGAGAAAGGTCCTAAAGGGGATAAGAAGAAGGATAATTCTAAAGGATGATCTAAGACCCTTGGAAAGAGCAAAGTGAAGTGTTGTAACTGTGGTAAACAAGGACATGTGAAGAAGGAATGTACAAATAAGAAAATGAATGCAAATTCCTTCACAGAAAATTCCTCTGATAACAGTTATTCTGATGCTTTGATTATTTCAGCTAACACAGTTTGCAATGATGCTTGGCTTATTGATTCAAGTGCTTCCTTTCATATGACTCCTCACAAGGAGTGGTTTTCTACATACAAAGAATATGATGGAGGAGAGGTCTTCATGGGTGACAACAACTCACAAAAGATTGTCGGTAAAGGAAAGGTAAAGTTGTGTTTCAGTGATGGGAGGGTTAAAATCCTTGATGATGTTTTACATATTCCAGGACTTACAAAAAGTTTAATTTTGGTTTCCAAGTTGAATGATTCTGGAATGAATGTGACATTTGACAAGTCTGGTTGCAGGATGGTAAGGGGAAGTTTGGTGGTTGCTAAAGGATCTTGGAAAAGGAATCTATTTACGTTACATACCTCTACTTTTTGTAACTCCTCTTTTGTAACTAGCACTGAAAATGCATGTATGTTGTGGCACCATAGATTGGGTCACATTGGTGAAAAAGGTCTTAGGACCATACTTGATAAGAAACTAGTAGACGGTATTTCTGATTATTCTGTTGGTAAAAATAATTTATGTGAGGATTGTGTGTTTGGTAAACAAAACAAGTCATCATTTCCTAAAGGAACTAATAAAGCTAATGGATTGTTAGAACTAATTCATTTGGATGTATGTGGTCTAGTGGATATAGATTCTTTGAGTAGATCACGTTATTATGTTTCCTTCATTGATGATTACTCAAGATATACTTGGATTTATTTTATGCATACAAAATCTGAATTTTTCACCAAATTTAAGGAATTTAAGGCATTGGTTGAAAAGCAAACAGATTATAAGATAAAAGTATTAAGATCTCACAATGGGGGTGAATATTGTTCTAAGGAATTTGATGAGTTTTTCAAGCATGCAGGAATTTTTAGGCAAAATACTACACCTTACACACCCCAACAAAATGGGGTAGCAGAAAGAATGAACTATACATTAATGGAAAGAGCTAGGAGCATGTTAAGTAGTGCTAAGTTAGATAAAAAAAATTAGGCAGAAGCTGTTGGTACTACTTGTTATTTAATTAACAGATCTCCTTGTAAAGCTCTTGTTGATAAAACACCTTATGAAATGTGGTTGGGTAAAAAGCCTTCAGTTTCACATTTAAGGGTCTTTGGTTGTGAGGCTTTTGTTCATGTGCCTAAAAAGAAGCGGTCTAAATCAGATCCCAAATTTCAAAAATGCATCTTTGTAGGTTATGGTGAAAATATTAAAGGTTATAAACTTTGGAATCCACTAACACGAAAGATGATATTTTCTAGAGATGTTATTTTTAGGGAATTTAGAGCTAACTCTGAAGATGAGCAACCAAAGGAAAAGTAAAAAACAATGCATTTTGAAACTAAGCAAGAAGATGCACATGTGGAAGAACAGAGAGATGGACAAGAAGATGGAGAAGAAGAAGAGAGTTCTGAAGAATCTGTTGTAACAGAAGAAGTTGAAAACAATGAGGATGAACATGAGGAGGAATCTCTTACTCCACCTTTGAGAAGGTCCACAAGACAATTAAATCTAGTTGACAGGTATAGCCCACCTGATTTTCGTTGTAAATTTGCTTTGATATGTACTGATGATGAACCTAGATCTTTCAGGGAGGCTCTCTCTTCAGAAGAATGTGAGTCTTGGATGCAGGCCATGCAGGATGAGATGATGTCTTTGAAAAAATGTGACACCTGGGATCTTTTTAGTTTTCCCAAAGGAAGAAAGGTCATTGGTTGTAAGTGGGTATATAAAAAGAAGTTTGGTGCAAATGGTAAGTTGGAATGGTACAAGGCTAGATTAGTGGCCAAGGGCTACTCCCAGAGAGAGGGAGTTGATTTTGGTGAAATATTCTCTCCTATTGCTAAGTTAACTTCTATTAGATTCATTTTATCCATTGCTACTACTTATGATTTAGAAATAGAACAAATGGATGTTAAAACTGCTTTCTTGCATGGGGATCTCGAGGAAGAAATTTATATGCAACAACCTGGCGGTTTTGTTGTGAAAGGAAAAGAACACTTGGTTTGCAAGTTAAAACGATTTCTATATGGTTTGAAACAGTCACCTAGGATGTGGTACTAGAAGTTTGATGCTTTTGCATTAAAGATGGGTTTTGTTAGAAGTGAAGAGGATCATTGTGTTTATTTTAAAGTTATTGATGATCAGATATTGATTATTGTCTTATATGTGGATGATATGTTGTTCATTGGTAACAATAAGGCAATGATTAAGGAACTTAAAACTCAGCTTTCTGGCACATTTGATTTGAAATATTTAGTGGCTTCTAAATATATTCTTGGGATGGAAATCATTAGGGATCGAGTTCACATAAAGCTTTGGTTAAGTCAGAGTAAGTATGTTAACACTATTTTGTAGAGGTTTAATATGCAGGATTGTAAACTAGTAAATATTCCATTTTCTATTGGTACTAAGTTAAATTTAGACATGTGTCTTAAACTGGATGATGATATTGATGAAATTTCTAAAGTTCCTTATGCTAGTGTTGTCGGTAGTTTAATGTATGCAATGGTTTGTACTAGACCAGATATAGCCCAAGCAGTGGGAGTTCTAAGCAGGTTTATGTCTAACCCTGGTAAAGAACATTGGAATTTTGCTAAAATGGTATTTAGATATTTGCGAGGCACTTCTGATTACTATTTGGTTTATCATGGTACTGACAATGTTGATAAGTCATTGGACATAAAAGGTTTTGTTGATTCAGATTGGGCAGGTGACTTGGATAGTCGAAGGTCCACTAGTGGCTATGTGTTTACTTTGTTTGGAGGTTTAGTAAGTTGGATGAGTAAAAGACAACCTATAGTTGCTTTGTCCACAACTGAAGCAGAGTATATGGCTGCTATACATGCCTCTAAGGAGGCGGTTTGGTTATAGAGACTTGGTAATGGTATTGGTTTTGATTGCAGGATAGTGAGGATCGGATGTGATAGTCAAAGTGCCATATGTTTGGCTAAAAATCCTATGTACCATGCCCGTACTAAGCATGTTTATGTTCAGTATCACTTTGTACAAGAAATGGTTGAGAATGGATAGGTCTTGATTGAAAAAATTTGACACTTTGGATAATGTTGCAGATTCTCTTACGAAGCCAGTCACCACGGAAAAGTTCTCTTGGTGCAGGAAGGCCATGGGCCTTGATCACTGTACTTAATTCTATGTAATTGTATCTCTATGGGTGTAATTTAAAATGTATGATGTCAAGTGGGAGAATGTTAGGATATAGGTGCCATCAACCTTGTAAATCCTTTAATTAATTATTCTCCTAAAGTGTTTTCAACATTTACCCATAAGAGGTGAAACTGTTTAACCAACAGTGGTGAAAGAGACAATGTAAATGTAGTGTTACTGTTACCTTTTGTCTTTTAGGAAAAGGAAAAAATAGCTAGGCGTCCCACTTGGAATCTTCTAGAATGAGGTTGTTAGGATGTTGTAATAGCATCTATGACATGTATGACAGTTTTCATAAGATGCTATGATAGTATGACAGATTCCTATGACAAGTATGACAGATTCCTATGACAAAATATGCTATCTTTAACCCCAGGTGCTCATGCATAAGTTATGCCTTATGACAGCTGTAAGAGCATCTGTAAGAGGCTATTTTTAGGACATCATGACCATTTCATGAAGGGAGGTGTGGGTTTTTCTAGGTGGTATTGCTGCCTATTTTTTGGTGAAACCATGGTGGCTTTCATCCTCACAAATCTCTTTAAATAGGGGCCTTGAGCTAGAGTTATTCAATTCAGTTTTGCAGGTTTGCAAGGTAACAGGGTGTTGTAGGATTTTACAGGGATGATAAGAGAAGTCTATTGCTGCATGTAATATTTCATAATATTAGTAATATACTTGCCTCTCTTTCGGTGGTGGAGTTTTTTCCCTTTGGGGTTTCTCCACGTAAATCTGTTGTTGCATGTGTTATGATTCTTCTATCTCTCTCTCTCATTCTTTCTTCACACCAAGGCTAAAGGTTAATCTACATATTTCAGATTTTCATTCACCTATTTAAGTTCATATTGCAAGCTTTCTTCACCTTGATAATCAATATAATTTTTTACTATGTCAAAGACATATCAATTCAAAGTTTAGACCAAGTCTCTATTCTTTTATCGACTGAATGGTTGCAAGCCATATTTTTGTTAACTCATCCAACATGCATGGATGGTATTGAGTAATATTCGGCCTCAAAAACACAATCACAAGTAAAATATATCCAGCCTTTGATTAAGTCAATTAATCGGCCTTAAAGCTTTGTATGAGTTAATCGATTCCCAAGCAATTGATAATATTTAAATATATATTAATATATATATATAGATAGATATATATATTCACATGTACATATAGATATGTATATCTAACGACATGTATATGTATATGTTTATATTTTAATATATATTTATATATATCTTATGCCACCTATGTATGTATACATTTGATATTTAAATGAATACAAAAAATATGTCATTCACATAGTAATAATCATAATATCGACTGTGTACATATATATATTTATATATATTCTTCTATGTACATGTATACGTATGTATACATGTATTGATACATATATACATATGGATATATGTATATATATATATATATATATATATATATACACCTTTGATTACACACTAAAGTTATACACAATAACTATTGCATTGATAAGAACCAACATGTGATATTCCCATACATATACATATACATGTCGTTAGATCTAATTGATAGCTCCATATGTATAAGAAACTCATCCATAAGTGTGTATAGGTACGTCTACCTATGTACACTCATGTGGAAATTCCTTTATTAAGTTCTATCATCGACATGCATGTGTGTACATATACATACTCCATGTACATCCTACTCATTAATGTAACCATAGTAATATAAGAAAGAACTCATAAGCTCAAACAGATAATCATCAGTCAATAATGCACTCAATAGTAGACAAGACTCTTACTAATGCAGAAATATCAACTAAGGATTACTTACCAACTTTCCACCTAATAACTTTACCCAATTATTCTATTGTGGAGTGTGTAAGCTTAGATCAGTTACGTTACTGGTTACCCAACCGAGACCTTCTCCTGAGTGATACTTCCCCTCCACCTGAAGGAATTGAACATATACCTACATCCACTAACATATGCCCATGACAGTCAGTTGTTCATAAAATATGCATTACACATGATATATCTCCATAGTTAGAACATTAACTCATTATTCATCCATTTCATATATATGCATTTCTACACAACATTAAATGAAGCAACATCCATTCATAATGAAATGATAACAAAGTGCAAGCACATTTTATTCATCATCATGAGAATACAAATCACATCCACATTTACCCTACATAGTAATAGTAAATAGTAATTACACAATTGGGGTGAAACATACTCCCCCCCATGTGAATCATCATCCCCGATGATTTTATGTAGCAACACAAAACAATGCAAACAAACAACATATTATTTTTCAAATATTTTCATAAGTATCCAAAACATGAGGAAACTTTTGTTGAATCTTAGCTTAATCTTCCCATGTGGCTGAGTCTTCCACATACTGGTCCCATTGGACTTTGCATTGCAAGACTTCCCTATTACATAAGCAAAGCTTACGTGTTTCGAGCACCTTTACGGGCTTGAGTGTTACCACTCTGGAGTCCTATACTTGTAAAGAATTCCAATCAATCACATGATTATCACCTGGTATATACTTCTTTAGGTAGGACACGTGGAAGACATTATGCATTATGGCAAGAGCTGGTGGAAATGCAATTAAATAAGCTACTAGATTCACTTCCTCTAGAACCTCAAAAGGTCCTACATATCACGGGGCTAACTTGGAAGAATTTCCAAATTTAATGGAGCTCTTGTGAGGTTTCACTCTCAACAACACTTTATCACCTACGACAAAATTTTGGGGCACTCTATTAGCATGAGCATAGCTTATCTATCCGTCGTTAGCTTCAACCAACCTTTTCTTAACAATTTTCACTTGCTTTTCCATTTCAACCAACATCTCAGGCCCAAGACTCACTCTATCCTCAATTCTATCCCAACTTATAGGAGTTCAACACTTTCAACCATATAACACTTCAAAAGGATCCATTTTTATCGTGAAATGGTAAGAGTTGTTGTAAGAAAAATCCACTAAGGATGAGTAGTCTTCCCACTTGTATTGTCGATCCATGCAATACATTCTAAGTAGGTCTTCCAATACTTGATTCACCCTACAGTTTTTCCATCCGTTTCTAGATGATATGTTGAGTTGATATTCAATTCAGTCCCTAATGCAGAAAAAAAGGTTTACCAAAACCTAGAAGTGACTTGTGCATCTCTATCTAAGATAATTTTCTCAGGAATCCCATGCAACCTAAACACTTCTTGCACAAATTTTCTTGTTATGATAGGTGCTCCATCAGTTAGATTCCTAGGTATGAAATGTGCTACTTTGGTAAGCTTATCTGCTACTACAAGAATGGTATTGTGCTTATTTTTTTACATGTGAATTCCTTGCACAAAATCCATACTTAGGAGTTTCCATTTCCTCTCTAATATATCATGTAGGTATAACAAGCTTGAAAGATGATGATGTTCCACTTTCACCCTTTGACACTCACGACACCTAGCCGCAAATCTAGTAGCATCTCCTTTCATTCCCTTCCAAAAATATAATGGATTCACATCTGTCATCATTTTTGTCACTCCAGGGTGTCTAGCTTCATGTACTTCCTTCCACACCATATTTCTTAACTCATCTATGTCAGGTACATACATTCTACCCTTATATCTAAGTAACCCATTAGGTTCAAAATGAAAACCTTCATGCCTTGAATCTTGTGGATTGCTAGTGAGTGCATGCTTAAATTGTAATTAGTATTCATCATCTTTACATTTTTGCAACACTTGACCCTTAAAGTCAATTTGAATTGTCACTATTGAAGCAATATGACTTCTTCGACTCAAAGAATCGGCAACCCGATTCTCCTTTCCTTTGATATAACAAATGTTGAAGTCATAATTTGCTATTAACTCCAACCATCTTCTCTATCTATCTTTCATATTAGGTTGAGTGAATGGATATTTCAACTCGTGATGATCAATTTTCATCTCAAAGGGTTTCCCTAACAAGTAATGCCTCCACATTTGCAATGCATGAACCACAACTGCTAACCAGGGAAAACTTTAGTGGCGAATCTTCGGCAATTGGTGAATAATTGAAATTGGGACCTCCAAAAATGGAAAATAGTACAAGCTGAAAAGGAGACTAAATCGCTAGGTTTTTACAAAAAAAAAAATTCATCTCAATTAATTCACCTATGCATTATTTTTTAAAATAATAAATTGAATTGATTCGCAAGTAGTTTATACTATAATTAAAAATATTAATTATATTCACCAGTAATATTATATTCCTACCATGGGGTTGGGGCCCTAGCTCGGTTGGCTAAATCTTTCCTGTTGCAGGAGGTTGGTCACGAGGTCTAGTCTCCCCCACCCCCGTGGTACCGGAGGGCGTGTTGCTCCAGCGTCGCCGATCACGTTAAAAAGTTTACCAGGTGAAAAAAGAAGAAGAAAAAAAATATTATATTCCTACCATTAATTTCGGGGCAATATCGCCACTAATAATAAATTACCACTTAATTTTAGGGATATTTTAGCCTTGAATAGGGCTTTTATTTATTGCCATCGATTAGCTATTTAATCGGATGGTTGCAAGTTGATTCTGCGACCTATATGCATGTGCCTTTCAAAAGGCTTGTTGAGGCCCATAATTTATTTTGGGCCACACGATTAGATTAATTTTGGGCCTCAACAAGCCTTTTAAAAGGCACATGCATATAGGTCACGGAATCAACCTGCATCCATCCAATTAAAAAGCTAATCAATGGTAACAATTTCACTTTTCATTTAGTCTTTTTTTTAAAGTGAGATTTTAAAAAATACTTAATCCCTGTGTGCTCCAATGCATTTTCGATAGTGAATTTATGCTTGGTGGCGAGGGGCTCTACCCCTCGACCCTGCCTGTATTGCAATAGGAGAGCACTAGGGCTGCTATCCTCGGACCTACGAGGGGTCATTGCCCCCTCGACCCCCACAAAGTGGCTCTGCCCCCTTGACCCCACTGGTGGCTGCCGCCCCGGGCCCCTACTTCAATATTACAAAGAACAAAAAAAATATGGGGGAACTACGCCAACCAACTATGCAAATTTTTAAAGGAGAGATTCGCCATTGTAATTAATATTTTTAGTGATTATTCATTGATATTTGCCATTATGATTATTATTTTTACCAATTATTCATTAAGATTCGCCAGGATTTTACAAAAATTTTAATAATGTGCATAGATTCGCCAGGAAAATTAATATTTTTTTCAAAAAAAAGGAAAGATTCACCACGAAAAATTATAGCACTTAGCCAAGATTCACTAGGATTTTACACCTTTGTCGAGGGGGGGTTTCTTAAAGTTATCCCTGCTGCTAACTCCAAGCCATGCGACACATAATTTTTCTCGTAAAGGTTCAAATTTCTAGATTCGTAAGCAATTACATGCCCATCTTACATTAACACACCCCCATAAGCCCTCCCCACATGCATCTATGATAACGGTAAAGTTACCCTCAAGATCTGGTACTTTCAAAATCGGTGCAGTAGTTAACTTCTCTTTGAGTAGGTCAAAGGCTTCTTGACACTTCTCATTCCACTCAAATTTATTTCCTTTCCTTTGTAAAGAAGTGATTGGAAAATATATCTTGGAAAAGTTTGTAACAAACTTTTTATAATACCCTGCTAGACCCATGCAATTTTTTACCTTAGACACATTCTTGGGTATTGGCCACTCAAGCACTGCCTTGAATTAGATGGATCAACAAAGATCTCATCCACTGAGATCACATGCCCAAGATAATACACTCTCCTCTGAAAGAAGGTACACTTAGTTTACCATACAATTTGTGTTCTCTCAAACGTTGTAGGACTATCTCTAAATGTATGCAATGATCTTCCTCATCCTTTGAGTATTTCAAGATGCCATCTAGAAAAACCAAGATGAACTTATCTAGGAAATCCACAAATACACTATTCATCAGGTTCATAAATGTTGTAGGTGCATTTTTTAAACTAAAAAGTAAAATGGTGAACTCATAGTGTCCATATCTAGTTCTGAATGCAGTCCTAAAGATATCTTCATCTTTAATTCTTAACTAGCGATATCCAGATCTTAGATCTATCTTAGAGAATATGATAGCTCCCCTCATTTGATCAAAGAGATCATCAATGTGTGGCAACAAATACTTATTTTTCACCGTAGCTTTTTTAAGCATATGATAATTGAGGCAAAAAAACAAAGTACCATCCATTTTTACAAACATGATTGGCACTCCCCAAGGTGAAACACTTGGTCTTATCAAACCCTTAGACAATAATTCATCCAATTGTGCCTTAAGCTCCATTAGCTCGATTGTTGTCATCCTATATGGCACCTTATAAATAGGTTCATACCTTGGAACTATTTCTATGGATAATTTAAATATCCTTTTCGGTGGCAACCCAGGTAATTCATCTAGAAACACATCTGAAAATTCCCTCAATATTGGATATCTCTCCATGTCTGACATTCCAATTTTTTCCATTTCACCCTCTTCCATCTCTTGGAATTTTTGACCCAAAGTTATCAAGGTTCTCTTCAAGTTCTTCAATCTTTACTGCAAATATTTTACACCCTTTCTTCTTAGCTCTTAATAGTTTCATTGTAGAGATTTGATAAATCTTGACCTCTCTAGGTATTCCTTGAAACTTAACTTGATTACCAAGGTCATCTAGGCACTCAACAGTTTTAGCATGTTAATCTACCTTAGCCTTATGTCTCCATATCCAATTCATACCCAATATAACATCCTAGGATCCTAAAGGTGTGACATAAAGGTTCACTTCTATAGAAAAACAAGGTAGCTCTATCCTAGCCTTGAACATTGTTCCATCTTTGCTCTTGTCTAGTTTGCATACTCCACATCCCAAGACGTTGCCATGTTTCCAATGTTTCTAGATAATTTCTTAGCTACTCTAGGTGAAATGAAATTCTTAGTTGCACTAGTATAAATAAGTACATAAATGGGTAAACCAAACAAAATACTTGGAGTCTCAATTGGAGTTACTTGATACTCTGCCTGGCGATCATCCACGATTGCATGTATCTTTTTTTGAAACATTGCTTGCTAAGTAGGTAGTGGATTACCAGAAAAGTTATTGGGAAATTCTCTAGCAAAGTGGTCTCCTCCACAATTATAGCATCTAGTATACGGTCCTCTCTTCCTTGCTGGTTTTGTAGATCTACTAGTGTTTCCACCAGCATTGTTGGTATTTCCAACATTGGAACCATTCCTCTTTCATTCCCTTTTAGACTCTTTTCCACTATTACAGGATCTTTTTTCCCTTTTCTTAGGTACATTTTGTACAACCGCCACCTTCTTTGGAGTTGGTTTTTCTTGGACTTTTGTTCTTACAATCTATGCTTTCCTGATGGTTGGAGATAGCCTTGATATTTTTCTCCTATTTAATTGCTTTCTCATACACAAGATCCATATTTTTTGGACAGTGTACATCCACCTCTCCTCTGATCTGACTGTCAAGTCCCATGATAAACTTTCTTATTCAAAAGCATTCATCTTTTTGGTACATAGGAACATAACACAAAATTCGGGTGAACTTTTGCCAATACTCATTGATCAACATATTACCTTTCTCAAACTCTGGAAATCCATGAGTTTTTGGTCATAGTAGAGTTGGAGCAACCACCTATTATGGAAAATCTCAACAAATTCACCCCATGTCAGTTTCCAGGAGTTAATATTGAGTTCCATTTTTTTGTTCATCCACCAATTAGAGGCTTCTCCCCACTAACTGGTATGTGCCCCATGCAGCGTTAATGGTCTCAGTGTAATTTCAAATTTTGAAATACTTTTCAATTTGGACAAGCCACACTAAAACTTCATATCCACTGGTGCTTCCCTCAAACTTGGGTGGGGTAATCTTCTTCATATCTTTGGAAAGTTCGAAAGCCATACACTTCTTATTTCTTTCCTCAGATGGTGTAGGTGATTTTTCCCTCTTGTGATAATGAGTGTCATCATGCCCATGAGAAGAGTTTCCTCCCTCATTCTCATTATGTGGAAATTTCTTCTCAACCCTAGCTTTTACCCTTTCTTGTTCAAGGTTTTCCAACCTTGCCAAGATTTGGTCAAGTCTAGCTTCAAATCTTGTGAGTCCTTACCCAACTTCTTGCCTTCCACTAGGATTGGTTTGTGTCCTCACCATCTTCATAGGAATAGATTTTACCTGAATGTGTATCCATGTTAGATTTAATCATGTTATCAACTATCTTATGGAAAACATTAAAATGAGTTATCAACCACACATAAAGAATTCCACATAAGATTAAGCAAACACTTTTGATAAACATATGATTTTATTCATTTCTTGAGGATTTCAATATCATTTTGATTACATAGAGTGACTATTTAGATAGTTGAGTGGAGTGTATCCCTTGGATTCACTCTCTGACACATAACTTAATGGAGTATATCCTACCAATTGAGATTGTTTCTCATCTCTCATTTGTTCATACCTATCCCAAATGGATAGTAGCCTTCGGATTTTTCATCTAATACATAGTTACGAGGTACATAGCCCTCAGACTCATTACTCGAGGAAATTACAATTACTTCCAACATGGAAAGAACTCCAGGGTCCCTAAAGATAAATGCTGGCCTAACACTTCCTTCTGAGGGCATATCCCTAGAAAGTGATAATGATTCACTTTTCTAGTGAGATGGAAGGTAGGTGGTTGTACATAGCCTCCATCTTCATCTTTCTCTTCACATAGCTGATCTAAGAAAGTGTGTGACTGAAGGTTTCAGTGTCACTTAACTAGATGGTATTGTTGAAGTTGGTACCCTCAATTATTCTAATGATGGACTCTCTTTCCTTCTTGTCCTTGAGGTAGCGCTCATTTCTAATTATAGACTTTCTAGTTGTTAACCTGAGACACACCATCCTGGCACAAGAATTTCCAAACATTAGATAACATTGGAAGAAAAGAATTTTGAGCTCATAGGTTCCAAAGGTAAACCTGGTAGCTCTGATACCACATGTAACATGCCAATCCTTTATTGAAGTAACAATTTCCTAAGTTTTCACAGTGCGAGTAAATAAAGTATGTAACAAAGCATTGCAATAAAAAATATTATTTTCTTTATTGAGAATATATGAACAAAGATGTCATAACAATATACAATAAGGTTTCCATTTCAATTTAATAATTCCACAAATTACAATATTCCAATAGTGTACATAATTACATACATAGCTCAACCAAGCTTCAGAGCAATAGATATAGATGGTCCAAGAATTTTCCTTTCAAAACCTTGGTCTTTTGTCACCTCCTGGGGAGGAGAAGCATCACTCAAGATATTTTCCACCAACCATGGACTCATATTTTCTCCCCTGCACATCTATCAATGATAGATGGCCCTACCCTTTAATGAAGAGCTTGGTTGGGTAACCCCATACGAAAAACCACACTGAGCTTAGTGTCATGGCCTACATGACTAGAGTTTATAACCCTACACTCGGTAACTACCATGTACTATATGGACACGATGAACTAAAAGTGGAGCCAAAGGAAATCACACTACTTTGGCCAAAGTGTTCTCAGTCAGTACTTTGAGTGAAGGTAAACTATTCACTTACACTTCTTAAGCTCGTTTTGACTTAAGGCCACTATAATATATGCATAGGTAATCCCTCCCATGGGTAAACTTTAACCCTAGAATTAACCTATCACTTTTAATCAAACTCTAGGGTATCACTACTCATTAAGCAAAAGTACAATTTCCCTCCCTTCAATGGACAACAATCCCAAGAGTAACCAACTAGCTATCTAGCAGAATCAAACATCTAGCTATGAGTAACCCTTAAGCTACCCTTGACAAGTCATATATAGTATATAAATACCTATGAAAAACATTACCTCCTATTATGGAGTAAATACAAGCACTTCACATATAGTATAAATAGCTTCTACTTTCTTTCAAAGAAAATACAATTTTTCCCTAATGCAAGTATTACAATAGACTAATTAAAGCAATCATGAAACAATCTTTCAAAAGGTATGACAAATAAAGGAAGATTATCCTCATGCCTATAATAAGATGTCTAATTAACTGGTTGTGTCTCAACTTTCCCAGAATAGCAACTAGCTCAGCTTAAATCCCTCAAATAAAGTCACAATAATCTTTACCACTGAAGTTGATCATATACTTCTCTCAATATGATAAAATACTCTCTCCAAAACTTCACATCTCTCTCTCTCTATCAACAAATAGCATAATAATAAATGCTGAGGAAAATGTATAAAATTTTGAGCACAATGCGTATGGAATGTGTCCCAATCAAGTGATTTTTCTCTACTATTTATACAACAGCAAAGAGGCTTATCATCCTACATAATAGGCATGAGCGTTGACAACAATCACCATGCATAGCCACTCACTCAACTTAGCTAAAAGGTGGCGCACAAAGAAGAACATACTCAGCAAAATAATGCTATAGGTCGACCTCTTTTTATAACAGTAGTATAAGACCATTTCAAATTAGTACAAACCATTTCAAATTAGCACAGGATGAAAAAGGTGTAATTAAATTTTCCTTCACAATGAACATCTACAATAAGTAGGATTCATAAGGTGACGCCAAATAAATCATAAACCTCATACAGAGTTGGTGTGGTTTTTCACTTGTTGAATCAGTCAATATCAAATATAAAACATAGCTCATGTCGACTTAGTCTTACATGAGTCGATTTATCTCATTTATCAGTTTGACCAATTCATCGACCTACTGTACATAATCTTGCATGCTTCTATTTTATATTGATATTTTACCCAATGAGAAGGCATCTAATAGTTTACTAAGTCAAAGATATATCAATGCAAAGCATCAACCAAGTCTCTATTCTTATATCGACTTAACGGTTGCGAGCCATATTGTTGTTAACTCGTCCAACATTAAATAATATTCAGCCACAAAAACATAGTCACAAGTAATATATATATGTCCTTTGATTAAGTCAATTAATTGGCCTTAAAGCTTTGTATGAATTAATCGACTCCCAAGCAATTGATAATATTTAAATATATATATTAATATATATATATACATTCACATATACATATATATGTATATCTATACATATGTGTCTATATATATGTATATATATATATATATATGTATATGTATATGTATATATATGTTAATATATATATTTATATATATCTTATGCCACCTATGTATGTATACATTCAATATTTAAATGAATACAAACAATATGTCATTCACATAGTAATAATAATAATATTGATTGTGTACATATATATTCCTCTATGTACATGTATACCTATGTATGCATGTATGGATACATTCATATGGGCATATCCATTTTCCAACCATATGTGTGTATTGATACATATATACATATGGATATATGTATATTATATATATATACACCTTCAATTACACACTAAAGTCATACACAATAACTATTGCATTGATAAGCACCTACGTGTGATATATCTATACATATACATATACATGTTAGATCCAATTGATAGTTCCATATGTATAAGCAACTTGTCAATAAGTGCACATAGGTACATCTACCCATGTACACTCATTTGTGTGTTCCTTTATGTGTATGGTATATCATCGACATGCATGTGTGTACATATACATACTCCATGTACATCCTACTCATTAATGCAACCATAGTAATATAAGAAAGAACTCATA
Organism: Sequoia sempervirens; assembly: GCA_007258455.2. Classification (NCBI taxonomy): domain Eukaryota; kingdom Viridiplantae; phylum Streptophyta; class Pinopsida; order Cupressales; family Cupressaceae; genus Sequoia; species Sequoia sempervirens. Next base: position 680,552,964 of record VDFB02270651.1, on the reverse strand, counting down.
AGCTCAAACAGATAATCATCACTCAATAATGCACTCAATAGTAGACAAGACTTTTACTAATGCAAACATAACAACTAAGGATGACTTACCAACTTCCCACATAATAACTTGACCCAATTATTATATTTTGGTGTGTGTAAGCTCAGATAGGTTACGTTACTAGCTACCCAACCAAGACCTTCTCATGAGTGATACTTCCCCTCCACCTAGACAAATTGAACATATACCTGCAACCACTAATATATGCCCATGCTAGTCAGCTATTCATAAAATATGCATTACATATGATATATCTCCATAGTTAGAATATTAACTCAATATTCATCTATTTCATATATATACATTTCTATGCATAACATTAAATTAAGCAACATTCATTCATAATGCATTGATAACAAAGTGCAAGCACATTTTATTCATCATCAGAATACAAATCGCATCCACATTTACCCTACATAGTAATAGTAAATAGTAATTACACAATTGGGGTGTAACAGAAGGAGGGACAAAGGGAGGGAGAGGTAGGTTAGGAGTGATGGTGGGAGAGGAGAGATAGAGAAATGTAGAGAGGGATTGGAAGAGGCAGAGAGAGGTAGGGAGAGGAAGAGAGAAATAGGGAGAGGTAGGGGGAGAGAGAGGGGGGGGTAATCTAGGAGATATATTAATGGGAGATAGAGAAAAGTAGATGATGAAGGGGGGAGAGAGTTAGAGAGAGATGGGGGTATGGAGGTACAAAGGGATGGATAGGTAGGTTAGGAGGGATGGTGGGAGAGGATACATAGGAATAAGTGGAGAGAGATGGGGGGAGGGTGGGAGGAATAGGAGTGAGAGAGATGGAGAGAGAGAGAGAGGGAAGGAGGGAGGTAGGGAGAGGTAGCGAGAGAGAGGTAAGGTAGAAGGAATAAAGGGAGAGGTACATAGAAAGAGTGAGGAGAGATAAAGAGAAGTAGATAGGGAAGGGGAGAGAAAGGTAGAGAGAGGGAGAATGTCAGAGGGAGGGAGAGGTAGGTAGAGAGGTGGGGTGGGAGGGATTGGGGGAAATGTAGGTAGAGAGTGAGAGGGTGAGTGGAGATAGAGAGAAGTAAAGAGGGAAGGTGGGGGAGAGAGAGAGAGATGTATATATTTCTCTCAGCTCCTTGTAGTTTTACTATAATAAATATGATATTTAAAACTCTCTTGCAGTAATCCATAAAATAATTTTTTTATAATATATTATATTTATATAATATAATATAATGTTTATATTATATAATATGTATTATATGAATATTAATATATCCTAGTATATATTAATTTATCATAGTATATATTAATCTATCATTTTTTTTGGTTCATAAACAGAGCTAGAGCCCTACACTTTTGACTGGAGCTGTGAACCAGTGAGGCCACAAATGGGACCTCATCCCAGCATGGATGCACTACAACCACCACTCCAACAAGCTCAGTAGCTTAACAGGGCACAAAGCCTGTGAGCACACCACCCTAGCGAGGGAGTGGGCCCCAGCACAAGTGCCTAGTACTACAACGAGCTCCTCCTCTTCATCAGGGGTATCTTCAATTCTTGGTCCTGTCACGAGTTTCCTCCCTCTTCTTTTAGCCTAGGTTGATTTTCAATGCTGGTCCAACATCGTCAACAGTAGAAAAAATGCTACGGGTCAAGTCTAGAGACTTGAACCCTAGTGGCCACAACAACAACACCACCACTCATCCAATGCACCACAAGCTCATGCCCATTAATCTATCATATATTATATTATATATATTAATATTTTAAATATATATAAATATTTATATTAATATTAATATTATAACATGATAAATTTTAGTCTATAGTCAATCAAAAAAATCATTTCTTGTCATGCACTCTCTAGTTTTAGTACCCCACAAACTCTCAAGGTAGTGGGACCTTCTTAAAGAAGAAAAAAGTAACTGTGTTGATCAACTCAAGTAGTACTCATCTAAATTGTTTTATATATCTAGCTCCAAAATTTCAACTCTTTATTGTAGATAGTGGTACAGTGAGTTGTTCAGGAAGGTTTCGTAGCATTAAATTATCCATGGGAGATTATCACCTTGATAGCCTGGAATATATGCTATCTCCATGGGTGTAGAATATATTATTTTGGGAGTACAATGGCTTACTACCTTAGGAACAATTGAGATGAACTTCCAAGAATTATTCATGAGATTCCAATCAAAAGGAAAGATAGTAGAGCTAAGAGGGTTGAAATAAAATTCCCCACAAATGGTTAGCTCTCATCAAATGTAGAAGTTTATTAAGATAGGATTTTATGGATTTGTGGGCCAGTTATGTTCATTAGAAGTATCTCAATCCAATACTCCCACACATCTTTATTTACAAGCAATAATTGACCATTAGTCAGTGGTTTTTGGATATATGCCCAAAGGAATTCCTCCTAAGAGGGATCATGATCATTCCATACAACTAGTTCGGACTATAGAGTGCTCAACATGTACACCATCAAAGATAAGCTTCCTAGATTCTATTCATTGATGATTTGCTAGATGAATTGAATGGAGCTATGTATTTTTCCAAGTTAGATCTCAAATTTGGTTATCATCAAATTTGATTAAGGAAGAAGATATTTGTAAGATAGCATTTAGGACTCATGAAGGTCATTATGAATTTTTGGTGATGCCATTTGGTCTTACCAATGCTCCATCTACATTTCAAAGTTTAATGAATTCAATCTTTAAAAATTTCTTGAAGAAGTTTGTATTAGTTTTTTTTTATGATATATTGATTTATATCAAGACATGGGAAGAACACTTGCAACATGTAGATCAAGTATTACAAGTTCGCAAAGAGCATCAACTCTATGTTAAGTCATCCAAGTGTGCTTTTGGTCTTAATGAGGTGGAGTAGTTGGGACACATAGTTTCACATGAAGGAGTAAAAGTGGGTCCTAAAAAAATTAAGGCTATCATGGAATGGCCTATTCCCAAAACCATTAAGAAATTGAGGGGTTTCTTAAGATTGACTAGATACTATAGAAGATTTGTGAAGAATTATGATTGTATAGCAGCAGCCCTCACAACTTTATTGAAGAAGGATTCTTTTCATTGGAATGAATCTACTAGTTCATCATTTGAAATGCTAAAGGAGACTATGTGCAAAACTCCATTTCTTTCCACTCTTGATTTCACAAAGTATTTTATTGTGGAATGTGATGCTTCAGGAAATGGTATAGGCGTACTTCTCATGCAGGATGTTCAACCCATTGCTTTTGAGAGTCATCAATTAAAGGGTAAGAATCAAATCAAACCTATTTATGAGAAGGAAATGCTAGCTATTCTTTATGCAATAAAACAATGGAGGCCTTATCTAATGGGTAGATACTTCAAGGTTAATACAAATCATGATAGCCTAAAATATTTTTGGAACAAAGATTATCTTCTAAAGAACAACAAAAATGGGTTACTAAGATGTTGGGATATGATTTTGAGATTTTATATAAGAAAGGGAAGTAAATGTTGTGGCAGGTGCACTATTGAGGAAGGATGAGAAGGAGGAAGCTTTATTGTGTGCCCTTTCAATATTACAAGAAGATTGGGTAGAAGAAGCCAAAGAAGAGTAGAAAAATGGTGTGGTTACTAGTAATCTCTTTCAACAATTACAAAGTGATCCTAGTAGTTTATATAAGTTTTCTTGGAAGGGAGATACTTTGTATAAAGAGCAATTGTATCTATGCAATAATTCCTCTCTAAAACAAAAGATTCTTACAGAGCTACATGAGTCTCTAGTGGGTGGTCATTCAAGATTTTTGAAGACAAATCATCATGTCAAGAAAGACTTCTTTTGGGACGGACCAAAAGGGGATGTTCAGAAATTTGTGGGAGAATGTTTGGTTTGTCAACAAAATAAAGGGGAGACAATTAAGACACCTGGTCTTTTGCAATCCTTAGTTATTCCTAGCCAACATTGGGAAGAGGTCTCCATGGACATCATCACAGGGCTTCCAAGATCTAATGGTAAGAATGTCATCATGGAATTAGTGGATCACCTCACTAAATATGCACATTTTATTGCAATATCACATCCTTTTATAGTAAGTATAGTGGAAAAGGAATTTTTGGAGAATATTCAAAAGATACATTGTATACCTAAGGTTATTGTTAGTGACCATGATCCTATCTTTACAAGTAACTTTTGGAAAGATTTATTCAAATGTTTAGGTACTCAAATGGCTCACATTTCTTCATACTATCCATTATCTGATGGGAAAATAGAGGTTGTTAATAAGTGTTTGGAAGGATATCTACATTGTTTCACTTCAGATGAATAGTCTCAATGAGTAGATTGGCTACCAAAAGCAGAATGGTGGTATACAACTTCCTTCTATAGTTCATCAAAAATGTCTACATTTATGGCATTGTATGGATATTAACCTCCTTCCATCACATCCTCATTGAAGGTGAAGCCAAGAGTTCATGTTGTGGAGGACCACATGATTCATCAAAAACAAGTAATTTTAGGACTTAAAGAGAATCTATCCATGGCACCAAAATGAATGAAGTAGTAGGTAGACTAGCACTGTAGTGAAATAAATTTTGAAGTTGGTGATTGGGTTTTCCTGAGATTGCAACCTTAAAAGAAAATTTCATTGAAGCAATAGTCAAAGAATAACAAGTTGTCTCCAAAATATTATGGCTCATATCAAATCGTGCATAAGATAGGTAGTGTTTCCTACAAGCTTGAATTTCCATCAACAAAAAAGATACATCTAGTTTTTAATGTTTCTTGTTTGAAGAAGGTAATCAAGAATGGTATCCCTACTCAGACAATATTACCAGAGCTTGATGAAGAAGAAAGAATCATATTGGAACCAAAATGTATTCTTCAGAAATGCACAAGGAAGCTAAGGACCAGAACACTCACTTAGTATCTCATCCAATGAAAGAATTTACCAATTGAATATGCCACATGGGAGGACAAGGAGTTCATTCAAAATCATCCAAAATTTCCTAGCTTTTAGGACAATTCTTATATGAAGAGGGGGGGAACGCTAAGCCCTTAATATTAGAGTACACTGGGGTTGGAATAGTCAACTTGTGACTATGTTAACTCCTAATTAAGTCATATTATCATTATTACATTGTTATTTAGTTGTTTAGGTCAGCCTAAGGCTTATATAGGGGTATCTAAGTCATCCTAGGTGATATCCTAGGCATAAATAGGTATAAATAGGAGCTTGTGAGTCTTGTTTCATCATCATATTGTGAATTGTGTTCTCATTGGAGATATTTGGAGGTTTTCCCCCTCGAAGTGGCTTGTTATTCTTAGTTATTATCAATTATTTGCAGCATAGTTTCTATAATATTCTTCTATTGTGCAAGTTATTTTATTGCAGTTCAACTATGCCTAGGATCTTATTAATGATAAGCTAAAGACAAATAATTCTTTAACTAATACTAAAAATGAAATGAAAAGATGTGGTTTTATAGTACATGATCAAGATTCTCTTCATAATGATAATGAGAAAGATTTTTTTAAATTAAGTAGGTATAATTGGTTAGAGACATTAGAGGTTGGAGGAATATTATAATATATACTAGATTCTCTCTTAGAGATGATATCTTGGAAGAGAAGAACTAATTTTTGTATGTGTATCTCTTCATGGAGTAAGGGGGATCTTGGTAATTTTATGATTTGGTAGTTGTATTATTTATGAATAATTGAGTATGTTTTGGTTCAAAAAGGGAGGAGTATTGTTACTATGGATAGTAGATTCAATCTCAATTCATAGTTGGTTGGTGTTTTCTCTTGTAGATAATTGAGCGTGTCTCAATTCACAAGGGTGGTGAAGGGTAGTGTATTTGTGAATTTCAAATATGCTTTAATTCATAGTTGTTTGGAATTTTAATTGTAGATAATTGAGTTTCTCAATTCACAAGAAGGGTGGTGAAGGATGGTGTACTTGTGAATAGTCAATTATGTCTCAATTCATGGGTATCAATAGGTAGCTAGGACATTTTCCTAGACACGAGCAGCTTGTGGTGTTCTAAGGAGTTTCGATAGTTAGTTAGGAAATTTATCTAGACATGAGAAATTTGGGGTGTTCTAAATGAGAAGAGAGATAATGTGGAGATGCTCCCATATATTTCTATATGGTTTGCTATATTTAGTCCATGTAGTGTTTTCATTCTTTCATTTTTTTGTTTTTTTAATTTAAACCTTAAGGGGGGTGTTGGGAAATTAAGATTTACATATTTTAATAAAGTACTTAGTTTTAGATTTAATAAATATTTAGTTGAGAGTTGGTTCCCATAAGGTAGTTTAGGGGTTTTTGGGGGAAGTTATGGAAATTCAATTATTTATACAAATTTGTACAATTCATTGCAATATCTACATGAATTAAATAATATGATTATTATTTGTGTTTCCTTTTTACTATAAAATATAGATGTCATTTCCTTTTATGTACAACATAATTTTCTTGTATATGGAAGTTGGAGAATAACCTTATCCTAGCCTTATTTTATCCCTACATATCCCAAGAGTTTAGATTTACCTATTAAATCTACTATTTTCCATGCATGTTTATATTTTAAAGTGTGATAGTGATCCAATTCATTTTATTTTTTAACCTTGAAGTTTCAAATCTAAATTTTCTAAACTAGGCCCATGTTTCCTTCCCTTGCAAGCTATTAAGAGTTGAATAAAGTGTGAATTATCTTGAATTGCATGTTAGGTTGGTCTAATGAAGGACTCTCCATAATTTATTTAAATCATTTAGGATCTATCTAGTAGAATCAATATAACATTAATTAATGGAAATAATTTATTGCAAATCTAGCAAGATCTAGTTGCATTAGTATTACATCAACATTTATAAATACAAACCTAAACCAAAGAGTCAATAGAAAAAAAATATATATGGTCAATTTTCTTACAAATGTATTTTTTCTTATATAGAATAAATCTATTGTCTATCATATTTATAACAATCATTTATGGAGAGAAAAGGAGTGCGGGAATGTTTCTGAGGAGGATCCTAAGGAGCCTATTACTAAGGCTACACTACTATGCATGTGCTTTCATAGGCCCTAAATCCTTTTGTTCCTTGGAGAAAGCATTGTGAATGAGGAGGTGGCTATGAAATATGGGAAAGATCAGTTGAAGGAATCTCTAGAGGAGCTACCCCTTCTTCATTCTGAGGAGGTTGTGGATTTGACAACCCAGGATAAGGAGGATGAAGTGTTGAAACCCCTAGTGAATGATAAGAGGCAATCTCCTTCGGCCATCCAGATTTGGGGGGGATGAAATCTTCTCAGGATGTTACTGATATCCCTTCAACTATGGGAGGGGTGGAGGTTGAGAATATTGAGCCAAATGAGAGTGATTATTCTTTGAAAGAACCTCCCCATATTCCTATTAAATGAAGGAACGGGAAGAAACAGTCTCCCCCACCAAGAGTTTCTACTAGGAACCGTTAGAGGCTTGATTGTGGTTCAGAGTCGAGAGGAAGAGGTCATCCTTCATCTCATTCCTCTCGAGATAAATAAAGTAGACTAGATATTGCTTATGGTACCTAGAGGACCTTGTTGGAGATGTGCTCTGAGGGCACTTCCCCCAAATACTCATGAAGATTATATCATGGAATATGAGGGGGTTAAACCACCCTCACAAATAGGATCTCTTATCAAATATTCTAAGGGATCATAAACCTAACATTATTTTGATTCAAGAGACTAAAATGGGGTCTGATAAACTGAGAAGAATTAAAAATAAACTTTTTAAAGACTATGAGATGTAATGTTCTAAGGCTGTTGGAGCTTCTGGTGGAATTGTTACTTTTTGGAACCCTAAGGCTATCAAGGGTGTGGCTCCTTTTGCTAACTGTAATCATGTGGTGACCTCTTTCACCAATATTAGTGATAATTTTTCATGGATCCTTTCCAACATTTATGCACCTAATGACAAGAAGGATCGAAAGTGGTTTTGGGATAATCTAAACTTATTTAAATCTCTTCACCCTTCTTCCAATGGGTTGGTGATGGGGGACTTTAATACTTCGTTGCATGATTCTAATAAATTGGGTGGTTCTCAAGTGGTGGATGAGAGTAGATTTGATTTAATGAGCCTGTTAAATAATAATGCTCTTCTTGAATTGGATCTTAAAGGGGCCTCCTACAAATGGTCTAACTGTTGGGCAAGGGATGCTTTGATTCAAGTGAAGTTAGATCGGGCTCTTATGTCTCCTGACTGGATTTTTTTCTACTCCTACTCTATATCATCTCTTACTAGGCTAGGGTCAGACCATTTTCCCCTTTCTCTTTCGGTGGACCTTCTAGGGAGGGGAAAAAAATTTCCCTTCAAGTTCGAAAAGATGTGGACTTGTCATCCAAATTTGAAATATAATATTCTCTCCTGGTGGGATATTTAGGTGGATGGGTCTACAATGTATAGGGTGGCCAAGAAACTTGCTAATGTTAAAAACAATGTTAGAAGATGGAATAGGATGTCTTTTGGTCATTTTTTTGTGGAAAAGGATGTTGTTAAGGAGGAGCTTCTTGTGGTGCATAATTCTATTCAACTCTTGGGTGATGTTGGGGATCTTGTTCAGAGGGAGAATGTTCTTTTGTCGAGGTTGCATAATATTTTGGCCAAAAAGGAGGAATTTTGGAAGCAAAGGTCCTGAATAATGTGGTTAAAGAGTGGGGATAGGAACACTAAGTTCTTTCATCTCTCTACTTTTAAACATCGGGCCTCCAATCACATTAACTCTATCAAGTTTAATAATTAGTTGATGGATAAGGATGAGGATATTTCACGAGCTGCTTCTTTTTTCTCTTACCTATTGAAAGCTAATGTTGGACTTGATTTTTCTTGTCAAGATTATCTTTTTCTAGATATTCCTAGTATTATCTCTGCAAATCTCAATTAGCAGTTAGTTCACGTTCCTTCAGAGGATAAGGTTCAAAGTGGTTTTTTTTCTTTTGAAGGTAACAAAGTGCCTGGCCCTGATGGGTTCCCTATGTTTTTCTTTCAGCCCTTTTGGAATATTGTGGCTATAGATGTGGTGGATGTTGTGAAATAATTATTTGGTATTGGTAGCCTCCTAAAGGAACTTAATGCTTATTTTACTATTCTTATTCCAAATAAGTTGGGGGCCCTCTCTTTTGATGAGTTTTGCCCCATTAATTTATGTAACTCTATCTACAAGATCTTCTCCAAGATATTAGCACTTAGACTTCAAAATATTCTTTCCCAAATCATTTCGATCTAGCAAAATGGCTTTGTTCCTAGAAGGAAAATTCTTGATTCGGTTCTTAGTGTTCATGAGAATATGCATTCTTTAGCTGTGAATAAAAAGTATGGTTTTATTTTGAAATTGGATGTTCTAAAATCTTATGACCATGTTGATTGGTGATTCTCACTTAATATTTTAAAGGATTTTGGTTTTGGGGAAAAGCTAGTGTTGTTGGTTTCTAAGTTGATTTCTACCCCCAATTTTTATATTCTTGTCAATGGGTCTCCTCCTTTCTTTGGCTATTCGATGGGATTGAGATAGGGAGATCCTATTTCTCCCTTCCTTTTTATCATTTTGGTGGAGTCACTTGGTAGACTTATTCAGAGATTTGTTAATTTCGGTCAGTTGGTGGGGCTTTCTCCTCAAAATCTAATTTTCTCTCATAAGCAACTCATGGACAATACGCTTATGCTTAGGGAAACATCCATTAAAGAAGCTAATGTTGTTAAACATATTCTACAACTATATGAATTGGCTTCTAGAGAAACGACCTTATCCTTCCTAAGAGCGCAATTTTCTTCCTTAATATCCCTATTGATAAGTAGCAAAGAATTGCTCAGATTCTTCAATTTAAGATTGGAGAATTACCTTCATATTATTTAGGTCTCCCTTTGTGCTCTAATTTTGTGCCTGATTCTTTTTTAAGGGGTTTAGTGGAAAAGTTTAATGCCAAGTTAGCTGGCTGGAAGGGTGCTTTGTTGAGCCAAGCAAGGAAGATTCAATTGATTAAATCAACTTTTTAAAATATCCCTATCTATGCTCTTAGTCATTTTCAAATGCCTCAAAAATTTGTGGATAAATTAGAAGGCATCCAAAAGAATTTTCTTTGGTTTGGGGTGGAAGAAAGAAAGAGGTTACATCTTCTTTCATGGGATGATTTGTGCAAACCTAAGAAGGTTGGGGGTCTTGGCATTCAGAAAATTATAGATTTTAATATGGCTTTACTTGCTAAGTAGCTTTAGAATCTCATTTCTGATAATAGTGAATGGGCCCGTATTGTCTCAAGTAAATACCTCAAGGGAGTGGATCATTTTAGAGACCCCCTAGATTTAGGATTTTCTCCTCCTTCTGGTTCTTTTCTTTGGAATGTTATGGTGAAATCTAAACATATTGTTTCCAAAGGTTTGAGGTGGAAATTGGGGAATGGGAGAAGGATTTTTTTTTTAGATGACTGGTGGTTTGGAAATGGTCTGCTAAAAGATGAACCTTGGGCTCTTCCCTGGATGGATCTTTGTGTTTAGCATTTTGGTCAATTTGTGGCTGATTATATAAGCAATGGTACATGGAAGAGGCTACATGATTTTATTCTTGGTTTGGAAATTCTCTCAAAATTGTTGGATTCTATTCACATTCCTTATTTAGCTCTAATCGATAGGATTGTGTGGAGGTTTTCTCCTAATGGTAAATTATTTGTATCCTTTGCTTTTTCCCTACAAGTCTCTTTTATTGGTCCTGCCCCCTTTTGGGCTTCTCTTTGGAACCCCAAGTTGATTCCTAAAATTAATATTTTCTTCTAGTTGTTCCGCTAATGTAAAGTGTTGACTATTGATAATCTTGTACAAAGGGGCTTTATGTTTCCTAATCGTTGTTTTTTTATGTGAAGAAGAAGTGGAGAATCCTAGTCATCTTTTGATTGGGTGCAAGTTTGTGCATGATATTTTGGCTCATGTGCTTTCTCTCTAGGGTCTATGCTAGGTTTTCTTGTCCTCTCTCAATGACTTAGTGTCGCAATGGAAGGCCCCTTCTTTGAATCCTGCTTTGGTTGCTCTTTGGTCCCTCATCCTGCCTCATATGGCTTGGGGAATTTGGCTGGAAAGAAATAATAGGATCTTTAGGGATTCTGCTCTTTCACCTATCATATTGGCTCATAAGATTTGTGCTACGATTAAAGAGAATTTCTTGTCTTAGACCTCTTTTCTAGATGGTCTGAAGTTGGTTATTTCTCAAGGGGATGATGAGGTGGTTAAAAATTGGAATTTTCCTTATGATATTTTTCTGCCTTTGACCAAAGGTAAAGCGTCTAGGGAGGATGTGGTGTGGAAGGCTCCTCCTGTTGGATGAGTGCAAGTTAATATTGATGGAGTTGCTAAAGGTAATTTGGGTCATGTTGGTTGTGGGGGAGTGTTAATAGATTCTAATGGTAGGTTTTTTTCCGTGGTGGCACTTCCTTTAGGAACCCAGACAAACCACTTTGTAGAAGCATTTATAGCCTATCATGGTTTGAATTTAGCTCAGTCAAGAGGGTATGATAAGGTGTGGGTTGAGGGTGATTCCCTCAATATTACTAATAACCTTAGGAGGATGTCTCATCCCTCGTGGATGGTGGAAGCTCTCATTAATGATGCCTTAATTATTTTGGATTCTTTCGAGCAATGTTACATCTCCCATGTTTATAGAGAGGGGAATAGGCTTGCTGATTTTTTCACCGATTATGGGGTGAATGATTTTTTGGAATGGGGAGAACATGACCTTCTTCCCCTAGAGGCCCATTCTATAATTCATCATGAATCTCAAAGGTGTTGAGAGGAGAGGTTCTTTTATGATGGTGTGTGGTCACATGCTTCTCACATGGCATCAACTTCTAAGGTGTAATTTGCTTAGAGGAAAGGCCATGCGGTATTCTAATGGATTGGTGACTCGAATGACTAGGCGTTCACTTCTCATTATTCCTCTTTACCATCTTGTCCAATCCACATGGATTGTGGGTATTCGGAGAGCCTTTTTTTTCTCAAGGTTTCCTTTTTTTCTTAGCAAGTTCTCGAGGTATCTTCGGCTCCTTTGCAAGTTCTTCTTTCTGTTGGGGTGCTTGCTTGTTGCAACAATGGGAGGTAGTCAAAATAGAATTGAACCCAAATCATGTGACACTGTGAGAGATAACAAGAAGTTTTGGGAGTTGTTGGAGGCTGGGGGAGTGGTCCTGTATATGGAAAATTTGCATCGATATGATGTGAAGACTTCACAGGAATTTCTTGAGGGATGGCATAATCATGTGTTGCAAATTGGGGGAAAGGAATTTAATATCACAGAGGATCTTATTGCTGAAATCATTGGTTTTTCGACTAATGGGAAGAAATTCTACAGAGATAAGAATGAATTTGGTCTGGCTATGGATAATTTCTTCAAAGATGATGAGAGGAGGAAGCTGGAAAGGGAAAAATGTGGTGGCTATTACCATTTTTCAATCAAGGTAATTTGGAGAGATGTTGCAGAGGAAATAATGATGTATTTTACCCTCGATGACCACTTTTCTCTTATATCTGGGCATCATTTTGTTTTGCTTAACCACTTTAGCATAAGAAAAAGGTGTCATTTCCTTTCTATTTACTAGTTTCTTTGGAAAATGGTATAAGGGATCATAGACACAATCTCAAAAACCCTATCCTCCATGAAGATTTAATTTTGTTAATTTATGAGTATGTTAAGGCCTTTACTATCCCTTCTCAACCCAATATTTCCAATGTTGGGAAGAAGAAGAAGAATCATGAGTATGCGACTAGGTTGGAGGATGATTCTAAGGATGAAGATTATACCCCTAGGTCTAATGCATCCTTGGATGTTGATTTAGAATCTCTCACTGTCTCTGAAGGTAAGAAAGAAAAAATATTCAATCCCCTATCTCCTCTAGGGATGAGTATGAGACGGGAGATGAGGAAGAGGTGGTTCGGTCTTGTCAGAAGTCTAAATCTGTGAAGGGGTCAGGTGGAAAAAGATGAAGGCTGAAGGTAAGAAAAGAAAAAAGAATCAATCCCCTATCTCCACTAGAGCTGATGAGTATGAAACGGGAGACGAGGAAGAGGTGGTTCAGTCTTGCCAAAAGTGTAAACCTGTAAAGGGGTCAGGTGACGAAAAGCTGAAGGGGGCTACTTTGGGTAATTTGAAAAAGGAGGATCTGGTTAATAGTGGTCAGTTGAGGGTCACCCCTATTTCTAATGTGTAGAAAAAAGAGGGGTCAAAGAGGAGAAAGTCTCTTGTAAATTTGGGGAAGGATGAGCCACAGGATCATGATGGCAATTTGATGGATGTTGAGGACAAATTGTTGGAGTAGAACTTGGCTAAATATGTTGACGTATCTACTCAAAAAGGGAAGGAGCCCATGGATAATGTTACTACTAGCAGTGATTCCCAAGAAGATTATGTTATGGACAAGGATGGTTTTAACTTTAGGAGGGAGATTATGCATAATTATCTTGATCTGGTGAAAGAGAGCTCTCTTTCCTTGTTCAATATTTTCAAATGGGTTTTCCATGAGATGAACTCCACTAATGTTCGGGTTAGAGCTATGAGTAATAACGCTGAAGAGCCCTCTTCTTCGAAGGGGACTAATGTGCAGGCTCAAGTCAACAAGGTTCAACTCGAGGTTAATTAGTTATTTGAAACTCTCAAAATGGTTGTTGACGAGATGATCAATATGAAAAATACCTACGAGCAAAAGATTGTTGCCCTTGAAGGAGGGCTGGAGTGTGTCAATCAAAAATTGGAGAAGGTTTTGGAGATCAGTTTACATGTTATGTGCAATGAAGCTAAGGGTTTGTGTTTGTTGTATAAGAAGGCAAGGAAGTGGTTGGGGGACAATTCTGGTATGAAAGACATGGTGGATGATGGTGGTGTGCAGCAAAATATGACTAGTGATATGGGACCTTCTGCTAGAACCCGTAACAAGACCAAATTAAATGAAAAGGCTGGTATTCCTATTGATGAAGTGGTGGAAGTCATGAATTTCCATCAAAAAATTATTGATAGTGATCTTGAAGTAGTGGACATTCTTAAAAATCTCTAGTTTGGTTCTATTTTTTGTGCCTTTTTTCTGGTTGTTTGTGTGTTGGTTTTTGGCTTCTTTTTGGCTGCTTGTTGTTTTTTATTATATGTTGAAGCAGCAATTTATCTTGTAAAGGATTTTGGGGCCCCTTCAAAACCCATTTTTCCTATAATAAAAAAAAATCATTTCTTCATCAAAATAAAAACTAAACTCTCATATATTATTTTATTTAATTCTAACATTTATTATGTTATCTATATTGTAAGCATTCAGAAGTTATAAATTTGAATTGATTGTCTAATATTTAATTATTATTATTATTAAGCATTCTACAATAATAACATGAAATATAATATCATGACGTGATCATATCCATAAAAACTAAAATACAATTAAAACTAAAAAATTAAAAATATAACAAACATAATAAAAAGCACTTTGTCACACTAAAATTTCTTTTATTCAAATTTTCTCAAAAGCACTTGGAAACTAAGTGAACTAACTACATTAGAAACATTACTAACATCTTTGTAACACATATATAGCATCTGCAACATCTCTCATCAACTATAGCACATCCAACTATCTCTCCAAACATAACTTCTACAACTATACTGAAGTAAGACATCAATGACAACACCAACAACATTGTGTTGACATTAATACCAACAACTCCAATGCTAGGGTTTGGCATCATCAACACCGGCAGCATTCCAACACTCTCTTCATATAAGGGGTTGACATCAATGACAACACCCAAACAACTCACAAACAACTCAAGTTTCCAACAAATAATTGAGTGTCTCAATTCACAAGAAGGGTGGTGAAGGGTAGTTTACTTCTGAATAGTTAAATATGTCTCAATTCATGGTTGGTTGGTGTTTTTATTGTAGATAATTGAGTGTGTCTAATTCACAAGAAGGGTGGTGAAAGGTGGTGTACTTGTGAGTAGTCAAGTATGTCTCAATTCATGGGTATCATTGGATAGCTATGACATTTTCCTAGACATGAGCAGCTTGTGGTGTTCTAAGGAGTTTTGGTAGTTAGTTAGGACATTTTTCTAGACATGAGAAATTTGGGGTATTCTAAATGAGAAAAGAGATAATGTGGAGATGCTTCCATATATTTCTATATGGTTTTCTATAGTTATTCCATGTTGTAGTGTCTTCATTCTTTCATTTTATTTAATTTTGCAATTTAAACCTTAAGAGAAGGTGTTGGAAAATTAAGATTTACATATTTTAATAAAGCACTTAGTTTTAGATTTTATAAATATTTAGTTGGGAGTTAGTTCCCATAAGGTAGTTTAAGGATTTTTGGAGGGGAGTTTATGGAAATGCAATTATTTATACGAATTTTCACAA
This sequence comes from Sequoia sempervirens, assembly GCA_007258455.2. Lineage (NCBI taxonomy): Eukaryota > Viridiplantae > Streptophyta > Pinopsida > Cupressales > Cupressaceae > Sequoia > Sequoia sempervirens. Next base: position 680,537,569 of record VDFB02270651.1, on the reverse strand, counting down.
TTCATTACAACATCTATATAAATTGAATAATATGATTATTATTTTTGTTTCCTTTTTACTATGAAATATGGATCTCATTTTATTTATGTACAACATAATTTTTTTATGTATGGAAGTTCGAAAATAACCTTTTTACTTTAGGTCATTTGAGCAAGGAGGATCTGGTTAACAAGGATCAACTGGGGATCACCCCTATTTCTAATGTGCAGAAAAAAGAGGAGTCAAAGAGGATAAATTCTCTTGTGAATCTGAGGAAGGATGAGCTACAAGATCATGATGGTAATTTGATGGATGTTGAGGACCAGTTGTTGGAGTAGAACTTGTCTAAAGATGTTGATGTCTCTGCTCAAAAAGGGAAGGAGACCATGGATAATGTTACTACTAGTAGTGATTCCCAAGAAGATTATGTTATGGACAAGGATGGTTTTAACTTTAGGAGGGAGATTATGCCTAATTATCTTGATCTGGTGAAAGAGAGCTCTCTTTCCTTGTTCAATATTTTCAAATGGGTTTTCCATGAGATGAACTCCACTAATGTTCAAGTTAGAGCTATGAGTAATAACGCTGAAGAGCCCTCTTCTTCGAAAGGGACTAATGTGCAGGATCAAGTCAACAAGGTTCAACTCGAGGTTAATCAGTTATTTGACACTCTCAAAATGGTTGTTGACGAGATGATCAATATGAAAAATAGCTACGAGCAAAAGATTGTTGCCCTTGAAGGAGGGCTGGAGTGTGTCAATTAAAAATTGGAGAATGTTCTTGAGGTCAGTAAACATGTTATGTGCAATGAGGCTGAGGGTTTGTGTTTGTTGTATAAGAAGGCAAGGAAGTGGTTGGGGGACAATTCTGGTATGAAAGACATGGTGGTTGATGGTGGTATGCAGCAAAATTTGACTAGTGATATGGGACCTTCTGCTAGAACTTGTAACAAGACCAAATTAAATGCAAAGGCTGGTATTCCTATTGATGAAGTGGTGGAAGTTGTGAATGTCCATCAAAAAATCATTGATAGTGATCTTGAAGTAGTGGAAATTCTTAAAAATCTCTAGTTTGGTTCTATTTTTTGTGCCTTTTTTCTGGTTGTTTGTGTGTTGGTTTTTGGCTTCTTTTTGGCTGCTTGTTTTTTATTATATGTTGAAGCAGCAATTTATCTTGTAAAGGGTTTTGGTGCCCCTTCAAAACCCATTTTTCCTATAATAAAAAACAAACATTTCTTCATCTAAATAAAAACTAAACTCTCATATACTATTTTATTTAATTCTAACATTTGTTACGTTATCTATATTATAAGCATTCACAAGTTATAAATTTGAATTGGTTGTTTAATATTTAATTATTATTATTATTAAGCATTCTACAATAATTTAACATGAAATATAATATCATGACGTGATCATATCCATAAAAAATAAAATACAATTAAAACTAAAAAATTAAAAATATAACAAACATAATAAAAAGCACTTTGTCACACTAAACTCTCTTTTATTCAAATTTTCTCAAAAGCACTTGGAAACTAAGTGAACCAACTACATTAGAAACATTACTAACATCTTTGCACAACACATATGTAGCATCTGCAACATCTCTCATCAACTATAGCACATCCAACTATCTCTCCAAACATAACTTCTGCAACTATACTGAAGTAAGACATCAATGACACACCAGCAACATTGTGTACCAACAACTCCAATGCTAGGGTTTGGCATCATCAACACCGGAAACATTCCAACACTCTCTTCATACAAGGGGTTGACATCAATGACAACTCACAAACAACTCAAGTTTCCAACAAATAATTGAGTGTGTCTCAATTCACAAGAAGGGTGGTGAAGGGTAGTTTGCTTCTGAATAGTTAAATATGTCTCAATTCATGGTTGGTTTGTGTTTTTATTGTAGATAATTGAGTGTGTCTCAATTCACAAGAAGGGTGGTGAAAGGTGGTGTACTTGTGAGTAGTCAAGTATGTCTCAATTCATGGGTATCATTGGATAGCTATGACATTTTCCTAGACACAAGCAGCTTGTGGTGTTCTAAGGAGTTTTAGTAGTTAGTTAGGACATTTTTCTAGACATGAGAAATTTGGGGTGTTCTAAATGAGAAAAGAGATAATGTGGAGATGCTTCCATATATTTCTATATGGTTTTCTATAGTTAGTCCATGTTGTAGTGTTTTCATTCTTTCATTTTTATTTTTTTTTGCAATTTAAACCTTAAGAGAAGGTGTTGGATAATTAAGATTTACATATTTTAATAAAGCACTTAGTTTTAGATTTTATAAATATTTAGTTGGGAGTTAGTTCCCATAAGGTAGTTTAGGGATTTTTGGAGGGGAATTTATGGAAATGCAATTATTTATACGAATTTGCACAATTTATTACAACATCTATATAAATTGAATAATATGATTATTATTTTTGTTTCCTTTTTACTATGAAATATGGATCTCATTTTATTTTATGTACAACATAATTTTTTTATGTATGGAAGTTCAAAAATAACCTTATCCTAGCCTTTATTTATCCCTACATATGCCAAGAGTTTAGATTCACCTATTAAATCTACTATTTTCCATGCATGTTTATATTTTAAAGTGTGATAGTGATCCAATTCATTTCCACACGTGTATTTTTGAACCTTGAACTTTTAATTCTAAATTTTCTAAACTAGGCCCATTTTTCCTTCCCTTGCAAGCTATTAAGAGCTGAATAAAGTGTGAATTATTTTAAATTGCATGCTAGGTTGGCCCATTGTAGGACTCTCTATAATTTATTTAAATCATTTAAGATATATCTAGAAAAATTAATATAACATTAATTAATGGAAAGAATTTATCGCATGTCTAGCAAGATGTGGTTGTACTAGTATTGCATCAACATCTATAAACACAACCCTAAACCAAAGAGTCAATAGAAAAAAAAAATCTAAGGTCAATTGTCTTACAAATCTAGATTTTTTTTTATAGAATTTAAATCTAGTGTCTATAACATTTATAACAATCATTTCTTCATCAAAATAAAAACTAAACTCTCATGTATTATTTTATTTAATTCTAACATTTATTATATTATCTATATTATGATCATTCACAACTCTTAAATTTGAAATGATTGTTTAATATTTAATTATTATTATTATGTTAATAAGCATTCTACAATAATAACACAAAATAGAATATCACGACATGATCATATCCATAAAAACTAAAAATCAAACAACTAAACAACAATGTTACATATAAAAACAAAATAATTTTTAACTAATAATTAAAATTTATATATTCATTATTTATTTAAGATATTTATACTAATTTAATTTAAATTATTAAAGATATTTATATATGTACCATATATAACCTTACACCTAGTTTGGGTTTCCATGATATGGTCACTTCTATCATAGTTGTATAAGATCTATAAAGCCACGTCATGAGATTAGAAATTTGAGCTTTCCAAAGTTGTGTAAATTATTAGCTGGAGCATCAGTATAGCCTGTGAAACCTTCTTAAACAGATAGGACAGCCTTATTATTTATCTTCCATGTCATCTTTTACAGCTGGACGTGATCTGTACTTCCACGTCTGAATTGATAAAAGAGGTCCCAACTTCAAAACATATTTTTTTGCACATCTACATAGTAGAAAACAATCCCCATCACAAGTAGACAGCCGTCAAACCAGACAAAAGGTTGTTTTCTATCCTTTTCTGGATTACTTGCAGAATTTATGATTTGCTGTCATTCTTCTTGATATATGACAAATGATAGAATGCTTAGATCCATGTCATAAAAATGGAGAATCAGAAATTTGATGGAAAATCTTTTCAGGATTGTGCAAGGTCAGAAGATTATGGACGATGTGATTTGAGTATACACAACAAAATCTCTATATAAGAGGTTGAGAAACAATTGCTTTTAATGCAGTTAATGTAATGTAAAATATTGAAGTTGAACTATTTTAATGAATCTATAGAGATCGAATCTTGTTTGAGAAATAATTGCTTTTAGTGCAATCAAAAATAATGTAAAAATATTAAAGTTGAACTATTTTAATGAATCTATCAGAAATCAAATCTTGTTTGAGAAACAATTGTTTTTCGTGCAATCAAAGATAATGTAAAATATTAAAGTTGAATTATTTTAATGAATCTATCAGAGATCAAGTTTTGTTGAGTGTAAGGCCCCAATATTGTAAACAATGGGGATGGGGTCGTGGAAGATGTGTGCTATCGTATCAGATAGCTAAATGTTATGTGGATTTGATATTAAAAACCTCAAAAAAAAATTAAAAAATATTGTATAACACATCATAACTTGGTGTTGTGATTTCTTTAACTATTTCTTATTGAATTTATTTTTATAGTTGTTCATATTTTATAAGTTAGTGTTGTAGCACATTAAGCTCTTGGGTGTCCCTAGAATTAATTGTTTGGTACAATTTTGAAATTAAGAAAGGCAAATTTTTCAAATATTATTTGTAATAATTTTGAAAGACAAAGATGTTTCAACAAATAGAGCTTTTACATAACCAATACATTTCACCATAGACAAGAGACAATCACTCTAATTTCTAAGAGTTTATAGCAATGAATTTTGGACCTAAACTAGAGCATTTGTGTTTGTGGCATCAAGAAACCAAGCCCTATAAGATTCCTTGAAAACAAACTAAAACTTCAAGAGGTATTTTGAATGAAAGAACCTTTTGGAGATAGACAGATAAAGGTGTAGAAGATGGTAGATAATTGCTCTTAACCTAGACAAAAAATTATACATAATTGCAAATGCAAAACCCTAGCTATTTTTCATGGTTTTATATTTATTTACAAACAATACATAAAATGATACAATCAAGTAGAATGGGCATTGGATTTTCAAGCTTCATGTTTTCAATTGCAATCAATATGGTTTCTTACATTAAAAGTCTTAAATCAAAGAATGTGTCGTCATGTTACACCATATTTAATATCATATAGAAATATAAGATAGCTAAAGAGAAAAGGAAAAAAATCTTTAAAAAATTATTTATTTAAAATGTTTATACTAATTTAATTATCTAAGATATTTATACTGGTTTAATTATCAATGATATTTTGAGTTTCCATGATAAAGACACTTGTATCAGTAGTTGTACAAGATCTATAAAGCCACGTCATGAGATCAGAAATTTGAGCTTTCCAAAGTTCTGTAAATTATTAGCTGGAGTATTAGTAGCCTACCAAACCTTGTTAAGCAGATAGGACAGGCTTATTATTTCTTAAGCCTATCCTTTATCTTCCATGTCATCTTTTATAGCTAGACGTGGAAAACATATTTTCTGCACATGTACATAGTAGAAAACAATCCCATCACCAGTAGACAGCCGTCAAACCAGACAAAAGGTTGTTTTCTATCTTTTTTCTGGATTGCTTGCAGAATTTTATGATTTGCTGTCATTCTTCTTGATATATGACAAACGACAATGCTTAAATCCATGCCATAAAACTGGAGAATTAGAAATTTGATGGAAAATCTTTTCAGGATTGTCCAGGGCCAGAAGACTATGGACGATGTGATTTGAGTATACACAAAAAAAAATTATATATAAAGGAAGCGAAGAATAATAAAACAAGAGGTTGAGAAACAATTGCTTTTAGTGCAATGAAAGAATATTAAAATTGAATGATTTTAATGAATCTATAAAAGATCATATCTTGTTGAGTACAAGGCTTCAATATTGTAAAAGATGAAGATGAAGATGAGATTGTTGTGACTTTAGGGAAATGGATACCTCTCAATCTTTTATTCTCAGTCAAAGAAATTTCAGCCTAAGATGTGTGCTCTGGTGTCAAATAATTAAATGTTATGTGGATTTGAAATTAAAAACCCTCAAAAAAAGAAAATAATAATATAACGCATCATAACTCGATGTTGTGATTTCTCTAACTATTTTTTATTGAATTCATTTTTTTGGTGGTTCATATTTTATGACTTAGTGGATTTTTTTTTGTTCAGATAATCATTTATTTAGTATTCCATTACATTTCTTTAGATGGCTTTCTTTTAGCTTGAGTGTTCTTAATCATGAATATTTTATATTTTAAAATATAATAATATTAAATAGATTATTTATTTTTATCAAAAATATAATTTACAAATTAAATGAGAATTAATACAACAAGGTCATAATTAATCATCATATATTTTAATACATTGAAAAAATAAAATAAGTATTATCCTTTTGATATGTCTTTTCTACCAACTCATGTAGCACATAAAGCTCTTGGATGTCCCTAGAATTAATTGATTGGTACAATTTTGATGTTACATTTTTGAAACTAAGAAAAGACAAATTTTCAAATATTATTTGTAATAATTATGAAAAGAAAAAGATGTTTCAACAAATAGAACTTTTACACAACCAATACATTTCACCACAAACAAGAGACAATCTACTCTAGTCTCTAAGCATTTATAGCAATGAATTTTGGGCCTAAACTAGACCATTTGTGTTTTGGCATCAAGAAACCAAGCTCTACATGGTTTCATGAAAACAAAATAAAACTTGAAGAGGTACTTTACATGGAAGAACATAGATTGATAGAGGTGTAGAAGATGGTAGATAGCTACTTCTAACCTAGACAATAATTTATACATAATTGCAAACAGAAAACCCTAGTTATTTTTCATGGTTTTATATTTATTTACAAACAATGCATAAAATGATACAATCAAGGAGAATAAGCATTGGGTTTTCAAGCCTCGTGTTTTTAATTGCAATCAATGTGTTTTCTTACATTGAAATAATTCAACCAAAGAATGCCATTCCTTTAAATTAATTTAAATAAAAATGAAAGTAGTTTATGTCTTCATGTTAGACAATACTCAATATTTTGTATAAATAGAGGGTAACTAGAGGGAAAAGCGAAAAAAATATTTTTGAAAATAGGACTGCATTTATTAATTAAGGAACGTTTTTGATATAGGAAAAAACAGATTTTGAAGGGACCCGAAACCCTTTAACAAAAAAGAGCAAGGCTGCAAAAAAGACAGCAAGCAGCCAGCGAAAAAGACTAGCTCCAAAACAAGACCAATTAAGATTTACATTTAACATTTTACTTGTGGGAGCGGAGAGTCATGTCGAAAGATGACCGAGAGGATTTATCTTTTTTTCCCTTAACTATGATCCAACCATCTTCCACTTGTGCCGCCTTACTGTGCCACACCAACTCGCTACTTTCATGAAGATGAAAGCCAACAGCCAAAGTATTAGGGGTTACATCTTGATTCCTTTGTACAGATGAAGACTTTTCTGAAGAGCCACCAGATAGGGAAGCCGATGCACATTCCCTTGAAATGGAAATCGTTGACTCAATAGGGGTTGCCTTAGCGACCCCACCATTTGAGACGACCGGAGGGGGCGTCCCAAGACATGTTACTAAATTATTAGTAACATTAATTAATTAATTAGTAACATTAATTAAGGAATGTTACTAAATTATTTATTTATAATTATAAATGAGGTTACTAATTATTGTTATTAAATTTTTAGCAAAGTGTGAATTAGTGGATGAAGTTCTATCACTTCAATTCTAATAATGAGTATCATATCCATGTAACGAGTGTCAAGTGAATCATTTTCATGAGAAATAGATTTTTGTAACCACTACTCATGAAATGTATATTGATGAGAGCTAACTAGAGAATCATTCATTCTCATGAAAATTTATTGGAAACCACACAAATTAAATCCCATTAAACCATACATAAAAATTTATTACATCAATTTGTAATGGTGAAAATTCTATTAACAATACATTTTCCCATTTAGTTACTACCTAGTTTGGAGTAATGAATTAATCCATTTATATAGCTACAAATGGTACATATTTTGCATAGTTGGGTTTGTTACCTAGCCTTGCTTGCATAGAGCCCTATGCCTGTGCACACAATCATCATCTAAATGGTTTATCTTTCTTATTCTAATGGTTAATCTAACTTTGATCCATAATCCTACTCTATTAGACACTAATTATCTAACCTAGTTATGTAACCCAAGTTTGCAATAGGCACTTGTAGTCACTCTTGATCTTTTTAAATATATAATCAAATTTAAATATTTAGTTGACTATCACTATCTTACACTTTGGTCCTACACTAGATCATTGATAAAAATCATGATGTATTTACCATTTTTTTAATCTGTATAAAAATAACTCTTTAAAGACATTCAAAGAAGCAATCATTTGCATTTGTACATTTGTCATATATAATCATGCACTCATCCTAGCACATGTGAACTACCTAGTAATCATTCTAGAATTTATTTACTTGTTTGAAGCTTATTGTTTGCTAAATTATTTTTAAATATTGCTAGCTCAATAGAAGAACTTTGAAAGTGTGATAGAGATCATTATTGTACCTAGCATTTTATTTTTTGAATATTCACAAAGAAATATAGAAATATTATCACAGATTAAGTTCATGGATATAGAATGAGTTTGCAAATGAGAAACAAACCTAGAACAACAAAGTCAACCGAGCATATACCTGAAAAATGAATATTATTCTAATCTACATATACAATTGTTTAGAATGTCTTCAAATTTTGAGTTACATAGATTTTATGTTATCTTTATCAATCAACACACAATCTCCAATCACAAAGCTAAACAATATCTTCTAATTAATTACTATTTATAACATCATTATACTTGTCATATGATATTACTTTATTTAATATACTCCACTCCACTGATTCAAATTAATCAAAATTAATTAAATACCCATTGTTGCATTCAGTTAATTGACCTAAATTAATTACTAAGAACACCTTATTTTTCCTTGTGTGAAATACAAAATTGTCAAATAGTGTATTGAAATGTCAATTACATGAAAATGCCAAATAGTGTTGATATGCCAACTACATTAAAATGTCAAATAGTGCTTTTTGTGAAAATAACTAGAAGGTCACAGATTGGGTATCCTTGTCCTCTACTCAATCTTTGCATTCATAATGATTTGGTTTGTTCTATCTTGTTTGTTTTTTTCTCATATATTTTGTTTTATTGAGTTTATGATTTCTTCAAATTTATGAAGCTGATAACTTTATTATAAACCTTCTTGAATTTTTCTCTTACAATTTTACTATTTAAAAAAATTATATAATTATTATTACATTTATTTATTTATCCGTACAAAATTATAAGTCCAGGTTATCCATAAGATTTGAATAGTGATTGTCTATCTTCATAGTTATCTACTTGCTGATTTTGATAGAAATCAGCAATCACTCTGCTGTAATCTTAATCTCAAGTTTCTCAATTGAAAATAGAGCCGTTGAAAAACTTGACATAAGCAAAACTTCACAGTCAGCAGATTTTGACATCTCAGATCTATTATATAGACGACGCTATCAAGTTACCTCTGAATCATTCTTGTGAGATTCAGATTGAATAAAAATGAAAGGGTACGTCACGAACGACAAGACAGTCTCAATACAACAAAGACAGCCCAACATCTAATCATTATTGCAATAATTCAAGTTGGTATACTAGGACAAGTATCCATCCATTAATCTGATAACTATTGAAAACATACTTGTGAGCTCAAGTGATGCCACGACAAGCAATAAACATCAGATCACAAATGCAGATGCAATAAACATCAAATCACCTATTTCTGAGCTCAAGTGATGCCACGACAAGTAACCATTTTCTTCTTCTGCCATGAACATCATTACAAGTTCCCAAGAATTCAGACTAAATATACTGTGCAAACTCATAATCGTACCACACAATCCAGATTATGACAACCTGATAAACATGTTGCCGACACTAATAGTAGCACGCCTTCTTTGACTGAAGTTCAATCCAATGTGAAGTAAAAAACTAGAAATCCATTGTTGAGTTAACCGTGTAATAAGAACAGCAGAAAATAAAAAACAGAACAGCAATAATCATTGCAAAAATAGAGACAGGAAATTGATAGTTATGTAACGTGGTTTATCATTAAATGGTTACATCCACCAAGGAAGCAGGCCATTCTGTTTTATTGATTAACAGTAAAATTTTGTTACATTGTTTTTCCAACATCTCAAAAAGAAAATCAAATTGAATTATCTACAAGTCTTCCAACAAGTAAAAAGGCATGGAAAGAGGAAAACAAAAGAGCGGTGATGTTTGGACTTCACTTCCAACATCCATTGTCATTTCAGTAGAGAATTATGGCATTAAAATTGGGTGGCTTCATATTCACATAATCTTATACCAAAACAATATTGCATCTTAATTAAGATAATAATTTTCCACAATCCATAACATTTATTGTTTGATGGTTACTGGATTTGATTGTGTAAATATTTTTTACATCAACCTTTCAGATCACTCTCCATGATCCTTGAGCTTTCTATTTCATCCTGGTAATAGATCACGGAATGTGATCTATGTTGTGAGAATGAATAGTGGGTATGTCTGAAAGTTCAGTCTCATTTATCCCCATTAACATAATCACTTTGGAATGTAATGAAAGTAGATATAAAAGTTCTTCTCAGGGATAGTGATCGTTTTGGATCATAGCAAATAATGGAGTAATAATGCTGAAAAACGACCTTCATGCTAAGAATGGATAAGATATACATGTCAAATTTTCATGAGTTATGTCGTTTCAGGTTAAATGTAAGGAAGCTAGATGGGTACAGTACCTTTCCTTGCTGGATGATCAAATTGGAATCAGCTATCCAAATACATTATAAGTCACATGTACATATCCAAGTTGAAACAACGATAGCGGGAAGATGAAAACAAACCATTTTTTTCTTAAATATCATTATTTTCATGGGAGATAATTATTATTTTTATTTCATCTCCATAAAAATCTGCTCTTACTTGCATGAGTCTTGGAAACTGCTTAAACATATGGACTGCTTGAACATAGGTTAGGGTACTGACAACCTAAACATAGGGACTACTAGAACATAGATCAGGTACTCACAACCATTAAGTAGTAGAATGGTCGGTGGTCATGTTCTATCCCTTTTTGACAATACCTGATTTTAGTTGTTTTTTATTTTAGTTGTTGGCTAGTTGTAGTTTGGCTTATTCTTATTGAAAAGTGACTATATTGTGGTTAAACTTTTTTAACAAGTTAATTCAAATTATATTTGAGGATTAATATTTTGGTATATTATTTGAAAATTATTAAATCAATTTTTTAAAAGTATTTTTTTGTTATTATCAAAATTTAAGATTATATAAAAATCTTGTGATGTTTCTATCAAGATTCAATTGTATAGTTTTTTAGTATATTTCATGAGTAATGGTTGTTACAAAATTATATTTCATTAATTAAAACTTTTAAACACTTAAGTTATGCTTAGAAAATCAAAATAGTTTTTCTAATGAACATTTTTGTTAGAAAACTTGACCTCAAAAATCATTATGAAGAGCTTCAAAATTATAAAATCTAGAGAACAATAGTAAAACATAAGAAAACCTATATTGATTTTTTACAAGTTTCATACCATGAAAAATCCACTCTTGTTGGATGAATATTTATCAAATGGAAATTTTCTAGATCCTATGTCAAATTAATTCATATTAGATATTTTAAGGCTATCATTTTCTTATTAAAATGTGTACAAATGAATTGTCATTCAAAAATAAGTAAAAGAAACCAAGATGAAAAGAGAATAGTTCATATCTCAAATATAGGGATATGTTTTCTTTTCAATGTATCAATTGACAATAAAAAATTGAGTTGAAAGTGTTTCTAGATATAATTATGTGTAAGTTTTAGCATCAATATTTTCAATGGCATCCCATGATCTATCATCAAAACAAGGAAAACTTAAGATAGATTGCAAACCATGCTTCTTATATTAGAAAGTATAAAGAGATCGAATAAAAATGAAATAGAGAAAGACTTACACACAAATTATTGAAATCCACATAACAATAGAATAAAATGAAAAAGACTACACAAATTAAGATAGAAAATTATATTTAAAAATAAAAAATAAAATATCATTAGATAATAGTATTAGTATTAAATATTATTCATGATAATAAATAAAGATTATTAAAGGTTTTTTACAAATTGATATATAAAAATAATTACATTATATTGATTCTTATTTATCATTATATTATTTACAGTAATTAATGTTATAATAAAATTATTATTTAATTAATTATTTATTAGGAAAAGTATTTCATTATATTATTAAAAAATTACTAAATTATTTGAATATTAATTCATTAAAACTAATTGTTTGCTAATTAAAAATTATATGTTGATTTAATATTGGTAGAAATATTCTTATAAAGATTAATAATTATTATTAAGAAGATATTAATGATTAATAATGGATAAATAAATTATGACAAATGATAATAAAAAATTAATCATTTTTAATATTGTAAGAGTTAATACAATTGACTATTACTTTTAATTATTAAATGAAATCACCAATAGATAATTATTAGAGTAAAATTACACTAATTGACTATATAATAAATATGATAATCATAATATTAATATAAGAACAAAAAATTTAAAGAAGACAAATTTTAATATTAAAAAGATAAAAAAGATTGATAACAGAGAAATAAATAACATGAAGAAGAAAGAAAGACATATTTAGCATGAGGTGAAAATGTGGGGATCAACCAAAAATGATGGTGTCACCAACCACCTATAGCACCAAAGATACTCCAACTTCACTATATGCAACTATCAAGATAAATTAAATACTCTAAGTTAACCCACTATCAAGACACCTAATCACTTTTGAGAGTAAATTTATATTATCTAAGTTGTCTTATTAATTTTTTTAGGTGATTATGGGCATGTTTCATTCTAAATCCTATGACTACATGTTACAGATCATGCACAAATACTCTCACAACATATGAAATCAACGCACGTGCGCACACACACACACACACACGATTCTTTAAAGCACAATACAACTCACACATATCTGACTTTTAAAAGTTAACTTCTCATTAAAATTAACTTCCCATTAAAAAACAAAACTTTACATCAAAGAACAAGACTTTGACAACATAAATCCAAATCTTACAAACTAGGGGAGAGGGGCCCATAGTGGAGCAGGGTCCAATAGTGGGGATAGAAGTAGTCCTTAGTGGGCCCCATCGTGGAGCACCTTAATATCCAACTGCAAAACACTTTTTATCCATAAAGTACATAAACTGACAAATCATGTGATGCCACATTAGTGCACCAATAAAACATGACTTAGTGCACCACTATTGGTCTCACTTTTGTTTTGGGCCTTTTTGGAAACCTCAACAAAAAGCATGCTGATGTGGCATCATATTTGATGATGTGGCCCTAAAACGAAATATAGAAGCATGTGAGTTGCCAAATAAACTATTGTACAAAATTGGAAGTGATTTGAAATTTTCACATAGGATTTTAACAAACATGAAGTTAGGGTGCTCCACTATAGACCCCTCTCCCCTAACTACCCATAAAAAGAAAAACTTGACAACACAAACACAATGGAAATTTACATGAAACAACATTAATTGAACATTTATTTCCATTATTTTGACTGAAAAGACAAAATTACAAATATAAATTATGAATTCACTTCAAGAATGGTGGCCCTCTATAGAATTTTCTTTCTTTTTCTATCTTTCCCACTCCTATGCAACACTTGGTTAGTCTCCCACTCTCCTATACTGACTCACACCTTTTAGGTAGCTCCATTCTGAGTGAAGAACAATTCGGGCACTATACTTCTAATGCCATTGTGTTGCTGATATTCTCACCTCTCTTGGTGTTCTCTTTATTTTTGTTTTGTAGCCCCCTATCTCTTCCCCTATTTAAACTAATTATTCTCTTACATTATGCAATTGCTTTCATCTTCCACGCATCCTTCTCTTCCTTTATGGACTTCAAGGTACAAATAAAAACTCATTTCATGAGCTTGTTGCATCTTGGCAATGTATGTTCTTATTTGTTTAACTTCTCAATTGACGTGGCTCTGTTCTCTCTTTGTCATTTCTGGGTGTATTAATCTCTCTTCTTTCATTGTTTGTAGCCCTCTTTTGTCCTCATGCCACCCTCTTCCAGAAACAAACTTAAAATTGCACTCAAAACTTTAACAAAATCTTGCTTAAATCCATCATTACTGCCATAATAAGTGCATTCATTACCACGGTGCCCAAGTAGTGAATTCAACTCTAATCTAGTGCTTAAATCTTCAATTTGAGCACCAAAATGTTCTCATTAATGAAAAGGGTGACCCAAGTAGACTTGAAATCGAACAAACTCCCGTACTCCTTGGCTCCCTCCTTTACCTGTTACCAAAAGATTCAAAATTAAATTGACCATGGAATTTTAAACTTAAAAGTCATGGTATAAATGTGCACTACTAGTAGATCATTCACGATACAAAAATGTGAACTCTTGTTTATAGGGAAAATCAAATTAGTATACTTTGTAAATTGTCTTGATGTAAGGAACCTTATAGCTGAAATTGTGTACCTTCTTTTCTTCCACATCTATTCTTTTAACACAAGTTATTCTTTTTCTTCATCCTCCTGTTTAATACAGTCAAAACTCCTTCAAATATCCAACATACTTAATTTCTCTCATAAAAGAAAATCCTCATGGTATTATATGAGGAACAAGTAAATTTCATTCATCCTTACATAAAGAATAGCTACAAATGTGTTTCTTAGTTCAAAAATATTATCTAATGTATAATTATATTTTGGCTATTAAATAAGTTTTTTATTCTGAAGTTCTTCTTTTTGTTGTGGCCTTGTAAGAACCTCCATATCTTGTAGATCCACATTCATCCTCTCTTTGCCATTGTCCAACAACTCATCTAGTGTAGCAATTTTAGCATTTTTAGTATGAATTTTTATCTCACGGTGGATTTCTAGGGACCCATTTCTATTATCGTTTGCTTCATTCAACACTTATTTGCTTATATCTTCCTCCTCCACATATTCATTTAGTATTATATATGATTACTCTTGGTCCTTAGTTGTAAATTTTTTCTCTAAAATCAATCTCATACATGTGAAATCAAACAATTTCTCCATTAGTTCCCCTTCACCTTTATATTCATCTATCATGAATGGGGACTTTCACTTCTTCTAAGTTACAAACTTCTACTATATTACTACACCCATTTGTGTCATCTAAGATAAGCATTCATTGTCCAATTTATGCTTCCTCATTTTCTTCCTCTTCATGGTTCTCCTCATTATCATCTTCCTCTAACAATTTCCTTAAATCTAATGGTTCCTTTCTATCAATTTCTATCATGTTCAGTTGTAGCACCATATTGCTATCTCTATTTGTTACAACTTAGAGCATCACTTTTATATCATATGTTGCCACTACTCAAAGCATATTTTGACTTTCCTCGTGTGTTATCAATGCTTGCATCATCTCTCCTACAACAAATTATTCATTCTCTCCCTTCACTTGTAGCACTACAAAGACTCCATTATCAATATAAGCATATGCATGGTCAATTATTATTTTTTGTAGTACTCGTAATATCTTAGAAATTATAGTGTTACCACTTGTAGCTTCACAAATTGTCTCTTTTACTACATCTACTAGTATCTCTTTTAGAATCAAATAATAACTTCATATTCACCTTTGCTCAATAATTTTTTTACCTATCAATAACAATATTCTTAGGAAGAGCTTCCCATCTCTCCTTCTTGGTTTATCAATGAAGTGAGAGTGTACTTTCTTCTTTTATTACCAAAGTATTAATATTTTCACTCCTATTATGTACAACTCTTCAATAATATGTCCATAGATTTTCTAGAAGTGCATGGAACATGTTCATAAGAATTGCATCACACCACTCTTGAACTTAATAACTACCTATTCAAAAAATTACCAAACACTATTGATTCACAAAATTTGATGGTTTTTTGCAACCAAGATTCTTTTTATGGATTCGAATGGGCTTCTCTCCTCAACCCTAGATTTTTTACCATCTCAAAACAAATAAATTATTAGTGCTCCCTCTATTAGTTATGACCTTGTAACACTTACCTCTTTCCTTGCACATGGTCTTAAATAAACTCATTCACTACATAGGGTCATTATCCCTTCTTATTGGTGTAAGTAGTTTCCTCTTCACCATTATGTTATCTTTATGCTCCAATTTCTTCATGCATTTATATGAGGCATTATTCCTTTCATTTTCCCAAGTATCATGAGTTTTGGCCTCATTTATCCTACTTCTATATTGTTGCATTCATGGGAATTCAATCATTGAATGACCCACTTATTTACACTTGAATCATTCTCCCATAAATCCTCTATCTCTCCTTTGACCAAATCCACCTTTGTCTTTTTTTGAATAATTTGTTTCATTTAACTCATAGCTATTTTCCTAACTATGTGTAGAACTATCCTCTTCATCTTGGAAATATTTTCTTTGTATCTATCTTTTCTCTCTACGTGTTAAAGACACCTCTACCTTTTACTATTCATTATAGCCTCCTAGATAGTTTTTATTTGGCCTTCAAAATATACTAGAATATTCCTTTTTAACAATCCATAGCCTTATCATGCTTAGTTCATTTTGAATATTCATCCTCAATCCATTAATATATCAAGCTAACTTCTCATGATCTAACTTATTATGCCTTAATATGATAGATATTTTATAAAAATATCTCATGTAGCTGAACTCATACTCAATTCACTTTACCATGAGTTATACAATTTCTTGAAAACTTAAGCTTATAGTCACCAAGTAAAATTTTAGCCTTCATCTTACTCATCATTCAATTTCATTGATTGATATTCTATTTTTTTCTCTCATTCATTTGACACACCTCTTTCAACGAATTGATGCATGTCATTTTTATCATATTTACGTAAGCATCACACTCCTAAGATCCTCTACCTTGTCATACTCATTTAATATTCCTCCATTTCTATTATCCAATCAATTAATTCATTTGGTTCTAAGATCCTTAACAAGTATGGCAACACCATATATGCTCCTCTTTCAATTTTGAAATAGTGCGAATGAGCCTTCTTTCCCTTGAATCCATTTCATCTTGTAGTGTCCTAAAATTGCACCCAGTGGCAATTTCACACTTGCACATTTGGCCCGCTGCATTTATGGCGCATTATGGAAAGAACCTTAAGAGTCAGAATTTCATGATTTCAACTCCATAAGGGACAATAACGAAGTGTTAATAGTCTGCTACCTCATTTCTTGTAAAGATATGAGTTGGATGCTTACACAGTGCATGGACGTCTGTGTGGCATGCTAGCATTCTCAAACTTTTTGAGTTTAAATGAGGTAATCTCATGAACTTTTCCCATGACACGTGTCATTGTGGTAGAATCTCAAGTGTAACAGCTCTTCCTGCCCATGCAACTTCACAAAACTCCCATTTTCATTTCTATTATGATTCATTATAACTCTCTCTCACTCCAACTTTCCTTCTCACTTCTTTCTCTTCTCCATCTCTTCTCTACAACGAAGCTCTACCAGATTCACATCTCATCAACAGTCAAGGCTCTCTTGTAAGCGCTCAACATCACATCCATCAAGCCAAGAGGGAGCCACGAACTGTTGGTAATGCTCTCTTGTGATATTATTGTGTCTTGTCTATTTGCTAGCATATTTATCTCATCTACTTACTTCATGATACGATTTCTCTTCCATAGCGAGGTTTTATTTTATCACTTATCTATTTATTTCATGATATGAGTCTCCTCCATCGTGGGGTTTTCTTTTATCACATGTCTATTGTGGAGGTGGAAACACCAAAATAGGGGTTTGACTGAGGCAAGTCCTGAAACATTCCCAACATTTTTCCTCATCCTCCTTATGCACAAGTTATTCACGTGAAGCTTTGCGGGAGGCTTTGTGGTGCAGGACCTTCCATGAATTAACATTTACCTTCCCTACCATTTCCTTTCTTCATGCTTTCTATTAACTAAGTAGGATAGTTAGACTTTGGATTATGGGTAGATAGAAAATTTTGTGAGCTCCTGTGTACAAGCTTAACTCTTTGTCCATATAAGATGTCAGTGCATCCCTGAGATGAAAATACAACGTGTTGTCATTTGAGTCCTGCACTGACATCCTTTGGACAAGAGCTTGCCAACTTGTCCCAAAGTCCTATGTAATATACTCATTCGGTCCCTAAAGTCCTTCATCTGAGAACATATCAGAAACTCTCTTTTATGCACATTTTTTCAATCTCTTTCATCTTGTAACCTCTGTCACTTGATTTTTTTTCATTGAGGTGACTAAGGGAAATTCGCTCCCTTTAGACATTGTTTTTCTTGGGACTTAGGAGTAGCGAATCCCCTCCTTCATGTTTTGGTGAACTTAATTTGAACCAAATCATGTCGAATCTTTTTCTACAATATTTTAATGATTTTGACAAAAAAAAATTCTAAGGAAGATATTGATATATTAGATGATGCCCTAGATGATGTCTTAGAGGCATCTTCTCCTATCTGTAGATCTCTTGAATAAACTTCTTCATTGCAACTGTCTACTTCATTTTTGCAAGTTGAAGAGTTTGTGAATGTAGTTGTAGTCTCTATAGGTCCTTAAAGGCCTTAGAGACCCGTCACTTACATGACTCTAGCTATCCCATCTCCTAAGAGGATTCATTCTATTCGTGGGGTTTCAGTCTCTAATGACTCATCGAACCTTTACACAAGATTCTTAAAAGCTACAACTCCCTTTGACAGTGAGGTAGCTTATACATACAACACTAGAAGGAATCAGTAAAATTTGAATCAATCTACTTCCATTCCTACTTCTTTACCACCTTCTCAACCAAATCTTCCTCCAGCACCTAAAACTACAACTAAAGAACCTAGTGATTATGATCTTGTTGAGAAACTTTGTGCTACTTCTGCCAAGATCTCACTATGGTATTTGCTTCAATCTACTCCAGTTTATCAAGGCATGCTTCAAGAATATTTTAAAAAGATCAGGTCTTGCCTTCTTTTTCCAAGTTGATGGATGTTAATGCACTAGTGGCACATATTTGTGTGGATTCATTGAATATCACATTCTATTTGTAGGAACTCCCACCTCCGAAAGTATAAAAGCAAGTGGATCCTCTAATGATTATAGTTAACATTAATAGTTCATCAATATTAGGTTTTCTCTCATTGACACTAGTTCGAATCTCAACGTATGTAGCATTGACTTATTACCTAAGATTAAAATTGATTATTCTTCTCTTGTTGCTTCTTCTTTGTATAGTTGTGGATTCGATAACACTAGTCGTCAAGCCCTAGTAATGATAATCTTTCCTTTAAGTTTAGGACCCGTTATCATACCCACCGTATTTTATGTTATACCAGGTCCTTTACCCTACAATAT
Source organism: Sequoia sempervirens (assembly GCA_007258455.2). NCBI lineage: Eukaryota > Viridiplantae > Streptophyta > Pinopsida > Cupressales > Cupressaceae > Sequoia > Sequoia sempervirens. The sequence continues at coordinate 680,518,213 of VDFB02270651.1, read as the reverse complement.
TCTCTTGGGAAGACCTTAGATTCATGCTTTGGGAGTTGTAACTTATACTTTATATCAATGTATAAATTTTTTTGCTAATAATGAAGTCATTATAATCAAGGTTGACCCTGATGCTATATACCTTTATGAAATGGTAGCTGATGGTCAGGCCTCAATTGTTTCTACTCTTAAAAATTGCACTCTATCTTTATTGATTAGTTGAAAAATGGATGCTTTATGGCTTTGGACATAGAACATCACTTTTCTCCAACTAACATTCAAGGATGCCCTAGAGATCTTCACCCCAAGAATGGAATAAAGGTAAGAGATCTACTAAGGGACTATCCTAGGGTAATTTTAGAGATTAATGAAGGTTGAATGAGGGGTTCACCACCAAGTAAGAACTTGGAGAAACAAATGAAATGAAAGATGCAACTCTAAACCCTAGTTTGATGCAATTACCTACAAAATTACCTAGAAAAGTAGGTAAAAAAAAACAAAATGTGTGCACCTGGAAACTTGTAGAAGCTTGAATGAAGATTGGAAATGTTGTCAATCCTAAAATTTTGACCTACTGGGACTCATTCGCCATTTTGGGTAAATCATTCTGGGATCTAGATTTCTGCATGCTCGGTTTTGGGAAAATGAGTATCTCAATATGCAAAGATCTCTGAAAAACACCTACAATGGGACTCATTCACCACTTGTGGCGAATGAGTCCAATTTGAATTTTTTGGAAATTCAAAGTCCTGATCTACACCTCTCAATCTGCTCCTCTAGGTTCCTAGATCCGAAACCTTGATTTTAGGGTTGTAGGTGACCCTTTTGTGAAGATTATGACCTTGAAAATAAGGGGACAACTCCAACAAGCTTACAACCTAATCCTAAATGATCTTCAAGTCTTCAAAGCACCTAGATCTACAATCACAAAGAGGGAGAGAGAGAGAGTGTGTGTGTGTTGATTGTTAGGGAATGGGGGTTTTCCTTGGTCAAACCCCTTTTCAACATAATTAAACCAAATGATGAAATAATATAATGAAGCATTAACATGAAGTAATGCAATTAGAACCTTGCCATGATGATGGATCTTGAATTGCTACAACAATTGATGAAGAATTTTGCCCTTGAATGCCTTAGAAATAATCTTGAATGTTATCTTGATGACCTTGTGAAGACTTGGAATGCTTAACTCTTGCTTCCTTGACTTGATAACATTAATGCATGATGAAATAATGATTTTAGAGCTCATTTATATAGGCAATCCACTCAAATGACTATTAATTTGATCCCTAAGGTCGACATGGAAGAAATTTGAATTAAAAACCCACTTTTCCCACTCATAACCTTAAAAATAGGCCAAATGGGACTCATTCACTATCCTGGGTGAATGAGTCCCACTTGGATGGGACTCATTCACCCAAGGTGGCAAATGGGTCCAACAGAGGCTATTTTTGGTCCTAAACTGTCAAGGAGTGAAGAAATTAACCTTATATGTTGATCATATCGGGTTTTTAGTTAAAATAGGCCTTGGGATGCACAATATGGGGTCATAGGGTCCTATTAATGATTATATAAAGGTCATCAATACAATAGGGCCTAAAATCCAATGTGAAAATGTAAATAAATACACTTTGCAACACTAAATTAAGGCAAAATTGGGTCTATTTAGCTTAGAAGGTCCCTAAATCCAATGTGAATGTGTAGAAAACATTATGACACTAGATTAGGTCCACTTTGTTTACAAGACCCTTAAATTTAATGTAAAAAAGTGTAAATAAATACATTTTACAACATTAAATTGAGGCAGAGTTAAGTTAGTTCAGCTTAAAGAGGGCCCAAGACCTAATGTGGATGTGTAAATCACCTCACAACACTAGATCAAGGTGACATTAAGTCCAGTTTATCATTAATTATTCCCATATCAAGCGTGAAAATGTAAAGGGATCAATTTTTCTACACTACAGTTATATTCTAATGTGTTGATATCCTCCTCAGTAGTGCCTAATTTGAAGTTTGCTACTGAGACGAATGTCCCTAAAGAAGATCACCCCGAAGTGGAGAATCCTAAGTCTACCCCTTCTACTTCTTTTGAATCAAACACATGTCTTGGTGATGATTGGGGGTCCTTGGAATTTTTTGAATTTTTTATCGAATAGTATAAATTTGACCCTATCCACCTTGGCATTCCAATGGTTTCATATACCTCTTTCAAGAAAGTTGGTTGTCCTCCCGCTGAGGAAAAAAATCAAGCTCCTATCAAGGAGAACGAGTGTGCCCCTATTGAGGAAGATAACCATGCTTCTATTAAAGAGGCTAATGTTTGTAGTCCCATCAAGGAAGATGAATATGATCTCATAGAGGAGTATGATCCCCATTATTGGAACAATGCTATCATGTAGGTCATCCTCCTTGTCAGGATCTGCAAACATGTTTCGATCTTGGCTTCAAACTTCTTTCTAAATACGGTTATGTACATAAGGGTTTTGGTCATAATAAACAAGGCATTCAAGTCCCTATAGAATGTGTACCTCACAAGCATAACTTGGGGCTTGGTTTCTCTCATGAACAATCTAGGCAAAAACCATGGTGGAATGTCAACATGATTTTTATCGAACCTCTCAATTTAGTTCATCCCGAACTAATTGAAAGTGAAGTAGAATCTAATGAAGTTCCTCTAGATATTTTCTCTTCAAAGAAAGGACTGGAAGAATTCTTAGGTGCCTACTCTCACTTACCTTCTTATCACCATAAATAGTGATTCCTATATTGCTTGCACAAGCAAGCATACTTTGGAGAATCCATTATGGGTATTGAAGAGAAGGATCCTTTATCTAATGTGGATGATGATGTTATTATTTCCCATATTGAAGACCGTAGTACTCTCCTCAAAGGAGATACTATCGATGTTCTAATGGATCCTAAGTCTTCTGAGAAGGTGATTAAGACTAGAAAGTTCCTTTCTCCAAAAGAATCTAAACAAAATTCTAATTTGTTACATTCTCATCCTGATATCTTCACTTAGTCATATGAGGACATGCCTAGTATTGATGATTTTTTGGTGGTTCACAATATCATTATATGTCTTGATGCTAAGCCTATCAAACAAAAGATCTAAAAAATGAATCCCAAGGTTGCTTTATTAGTCAAGATTGAGATAGAGAAGCTTTTAAAAGTTAGCTTTATCCATCCTATTGACTATTCAACTTGCATATCAAATATCACCATCGTCAGAAAACCTAATGGTTGTATTTTTATTTGCATTGATATTTGTGATGATTTTTTGTTTCCTAATATTGATATGATTGAAGTCTCGACCATAGGCCATGCCTTATATTCTTTCATGGATGGCTTCTCGAGCTATAATCAAATTAATATTAACTCGAAAGATCAATATAAGACAACCTTCACTACCCTTTGGGGTACCTTCTACTACTTGGTCATATCATTTGGGTTGAAGAATGCAGGAGTGACTTACCAACAAGTGATGACCCTTATCTTTCATGACTTCATTCACAAAATTCTAGAAGATTACGTTGATGACATCTTGGCTAAGTCTATGACTCGTAAAGATCATGTTAAAAATATTTGTCTTATATTTGAAAGGCTTTGACTCTATAAGATGAGACTAAATCCTCTTAAGTGTTTCTTTGGCATTGATGCTAGTAAACTTTTGGGATTTATCGTCTCTCATTGTGGAATTGAAGTCAATATAAATAAGATTGATGCAATTGTTAGCATGCCTCCACCTAAGAACATCTCTCAACTATAAAGTTTGTAGGGGAAGATTTAGGCAATTCATAGATTTGTATCTCAATTGGTTGATCATAACCTTCCCTTCACATGTTTGTTGAAGAAATATGTTTCCAATGGGATGATGAGTATGAAAAATATTTTGAGTCAATCAAGGGTTGTTTGGCCAATCCTCCTATCTCAATGTCAGCTATGCTAGATAGACACTTTTTTCTTTATATATCTACATCACCTCATGCCTTAGCAACTTTGTTAGCTCAACATGATTATGATGGTAAAGAAAGAGTGTTCTACTAAATTATTCGTATTCTCGTCGACTATGAAACTCATTATTCTGCCATGGAGAAACAATGTCTTGCTCTCATTTTTTCAATGCAAAAGTTATGACATTATCTTCTTCATGTTGAAACACATGTCATTGTGAAAAGTGATCTTCTTAAACCAATGTTTACTAGAACCGATCTTTCTATAAGGTTGGAAAAATGGGTAATGTTTCTCTCTAAGTTTGACATTGATTTTGTAACTCAGAAAGCAAGAAAGGGTCTAATTGTTGTCGATCAATTGGAAAAAGGTCCCTCATCTCACTCCTTCCCTTATATGGATTTATTTCCAAATGAATACCCTTTTGCAATAACCATGAACCCGTATGGGATATGTACTTCAATTGATTGAGATGTCAAGCTAGCTCTGGAGCAGGTGTGGTTTTAATCTCACCTAAAGGCAAGCCAGTTCCTTTATCTTTTCGATTGGAATTTCATTGCACTACCAACATCGTTGAGTGTGAATCCCTTATTCTTGGCTTGCATGCCATGATGGATCTAAATATTAAACATCTTTGCATTCACGGTGATTCTAAAATCATTGTAAATTATAGGAACTTATCAATCCAAGAAAAATAAGCTATCTCAATATCAGGATTTAGCCTTATCCTTGCTTGATCATTTCTCTTCCTTCATAGTAGACAGTGTTCCTAGGAGAGAAAATTTACATGCAAATGCAATGGCAAGTGTAGCCTCTCTTGTATCTTTGGATGATGGTATAGAAGAATATCAGTTTTGTTTTACATTCTCTGCTCTCTTATTTTCTCATATCAATTTGAATCCAATGCTCTAGTGTGTGCTCATGTAGACTTGGAGGAATGGTGTTCTCACATTTATAATTATCTGAAGACTAGAAATTTTCTTGACAATGTGACTAAAAATGCTTGCACTCGGATAAGAAAACTTTTAATCTGATACATTATACTATATGATGTCCTCTATCAAAAATATTATAGTGGTCTTCTTCTTTGGTGTCTCACTAAGACGGAGATACCCCTTTCCCTTCACAGAGCCCATTTAGGCTCTAGGGGTGGAAATTTTGGTGGTAATAAATCCCTAGTGCATAAACTAATTCACATGGGATACTTTTTGGAAAATGATGGATTAGGACTCCTTTTCCTTTGTCAAGAAGTGTCCACAATGCCAACAACACAGCAACCTTATTCAGGTTCCTACTCAAGAGCTTCAAAATTAAACCTCTCTTTGGCCATTCACAAAATGGGGGTTGGATATTATTGGTAAAATATCACCTCCTTCTTCTAAAGGGCATACCTTCATCATTACCACTACTGATTACTTTAGGAAATGGGTCAAAGCTATTCTACTTCAATACACGAATGCTGAAGAAAAATGTAGCTTTCTTCTAAACAATATCATACTCATTTCAGATTACCTTCTACCCTTGTTTATAAAAATGGTACTTCATTTAAGAAAAAAAAGGTGAAAGAATTCCTAGAAAATTTTCATATTCAACATCATTTTTCTACACCATACTATCCTCAATATATTGGCCAAGATAAAGCATCTAATAAAACTCTTGAGCTAATTCTCCAAAAAATAGTAAATAAACATGGTAAAGATTGGCATACACAATTAGCATACGCCTTGTGGGCCTATCACATGAGTGTTCGTACAGCTACTAGTCCAAAACTATATAACCTCATGTATGGTGTCGAGTCTATCATGCCTTTAGAGTTGTAAATTCCATCTTTGTGAGTTTCCCTTAAAGGTTTAATTGATGATGACACTTACCATGCTAATCATTTTCATCAGCTTGAGTTCCTCGATGAGCATCAATTACAGGCCCTCAAACATCTCCAAGCTTATCAACGATCTATTTCTAAAAATTATAATCAAGGTGTTCTTTCTCAAACTTTCAAGGTAGGTGATCTAGTTCTCTATGAGAATCAAAGAAATGTAAATGCACCACCTAATCAAAAGGGGAAGTTTATCCCTAATTGGTTTAGTCCCTTACATTATTATATTCATGTATGTTTTTAGTGCTTATGGACTGTTTTCTATGGATGAAACACTTCTAAAAGAACTGTCAATGTGATGCACCTTTGTTGATACTATGCATAGTGTCTATGTGGCATGTGCATGACACTCATCCCTCAGGGATTGTAGTTCGTTATGCTATGGCATTCCTTCATTAACACATTATCTCTGCATTTTGTTTCATTATGTGAACATGTGTATGTAATTAATTTATTTAATTAGAAATTATATATACATGTGTTTTATTATGCTATGTATCTGTGCATTGTATATGATTATGTCTTTTTGGTTAGGAAATTAGATCATCATTAAATTTAATTAAAATATAGCCAATGTGTGTTTGTTAAATCATGATAGCATCTAATATAAACATACATCCATAAACATAAATCCATCACATAACCCTACGTGAAAGTAAAGCATACATATAAAGAACACTATGATACTGCAAAAAATATCATTTATATAAAAATGTGCCATGTACATATATCACACCACTGTGTCAAAATATGGTGACTGTATATCTATATGTGTCTATACATCAAATTAATACTATACAAAATGATATCATTTGTGTATAAAATCTGACATGTACAAAATGGGCCTCTAGCCCCCTGATGCATGGCTCCCTTACCTCTCTGGCACTGGCATTGGCTATGGTAGGGGTTGAATGGATGTTGTAGACTACAATTGATGTGACTGTGACACTAACATGCTCATACGCATTCCTCGAACCTCTCCTCGTAGCTTGGCTACCTAATCCTGAAGTTGAGCCTCCTGCTCGCAGGCCTACCGCAACTCCTCTTGGAGCTGTTACACCTAGAGATCTGTACCTGGAAGTATAGTTTCCACTTACCCACCAAGGTCATCAAGCTAGCTCTGTATGGTGTCACATGTCCTCTTATCACTCTCTTCCCATGTCTAGCCTAGTCTCGCTTGGACAGTGTCGTATGAAGCTCAGTTGCATGTTGATCCCTCTGCACGACCATAGTGGTAACAATGGTTGTCCTCTGCACCATCCCCATGTGTGCTTCCTCATAAGTGATCCTCAACTACACAACATGCTTAAAAAATTTGGCATGTCACCCCACTGACACTAGCCTATACACGTCAAGGATGTTCCCCTAAATGTTCACAACTGGGGCCATCTAAAAAATACACCTCCTGATGAAGGCAATCCATTTTTGTGTGTCAACTATAAACATAGAGAAGTAAATGCTATCAATAGTAGATCATATAAAATCATGTGCATTCATATATATGAGAAACTAAAATAAGAAGTACTAAAAAGAAATAACATGAATCACTCTCATACCTGGATCCTCATCCTACCAATGTGGATCAGGAGGGAGTGCAATGTTGGGTCCTGCTCCTGTTGTTGCTACCACAAGAGGGATGAAGGTCATTGAAGGTGGTGCTAATGAGACTAGAACCACTGTTGGGGGTGATGATAGTTGTCACTATTATCTAGGTCTCTCTGCCCCTCCACCTACTGATACCTCTCCCTCCTCCCTACTGCAGCCATGATCCTCTCCTCCCTTCCCCTATGCACTAACATTTCCCATGGGGGCATGTGCCAAGAAAATCAAGGCAAGCCCCATCGTCGTCCACCATGCTCTAAATTTGTGGGCTACCCCAACATCATCAATCATGATAACAAGAGGCTAGTTGATCTAGGTGGATCCAGGAAACCTAAAAATTTCAGTCTTAGAACCTCATGAAACTAGCCTCATCGCATAGAGCTCGCAAACACGGTCCTAACACAACTTGAACTATGTCAAAAGGAGGTTGTATGCAAGAGTTATGCTCAGTCAAAGATTGGTCAAACTGGTGAACCAGAGGGCCAAAAAAGGTGAAAAAAATTTCATCTTGGAATTTGTCAAAATTGGTGTCAAAGCAAAGAGCTCATTGAGACCTTTCTAACGATGTTCATTTCATCAAAAACAGAGCTCATACACGCAAGATATGATCGGTCAAAGTTCACAGGAAAAAGGGTTGACTTGATGATGTCAACAAGTCCAATCAGCTTCCGTACAAGTGACGTGGACCAATCGGATGCTGACATGTGGCAGGTCATACAACCGTACAGATGACGTGGCAACTTGGTTGGCAGGTACAGTCAGCAGTGAGTTGTCAATCGTACAGTTGACATGGTAGATGATGTGTACCTCCTCCAGTGAATCATATGATGACATGTGGCAGCTCCTACGAGCGCCACATGGCACCCTCCACAAAAATCAGTTGGGTTCATTTGCATCAATTACCAAAATTAGTTAGGGGGGGTTCAACACCCTAACCTCTACATTCCAAGTCTAGCTTTGCACCGTTTCCCCCGCGTAACTTCCTTTGAATATATATAGTCACAAGTTTGTTTTGTTATGAAGTTGTTTGGGCATCAGATATAGAAAGGTGACCAGTGGGGGTCAAACCACCGATGACCACCAGCCCAAATTGATCTTCTACTGCCATGCCATGTATGGTGTTTGATATATTGGGGGGTCCATGGTTATTTAATGGGTGTTTAAGGCCGAATGATTAACAAATGCCTTATATAGTTAATACCTAACTCCCAATAAAAGAATGATGTTAAACCTTGAATACATAAAAGAAAAAGGGGGTTAGAAAAGGAGTTGTGAATGAATTTTAAAGGGGGATAATTTTTTATTTTATTAAATATGGTGGTTAATCCTTATTAAGGCAATTTTTATGTATAAAAGGGGGTGATGTGATAGAGTTTTTATGTTTTTTTTTTGTGAAGAAAGGTGAGAGAATCCTTGGAGGAGAAAATTTACAAGGTGATATTATACACCAAAAATTGTAAAATTGAGAGTGAGAGATTGTGAGGAGTTTTATGCAAGTTTTTGGAAGCTTGATATTGTAAGAAGGCTTTTGCTTGGCGATATCAATAAAGCGGTCCAACATTGAGAAGCAAACCTGGAGACGTAGTCCTAATTGGAAAAACTCCATTATCAACCTACGTTTGATCCTTGTTCTCTTCTATCTCATAATTCTTTCAGTATTTTGATTCTTTGAGTTTCCTATTTACGATAATTAAGTAATTAGTTTATGTCCCTTGAATCTAGTTAAAGTATTAGTGAACTCTATTTTTTGTAATTTCAACAGTTAAGATTCATAACCACATAATTTTGTTGGATCGGGGTAAAATCTGTAGTTGAGAGTAAAGTGAAAATTATTTTTTAGCTCTTTAATTACAGATCAAGTTGGTATTAGAGCAGTTTAACAGGAAAATTGTAGGTGGTGAATGCTAACCAGGTTGAAATTGAAACAAGGAGAAGGTGCACTTGAAGAATTTAATCCTAAGATCGGAAAATGAAGGACATTTCCACGATTAGAAATGGCAGTAGAACAAAGTCCTACAGAGCTTGATGAGAAAGATTTACAGAAAGCTTTTCTCGAGATGAAGTCAATGGTGGAAGTTCTTTTCCAACAGAGGCAAGAACGAAAGAAGAGAAAGGAAGACAAGGACAGAAAGAAGAGGGAAGTTGAATCCTTGTTGAAAGATGACAAAGGTAAAGGAGTAGGAGGTGGTGGTGACCCTCCTAAACCTCCATCCCCGTCTTCCTCATCTTCTTCATCTTCATCCTCTTCTTCTTCGTCTAACTCTTCTAAAAAGAAACAACCTGTGCAAACACCTTTGTTAAAATTGGATATTAAATTTGAGTTGCCTATATATAACAGTGAATTGGATGCAGGAAAATTGGATAATTGGCTTAAGCAGATCGAAGTGTATTGCAAGGTTCAACAGATCTTGGATGATTCTTCCAAAATCCAGCTACCTACCCTTAGAATGGGAGGCACTGCATTGGTTTGGTGGGAAAATAAGATTCAAGATGATCTTGCTACGCACGGTAAAATCATTTCATCTTGGTATAAATTTACTTCTGCTTTAAAGAAACAGTTTTATCCTTTGGGTTATATGCAACAAGTTGTTATGAACTGGAAAAATCTAAGATAGGGTAAAGGACAAACGGTGCAAGAGTATACACAGGTGTTTAGGAAGAAAGCACTTACTCTTGGCATTCCTCTTTATACACAAGAAACTTTATTAAAGTATATAGGTTGTTTGCATTCACATTTGAAACATACCATCTTGATGTTTAATCCATCTAACTTTGATGAAGTGTGTGTACAAGCAACCCATATTGAAGTAGGTGAAAGGAACATAAGTTTCAGTTCAAAGAAGGAATGTGTTCCTCCAAATGAAGGCAATAAGAAGGGTAAGGAGAGGAAAGAAGCTACTGTGAAGAAAGAGGAAGGTGAGAATCCTACTTGTTCACATTGTCAGAAGAAAGGGCATGAAGATGCAAAGTGTTGGAAATTACATCCAAAATTGAAACCAAAGTGGTTTAAGGATCGTAAAGGAAAGCAAAAGGCCGCAGCTGTCATTCAGGATCTTGGATCGGATTCTAATGATGAAACAAAGATAATAGTTGTGGGTTTGAAAGGTAAAGCTTTTGTTGGTAATTATTTTGTCACTGATGTTTTATGTGCTTCTACTTCTAAAAATCATGTTGTTCCTGAAGATAGAAAAAGATGTGAATTGTTTCATATAAGGGTGATTTCTAAGAACACTAAGATTGATACACTAATAGATAGTGGGTCTCAAGTTAATCTAATTTTAGAAGAAGTTGTTAAACAATTGGGATTGAAAACAAAGACACATAAGAAACCTTATCCATTAGGTTGGGTGTGAAATGATAACAAATTGTGAGTAACTAAGCAATGCAATTTAAGATTTGCAATAACATCTAAGTTTATAGATGAGGTTGAATTTGATGTGGTTCCACTTATCTGCGGGATTGTGTTGGGTAGCCCGTACTTATATGATAGAAAAGAAATCTTCTACAGGGAACATAATCAGTATCACTTGTTTAAGGGAGGAATTGAATACATTGTGCATTCTCATCCAATTAAGACTGATAACTCTTTTGTGACAACGGGACAATTGAAAAGAGTAGTTAATACAAGAAATAATTTGGCACTTATTTCTATACCACAAGAGGTGTCATTGCATAAAATCATATCTAATTATAAGGTTTTCCAGTTATGAAAGACAAGCATGATGTTGGTACATTCTTTTTCTCATCTGCAAATTCAGTTTTGTTATTCAGCCTTCTACTTTTCAGCAGTGTATGGTTGGTAGCAGCAACACTGAATGTGGATATGTATATGGCTAATGTACTTAACAATATTAGTGCAGTTTTGATTGTTGTTATGATGATTCAGATGCACAGGTTCCAAAAAGGAAGGACAGATGATACTAGACAAGTGAGGAAAAATTTCCCTCAGTTCAATTATAAATAGACTTTTGGTGGTCCAAAAGCTTCTCAATGGGGAGGAATGATTCAGGAAACCTAAAAAATTCATAGTCTCATAACCTGATGAAACCATCCTCATCACATAGATCTCACAAACACGGTCCCGACACAACTTGAACTGCATCAAAAGGAGGTCGTATGCAAGAGTTATGCTCGGTCAAAGATTGGTTAAACTAGCGAACCAGGGAGCCAGAAAAAGGTGAAAAAAATGTTCATCTTGGAATTCATCAAAATTAGCATCAAATCAAAGAGCTCATCGAGACCTTTCCAACGACGTTCATTTCATCAAAAACGGAGCTCATACGTGCAAGATATGATTGGTCAAAGTTCATAGGAAAAAGGGTTGACTTGATGATGTTTGCAAGTCCAATCAACTTCCGTACAAGTGATGTGGACCAATCGGATGCTAACATGTGGTAGGTCATACAACCATACAGATGACGTGGAAGCTTGGTTGGCAGGTACAGTCAGTAGTGAGTTGTCAATCGTACAGTTGACATGGTAGATGATGTGTACCTCCTCCAGCGAATCATATGATGACATGTGGGAACTCCTACGAGTGCCACATGGCACCCTCCACACAAATCAGTTGGGTTCATTTGCATCAATTACCAAAATTGGTTAGGGGGGGTTCGACACCCTAACCTCTGCATTCCAAGTCTAGCTTTGCACCGTTGCCCCTGCATAACTTCCTTTGAATATATATATAGTCACAGGTTTGTTTTGTTATGAAGTTGTTTGGGCATCGGTTATAGAAAGGTGACTGGTGGGGGTCAAACCATCGATGACCACCAGCCCAAATTGATCTTCTACTGCCACGCCATGTATGGTGTTTGATATATTGGCGGGTCCATGGTTATTTAATGGGTGTTTAAGGCCGAATGATTAACAAATGCCTTATATAGTTAATACCTAACTCCCAATAAAAGAATGATGTTAAACCTTGAATACATAAAAGAAAAAGGGGGTTAGAAAATGGAGCTTGTACGTGCAAGATATGATCGGTCAAAGTTCACAGGTAAAAGGGTTGACTTGATGACATCAGCAAGTCCAATCAGCTTCCATACAAGTGACGTGGACCAATCGGATGTTGATAGGTGGTAGGTTGTACGACCATATAGATGACGTGATAGCTTGGTTGGCAGGTACAGTTGACATGGTAGATGATGTGTACCTCCTCCAGTGAATCATATGATGACATGTGGCAGCTCCTACGAGCACCACGTGGCACCCTCCACACAGATCGGTTGGGTTCGTTCACACTAGTTACCAAAATTGGTTGGGGGGGTTTGACCCCCTAACCTCTGCATTCCAAGTCTAGCCTCGCATCGTTGCGCCCGTGTAACTGCCTTTGAATATATATAGTCACGGGTTTGTTTTGTTATGAAGTTATTTGGGCATCGGTTATAAAAAGGTGACCAGTGGGGGTCAAACCACCGACCACCACTGTCCCAAATTGATCTTCTACCACCACGCCATGTATGGTGTTTGATATATTGGTGGGTCCACCATTATTTAATGGGTTTTTAAGGCTGAATGATTAACAAATGCCTTATATAGTCAATACCTAACTCCCAATAAAAGAATGATGTTAAACCCCGAATACATAAAAGAAAAAGGGGGTTAGAAAAGGAGTTGTGAACGAATTTTAATGGGGTGTAATTTGTTATTTTATTAAATATGGTGGTTAAGCCTTATTAAGGCAATTTTTATGTATAAAAGGGGGTGATGTGATAGATTTTTTATGTTTTTTGTTTTTTTGTGAAGAAAGGTGAGAGAATCCATGGAGGAGAAAATTTACAAGGTGATATTATACACCAAAAATTGTAAAATTGAGAGTGAGAGATTGTGAGGAGTTTTATGCAAGTTTTTGGAAGCTTGATATTGTAAGAAGGCTTTTGCTTGGTGATTTCAATAAAGTGGTCTAACGTTGAGAAGCGGACTCGGAGACGTAGTCCTGATTGGACAAACTCCATTATCAACCTGCGTTTGATCCTTATTCTCTTTTGTCTCATAATTCTTTCAGTATTTTGATTCTTTGAGTTTCCTATTTATGATAATTAAGTAATTAGTTTATGTCCCTTGAATTTGGTTAAAGTATTAGTGAACTCTATTTGTCATAATTTCAACAGTTGAGATTCATAACCATGTAATTTTGTTGGATCGAGGTAAAATCTATAGTTGAGAGTAAAGTGCAAATTATTTTGTAGCTCTTTAATTACATATCACTATTCATTGTTATCTGACCCATCATCAATAGTAGTGACATCTATAATGGTCAGATGATGAAAATTTCCTAGTCGAGTAGCACTCCTCGCTAATCAGATGTATGACGGGGGCATTGGGGGATCGTATGTAACTACTCAAACTATTGGGTGACCCTATGCCAGTAATATGGAACTATGATGTGGTCTGACCACCTCACCAAGAAATGACCATGCTACATGTGTTGCAGTTATCACCTATTTGTAGGCTAGATCCACATCCCTCTATAATTTCATCATCTCATGTCTTGTGATCACAAAACATCAAACTGAATCCATGAAAAAATTGAGATCTTTGTATCTCTAGTCACGCACAAATGAGTACATGTGTTCTATTGGTGTACTAGGAGCCACACCCTTTGGGAACTCGATTGGTTGGGTACATGTGATGTGAACGAATACCCACACCTATAGGAGTGTGCAAGTTATGATACTAAAGAACCTGTAGTGGACATATCACTTGAGGTCATGGTAATAGTGAGAAAGCATGCTCTAATCCCAAATGAACATAATCTAGTGGTCCTCCATCACTCAAATGCAATGGACAAGGCCCCCATGCAAGTGAAATTCTTTCCCATCCATCATGACTTGGAGGGTGACTATGATGACCATTACCCTCTGGATGAGTGGAATGGCCACTCATCCTTGCTTGTACCATCACATATAGATGTAGTTGGTAGTATCTCTCAGTTTTGTACACCCAGTGCAGTACTTATGGCCCTCTAGGGCCTCTTGTGACATCCTCTCCTTGTCATAGGCCACTTTTTGTCCATGGATGGTAGATCGGTGATCCAATACATGTCCTCTAATGTGGCAGTCATCTCTTCAGATGGAAAGTGGAAGGAGGAAGTGTCTACATCCCAACACTCCATGAGTGCCATGAGCATCAAGGGATGCTAGCACATGTCTGACAAGGTGTAAGCTCACCATAGGCCCACGTGTCACTAATGATCTTGATCATTTGGGTGCATGCACTCAACCTAATCATTCAATGTAGTGAGCATGTGTCTGCCTCCATGCTCTCTCATCTCTATCCACTCTTGTAGTAGAAAAAAATTCACATCAAATCTATCTACATCATACAATTTTATCTCCTAAATCAAAAAAAAATCTAAGCTAGCCTCTAGGACAGAGGCACACCACACAAATGTCTACATGATGTGCTAACATTTGAGGTCGAATGTTGTCCAATGACAATGTGCAAGGAAGACATCATTGCGACCAGAGGCTGCCAATGCACTTTTTGGACAACAACATGCTAGTTGGATGTGTCCATGTAAAACAGATTCATGCACTTCTCTCAAAATAAAAAAAGTAAAAAAAGCATAAAAAACATGAGATAGAGTTAGATTCCTCGTATCTTGTCAACCTCGCCTCCCTTGGCTATGGTTGTGTAGAGCTGTGTGATCCTCGGTTCTACGTAGTTGCATCTGTGAGGTATTTTTCTAGCTTTTCTCTCATAGAGTCAACAAACTCCTCACTATCAATACTGAAAATGACCCTTCTATGGGCCCTCCCGGGGTATATATAGGTCATTTTTGGCCTATTTTTCTCGACAGAAATAGTCCTTCCATCCTTAATGTTTTCACCCCACCTAGTTGGGGGAAAAAATAGGAGGGGCCATATATTCACCTCTTCATCATATTTTTCTTCCAAACCACCAAATTTTTCTTAAGCATTCTTCTCACCATGATAGCTTCTTCAATTTTTAAACTAGCCTAATTTTTTGTTTTCCAGAACAAAAATTCACGTCTAACGTTGTAGTTTCTTATTGAGCTCAATCGTTAGGGGCATCATCAATATCCACCTACTCGACCTCTGTAGCCTCTATAGTATTATTTTTTTGTGTAAATCTATAAAATTTTCAAATTTTTAGTCTTTCACTAATGTTTTCTTTTCTACTTTAGTGTAGCTAATTTTTCTCAAAAATCAGCTCACTAAAGTTGGGGAAAAATGTAGTGTCATAAAATTACACCATGTGGAAATTTCACACTTGCACATTTGGCCCACCATATTTATGGCACCTAGCCACATTTATGGAAAGAACCTTATGAGTCAAAATTCCATGATTTCAACTTCATAAGGGACAATTATGAAGCATTAGCAATCTGCCACCTCATTTCCTGCAAAGTTGTGAGTTGGTCGTCTATGTGGTGCACAGACATTTGCACAACATGTTAGTTTCCCCAAAATTTATAAGTTTAAATGACGGAATCTTGTGAAATTTGTTCATGACACATGTCATCATGGTAGAATCTCAAGTGTAACAGCTCTTCCATGCCCATGCAACTTTATAAAACTCTACTTTTTACATCTATTCTCATTCATTCTCACTCTCTCTCACTTCAACTTGTCTTCTCACTTCTTTCTCTTCTTCATCTCTTCTCTAGGTGAAGCTCTACTAGATTCGTGACTCATCAATAGCCAAGGCTCTCTTACAGGCACTCAACATCATGTCCATCAAGCCAAGAGGGAGCAACGGACTGTTGGTAACACTCTCTTGTGATATTATCTTTTCTTTTCTATTTTCTAGCATATTTATCTCGTTTATTTACTTCATGATACGGGTTTTCCTCCATAGCAAGTTTTGCTTTTATCACTGATCTATTTATTTCATGATATGGGTTCTCCTCCATTGCGAGGTTATCTTTTATCACACATCTCATCTAATTTAATTTATGTCTTGTCTATTTTCTATTTATTTGGATGTCTATGAAGGTGGAAACACCAAAATAGGGGGTTTGACTGAGGCAAGCCCCGAAACAACCCCAACATTTTTTTGTGTCCTCCTTGTGTGTAGGTTGTTCACGTAAAGCTTTGTAGGAGGCTTTGTGGTGCAAGACCTTTTGTGATTTAACATTTACCTTCCCTATCATTTCCTTTCTTCCTACTTTCTATTAACTAAGTATGATATTCAAACTTCAAATTTTGGGTAGATAGCAAATTCTATGAGCTCCTATGTACAAGATTAACTCTTCATTCGTATGAGATTCCAGCAAGTCCCTAAGATGACGGTGCATCGTGTTGTCATCTAAGTCCCACGCTAGCATCCTTTTGATGAGAGCTTTTCAGCTTGTCCCAGAGGCCTATGTAATATTCTCTTTTGGTTCCTGAACTTTTTCATCCAAGAACATATCAGAAACTCTCTTTTAATCATGTTTTTGCAATCTCTTTCATCTTGTAACCTCCATCACTTGAACTTTTTCCATTGAGGTGACTGAGGGAAATTTACTCCCTTTAGACCTTATTTGTCCTAGGGCTTGGGAGTAGCAAATCCCCTACTCCACACATCTATTGTATCTTAATTTTATTAGTTCATTGCCTCAACTCCTCATGTCCACTATTACTATTAGTATCTTTATATGCTTGATCTCTTTTTTATTCCCCTCAAGGTCTTCCATAATATTTTGAATTCCTCTAGAAAATTACAACTATACTTTATCCATTTCACCTATATACTATTGAAACAATTTATACCATTTTTCTTCTTGGTGATATCTTACTATTTTTATTCACTACAACTCCTCTAGCTACAAGGGCACTCCCACATACAACCATTGCATTTTTTAGCTTCAAGAAACTCCAAACTAGAGCTAATACACTCCTTCCAAAAAATATCCTTTATGTTTAGTAGGAAAAGTGATCCTAGATCCAATTAGATTAACTAGGATTATTCTCTTTTCACTTGACTAAATATTTAAACATAAATAAACTAGGGTTTTGATAATTAGCTTGCTACCACAATGGAGAGCCAATACATTAGTGATTTATGTTTGTGATGTGTAAGGATGATAAATTTTATGTGTGATTTGACAAGCCTATTTGACATACAACCCTAGATCTGAAAATATAATTTAACAGAGACAAAAATAGAAATTTATAAAACTGACCTAGATCTAAGAAGTTACAACAGAGAGGATCCTACACTATAAATTTTAGCTTGAATTGGATAGTATAGGGTGCAAGAATTCCCTAGACTAAACTCCTAGTTTTTCAGATCTAAAAATTCTAAGATCTAGATTAGGGTCTACACTCTATTTCCCTAAATTGTCACTAGTTGAAACCTTCAAATCTGACCCACACACGAAAATGGGGAAAAATGTTGTGTTGTATAGGGGCTTTCCTAATTCAAACCTCATGTTGGTATTTCTACCTCCACGAACAGTGATTGATGATGATAAAGAGGGCAATGCCCTAGCCTAGGCAGAGGCCAAAACAACAATAATTGTCTAAAATTGATGAATGATGAATGATAATGTTACCTTGATGTGAAAAACCCTTGAACAAGAGATTCCATGCACTATTTGATTCATGGATGCCTTAAATGCTTGATAGACCTGCAAAAGGTTATTTCACATACACCATAGATTGTTGAAGCTAGCATGTAGAGGATAACTCAACACTTCTCCATAATTTCCTTCTAATTGATCTCCAATTCATAAATCACTTCCTTAATGTTCAAAATGAGAGGAAAACATATTTATATGTGCATTTTAATTAATCCTTTTGGGTAGGAGCCAAACTAGGGTCATTTTCAAATCATAAAAGCCTGCCCATCAAAATTTTAAACATTCAAAACTTTGCTTTTTGGTCTAGGGTGCCCTACACCCTTGATCGATACTTTTTGGACCGTATTTATAGGGATGATGAGGAATTAAATGCATTTTATTAATTTGGCCCCGAAATTGGTAAATTATTATTATAATTAATGTTATAGGAAAAATATGGTGTCAAGGTAGTGTGAAATTATCAAGGGTGACAATTTTTTACGCTACACTTTAATACCATATTATTTCCACCATCAATTTCTTACAACACTAATAGTACTCCAAATTCACTATACATAGTGATTAGGAGAAATTAAATTCTATAAGATTATTATTAGGACACCTAGTCACTCTTATAAATAGATTTATGTTGTCTAGGCCACATTATTAGTTGTTGTGGGTGAGTTTAATAAATTTTCATGCTAACTCATGTGGCAATAAGTTATTTAATATAATTTACAAGTAATTTCACATCATATAAAATAAACACATACATGCATATACATATATGACTCCCCAAAGCACAATACAACTCATACACAAGGCCAATTTTAGAATCTAAATTTTCATCAAGGAGAAAGACTTGAAAATAGAAACATTTAAAGATAATTTACATTAATCATCATTATATGAATTTTTTCCATTAAATTGATTGAAATAATAAAATTACAACTACAAACATGTCATATAAAATGTAATAAAATAGGGGTTGAGGTCTTCCTTTGTTTCCCCTAGTTCATGTTCCTTTTAATAATCATGGATCTTTAACAAAATCTTCTTATATTTTTCTATCATTCCTACTTAGGTAGACATTCCTATGCTAACCCATACTTCTTTTTCAAATCCAATAAATGTATACAACAATCTTCTCTTTCTAGCACTAAACTTCTAATTTCATGTTCCTTATTGTTGTTTGCACCTCTCTTGGTGTTATTTTTTTATTTTTTGTATCTTTCTATATCTTCCTCCATTTATGCTAAGTATTATCTTCCATTATGTGGATTGGTTCTTCTTCCACATTTCATTCTATTCCTTCATATCCTTCAAGATACAAACAAAATATTGTGTCATGTGATAGTAGCCTTCTAGTAATTTTTGTTTCTCTTTTTAACTTCTCTTCTATTCTATCTCTCCTAATTTATTCCCTTATTATTTTCCCTATGTCATACTAGAAGAAAACCCACAATTCCTTGGAATATTATCTTGCTTCCTATGTTTCCTTCTTTCCTACAAGTGGATGGAAATGAAACTCTCTTTTCTTTACTTCTAATGATAATTCTCCTCATTCCCTCCATCAAATTATTCCCTTTTTCCTTATCCCCCTCTTTTCCTCTCTTCTTTCATTTTCTTCTTTTTTATTTTTCTCTTGCATGGAATAATATATTTTCTTTCTTTTTTTTAGCCCCTTTCTATCCTCACACCATGTAATCTTTTAGAAACCTCCCCAAAATCCTACAGAAAACTTCATCAAAATATTTCATGAGCACCAAAATAGATTCATTTATTACTAAAATAGAAAAAAGTGAATTCAACTCTAATTTGGCACTTAAACCTTTAATTTAAGTGGAAAAATGATTATATTAGTGAAGAGGGTGACCCAAGAATACTTTAAATTGTTCTAACTCTCATACTCCTTGGTTGGGAATTTGATATACAATTGGAAGAGGTTACAATGGCTTCATCCTTCAATAGACAATAAAATATTCAAAATTAGAATGGTAGAGAGATTTTAAACTTAAAATAAATGGTAGAAATCAACACTATTTTTTGACCATTCATGATGTCCCTACATCAAAAATGAGAGCAATGATGGAGCAAAACAAATAAAGGGAAGGAGTTGCATCCAACAAGTTAAATATAGGAGGACCAATCTTGATATAGTTAAACAAGAGGGAAGAGGGAGGGAAGTGAAAGAGAAAACAAACCAAAATGTAAGAAAAGGTGGGGCAAATTAGGTAGCTAGAAAAGAGAAATTTTAGGAAAAGGGAGATACCAAGTGAATTTTAACAAAGGTTTCCAATATAAATTAAAGTTCCACCCATAATTTTGATTAAGTTTATTAGGGAGGTTTCAAACTTCAATTACCCCTAAGTTTTCTCTTGAACAAGTTTTCTTCTCTAGTGAGGAATTGATTTTTGTCCAAGTGGATGTAGTGTTTATAAATTTTTAAATTGTTCCAATAAGGTTATTTGGAAACCGATTCATGTCTTATGCCAAAAAAAAATTCCTTGATAATTGTGCTAATAGAATGACCTATATCATTAATGTAGGAGGTCACAAAAGAAAATTTAATATATAAAACATAAACTTAAGGGAGAGGTATATCAGGCCTTTGGTTGAAGGGATAATATTTTTTCTCAAATTATGGGGTTTGAAGGCATAGTTAAGGCCCTTTCCTTCATAGGATTTTAGAATTCTTACTATAGATTATTTCAATATAGCAAATGGTGGCAACTAGGATTTTATTGAGGTCAAAATCCCTACATTTAGGATTATAATATGACTTGGCTTGTTTGAAATATTTTATGGTGTGTATTTTTTGGTAAAAATTTGATTTGAATGCTTTAGTTATATGGTAAAGATCAAGGTTAACATTCTTAACATCATAAATGTGACCGCTCATGTAGCCAAAGTGTAAGACACTAGATTTTTAGGTAGAGTGGTGATGAAAATATCCATTGAGGTAAATATTAGTATGAGTGGCTCATTTGAATACATGATGAGCTAAGGAACCATATATTTTCATGAGATAGATGTCCAAGGAATGGAGTTGGTTATTGAATTCAAGTTTTCTAGTAAATTTAATCCAGATAATAATGTTGTTTAAGTGATTATGGAAATATTTCAATTTTTTAAGGTCATAGAGCCAAAAAAATATTGATGTGATCAACATAGCACTTATACCATCTTGTCTTGAGGGGGGAGGGATGGCTAGTTCTTCAAAATATTTCATATTGAGGTTGGCTATGAAAATGGATAACTTGACTACCCCATTGAAACCCCATCAAATTATTCATACACCATTCCTTGAAAGGTGGAAAAATTAAGCCTAAAACTTATCTCAATCAAGGATGTTATCTCATCATTCCAAGGTCTTATGTTTAAAAATACCAATAGAGTCATCAATTAGGACTTCTGGTAAATATGAACATGACATTGAAATTATCCAAGGTTTCATTATCATCTACCTTTTTATCATTGATAAGCTAAATATATTATGTAGAGTACTTGATAGAGTAAATAGATTTAACCACAAGAATTGAGATTAACTTAGACAATTGGATAAATAACTTATAGGTTAGGGAATCAATTTTCTTAATGATTAGTCTAAGAGGAACACTAGCATTATGGAATTTTCGTATACCATAGATGTGAGGTGATTTATTTCATAGGAAAGAAATCTTTATTGGTATTATAATCAAAAGAAGAGTGAGAAATAACATTTTTGAGTTATTTCATGATTTTGGAGATATGATTGAGGGCCATGGTCTTATAACTGCTACTACTATTAAGGTGGTCAAGAATTTTGGAGACATAATCATGTTTATTCAAGATTGCAGTGGGGTTTCATTTATAATATTTATTAATGATAATATTTTTATTTTTAGATAGGCATTTGCAATTCACAAGCTCAACATTAGGAATGTTACACATAAGGATTTGGAATGCATCAATGTGATTGCACAATCTTGTTTATGTTCATTAGCCATCATTTGATAAATTTCTTAATTTACTATAATAATTACTTGATTTTATATATTGAATTATGTGTTCCTTATTATCATTATGAATTTGATTTTCAAAAATGCTCAAAATCTATTAAACAAAATATTTTGGTTAGAAATTTAATCTTTTTATTTTAAAAATTAAATCAAAATTTGATGGTTTGTAGCTTGAAAGCTAGAAATCTATTAAGTAGGTTATGTCTTACATACAGAAACCATTTTTCATATGACTATCATAGTAACTTTTTATAAAGAATTATTTAAAAAAAAATTAAACTAATAGATGAATGAAATTTCAATAATGTGCTACATTTTTATAAAGGAAAATGCATCTATGTCTAGTTTTTAATTTGAAGTATCTTAAATTTATATATATATTGAATTTTAAAATGTTATAAACTAACTATAGATTATTTTATTTAAAAAATTAAAATAAAAAGAAGAATATAAGGTCTAGAAGAGAAAAAAATCTAGTCCTATAAACATAATAACTCTTAAGAACTCAAATAGATTTCATATTTTTTTACTAAGAAATATATAGAAAGTATAAATCTAAACTTGAAAAGGAAAGTCATGAACATATTTCTCATGTTGATTAGTTGGTCAATTAGACTCCACTAGAAGAACCTTTTGAACAACCAAATAATGAATGTACTATAATGAGCCAAACTAAACTACATGAAGATATTTACCCCCCAGTCTGTGAGGTTTTGGTTTCCTTTCTTATGATGTAATTTTGTTCTTCTGAGTATTATTTTGACAACTTCTAAAATATGCTCATTATGGAAAAAAATTGCTCTTCTCTGCCATATCGTTGTTATGTAACTCTCTTTGTAACCTTCCTTTTCTGCAATAAAAGTTTGTGGCTTTGCCACTTTTTAAAAAAAAAAAATCTCAAGAACTCAAATAGATTTCATGATTTTTTTACTAAGAAATATATAGAAAGTATAAATCTAAACTTGAAAAGGAAAGCCATGAACATATTTCTCATGTTGATTAGTTGGTCAATTAGACTCCACTGGAAGAACCTTTTGAACAACCAAATAATGAATGTACTATAATGACCCAAACTAAACTACATGAAGATATTTATAACCTTATATCATACCATAATCTTATTCATTCTAGGTTGACTTGAAAACTAGGTAGCAAATTAAGCCAATAAATTAGGCTTAAAGAAGAAACAAATCAATTGTAGCCAAGAATCAATCAATTATGAAAGATTTCAACAAAGGTAATAAGTTCTTGGAAAAATTATATTGCTCTCATTGAATTTTTGTGTTCTAAATGGTTCTCTAAAAACAAAATACCTTAATCATTAAGGTTATACTAATACCTTGAAATCTATTTCCAACATTAAAATTAAATTTACTAGTGTGAGGAAGCCTCTAGAGAACCTATAAATAATTATAATAGAATAATTCTCACCAAATTTACTAGACACCAAAATGATCATAAACTCTTACTAACCTTGATTTTGGAGGGCTTACCTTCACTAGATTTGAATTTATATTCCTCAAAATATTTTGTGTAAAACAAATATGGCTCTTAATCTTATCTTCCATTGAGAACAAAATATAAAATCTAATTAGAGTAATATATTTAGATCTTATTGCTCTTCCTCATAAAAAAATATTAGAGTAATATATTTAGATCTTATTGCTCTTCCTTATAAAAAATATTATGATTTATTATGTTGAAGATGTTGCATCTTTGGTTAGATTCCAAGATATGAAACACACTAAAGGTAAATATACTTAATCTAATAAAAGATCAAAATGTCACTTCATTGTCAAGAGACTTGATATGTTTTTTTTCAAGAATATATTCTTATCTCTTTATCCTCAATTATGAGTAAAATTACTTAGAGTAGAAAATATATAATAATCCAATTCTTTTATAGCATAGAAATACTTAAAGTATTAGTCCTATCCCATTCAAAAATAATCCTAACAAAGTATAGTTAAATATATTTCTATAAAAATTGAAATTCAAATCAAAATCTTGGTCCCTTTGTAATTCTTAGGATAAATGGAAAGTTAAGTATTCTAGATTAAAATATAACTATATGAATTGCATAAAAAAAATATAAATTTTGATAACTATAAATAATCCCTCTTTCATATGATTGGAAATTGAAGAGCTATCAACGATTTAAATCTACCAATGACACTCTCAAATCTAAGAGAGAAGACCGATTATCTTTCAACTACATGAAAAAGTTAATCATAAGGAAAAATATTGAATAGTTAAATCTCACATGAATTGGTTTCATGATGTGGACTTCAATTCCAAGCTTCTCACCACAAGAATTATCATATTTATATCAAAGAAACATTCTTATGGAAATGATACTTAATAAAAGTGATAAAGTCTCAAATTAAAGCACTAGGAATGATGTTTCTTATGGCCACAATGAAGCTCTCTATCAAAAAAAAATATTGATAGCATTCTATGTAGATCTTGCTTCTTTAAAATATTTGAAAGGTCATCATTAAGAAGACTAAAAAATTATCTATCAAGAGATTACAATGGAATAACTTAAAGATGTCATATTTATCTCAAAAAATCATAAGGCTCTAGTTCTAATGGCTTCTCAAACTCTTTCTACCATCAATTATTTTATTTAATTGATGTTGATCTTATCCATATAATTGAGGATGTCCATAAAAATATAAGTTGATTGGTTCTATCAACTCTACATTTTTAGTTTGATTTCAAATTAAAATAATGTTGTTATGTTGGATATTACTATTGTCATTGATGTCAACGGGGAGATTATTGGATATTGTTGCACTGTGTTGTCATTAGTGTTATCATTGATGTCAACCTATGTCAATCTCTATTGTGATTGTGATGAGAATGTGTTTGTGGTGTTGAGAAGGTGTTACTGATGTAGTTGGTTCACTTGGTTTCCAAGTTCTTTTGAGATGTAGCATAATACAGAACACAACTATGTATTATGCTCTGTTAGAACACAATGATCTACTAAGAGGGGGTGAATCAATGATATTAAAAAATTTAGTTCTTCAACCCTTTTTCAGATTCAACCCTAACTTAAAATGTGAAAATTGAAATACTAACAGATATAATAGCCACAAGCACAAGAGAGATCAACACATAACACAGTATGTACATGGAAAACTCAAGATGGGAAAAACCACGGTGAGAAATGCTACTAGGATCTACTATCCTAATCCAGCCTCACAAGCTTCAAAGTTCAGTTACAATGTTTAGGGCTACAACCCAAGGAAGCAACAACTCCCTGTTTAAAGGCTAAAACTTCAAGGATGCTACTACACCCTATTCTAAGCTACAACTCAGTGCAAAATGGAGGCTACTGATGAGGTAAAAATAACCTCATCAGTATGATGGGATCAATAAGTAAATCTAAACCTTTTAGCCTTAATAACCTTGCCAATATGGATGCATCTGTGGAATGAAGTGACGGAGATTTTTCTAGTGCATGTGATCTGAAGTAGTTGTAGTCACACCTGAGAGTTGGCCACTCGAGGGTTATAGATAGATAGATAGATAAGTATTATGTTTCCTATTCTGTATTTTCTTTTATTAGGTAATAGTTGAATTTTTATTTCATTTTCATGAGTATATATTATATTGTTAGTGTCAAGCCTGCAGGTTGTAACTAAGTCCGCAGTTTCTGAGCTTAGCATTTGAATGTTTGGAGCACCTTTCTTCAATTGATTCTAATTAATGGTTTTATGATTAGAAGTTGGCTTGTTATCTTTTGCATTAGATAAATGTTTTCTAATTTCTTTACATGCTTTACTTCTTTAGCAATTTATGCATTCTTTAGGTTAATCTTTTCCATGCTTTCTAGTTTAATGGTGATGCTTTTTAGATTCTTACTTTTATGTTTTTCTGATTTGAGTTATTTTCCCACTTTCTAGATAGATGATTTATTGCTTTTAAGATTAGAGGCCCCTTATCTTAGAACTTTTATTCAGTTGATTAGTGCTTAAGAGAGAGAAGTTGAGATGTCCTCTATTGCATACAGTCATTGGACACCGCCTGGTCAATATATTGATGTGTTTATTCACTAAAGTGTTAGGACCTATCGACAGCCTGTCACTTTTTTGGCGTTGTTGTCGGGGAACCCTTTTTCTAGTGTTAGTAGGAAATATCTTGAATACCTCTCTTAGGGATAGGAATAGTTATTTGGCTTCTTTTCTGCACGGTTAGGAAATGAGGCCCCCATGGAAGATTCATACCAAAAAACCCCCACTCGACGTACCAACAACAAGTAGGAAGGAAACTCAGACCAAGAACTTACTAAGGAATTGACCGAACAAGGTCAACCTGAGACCTTCCCATATACCCTAGAAAAAGAACGAATACTGGTCGAGGAGCATATTCTTCCGCAAAATTTTGAACCTTGTGCCACTGAGAAAATTTTGGAAGAGGATTACATCCCCTCCAACACCATGGGTGACTGTAGAAATGTTGAAAATAACCACAACAATGATAACCCCCCACCATGCACGTTCACTTATCTGATTTCTATTGATGCAGATGATGACATGACAATGAAAAATATCTCACCGGCCTTCTTGCCAACCTTTCAAGGTTTGTCTACTGAGGACCTTGATTAGTTCCTATTTGAATTCAAAGTCTTGTGTTAGACATATGACTACAAGAATGATAATCAGAAACTAAAACTTTTCCCTTCCACTCTGAAAGACTCAGCTATGCGTTGGTTTATGAGGCTAGCTTCTCAGTCGATAACCTCTTGGGATGAAATGGTGTCTCTCTTTTTATAGAAATACCAAAGTTGTTTCAGGGTAAGTGATAGAAAAGAAGAATTGTTCAAAATAAGGAAAAATGAGGATGAAAGTTTAGAAGATTACCTAGATAGGTTTATCTTCTTGTCCAAACGTTGTGGTGGAGAATTCATAAGTCTTGATATTTTAAAGACCTTATTCCTCAAAGGTCTCAATGATGAAGCTCAGAGGAGTTTAGACTTAATGGGAAAAGGAGACGTGTCCCAACTAAGACTAAAAGAAATAATGGAATTGTGTCAAAACTTCTCCTGTACTCGTGGAGGTATTAGGAAGTCCACCCCCTTACATGGTTCTAATGACATAAATAAACATTGTGAGGAATTGCCCAATTTCAAGACCGACATTCTTGTCCAACTAAACACCACCTTAGACGAAATACAAGCTAAAACCAGAAATCCTAAGACCTTGTATATTTATTTCCCTAGGTGTTGAAACAAACATTTTCTCAAAGAGTGTCCCTTGGAAAAAGTTGACAAGAACCACCCCACCAATCAATGCGAGCTATTGAATTCCATCAAAAATTCCAAGAAAAGAACAACTCCAGTCAAGGAAGAGGTGAACATTGTCAACCAAAGAACTAGACGTAATTTCTCCTATGGCTAGAATTCCAATCCTGATCGGCGGCCCCAATCAAATTGGAACAATAATCAATGGGCGGTGCCCTGGCCTTAGACACCGTCGCCAGTACCCTCTAAATGGGGAACCTATCCTTGGGGACCACCAGACTAGACAAACCAATCTTGGGGTAACCCTCAATGGCCCCACCAGTCTCAACAGCAGTGGTACCCCCAAAATGCCATTCCTCAATGTAATAAAACCCAACATCAGTTTCATTCTGGTCCCAGGAGGATTCCTACTCAACAGACTCTCTCACCACCTCCCCAGAACACTCAACAGACTAAACAAGTTAACCAACCACCACTTCCGGTGCAACCAGATGCTAATCCAAAGAACAATCATCCAAATGCTCTGGTGTATTATGTCGAAAAAGATAGTGTCACCAGACTCAACACAATACACTGTGGAAACCTACAGTTGAGGTCTGGTAAAACACTTTTGCAGCCGACTATCGAAGAAATCATAGATGAACCTATCAAGAAGTCTACTCTAGAAACAACTTCACCTATGGAAACTACATTAATATAGGAAATTAAATGACTACAGATTGAAGTTCCCTTGTTACAAGCGATTAAAGAAATCCTTGAGTTAAACCAATTGATTAAACAGTTTTTCATCAAAACTCCAGGGAGGAAGCCAAAACAAATCAACACTATCCATATCAATGGATACCTAGTTGATTTGTTAGCTGGAACAATCACTACTCCGAAATATGACGACCCAAGGAGTCCACTCATAACAGTAACAGTTAATGAGGTAGCAATACCCAACGCTTTAATGGACCTCAGAGTAGCCATTAATGTAATGACTATTCATGTGATGGAAAAATTAGGAATTACTAATCTATGCCCCACAACTACAGTCCTACAAATGAAAAATCAATCCATAGCTATTCCCAAAGGCATCATTGAAAACATTCTTGTCAAGGTGGATGGATGGGAATATCCAGTGGATTTCCAAATAATTGAATCCCTTACGCCCAAAGACAGTTATCCAATAATTCTAGGACGACAATGGTTGGCTACGGTTGTAGCCAAGATTGACTATTGGGAGGGAGTAATGGCCATCTCCCATGGATCTAATAGAAAAAGTTGTTTTTTGTATCCTCCTGTCTAGCCTACCAAACATAGCAAAGTATGGGTTGATGAACCAGAAAGTCCTACTGGACAGGAAAATTTGGCTTCACTAGCCATGGTAGTCATCAGACAACACGGTGAAGAATTAGAGGATGAATTAGAGAACGATGTGGAAATTATTGCAATAGACTCCAACAGTAAAGAGATGTCAGATGTAGAAGAAATCCTAGGACACCCAATCAACACATATCAAGTAGAATTTGATGATGCTAAGTTTATTGGATTGCATTTCCCTTTGATGAACTTAGTTCCAAAAACTTTCCATTTATTTGCAGATGTTGCTCAACTTCATAAAACTATATTGTATAGCTATCCACTTAACACACTAACAAGGCCAATTCACATTGTCACATCCAATTACCTGGGAGTCAAAACTATTATGGTGCTACCAGGAAAAACTTTGAACATCAATAGTTGGTTGACTGAGATGGAAGAAAAAAGACTGTTTGATACCCTAGTGAGTAGATCTAAAGCATTCACCTGGGACTATAAAGATATGAGATGAATACACCCTAGTGTGTGTACACACCATATCTATATTGAGGACATTTTACCTATTCACCAACCACAACAAAGACTCAATCCGACCCTCAAAGACATCGTTAAAATTAAGATTGAGAAACTCTTGCAGGTAGGATTCATCTACCCAATTTCTGACAGCAAGTGGGTGTCACCCTTGGTTGTAGTTCCAAAGAAGAATGGGAAGTGGAGAGTGTGTGTATATTATAGGGAACTCAACAAAATGACACGCAAAGATTATTTTCCCCTGTTATTCGTGGACCAAGTGCTAGATAACTTGGTTAGGAGAAAATATTTTTCATTTTTAGACGGATTGAGTGGATACAACCAGATACAGGTAGCAGCAGAATGACCTTTACCTACCCTTTGGGGAAATTCGCATATAGGGTTCTTCCCTTTGGACTATGTAATGCTCTTGCCACGTTTCAGAGGGCCATCCAGACTATATTTGTTGAGCTGGTAAATGAGTGCATGGAAGTCTATATCTATGACTTCACTGTATATGGTTCAACTTTCGATGAAGCCCTCACAAATATAGACAAAGTGGTAAAATGGTGTGAGGATCATCGGTTGTCCCTATGTCACGAGAAATGCTTAATCATGGTGGAACAAGGAATAGTGCTAGGACATCATATTTCAGCCGAAGGGATTAAGGTTGATTCCAAGAAAATCGAAGTCATACAACAACTTGAGATCCCAAAAACTCATACTAATGTCAGGAGTTTCTTAGGGCATGTTGGATACTACCGAAGGCTCATAGAAAAATTTAGCGAAATTGCAGCCCCGATGTTTTCTCTCCTTCAGAAAAATGTTGACTTCATTTGGACACTCGAGTGTCAATCCTCATTTGAAATTATCATAGAGAAACTCATCTCTTCCCCTATCCTATGAGGACCTAATTGGAACCTACCATTTCACATTGATGTCGATGCATCTAATGACGCCATTGGAGCGGTTCTAGGGCAAGAAGATGACAATGGAGGGAAATATGCTATATATTTTATCAGCAAAAATATGATGCCAACAGAGAAGAATTACACCACAAAAAAGAAATAATTCTTGGTTGTAGTGCACACCATCAAAAAATTTAGACATTATTCCATAGGATAGAAAGTTACATTGCACACAGACCATGTAGCCATCAAGTATCTCATGAATAAATTGGTGGTAAATGCAAGGATAATCAGGTGGTCACTCCTTCTCCAGGAGTTCAATGTGACAATTGTTGACAAACCAGGGAAGTCCAACGTAGTCACAGACTTCTTATCCCAGATAAAACATGATGGTTCCTGTGCTCCAGTACAGGACGAATTCCTATATGAAAAATTTTTCGCCATCTCCACTAAAACTCCTTGGTTTTCCAAATTGCGAATTACTTAGCCACCACAGAAGTACCACCTCACTTTTTGTCAAAACAGAAGAAATGCCTCATAAGAGAGAGTGCTCCTTTTAAATGGATTAATGGAATCTTGTTTTGATGTGGAACCGATATGGTTTTGCGATGGTGTGTTAGGGAAGATGAGACCTACAGTATCCTTAGGGCCTGTCATGGTGACCCTTTTGGAGGGCATTATTTTGCTAAAAGGACAACTCACAAGATTTTGGGAGCAGGATACTATTGTCCTTTGAACAATGCATAAGGACATCAAGAAGTACAGTTGTAGGTGTGATGAATGCCAAAGGGTAGGAAGACCAATCGCATCCAATGAAATGCCCCTATAGCCTCAGGTAGTCCTTGAACCATTTGAAAAATGGGGATTGGATTTTATCGGCCCCATAGACCCTCCTTCGCAAGGAAAAGAATATATTCTGGTCTGTACCGACTACATGACTAAGTGGGCGGAAGTGAAATCACTACGCATTGCTAGGGAAGAGAAAGTAGTTTAATTTCTTTATAACAAAATCTTTCTAAGATTCAAGGCTCCAAGAACAATTATTATAGACCAAGGCCCCCAGTTTATGTCTAATGTCTTATTGGCATTCACATTTCACTTCCAAGTAAGTCACAAGAAGTCCTCACCCTATCACCTACAGGAAAATGGACAAGTTGAGGTCACTAATAGAGAACTAGAGAATATTTTGACAAAAATGGTCTCTTCGAGAAGGAAAGATTAGGCTAGGAAACTACCAGAAGCTATCTGGGCCTACAACATGACTTGGAATTCAACCACTGGCTATAGCCCCTATGAGTTATTCTTTGGGAAGAACCCCCTCTTTCCCATTGAATTCGAGCTCCAAACCCTTAGGAAGGCCATGGAATTGGGCATGGATCTTAAATGAGCTCAAATTGAGAGAGTCTTACAGCTTAGTGAACTGGATGAACTTTGCCTGGACGTCATCCATCAAACTGAATTGGTCCAACAACAATGTAAGGTTTGGCATGACAAACATATCAAAGAAAAATAATTCCATACTGGGGATTGGGAATTATTGTTCGATTCCAAATACAAGGATCATCAAGGGAAACTTAGGACACACTGGCTTAGACCATACAAGATTTTTGAAGTGTTTACTAATGGTTCGGTCCAGTTAAAACCAATTGATGGTGATACCCGAACTCTTCTAGTTAATGGGCATCGATTACACATCTACCATAAACCTGTTAACAAAGAGGAGTTTACAAAAATAGAAAAAATGCAAGAAGAAATCCACTGCATTGACTCTATTGTGGTAGGGTCAATATAGTTGTTAAACAAATAAACCAAAAAAATAAAATCATTTCATTTGTAAAAAACTTCTTCAATTTCTTCATCAATTCCACCATTTGGACTTGGCTAAAGTTTTGTTTATATTTTGTAGGACTTCATCTTTTGGTGAACCCAATTCCGGTGCACCCTTCCGTGATACTCTAGAATCTGCTAGCATAGTTGTTGCAATGCTTCGGAATTGTTGTTGTGATGCTCCAGAATTGTTGCTGCAATGTTCTAAAATCTACACATCAGATTGGTTTCATGTCTCATCCTAATCCTGCATTCTGACACATCACTCAATGGTGCTTTGGAAATTCAAGGCCAAAGTATCACAATTTTCTTCCTTCTAGCTGCATCTTTTCAGTGATGCTCCAGAATTTTGTAGTTTCTCTTCAGTTGCATCTTTTCAATGATGCTCCAGAATTCTATTGTTTCTCTTCCAACTGCATCTTTTCAGCAATGCTCTGAAATGTTGTTTCCCTTTCAGCTGCATCTTTTCAGAAATGCTCTGGAATTCTGCTCGGATGCTCTGAAATTCTATTTGGATGCTCCAAAAAATTTGGTTGATGCTTTGGCTACATCTTTCGACGATGCTCCAAAAATTTTGGTTGTTGCTCTGGCTACATCTTTCGACGATGCTCTAGAAATTTTAGTTGTTGCTTCGGCTACATCTGTCGGTGATGCTCCAGAATCTCAATCTGGTTACTCTGTTCCGATGACATCTTTCTATAATAATTATGGAACCCTCTTCTTCTCTACTTCGGGTGCATTACTTGATAATGCTCTGGATTCTTGTATAAATTTTGTCTTTCTAGTTTTTTTATTATTTTTCCTAAGTTTCGCACATGCCCATCCTTTAATGCCGCTTCGAGATCTCCCCCCTTATGATTATTCCACCACATCATATCAAATCTTTCCATAATAAATAAGATTATTATGACACCTTTTTTTCATAATAATTCATGTCATTACTTCAACCATCCCATCCATGCCATTATTATCCTCCGCCACCCTTGCCAACCATGTGACTATCCAATTACATCACCACAGGTAAGTGACGTTTGATCTAATGAAAAGACCTAAGGTATGTGCAAATTTATTTGTTAAAAGGATTAGTATTTATTTTGAATAAAGTTTAATTAATTGTCATGATCTATTCCCCTTGTAACTTTGAAACTTGTGCCCTTTACATGATTGGTAAGAGTACGGCAGCAATTGTAATTCCCCATGAAAGGCCATCGTCATTACGCAGTAAGGTGACAAGCAAGCTGGTAATTAATTCTTCCCTTGTTGAGTTTATTGACGTAGAACTCTTTTTCCGTCTATAATTTAGAGAAGCAAGCATTCCAAAGTTCTGTAAAATTCCACTAGGAAACAAAGGAAATGGGAGGCACTAAGAAAAAGTCTGAGCCAACTTCTGCAGTGCCATTGTTGGCATTAAGCAATATAGTAGATTATTTCAAAGGGTTAGATGGTTGGAATTCATGAAAAAATTTGAAGGGCACATAGAGAAGTTGGTGAAGGAATTCATTGAGAATTTTGCAGATGGGAAGACTGTGGTGTGCAGAAAACCATTTTGGGTAAGTACGAAAGTCCTTGCTCGTCTTTCCGGTCTTGAGAATAAAGGAATTCATTTGAATGAAAATACCCACGTCCCTTATCAAAAGTTAATAGAATTGTTCCATAGGGAAGGGGAACCCCAACCTGTAATGACCATAAACACCAGGGGGCAAAATAAGGGAATTTATAGAATGTCTATTCTAGAACCCTAGAGCTCTATTGCATCCTGGATTATTAAATATTTCACTTGTGAGGGACAAATGACTATAGTAGTGGGACCCCCTTTCTACCTGTTGACTCATTTACACCACGGCATTAAGGACCCTACTCTTAGGGTAAATTTACCATTTTTTCTTTGCCATTTAGTCACGTCTATGATAGAAAAGTATAAAATTGGGATGGGGCCCCTTAAACATCATGATATGATATAGTTAATATGTAAATACCATTTCCACCATAAGCCAGAGAAAAAGTGGCAAAGGTTTCTACGGGCATTTGGGAATGAAGATCCATGGAGGCCACTTGAGGAAGGAGAATCCTCTAAACAAAAGGAATAGTTTGTAGAGGAACCCTCCTCAATAGGCATTAGGTACCCCTGAATCTCAATGTACCTCCACGGCTCCCAGTGGTGATGCGTCGAAAACCTTTCCAAATGAATTACAAACCCCAGGACAGGAAGGGGAGGTGGGAATTGTACACTCTAGAAAAGAGGAGGAACCCCCTTAGAAGAAAAAGAAATGAAGTAAAAAAAAATTCAAATAACTCCTCCTCAACAGAGGAGTAAACAGTTATCTTCAAGGGCCAGTGAAATCGAACCCCAAGATATAGGTAGTAGTTCAAAAAGGAAAAAGGCCAGGACTCCAATAAAGGTGGTAGAAATTGATAGTCCACCTGATAATGAGGCAATAGATGGAACATAAGAGCAAGGGGATGAACTTCCCAGTGAAAAGAACAAAGAAACCCTATCACCTGAAGAACAGAAAATGGAAAGAACGCAATTGCCACACTCAGTGCAAAATGAAGATGACCCTATGGGAGGATTCTCTCCTTCCCTTGATAGGTCAGAAAGTATACCTGAATTCATGGAAAGAGTGCCTCAAGCAACTCCTCATGCATCTTTCTCTGTGCATACCAATGAAGAAGACAGATCTCATATTGATGAAGAAATTCCTTGCTCCTCCTTACCTGAAGAAACTGAAGAAGGAAGTATGTCTCATACTGAGAATACAAAAGAGATAGAAGGAGTGCTTCCTAAGAGCACTGAAACAAAAAATGCACCCCATATTGATGAAAAAGTGGAAGAAGTTCATCACTCATCCCTTCCTGAGGACAAAAAGAAGAAAATGTGAATCATCCTTATAAAGAAATTCCTCACGTATTCTTTTATGTGGACACAGGGGACGAAGAATCCAATCAAAGAAATGAGGAATTAGAAAAGCTAAAGATAGAAATTGAAGGGTTAAGAGCCAGGTTGTAGGATGACGAGATGCAAATTAATCAACAGAAAGAAGAAATTGAGGTGAAAACTACCATTGTCCATAAAAGAAATTAGGAAGTTTCCAAATTGACTATGCAAATGGAGGAAAAATACAAGCTTATTGAGTAGTTACAATTCCAAATCCAACAATGGAATCAACAGGGTAAGCAGAATTAGGATGATTTGTGTGAAAAAGAAAAATGTATTCAAGATTTGAAAAATAATTTTATGTAATTATTGAGTGCTTTTGAAGAAGAAAAGAATCGATAGGAAATTGAGTTAAATGCCTCTGTGAGTAAAATTGTGGAGCTAGAACAAAGTTTACAGGAGAGTGATACTCAGCCAATCATGGAATCAAAGGGGACACAAACTGAACCTATTGTTATAGACTGGTTCTAGGTACATATTCCCCCAATTCTAATGAAATGGATATAGCATTGTTACCTCTTGAAGGATGTGGAATTTGAAAATAATATGTTAAAGAGGGAATTAGTCATGTTAAAAGAATCTTCCCATCAGGCATATAGAGGTAAGCAGGATGCGTGTGAAATTGGTGAATTTCTATTATCCTATAGAAGACAATCTAGGATGTACTCCATGTTTCTTAATGAGTAGCTTTTAAGATGGAAATTGCAAAGAATTTTCCAGAACCAGCCTCATGACCCTGATGACAAGGAATTTTTAAAATTATTTATTGAGTCACTCCCTAAATAGTAGAATTTGTTGTGTGAGTTCTTTGTTCACAATTTGCTCTTAGAAAAGTATACAGATTTCTTTATTAACTTCTTTGTGGGAGAAGTAGAACTAAGATCATCCCTATCCACTATGAAAAATAAACTTCACTGGAAAGATAGATCCAGAGAGTATGTTTAGGCATAAAAGACTATAGGATTACAGATCAGATACCCCCAAATGAAGCCTCTCTCTTTCAACAAACAATTTATGGGTGTCAAAAGTAAACAGGAAGTATAGGTCAATACGATAACAATCTCAGGTTGTGTCATGATCACTTTCAAGAAGAAGGGCCACATTTAATAGGACCAGCATGGCATGTATGTGAAGAAAGGTATACTCCTCTTCCCATGCATATCAAAAAGAGAGAAATAATTTTCCCTCTTAATATCAGATGGTCCTACGGAAGAGAAGTAGCTTTGGCCAAATTTCTAGAGGAATTAAAGATCAACTGGATTGGTATCAGGTATAGACCTCCCTTGCTTCTTTCACCACCACCTTCATTATATACCAACCTAGACAAAAGTGAGGACAATTTTGTCAGGTGGAGACAAAGGGTCACTTTTCATCAGGGATTCTTGAGGAATCCAGATATATTAGACATGGAGGCAGATGATGTGTATGATTTTAGTGCTAAGTATGAGGAAATGAATAGAAGGAATGATGGGCAGGGGACACACCAGAGAGCAGGAGGACCTGCTCAGACTTAGGAAGGGGAGGAAATGATGAGGTAAAAATAACATCATCAGTATGATGGGCTTAATATGTAAATCTAAACCTTTCAGCCTTAATAACCTTGCCAATTGATTAACTTTAGGAAAAATAAGTGCTCTCTTTCTATGAATAAGTGTACAAACTTTATTTCTTATAGTTGATAGAATTTAACTAACTTATGTTGATTTAATGGTCTATTTTTCAAGCATTTCGTAGGTCAACTCCACTCCCAATCACATTCCAATCAGAAGTGAAATGAATGTGGATCTTGACACTTTTGAAAACCAGTGAGCGGGCACTGGAATTTCCTTGAGCACACATTTTGGCCGAGTCTTTATAATTCTGTTAATTTTTAGTTTCAAAAATTTTATGGCTCATGCGAAGCCTCTTTAATATTGTATATCATGGGCTTTAAAGTCTCTTTTACTATGGGCAATCTATTGAAAGACTTGATCGACTGAAAAAAAGGATTTTTGTTAGTCATTTTTCATATAAATATGTAACTATTACAAATAATAAAAAGATTATCATTATGCTGCTAATTTGTCTTTGAGTAAAAAACTACCATATGAATATGAGTTTTCCCTCCACTCTTTGAATTATTGTGTAATATGGATGCATCTATGAAATGAAGTGACAAAGAGATTTTTCTAGTGCATGTGATCTGAAGTAGCTGTAGTCACACCCGAAAGCTGGCCACTCAAGGGTTATAGATAGATAGATAGATAAGTATTATGTTTCCTATTCTATATTTTCTTTTAGTAGGTAATATCTGAATTTTCATTTCATTTTCATGAGTATATATTATACTATTAGTGTCAAGCCTATAGGTTGTAACTAAGTCTGTAGTTTCTGAGCTTAGCATTTGAATGTCAGGAGCACCTTTCTTCAGTTGATTTTGATTAATGGTTTTATGATTATCAATTGGCTTGTTATCTTTTGCATTAGATAATTTTTTTCTAATTTCTTTACATGCTTTACTTCTTCAGCAATTTATGCATTATTTAGGTTAGTTGTTTCCATGCTTTTTAGTTTAATGGTGATGCTTTTTAGATTCTTAGTTTTTTGTTTTTCTGATTTGAGTTATTTTCCCACTTTATAGATAGATGATTTATTGTTTTTAAGATTAGAGGCCCCTTAGCTTAGAACTTGTATTCAATTCATTAGTGCTTAAGAGAGAGAATTTGAGATGCCCTCTATTGCATACAGTCGTTGGACATTTCTCGATTGATATATTGATGTGTTTATTCACTAAAGTGTTAGGACCTAATGATAGTCTATTAGCTACAACCTCATACAAAGTTTTGCAATATGTTATGCATAAAATAGTTCTAAAAAACCTGAGATGCATCAATACAGCACATAAGCTCTTTCTCTCTCTCTCAGTTCTCCCTTACTCCACTGTAACTAGCTACATGAATTTTTAGATTTTTCTTTTTGTTACAGTTCACCTTCCTCTGCATTTAGACACTCTCTTCATTCTCCATATCTCAATAATTCCCCTCATTCAATTCATATACATTAGAATCACTGTTAGGGTTTTTCACCTACTTCCATAATTGTTAGAGCACCATTCCCAACACATACTGTCCATCTCATCAAAAATCACCATACCTTTGCATCAAGTCACACAACATTGTATTCTATAACACAGAATTTTCTAAGAATAAAATTTTGTCAGACCCTAGAATCTGATATGCATTTAATGCATTCTTGCGATCATTCGATCTAATTCGATCTTTAAATCTTTTACAAACTGTGCCACTGCTTAACAGATCAAATCTTCATTTACATGGTCGCTGAGATAGTTGGACAAATTAATTCTTTCTCCTGTGTCAGTTTTCAGACCAAACCCTTGTTTACACTTGACATAGTCATTTCAGATCTCTGCATTTGAACTATGGTCGTCGATCAACTCCTTCATGCCTTGATCCTATGATCAGCATTCACTATTGTGACTTTAAACCCTAACTGTTGGATAATCGATTGCTTAAACCACCATCGTCGATCTATCATATCGTCCAGTCATTGGGAGTTCATTCAGACTCCCACTGATACAAGCAGGTCACACCGATATGCTTTTCATGTTATCTAATCAGGACCACAACCTACATGTCATTGCCATGTCATTCGCAACACTGATTTGAAATGACATATCGAGCAATCATTCATTGTCATCTATTAACCATCGTAACACTCGGGTCCCACAGTCGGCATCATACTCCTATCCCATTTCTCGAGTGGTCCCCACCATCCATAGAGCATCCATGTCATTGTCGTACAGCTAACATCACCATCCATGCAAATAAGGTCCCACCAAGACACGCATCCACCACTTGTGCAATTTCAGAGCATCAAAAGGGAATCTACAATATTCTCAACAAGTCTCCCGGAAAAGACTTAAATATTAATTCCCAGCACTCCAAGTGGTCTAGACCATTAGAAATCCTTTTAATCATCGCCTGGTGTCTCTCCAACAGATAGTGGTCATTCCATATTACCATCGGGCTGACATGTATTATCATTGAGAGAATAAAATGCCTTTCCAATATACTTGGTATCCCCGATATGTTTCCTCTACCACTTTG
Source organism: Sequoia sempervirens (assembly GCA_007258455.2). NCBI lineage: Eukaryota > Viridiplantae > Streptophyta > Pinopsida > Cupressales > Cupressaceae > Sequoia > Sequoia sempervirens. Next base: position 680,479,455 of record VDFB02270651.1, on the reverse strand, counting down.
CTCATTGGGATAAGTCGGTGAGACTTTCTCCAAAAATAGTCGCTAAGTCGAGAGGTTTCAAAACTTGAGAACCCCGCGACAAGGTTAGTAACATTTAGAACCCCACGATACCATTCACTTTCGCTGACAACAAGGAGATCGCTAAGTCGGAAGGTTTCCAAACTTGAGAACCCCGTGACATAGATTAGAAAATCTTGGAACTTTGTGACTTCATTCATTTTCGTTGTCCATATCACTCCATTAGCTAAGTCACCAAGTTGAGAGGTTACGAAACTTGAGAACCCCATGACATAGGTTAGGAAAACTTGGAACTCTGTGACTCCTTACAACTTTGGCCTTAGATTTAGAGAATGAACCAATGAATGAGGACATTTTCATTGACATCACAACATGCCCAATACTTGTCTGAAAAGCTCTCGAGAAACCCAACTTCAATATTCCCACAATCTTTCTTACATGATTTGCACTTTTGACATCAATGACAACAATAGTCCAATAATCTCCCCCTTTGGCATTGATGGAAAAACTCTAACTATTCGATCAGGCACCACTGAAACTCACGCTAATTTGATTAACACACTGTAACACTGCAACTCCCCCTATGACATACATCTCATCTCATCTATTTATCAACACATTTCTCCCCCTTTGACATCAATGGAAAAGGGTACACTCCTCCTGAAGAAAGGCTTCAATTTTGAACACTACAACCATCAAGTCATTAGAAATGTTCCAATTTTGAATTCTACAATTTTCATGACTTGATCACATTAGTCTTAACCAGGGTTAAATAACTAATCAATGAAGCTCCCCCTGGATACATGCCCTATCACTGGAGATTAGTGATATGAAGTGGGAGAAACTACTCCCACATTTTTCCTTAGGTATTCAAACTGCTCTATCGGAAGGGGTTTTGTAAATATATCAGCCACTTGTTCCTTGGTGGGAATATACTCCATGTTGACTTCTTTATCTGCAACTTTTTCTCTAATGAAGTGAAACTTTATTGATATACGCTTTGTTCTAGAGTGCATCACTGGATTCTTTGAGATATTAATGGCACTTGAATTGTCAGAAAGAATCGAAATGGGCTCATTGTACTCCACCTTGATGTCCTTTAAAGTTTTCTTCATCCATAAGACTTGAGTGAAACAAGAAGTAGTTGCAACATATTCTACTTATGCAGTAGAAAGTGTTGGATAATGTGGTTGTGTTGTTGATATGTGATTGTCATTGATGTCAACACTATTATCATTTGTTGTTCAGGTGTTGTATATGTCAAGGATATTGAGAAAATTATAAAATAAAGTATTCTAGGTTCCCAGTGGAACTGTGCAGGTCATGAAGGCGTCTTGTTCTTTACGTTGAAGATTAGCTAGTTTAGATTAAAGGGTTTATTTTTCAATGTATCTAGATCATCTACCAGAAGTTTCAGAGGTCCACATGAAGTTTTGATTGTATTATGGTCTAACAGTGTTTTTTTGGTCTCAGTCAGTGTTCCTGAATGAAGATTGTGTGATTTTGTTAATCTCAGTTGTTTTGGATGTTTCTCTATTGTTTCTTGGTGTTCCTTGATGTCTCTAGATCATTCTCTATCTTTTTGGTACGTCCACATTAATCGGAGAGCTTGTGGTTGAAGATATTTTCTTGTGCATGTTCCATTTGTCATGTTCCTAGCTGACATGTTGGTGGTAGCATGTTTTGGATCTTTGTGGTGAAATTAATTAAAGTATTTTTGTGTTGGAGATGTTAATGTGGGTCTCCACTATGTTGCGGCTGACCTTGGTGGATTTTCATTAAAAATTTATTTGTAAAATTGGGTCGACATTGCAAATATGCTTTATTTTCCTAGCCGACCAAGTTGTGATGAAATCTCATGTAGCGGATATATAAGTGCGATTGTTTCTTCGGTGAAGTGTGTGCTTCATATGCTAAGAGTGCTCCTATGTGTGTATTTGAAAATATCATTCGATAGCAGAGCAGAGTGTGAAGAAGATTGAGCGAAGTGTGAAGAAGGTTTTCTAAGCTTAATTGGAACTGTAATCAGGCTTATGCAAAAGCTATTTTCTCAGTTCATACCCTCCATATTTTAATCCTATTCTATATTGTTGGGCAGTGAGCCCCTTTTGTATTTGAGCAGTGAGCTCTAGGTAGTGTGCCTGAATGCATGTGCATTCCCCTTGTTATTTCTCATTATACTTTTAATAGGGTATAATCTTGTGGACTAACATCCACCGTGGTTTTTCCCCTAACATGGTTTCCACATAAAAAATCTTGATTTTCTTTGTCTCTCAGATGTGTTAATTCTTTATGGTTGATTTCTTTTTCATCAAATCTGAGATTAAGTTAATTCAAGTTAGAAAAGTTCAAGTTTCTATGACAACTGATTCACCCCCCCCCCCTCTCAGTTGTTTCTCCTTGTTTTGCCAACAAAATGAGTAATAGACTCTTGCTTTTTGCTCATCCAGGAAACCAATTTGTTCCCTAGGAAGAATGCACCTCCACTGGTACTCTTTTTGTCATCCACACTACCTACCCATTCTACATCTGTATATGATGTTAATGTGAAATCTTTGCATTTGGAATACCATAAACCATAGTCAAAAGTACTTTTGATGTATCTAAATATTATCTTTACTACATTGATGTGTGATTCTTTTGGTTCTTTCTGAAACTGAGCTACCATACAAACTGCTTGCATTATATCAGGCCTTGATGCAATTAGATATAGTAGACTTCCAATCATTGATTTATACAAAGTCTGATTTGCATTAGGTGACTCATATGATTTACTCAACTTGCAGCCAGTAATCATGGGAGTATTGAATGGCTTACAATCCTCCATGCCAAACTTTTTAAGAATTTATTTTTCCTACTTGGTTTTGTGATATAAAAATACCTTTATTAGTTTGTGTAATTTGAAAACCAAGAAAAAATATAAGTTCTCCTAACATGGACATTTCAAACTCATCTTGCATGTTTGTGGAAAATATTTTGCACATTAGATCACTGCTACCACCAAATATAATATCATCTACATAAACTAAAACAATGATCATTTTCTCATCCGCACATTTGATATACAAATTGCTATCAGCACAACCTTTCTTAAATCCTTGTTGTTGTAGATATTGATCTAATCTTGAATGCCAAGCCCTTGGTGCTTTCTTCAAACCATACAATTCTTTCCTCAATTTTCAAACATAATCATCATCCTCTGACAACTGAAAACCTTTTGGCTTCTCAATATATACTTCCTCTTCAAGGTTTCCATTTCAAAATGAAGATTTGACATCCATTTGATATACCTTAAAACCTTTATACACAGAAAATGCAAGAAACATTCTAATAGCTTCTAATCGTGCAACTGGAGTAAACCTTTCTTCAAAATCAATTCCTTCTACTTGTGCATATCCTTTGCACACAAATCTTGCTTTGTTTCTGACCACAGCTCCATCTTCATTCAATTTGTTTCTGAATACCCATTTTTTGCCAATTATATTCTTGCTTGATGGTCTAATTCCCAAGTTTTATTCTTTTCAATTTGATTGAGTTCCTCTTCCATTGCTCTTAACCAGCTTTCATCCTTACTAGCTTCATCAAAACTTGTTGGTTCAATCTGAGACAAGAGAGAAAATTTTACTTGTTCCTTGTCCTTTTCAAGTCCCCTTCTAGTCTACACTCCTGCATTCTTTTCACCGATTATCTGATCTATAGGATGATTTTTTGCACATATTTTGCAGGATCGTGTTCAACCTCTTGCTCATTCTCTTCTTCTTGTTCCTCGTCTTCAACTTGTGCACCTATGTCATCTTCATCTGACTCACTTTCAAGATTGTTTCTACTAGGCTGACCCTAATTTGCACTTTCATCAACCCTGACATGTACACTCTCTATAATTCTATGAAATATTTTATTATAGCACTTATAAGCCTTTCCTTGGTTGGAATACCCCAAGAATATCCCCTCATCACATCTTGACTCAAAACTTCCTAAGTTGGCATCTTCTCTTTTAATATAGCACTTACTTCCAAATACATTGAAATGCTTGACTGATGCAGGCCAACCAAGCCATAATTCATATGGTGTTCTACCACTATTAGATCTTATAAGTGCTTTGTTCTAAATGTATACAGCAATTTGTACTTCTTTCCAAAATGTATCTGCCAAGTTTTCCTCATTCAACATAGCCCTGGCCATCTCCTTCACAATTTTGTTTCTTCTCTCTACCACACAATTTTGTTGTGGTGTTCTTGGGGCTAAATAATGGCGCTTGATTCCATGATCTTCACAATATTTCATGAATTCTCTTGACATGAATTCTCCACCTTTGTCTAACCTGAGACATTTGATTCTTCTCCTAGTCATATTTTCTACCAGCTTCTTATAACTTTTAAATACTTTAAAATCCTCAACCTTCTCCCTCAAAAATGTAACATATGCCATTTTGGTATAGTCATTAATCAACAACATGAAATATATTTCTCCTTGAAATGCTCTTGTCCTCATTAGACCACATAGATCAGCATGGATTATTTCCAAGGATTTCATAGTATAGTAATCCTTTGTGGGAAATTTAGACTTTGTTTGCTTTCCTTGCTGACAGTCTTGACATATGATGTTATTAACCAGGCCTTTTGAACTTATTTTCACCATGTTGTCAAAATTTGCATGTCCTAGTGTTCTATGCCATAGCCAACTTTCATTTGATTGACTGATTAGACATGTTTAGCCTTCCACTTCACATAGATTGGAGAGATTACTATTAGTCCTTATCCCTTGAGCAATTGCTTTACCATTCAATCTTATCTTGCAGCCTTCAGAATCAAATGCAACTTTGTATCCATTATCACACATTTGGTTGGCGCTAAGAATATTGTGTTTTAGACCTTCCACATAGAGCACATCTTTAGTTTTGTTCTTTCCATCTATGCTCAGAATTCCTTTACCACGGATCTTGACAGCAGTATTATCACCTAGACTTACTGAACCTCCTTTTTTCATTTCAAGATTAATGAATTTCTTTGTATCTCCAGTCATGTGCTTGGAGCAGCCACTATCAACAATCCATAGATCTTGTTCCTTTGCATGTAAAGCCATTTAGGAAATCATAGACTAAGTGACACAAGATCCCTGCTCTTTCTCCTTCCATATCTTCTTGCACTTCTTCTCAGTTTTCTTTTCTTCTATCTCAGAAGTCTTATTTCCTTTCTCTTTCTTAGCAGGTGAGGATTTCTTCTTCTCAAATTTCACACTTGGTCCTATAAATCTTGCTCTATAGTTTCTAGCTATATGACCAAATTTTTTGCAACTATAACAAATTATATCCATATCAACCAAGGGAGCAAATGGATTCTTTCTTGCAAAGTTTGTATTCTTCCTTGGAATGATTCTACATTCTCTAGTCCTAAGACCAAAATTGTTACAAGTATAGCAATACCCATTGAAATATGATGAGAACCTGGTCATGTAGTTCCCTTCAGCTGGATGAGGTGATCTTCTTTGTCTAGGCCTCCTTGGATAGTGTACTCTTGTGAAACCATCATTGTCTTCTCTTTTTATGTTCTACATCTTCTTTCATTGATCAAGAACTGTTTGGTTGTCCTCCTTGACTTTGACCGGTTTCTTTTTTTTATCAGATTTTTGTTCATCTTTAGAAGCTTCCTCCTTGTCATATTTTTCTTCACTTGGGACTAATTTTTCTCCTACTCTAAATCTTTCATAAAGTTTTGCAAAGACATCCATAAATGAATTCTTCCCTTTTTCCAAACCTAAACCAGATTTCTCTTTATTTGTAGGATTTTGTGTACTTATCAATTCAATCAGAATATATGTACCACCTTTCAACTTTAGTCCATTTCTGACATGCTCATTGGCCTTCTCCAATTATTTCCTTAAGGCAACTATTTTTGCCTCAATTTTTGAGCATCTATCTATCTCAAATTGCAAGTTAGATTTCATGACATCCTCAATTTTTTTAAGCTCTTCTACATGAACTTTTAGTCCTACTAACACCTTATTGGACTCTTCAAGTTCTTGTGTTAATCTATCAGTATCCTTTTGATCATTCATTTTTAGCTTCTTGTTTTCTCTCTTAAGATCATTATAATTGTCTCTTAGTTCATCAAGATCTTCAAGAGCACTAATTAGTTCTCCTTCAAGATCAACAATTGTCTCCTCTTATCCTTCATATGAGTCCTCAATTTGTGCATCTTCTTGATCTTTAGTTTCTTTAGCCATGAATAGAAATTCTCTTATATCATCTCACATTATAAGGGCATGGCCTTGATCCTCTTCTGAACAATCACTAAAAACTTCACTTTCTTCATTGATGTACAAGCTCTTCTTCTTCTTTCCAAAGTTCTTTCTTTTAGGGTAGAATTCTTTCTTCTTTCTACTATCAAATTCTTTCCTAGAACTATCTTCTTTACCATATGGAAACTTTGAAGAAAAATGACCTATTCTACCACATTTAAAACACTTAAGAGGGAGCATACCTTTATACTTGTTGAATCCTCTACTTAGCCTTCTTATGAAATTTGCTTCTTCATCATCAGTTTCTTCATAATCAAGTGCAATGACAGCAGTTTTTTCGTTCTTATCAACTTCATCTTTGTCTTTCTTGACAACCTTAAATGCAGCTTCTCTCCTGGATGATTCAACACTTGGCATTCTCATCTCATATGCAGTAATTATGTCATGCACCTCACCAAGAGTAAGTTTATCAATTTCTCTTCCCTCTTCAATAGCAGAAATCTTGGCATTATATTTAGTTGTCATGGACCTGAGAACTTTCAACACAACATCTTCTTCTTTCAGATCTACGCCATAGCCTTTAATGGAATTTACCACATCATCAACTCTCTAAAGATAGTCTACAATATTCTCTTCTTCAGTCATCGTCAAGCCTTCAAATTTTTCTCTCGGCACTTGTAACTTTTCCAACTTCACTTTGGTGTCACCTTCATAGATTTTCTTAACTTTTTCCCAGACATCATAAGAAGTTTTACAATGCATAACTTTGTTATGAATAGAGTTAGAAAAATTATTCATAATAATAAACCAAGCTTTAATATTGTCCTCTTGAATCTTTTTTGTCGTAGGATCAGAAGGAATAGTATTTTGGGTCTCAACACATGCCCAAACTTTAGTTCCAAGAGAGACTAAGTATCCTCCCATTAATGAGCTCCATTTAGCATAGTTTGTTCCATCAAACCTAGGTGGCTTGTTTGAGCCTTCCTAAAATGCCATTGTGTTCACCTATCCAAGATCTACCCGAGTTGGTTAAGCTTCTCCTAGGGAACCTGGTGCTTTAATACCAATTGTTAGAACACAATGATCTACTGAGAGGGGGGTGAATCAGTAGATATTAAAAATTTTAGTTCTTCAACCCTTTTGCAAATTCAACCTTAACTTCAAATGTGCAGATTGAAATACTAACAGATATAATAGCCACAAGCACAAGAGAGATCAACACATAACATAGTATGTACGTGGAAAACCCAAGATGGGAAAAACCACGGTGAGAAATGCTACTAGGATCTACTGTCCTAATCTAGCCTCACAAGCTTCAAATTTCAGTTACAATGTTTAGGGTTGCAACCCAAGGAAGAACCAACTCCCTGTTTAGAAGCTACAACTTCAAGGATGCTACTACACCCTATTTTGAGCTACAACTCAGTGCAAAATGGAGGCTACAACCTCGTACAAAGTTTTGTGATATACTATGCATAAAATGGTTCTAAAAAACCTGAGATGCATCAATACAGCACATAACCTCTTTCTCTCTCTCACTTCTCCCTTACTCCACTGTAACCAGCTAAATGAATTTTTAGATTTTGCTTTCCGTTATAGTTCACCTTCCTCTGCATTTAGACACTCTCTTCATTCTTTGTATCTCAATAATTCCCCTCATTCAATTCATATACATTGGAATCATTCTTAGGGTTTTTCACCTACTTCCATAATTCTCAGAGCATCGTTCCCAACACATACTATCCAACTCATTAGAAATCACCATACCTTTGCATCGAGTTGCACAACATTTTATTCTGTAACAGAGAATTTTCTAAGAATAACATTATGTCAGACCCTAGAATCTGATATGCATTTAATGCATTCTTGTGATCATTCGATCTAATTTGATCTTTAAATCTTTTACAAATTGTGTCACCGCTTAACAGATCAAATCTTCATTTACATGGTTGTTGAGATAGTTGGACAAATTAATTCTTTCTCCTATGTCATTTTTCAAAGCAAACCCTCATTTACACTTGACATAGTCATTTCAAATCTTTGCATTTGAACTCTGGCCATCGATCAACTCCTTCACGCCTTGATCTTGTGATCAACATTCACTGTTGTGACTTTAAACTCTGACCATTGGATAATCAGTCGCTTAAACCACTGTCGTCGATCTATCATATCATCCAGTCATTGGGACTTCATTCAAACTCCCATTGATACAAGCAGGTCACACTGATATGCTTTCCATGTTATCTAACTAGGCCCACAACCTGCATGTCATTGCCACATCATTCGCAACACCGATTTGAAATGACATATCAAGCAATCATTCATTGCCATCTGTTAACCATTGTAACACTCAGGTCCCATAGTCGGCATCATACTCCTATCCCATTTCTCAAATGGTCCCCACCATCCATGCAACATCCATGTCATGGTCATATAGCTGACGTCACCATCCATGCAGATAAGGTCCTACCAAGGCACGTGTCCACCGCTTGTGCAATTCGGGAGCATCAAAAGGGAATCTACAATATTCTCAACAAGTCTCCCGGAAAAGACTTAAATTTTAACTCCCAGCACTCCAAGTGGTCTGGACCATTAGAAATCCTTTTAATCATCGCCTGATGTCTTTCTGAAAAATAGTGGTCATTCCATATTACCATCAGGCTGCCATGTACTACCGTTGAGAGAATAAAATGCCTTTTCGATATACTTGGTCTCCCCGATATGTTTCCTCTACCACTTTGCTCGTTGGGGTAATTCAATGAGACTTTCTCTGAAAGCAGTCACTAAGTCAGGAGGTTTCAAAACTTGAGAACCCCACAACAAGATTAGTAAAACTTAGAACCCCACAATACCATTCACTTTCATCGACAACAAGGAGATCGCTAAGTCGGAAGGTTTCCAAACTTGAGAACCCCATGACATAGATTAGAAAATCTTGGAGCTCCATGACTCCATTCATTTTCGCTATCCTTATCACTCCATTAACTAAGTCACCATGTCGAGAGGTTATGAAACTTGAGAACCCCATGAAATAGGTTAGGAAAACTTGGAACTTTGCGACTACTTACAACTTTGGCCTTAGATTGAGAGCATGAACCAATGAATGAGGACATTTTCATTGACATCATGACCTACCCAATACTTGTTTGAAAAGCTCTCGAGAAACCCAGTCAATATGCCAACAATCTCCCTTACATGATTTGCACTTTTGACATCAATGACAACAATATTCCAACATGCTTCACATTTATTCATGGTTGAAGATGTGCTTGTGTGATTTGGATGATATAATCAAAGTTTTTTAGAGGTGTTATATCTAGATTTTTAGGTTCTAGATCGTGTGTTAGTGGAAGATGTGTTTGACAGTTGTGTGTTTCCTATGAAGAAGGTTATTAGGGAGAAATAGAATTGCTCCACATTTCTCCATATTGAGGTTTCTTGTCTTGCAGATTTGGGAACATGCTAATATTTATTGTAGATTCTACCTTTCCCTAGAGTGTTTAGTGTTTGGTTATTTTGCAAGGTTGGTTAGTGAGTTGTATGTTTGTGGCAGTGTGGTTGGTTGCATAGGATGATAGTGTTCTTAGTTTCAAGTGGTTGCAGCAGTGTTGCTAAATATTTTGATGATGTTAGAATATTCTTGGATGTTGTTTGTTATTTCTATGTGGTTTGTAGGATTTTTCTAGACCTAGTGAAGAGTGAAATTGGTTCTTTAATAGTGTTAATGTAGGTTTGGCCAACCTAGTGTGCTAGAGCTAATTGCGAAGATGGTTTGTTGTTTGTGGAAGCATGGTGTAGCATGCCAATGTAGATTTAGGTCCTAGTTAACCCTTGGTTTTTTCCACCTTCACTTATTTCCATCATGAAAGTGTTTGGTTTTGACCTATTTAGTAGTTGTAGGTTTGAGGTTTATGCATTTCATTGAGGTTGACTTAAACAAGGTTGTTTGAGGTCATGGAGGGTATATATGTAAGTTTAATTGTTGGATATGTGTGTGGTGTGTGGTGTGTGGTGTGTTTTTGGTGTGAAATGATGTAAGTGTGGTCAAGTTTTCTGGTATGATTATGAGTTTAAACATCTAAGGCTACCAAAAGCAGTGAGAAAAAGGTGTCTACATTTTTAGTGTACCTAAAGTTGTTGGAGGTAGTGATTTGAAGGTTACAGATGGTGTAGAGTTGTTGTGGTGGATCTTCTTGTTGCTCTGAGGTAGTGAAAATCCTTGTAATAGTTGTCTTCTATTCTCTTCTATTCTAGATAGTGAGTCATTTGGGAAGTGAGCCATTCTTTTCTTCTAGGTAGTGAGCCCTTCCAATAGTGAGGCTTTTGTAATCGATGTTGTTATTCATATATATGTGAGTTAATCCTTGCCATGGTTTTTCCCTAATTAGGGTTTTCCATGTAAATCTAGTGTTCTATTATGTATGGTTATTGATGCGTTGATGTATTGATGGTTCACTTGTATACATTCATGCTAATTCTTAACAAAGGTTTGAAATTTCATGAGGGTTTGAATACATTTTAATGTAAAATTGATTCACCCCCCCTCTCAGTTGTCCTATGTGTTTAACAATTAGTATTAGAGTTGTGGTTCCTTAGAAGAAGCTTAACTGCTTGAGGTATATCCAGATGGCACACAAAAATAGTGTCAAAGTGCCTATATTTGATGGATCAAATTATGCTTTCTAGAAAGCCAAGATGGAAGCCTTTCTTGTCTCATTAGGATTTGGTGTTTGAAAGTCAGTTGAAATGGATACACTAGTCCTACTACTCCTTTGGAAAGTGATGATGAGATCAAGGATTATGAGAATAATTTCAAAGCAAGGAATGCTATCTTGAGTGGGATTTCTGATTCAGAACTTGTGAAGGTGATAAGCCTCAAAACTACTAAAGAAATCTAGACAAATTTGCAGAGAATTTATGAAGGGGATGATAAGGTCAATCAACCAAAGATGCAGAATTTCAAAGACAAATTTAAAACCCTAAGGATGTCAGAAGATAAATATATTGTTGGCTACATGCTTAGAGTGGATGAAATTATCAATGCCATCAATGGTCTTGGTGGAAAACTGGAAGAAAGTGAAGTTGTGAAAAAGGTATTGAGAACTCCTCCTAAATCTTATAATGCTAAAGTTTCTACTATTGAGGAAGCTTAGAATTTGGATCAATATTCTAGAGATCAAATGTTTGGTTCTTTAACTACTTTTGAATTAAGAGAGTTTGACCAAGATGCTACAAAGAAAGAAACTGCAAATTAAAGTCAGCAAGAAAGATAATGATGAATCCAATCCATACAATCTTGATGAGGTAGAAGAAAATTTTGTAAGGACATTGAAAAAGGGAAATAGCAAATACAAAGGTAAGTTACCCTTCAAATGTTTCAATTGTGGAAAGATAGGTCATTATGCTTCTAAATGTCCAATCAAAGTTTTAAATAACAAACATAAAGATCATAAAGGTAAATCTATTAAGAGTTATTATGTTAAAGAAGATAGTGGTGTATTTGATGATCATGAGGAATCATACTATCCAGATGATGGAAGTGATGAATTTTTATTCATGGCTTTAAATGTTGGAACTAATTCTACTAATCTTGAAAGATGTATGAAGGAAATTGCTCTGGAAATAGGTCATAATATTGAAGGAACTATGTTGGTTGTTTTTCATGCAAGAGAGGAGAGAAACTACTAGATAATTGATAGTGGATGCTCAAATCATATGATAGGTAATAAGAGTAAGTTTTTTAAACTTGAAAAGTATGATGGTGGTCTTGTTAAGTTTGGTGATGATACATCTTCTAAGATCTACGGAAAAGGTTCAATTATTTTTGATGAAAATCATAAAATAGATGATGTTCTTTATGTTAAGAGTCTCTAAAATAATCTTCTCAGTGTAGGACAAATGTGTAGTAGAGGATACAATTTGGCATTTCAAGATGATGGTTGTGAAATCAGAAAAGGATGCTCTGGAACATTGGTCTCAGTTGGAACAAGGATAGAATGAAATGTTTATCAGCTCAAGGTGGTGGTGTTAAATGCTTTATGTCTCAAATAAATGAAAGTTGGCTATGGCATAGAAGAATGGGTCACATCAATTTTTATAGCCTAGTGAAGAAAAACTCTACTCAAGCTATGAGAGATCTACCAAGAATTACAAAGCCTATAATTGTGATTTGCAAGGAGTGTTAGTTTGGAAAGCATACAAAGAAAAGGTTTAGTAATAAATAATATTCTAACATAGGACCTTTGGAGTTGATGCATACAAACCTATAAGGACCTACCAAAACAATAATCTCTCAAGGTGATAGGTATTTTATCTTGTTGATTGATGATTACTCTAGAATGACTTGGGTGACCTTTCTCAAAGAAAAATCAAAGGCTCTAAATAAGTTTAAAGCATTTAAGTCTATGGTTGAGAATGAAATGGATTTGAAAATAAAATGTTTGAGGTTTGATAGAGGTGGTGAGTTCACCTCCAATGATTTTAACAACTTTTGTGAAGATCATGAGATAAAAATACAAATTTATCAGCTCCTAAAACTCCTTAGTAGAATGGAGTTGTGTAAAGGAAGAATAGGACAATTCAAGAAGCAGCAAAAACCATAATGAAGGAAGAAAATCTATCAAAATTCTATTGGAAAGAAGCTATTCATACTACAGTGTGCATGTTCTTAACAGAGGACAAGAAAGAGTGAACAGTTTAAAAACCCCTATGAACTATGGTATGGAAAACCTCCTACTATGAAATATTTCAAAGTGTTTGGAAGAAAATTCTATATCAGGAGAGATAAAGAAAGTATAGGAAATTTTGATGCAAGATCAGATGAAGGAATATTCCTTGGATACTCTACAAAGAGCAAGGCATAAAGATGCTACAATAAAAGGTTAAAGAAGATAGTTGAAATTTCAAGTGTCAAAGTGGATGAAGGATCACACCAAAGCTTAGTGCTAATAGAAGGATATGAATCTGATGAACCTCCTTGCAAAGAAGAAGAGAAAGAAGAAAATGAGATGCTAGTTGAAGATTCCAAGAGGCTCAAGAAAATAATCCTAAGACTCCTAAGTATGTGTAGATGAATCATTCTAAAGATCAAATAATTAGAGATAAGGGTAAAGGTGTGTTGACAAGAAGAAGAGCTACTATGGAAGAGGAACAAGTAAACTTTTGTTTACTCTCAGAAGCAAAACCCAAAACAGTAACTAAAGCATGCAAGGATGAGAGTTGCATCAAAGCTATAGAAGAAGAGTTGAGGTAGATTGAGAAGAATCAGACATGGGAACTGGTCGCAAGAATAGCAAATAAGAATGTGATAGGAACCAAATGGTTTTATAGGAACAAGTTGAATGAGAATGGAGATGTTATCAGAAAAAAGGATACACTTGTGTGTAAAGGCTACTCATAAGTGTAAGGAATATATTTTGAAGAAAATTTTGATATAGTAGAAAGAATGGAAGCCATTAGGATTTGTTTGGCTTTTGCAGCTCATAAAGACTTCAAGGTGTATCAGATGGATGTCAAGTATTTATTTTTGAATGGTGAGTTTGAAGAAGAGGTGTGCATTGAACAACTAGAAGGTTTTCAGTTATCAAAATATTTTGATATGGTGTACAGGTTAAAGAAAGGTTTATAAGGGATCAAATAGTCTCATAGAGCTTGGTATGTAAGATTGGATAAGTACCTATTATATCAAGGACTCAAAAAGGGTATTGTAGATAGTAATCTTTAATTCAAGGTTGAGAGAGATCAAATTCTAATTGTGGTTGTGTATATTGATGACATAATATTTAGAGGAAATGAGGAAATTTGTAAAAGGTTTGAAGAAGAGATGCAAAATGAGTTTGAAATGTCAATGTTTGGGGAGATGAATTTCTTCCTTGGGCTACAAATCAATCAATTTGATAAAGGTATATTCATCTCAAAATCTAAGTATGTCAAGGAAATTTTAAAGAATTTTGAAATGGAGGACTCTAAATCAATATGTACTCCCATGGTTACTAGTTGTAAGTTGAGAAAAAAATATGAATCTCCTAAGATAGATCAGAGCAAGTATAGATCCATGATTAGTGGATTTCTATATATAACTGCTACTAGACCGAACATCATGCATGCAATACATGTCTTATAGAAATATTTAAAGAAGATCCTAGAGAATCACATGTGGTAGCATTCAAAAGGATATTCCGATACTTGAAAGACACTCTGGATTTTGGTCTATGGTATCCTAGGGATACTAATTTCTCTTTGAGTTCTTATACAGATGTAGATTGGGTAGGTTGTACATATGACAGAAGAAGTATAAGTGGAGGTTCTTTCTTTCTTGGAAGAAAATTGGTTTCTTGGTTAAGAAGCAAGATTTAGTGTCATTATCTAATGTAGAGGAAAAATATATTGCAGCTCAGCATCTTATTGCACACAAGTGTTGTGGATAAAGTAGATATTGAAGGATATTAGAGTACCATATGATGAACCTATCTCTATCTTATTTGATAATACAAGTGCTATCAAATTTTCAAAAAATCTAGTAATACATTCAAGGGCAAAGCATGTCTCTATTCGGTAGCACTTTCTAAGAGAGAAAGTTGCTAAGAATAAAGTGAAGTTGGATTATGTGCATAGAAAGGATCAAATAGCAGATATTTTCACAAAGGTTTTTCTAAAAGATGCATTTGAGTATCTCAGGTGGAAGCTAGGGGTTATTTCCCCTCCTTTCAACTAGATGCATGAGTTGGTTCATCTATTTAGGTGAGAAATTCAATATTTATTCTTTGTCCTGGACTAATGAAGGCTACCTCACAGGAAGAGTAGGTAGTGGTGTCTTTGGTTGGTACAATCAATTGGAGCATATCTTGTGCACCTAAGGGGGAGAGAGTAGTGGAGAGAAAGTAAATGGGAGGTAAAGTAGTTTGCAGGTGTTTCTTGAAGTGAATTTTGTTGGTTTTTCCCTTTGCCATTGATGTCAAAAAGGGGAGAGTGAATTCTGAAAAACACAAAAGAAAAGGGGGAGAGAAAGTGGTGAGAAAGTCGTGTCTAAAAAACATTCTGAAAAAACATAACAAGAAAGGGGAGAAAGAAAAGAGTTTGAAATGTAAGAAATGTCCAAGTAAGGGGGAGTATTGCTTGATGCAGGTTAATTTTTTTATTGATGGTTTTTTAGAGCTTGTTTTTCCCTCAATGACAAAGGGGGAGATTGTTGGAGATTAGTTTTGTCATTGATGTCAACAGGGAGATTATTGGAGATTGTTGCACTATGTTGTCATTAGTGTTGTCATTTTTTTAAACCTATTTCAACCTGTAGTGTGGTTGTGATAGGAAAGTGTTTGTGGTGTTGAGAAGGTGTTGTTGATACAATTGGTTCACTTGGTTTCCAAGTGATTTTGAGAAATTTTGAATAGACAATATACAAGGTGAGAGAGTTGTGCTATGTATTATGCTCTGTATTTTTTCCTGGTTGAATATGTGCTTGTGAAGTTTGCATGAGATGATCAGAGGTGTTATATCCAAAGTTTTAGGTTTTGGATCATGTAGCAATGGAATATGTGTTTAATAGTGTGTTTCTTGTGAAGACAATTGTCTAAGAGAAATGGAATTGCTCTGCATTTCTCAATGTTAAGGTTTATTATCTTGTAGATTTGGGAACATGCTAATATTTCTTGTATCTACCTTTCCCTAGAGTGTTTGGTTTTTAGTTGTTCCACAAGGTTGGTTAGTGAGTTGTATGTTTGTGGAAGTGTTGTTCATTGCACATGATAATAGTATTCTCAGTTTCAAGTGGTTGTGGTAGTGTTGCTAAATATTTTGATGATGTTGGAATATTCCCGGATATTGTGTATTGTTGCTACATGGTTCGTAGGATGTTTGTGGACCTAGTGAAGAGTGAAATTGGATGTTTAATAGTGTTAGTGTAGGTTTAGCCAACCTAGTGTTCTAGCTAATAATGGAGATGGTTTGTTGTTTTTGGAAGCATGGTGTAGCATTTTGGTGTAGATTTGGGTCCTATTTAACCCTTGGTTTGGTCTTCCTTCACTTCTTTCCACCAAAAAAGTGTTTAGTGTTGAATTTTTTGGTGGTTTCATGTTTGAGGTGCATATGTTTCATTGAGGCTGACCTAAACAAGGTTGTTTGATGTTATGAAGGATATATATGCAAGGTTAATTATTGGAGATGTGTGTGGTGTGTTGTGTGGTATGAAATCATGTAATTTTGTTCAAGTTTTGTGATCTGAGTGTGAGCTTAAACACCTAAGGCTACCTGAAGTAGTGAGTAGAAGGTCTCTACATTTTTAGTGCACCTAAAGTTGCTGGAGGTAGTGAGCCAAAGGTTGAGGATGGTGTAGAGTTGTTGTGGCGGATCTTCCTATTGCTCTGAGGTAGTGAACCTCCTTGTAACAATCTTCTTCTATTCTCTTATATTCCAAACAGTGAGTCCTTTGGGTAGTGAGCCCTTAGCAGTGAGCCATTCTTTTCTTCTGGGCAGTGAGCCCTTCCGATAGTGAGCCTTTTGTAATTGGTATTGTTATTCATATATATGTGAGTTAATCATCATTGTGGTTTTTCCCTAATTAGGGTTTTCCACGTACATTCAGTTTTCTATTATGTATGGTTGTTGATGTGTTGATGTGTTGATGTTTCACTTGTTAACATTCATGCTAATGCTTAACAAGGGTTTGAATGTTTTAATGTACAACTGATTCACCTCTCTCTCAGTTGTCTTGTGTTTCTAACATGTTACCTTCAATAAGTTCAAGCATATTTTCTTATGCAATCATTCATAAGATTTCATGAAAAAAAAACCATATAAAACAGACAAAAAAAAAAAGTATTTTATAATTCTCATATCAAATTCTATACAATGTTCCATATTAAGTAAAAAATTACATGACAATATAATAATTATTCATCATAAAATTAAAAATTTCAAATTTTGTAATTTTGTTTCTTGTGTTTTGTACTTATTTTAGCTTGTATCATGTTTTACTCTTTTGAAACTGATTTTTGTCTCCATATTCCTAGTCCTCATTCTCCCTAGTTATGTTAAGCCCTTATGTGTTTTCTTTTAATTTAGTATTTTCTCTCTTTTATATTCCTTCCCCTATGTGTATTTACCATTTTTCTGTTCTCCTTACCCCTTCCTTATAACCAAATCTTAACCTTTCTCCAAATCAATTATTTAAATATTATCTCCCAAGTATAACATAAAATTACCTCCTTTGTCTTTCAACTATGTATTATGAAGCCTTAAATCAAGCCATACACACCTATAGAAAATTGAATCTCCTCATATTCAAGGATTACTCATTTGTGATAGGTGGTTAGTAGTTATCCTAGTCCTCTAAAATTAAGTTCATATTTTGATAGGATGATTATTCATTAATTTTTCTCAGGTTGAGTTAGATTTCCTTCCAAAATTCTATCCAAAATTTACATAAAAATAGATTCATTTCCCTCATTTTTACATAGTAAATACTAAGTTTTTACTTAAGATAATTATTTGAGAATTTTCTATTGAAGGAATGAACCCATGTTACTATTTAATATATTTCTATAATGAAATATATTTAACAAAATAGTTATCAACAATTTCCAAGATATTTACATCAAATTTTATACTTAATCTCTTCATTTTGGTATTGAATTTTATGGTTTTTCATTAGCTTGAGTAGGTTTTCATTTGATTTTACCAACAAATCACCTGTGTTTTCCCTCTAAGTTTTATGAATCCTTCTTAATACCTCTTCCATCAATCCCCATTCATTTGGATCTTTGTTTCCATTCCCATTTTTTCACGTTTCTTTACCCCTCGTCCCCTCATTTCCTCTTTTTGAACCATAAAAATCCCTACTCTAGATCTTACCTTTATTTTCCTCTCAGAATTCCTAGACCATTTGTCAAATCCCTAACATATCTGTATTGCAAAATTCCTTCATTAGTGTCTCATATTGGTTTTCTTATATTGACATTCCTTTTTTTATTTTTCATCCCCATCCACTCATTTTTCCATCCAATCCATAAAGAGCCTTGCCTTAGATTTCACCTTTACTTCCCCCTTAAAATTCCTTACCCATTTGGCATGTTCCTTTTACATAAACTCCATCTACTTGTATTTCAAACTTATTTCCTTTTATAGTTTCTCCTCTTACCTCCCCTATCTATATCTTTGGTATGGTTAGTGTATGATGAGAAGCCTAAACGTGGGCATGACTTTCTCATTATATGGTGAGAAGTCAGTACAAAGGCATGACTTTCTCACTAATCCACCCTTTTTGGATGCTCACCCAACAGACAGCCTAAAGTTTTGTTGCCTTAGAGTGAGCATGTGTTTTGGACAAATATCTTATATTTGATCCACATCATGTTGGACAAATGGTCAAGGCTTCATCCACCTCTTTTTATTTTTGCTTGTTTTTATTTTCCTTTCTTTTAGTTATTTACATTGCATGTTTGTGTATCTTGATGTTCCATATCGTACACCTTGTTCATTTCCCTTTGTGCTTATGTTGGTTTGATGTAGGATCTTAGATCCTGGGGGCTTGGCCACCTCCTTTGATCTTTTTCATCCTATTTCGTCTACATTGGTACACTTGGACCCCTCTTGATATGATTTTGTCTACTTAAGTGTGAATTTGAAGCAAGTTCCTCCTCTCACTAAAGTGCAGACTAAATGTAGTAACAGAAAAAGTATCCCTCTACATTTTCATACTTTTTTTGGCCCTCCTTGTTAAATTAAGCATAATGTTACCTTGATTTAGTGTTGTAATGTGTTTAACACATTTACATTAGGTCTTGGGCCCTTATAAACTAAATGGACCTAATGGTGCCTTATTTAGGGTGTTGTAAAGTGTATCCTAACACTTTCACACTAATCTAGGTCTTCATTAATTAATTTGGCTTATCTATGCCTTACTTGGCCCTAGTTTGCATCCACAAGCTTTATTAAATGCATTTTTTTTGGAGATAATCTTGACACTTATCAAACAACCAATCATAATTCAGTGTTTTGGGTCATGTGTCCCAGATTAAGTGGACTCAGAATCATACACCACCTTGTGCATAAGAGTCCCACCTAGGTCTTGGGACCTGATTTTGAATTTCACCTTAAACAAGACTTGTATTGGAGTTTGCACCCCAGTTTTGACTGGGACTCATACGCCACCTTGGGCATATGAGTCCCACTCTAATCAGGACCTAATTTAAATTCAATTCTTGGCAGGATTTTATCTTCCTAGATCTAATGCCAGCTTGTAGTGTTGTTATTTTGGGAAATTTGGCATAAATAAGTGTAAATACAAGGTTATTTCACTCATTTTCACCTAAGACTTTCAAGAGAACATTCCCAATAGCAATTTTTGATTACAAGACTTCACAAGAGTATTCAAGGAAATTCAATATCATATTTAAAGCATTCAAAGGACAAAATTCTTCATCATTTATTGCAGCAAATCAAGATCTATCATCATGTCAAGATCATAATGCATCAAGCATGTTGTTGAGCTAGTGTTGTGATGTAGTATTGAAGATCCATTTGCAAGCATTGTTTCATATCCAATTCAAGATCAAGATCTACATTCTACATGGCCACTTCATGTTATATTATTGATTTACATCTCAAGACATCATTCAAGGTATCATTGTTCTTGTTTCATGTTCATATTTCATTGTTTCATTACAAGGTTTAATTACCTAAACAAGGTTTGACCAAGGCAAACCCCTATTTCCTAACAAATCAACAAGTTTTTCTCTCTCTACATGTGTAATTGCATATCTAGGTGTCTTGGGGCTTGAATATCCTTTGAATACTAGGTTGCAAGGTTGAAGAAAGCCATCAAGTTTTCACAAGGTTGCCATCTTCATGAAAATTCACCTACATGTTTGAAATCAGGGTTTCGTACCTGGAAACAAAGTGTGGAAGGAAAAACAAAGAAAGGAGAGAAGAACCAAGTATTAACCCTCTAAAAAATCAAAGTGGGATTGATATGCCACTTTTGGAGTATGAGTCCCAGTACAACACATTTTCCAAATTTAAGTGAATTTAGATCGACCACTATGAGATTCTAGTTTTGGCACAAAAAGCCTAGTCTGGGACTAAATTGCCCAGACTAGTGTATGAGTCCTAGTGGGCATCAAAATATAGGCTTTTAGGGTTTTGGATCTTTTTTTGACCTTATCCTTCTTCCAGGTGCACCTTTGCTCATTCTTAGTTTGTTATTTTGCATTTCAGTTTCATTTCCTAGGTCATTTAGTTAGGTTTTGCATAGTACTTTGCATGTCATTTACATCTCTTATCTTTTCAAGCCCTAGCTTGATGGTGAACCCATTTTTAGTCTCTAAACACACCCTAGGACAACCTTTAGCAAATCTCTTTCCCTCATTCCATCCTTGGATTGAGATCTCTACAGTTTCCTTGAATGAAACAAGAGTGTGAAGTAAGAACCCTATCTCCTCAAAGGTGGGGCACCCTATTTCTGTTGTTTCATTTTGGTGAAACTGAATTTAGAACACCTTTTCTGATTTGGATTGCATTAAATTCCTAGATCTTGCTTACATTAGCTTTACATTAGGTCTACCATTAGTTAATTGGTATCTAGGGTTTCGTAATCTTGCATTAGTGAAAGTTCATATAGGTTGCATTTTTTAATCTTGCATCATTAAATTTCATCTGAAATCTGCATTTGCACTTAGCCTAGACATAACTCAAAATAGAA
The DNA here is from genome assembly GCA_007258455.2 of Sequoia sempervirens. NCBI lineage: Eukaryota > Viridiplantae > Streptophyta > Pinopsida > Cupressales > Cupressaceae > Sequoia > Sequoia sempervirens. The sequence goes on along the minus strand of VDFB02270651.1, from coordinate 680,458,505 downwards.
AACATAACATTTACACAAAATTTGTTGAAAATGGTGCAAAAACCCTAATCTTGGAATCATACACCCCTCTGGGTGATTTAGTCCCAATACATGTGATTTTGCCTAGTTTCTAGGTATTCTGTGGTGACTGTTATTCACTGCTTGAACCCCTGAAAAACCTTGATTGGGAATCATACACCCCTCTAGGTGATTTAGTCCCAAATCAGGCTTGAAACTACCTTTTATAGCATTAAAAACCTTGTTTATGTACTTCCTAAGCTTGTTGGTAACCTATAGTATCATTCTGAAAAGTTCCAATAACTTCTATTTTACGCATCTGGTCAAAAACATCAATTTAGGGTAGTCATTTTGAAATAATTTCAATAACAAAAAATCTGAAAATCTGAAAATGTTCACATTTCTAAAACTTTGCATAATATGGATAAAAATACTTTTCACTTTTGCATACACATTGTTTACATTAATAAAACTTTGTATAAGTTTGATAAAAGTCCTTTTCATTTTTGGATACACATAGTTTGCATTCTTAAATCTTTGTATACATGGGATAAAAGTGTTTTTCATCTTTGGATATACATTGTTTATATTTTTTAAGCATTGCATAAGATGGTTAAAAGTATTTGTCATTCTTGGACAAACAATGTTAGTATCTTACCTATCTAGGCATTCTAATAAAAAGTTCATATCCCCTCCTTATGAGAATTCTTTAGCGAAAGAGAATACAACCTTGGGAAATCATAAAAATCATATTCATTCTTCTCCTAAGATCTCTCGTATTTGTGAAGAAGATATTTTGGTGTTAGAAGAACTAATCAATGAGAGTTTTGATAATCCTAGTTGTTTCTCTCCTACCTCTATTATTAGGCAAGACATTGATGAACAAGAGGACACAACCATAGGTAATCGTGGCGATCGCATAACACAACAAGAGGCCATTGAATCTTCAACTAGTCTACATTCATCTCCCAAAACCTTCCCCTCTTGCGATAATGTTTTAGAAAATGAAATTGTAAGTGAGGAGGATATATTGGTGTTAGATGATCAAATATATAAGATCTATGACAACCCTCTTTATGTCTCTTCCCTACGTATCCCATTTTAAAAGACATTATGGGACAAAGGAATGAAATTAAGGAAAATCATGATAATCACATTGGTTCTTCTCCTAGTATCTCTCCTAGTTGGGGAGAAGATACTTTGTTCTTAGAAAATTCAATAGATGGAAGTCATGAGAATCTTAAGTGTCTCTCTTCCCCTAGGGAAAACCCTATTGAACAAGACAATCCAACCATGGATAACTCCCTTACTTGTGATGAAGTCATTTTAGATGAATGTACCTTTGAATGTCATGAACATCTAGTTTGTATTTCTCCTAAAAAAATCTCCTCCTAGGGAGGATATCATGGAATAAGAAAATGACAATATTTTGGCTTCCTTAGATGATGGTGAAAAGATGACACTAGATTCCCCTTCATTAGAAATACATCAAACCAAAACTATTGAGGTTATGAATGCACAAGTGTCCATTAGATCCCCCTTGATTAATGGACCTCCTACATACCTTATGGGACATCCTAAGAATCCTCTAATTCTTTACCCACCCTCACAATGACCACAAACTCAAAACAAACCCAAACTTATCCTTTACCCACTTAAGAATATTTTTTTGCAGCAGTCGAGTTATAATACCATTGCTCATATATATAACACTAGAAATAATATGTAACCAAGATAAACACCTTCAAAATCCATCCCATTTCCTAACCCTATCCTGCCTGGTCCTCCTCATTTTCCTTCACAAAGCGGACAAGAGTACAATCTTGTTGAACAACTAAAGAATACTCCTGCTAAAATATCATTATGGGACCTTATTCAAGCATCCCCTCATTATCATAATATGATTCAAAGCTCCTTACAACAAGTTCCTACCCCACTTAATGTGAAACTGAGTGACATAGTAGCCATGATTCAAGAAATAAATGTTGACATTTTTTTCCACCAAAGTGAGCTCCCTCCTTTGGAAATGAAAAAACAAAATGACGCTTTCATGATAATAGCTATTTATAATAAGTTGTGAATAAAAAGAGCCCTTGTTGACAATGTCTCTGCCCTTAATGTGTGTAGTGTGACCCTTTTGGATAGACTTGGCATGGATAAATCAAAAATTCAACTTGACTCTTTATCTATTAAGGGATTTGACAATGTAGGAAAAAAATTGCTTGGAGTGATTACATTGCCTATTACAGTTGGAAAGGCCGCATTACAAACTCATATTCATGTTATGCCTCATGATCTTTCATACAATCTCCTTTTAGGAAGACCATGGATTCATGAGATGCATGTGATGCCTTCTACCCTTCATCGTATCATGAAATATGTCTACAACAACAAAGTATATACAATCAAAGCTGACCCTAAACCAAATGGTTGTTTAAACATTGAGAAAATCAAGTAAAATCCTTTGAAAACATTGATACCAACTATGCAAGTAAAACTTGTACAACAAAAAGACAAAGAAAAACATATTGAGGAAGTAACAAAGCTATTAGAAGATGATTGGGGTTCCTTATATTTCACATCATTCATGGGCGAATACAAGATCATAAACAAAGACTCTAAAAAGGAAAAAGAGAAAGCAGCAATGTCAACACAAAATTCAGAAGACCCTTTGAAAGCATCCACCTCAACCACTTTAGAAGAGGAAGAAAATTATACAACAAAATTTGATGAACTTGACTATGAACAACCACTGAATCCTAAAGCAATGAAAAATATTTATGGAAGAGGTTATGAGCTTATGAAACAACTTTGGTATAATGGAAAAGGATGTGGTGCTAGAGAACAAGGTATCTATGTCCCTATAGAGCCTAACATGCAAGAAAATACTAGTGGTCTTGGTTATTGTCCTTAAAAAGAAAGAAGCAAGCCTTCACTTAATATCAACACTCTTACAAAGGATTCTTCTAAGTCAACTTTAACATTAGTGCATCTTGAACTAATAGATACTAGTGTTCTTGAGTATTATCCTTTGAAAGAAATGAAATAAACAACAAATCCTCACTTAACGTTAATGTCATCACGCAAAACACTTATGACTCAAATTTGATAGATTTTACACCCTCTTGTAAAGGAGAGTACAAATTTCACAATTTAAAGAGTCTTGTGTAAGTATGAAACCTAATACTTAGCAAGAGATATCTTTGTCACAAACTAAAGGAACATTTTCTACTATTGATCAAGAGGGTATCTTTTTGAGACTTCTCCAAGATCATTTGGTATCTCTTCCTCCAAGAACACGAAAGAAATTTTACTACAAGAGTTCATTTTGTGCATATCATAGAGTTCATGGTCATGCTACTAATGAATGTAAGGCTTTGAGTAACAAAATTCAACATGTTAAGGAGTGTGGTGCTCTTCCTTGTGTTGAAGCACCTAGTTCCTCTAATTGATACTTATTTTCATCATATTCAACTCATCCTTGTCCTTCACTAAGTGGGATCAAGGGGTTAGTTATCCTTGTCCTCGTATGTCACTTGTCATTGTATCTTTTGCTAGTTTACCACCTTCCATGTATATATATAACAGAAATATTAGGATGTGGACAACATGCCTTAATTTGGCTCGCATGTGATGTACTTTTTCTTTCTAGGTTTAGCATTGTATTTCTGGGGGCAACCCCTCCCTCCTTTTTCATGATGTAGCCTCATTTAGAAACATATGACTTGGCATAGGGCTTTCCGAATAAGCTCTCATGTCTTCTTCCACTTTAAAGAAATTTCTGACATCAATGGTGTTAGCAACCACTTTAAAGTGTGGGCATACATCAACACTCATGTTTCATTGTGTGATTTTCTTCTTGTGACGCTTCTTTTTCATGGTGGTGTCATTGGGCTTGATATCCTCTGAGAGCGTGACATTTCTTTGACTTGTCCTCTCTCGGAGACATTAGGTGTGATGTTCCCCAAGAAGAGACCTTACATGAACTAAGAAAAATCCCTTTGAACATACTTTACACTATTTTTCATTTTACATTTTTTGTTATATGGCCACCTTGCATAACAAACTTTGCTTTCTTGTGCATCCATCATGTTTGTTCATGAGTGTCTAGCATACGAATCTTTGGTTGCCTCATGAAGCTCGAAGTTCATTTTTTTGTGGTGCCTTGTCAAATTTATTAGGAGGTATAGCTTTGGTATGGTTAGCATATGATGAGAAGCCTAAACATGGGCATGACTTTCTCATTATACGATGAGAAGTTGGTACAGAGGCATGACTTTCTCACTAAGCCACCCTTTTTGGATACTCACCCAATGGGCAGCCTGAAGTTCTGTTGCCTCAGAGTGAGAGTGTATTTTGGAAAAAAATCTTAGATCTGATCCACATTGTGTTAGACAAATGGTTGAGGCTTGATCCACCTCTTTTTATTTTTTCTTGTTTTTTATTTTTCTTTATTTTAGTTATTGTGTGAATGGTGATCCTATGCCTGCACAAACACAAAGAAAAAACACAATATTAGTCCAATATGCAAGTTAGAAACATCATTCCCCATAAGATTCATTTGAAATGCAAAGAACAAGAAATAACATGAACATAAATAAAAGCTATCAAATCCTATTCAATGCTCAAACTATTAATCCCATGGGGGAAGTGGTGCTATTTTGATGTGGAAAATAGCCCTTTCCCAATTCCTTGCAAGCTTGAAGATGGTCAATGGATGATGATTGATGCTCCTTGGTGAAATTTTTCCATAGCCTAGCTATGAATTGATGAAAAAACTATGAAAATGGATGGCAATAGATGAACTTGATTCAAAACATGAAGATGATAACTTTGCATTAGTTGTGGATCATTGTGGATTCAAATGAGCATAGTGATCTTACATGGATTTTGGATGATCAAACAAATAGAGAAGGCCTCTATTTATAATGGAGAAGGATGGAGGAATACAAAATGGGATGAATGTGGGACTAAACTTGACCCAATGGAATTGTGCCACTTGTCAACATGCTATTGAAGAGAGGTGGAGCACATTTTGATCAATGATGTGCATGATAAATGCAATTAGGTGGATATTTTAAATTGGAGAAGTGACATGTTGGAGGGAGAAGAAAAGAGATTTAATACCACTTGGCTCAAGAAAAAGGACATGTAAGAGGCCTTTAATGCCTTGTTGGATGGACAAGTCCTTTTGGGAGGGAATTTTCAAATTTGAAGAATATTCCAATTTGATCCCCTTTTGAATGAAAATAGGAGATTTAATAAATCAATTAAATTGATTTTCATGTGCAAGTTGCAAAATCTAGAGGATTTGAGGGATTAGTGTTAGGATTAATCATGATTTGATTCATTTAGATTCTAATTAGTTGATTTCACACTTTGACTTAGATTTTAGGATTTAAATAAATCAAAATGAGAGGAATAATGAATATTTGACTTAATTAAATAAAGATTTATTTATTTATTCAAAGGGGATGGTGTTAGATTTAAATAAAATAAAGATTAATTTATTTAATTTAAAGGAGATGACTTTAGGATTAATTGATGACTTAATTAAATAAAATTGATTTATTTAATTAAAGAGGAAATATTATGATTTAATCAAATAAAGCTTGATTTATTTAATTAAAAGAGGACATATGATGAATTTAATCAAATAAATATTATTCGATTAAATGGTTAGTAAAGGAGATGATTCAGGTTGAACCAGTGTTACTAAATCAAGATCAGGTGCATGGGATCAATCAGTATATTTTACGTGTCTACATATTAACATTGCGAGTTTTTGTATCTTGATGTTGCATATCATACACCTTGTGTGTGTCCCTTTGTGCTTATGTTGGTTTGACATAGGATCTTGGATCTTGGGGGCTTGGCCACCTCCTTTGATCTTTGTCATCCTAGATCGTCTGCATTGGCACACTTGGACCCCTCTTGATGCAAGTTTGTCTACTTTAGTGTGAGTTTGAAGCAAGTTCCTCCTCTCACTAAAGTGGGGGCTAAATGTGGCAATGGAAAAAGTATCCCTCTACATTTTCGTACATTTTTTGGCCCTCCTTGTTAAATTAAGCATAATGTTGCCTTGATTTAGTGTTGTAATGTATTTAACACATTCACATTAGGTCTTAGGCCCTTATAAACTAAATGGAACTAATGGTACCTTATTTAGGTTGTTGTAAAGTGTATCCTAATACTTTCACACTAATCTAGGGCTTCATTAATTAATTGGGCTTATCTATGCCTTGATTGGCCCTATTTTGCATCCACAAGCTTTATTAAATGCATTTTTTCTAGAGATATTCCTGACAAGTTATTAAATGACCAATCATAATTCAGTTTTTTGGGTCATGTCTCCTAGATTTAGTGGATTGGGACTCATATGCCACCTTGGGCGTATGAGTCCCACCTAGGTCTTAGGACCTAATTCTCAATTTCATCTTAAACAAGACCTATATTGGAGTTTGTGCCCAATTTTGAGCCATTAGGACTCATATGCCACCTTGGGTGTATGAGTCCCACTCTAATCAAGACCTAATTTAAATTCAATTCTTGGTGGGATTTTATCTTCCTAGATGTAATGTTGGCTTGTAGTTTTGTAATTTCAAGAAAATTGACATAAATAAGTATAAATACAAAGTTATTTCACTCATTTAAACCTAAGACTTTCAAGAGAACATTCCTAATAGTAAGTTTATGATTACAAGACTTCACAAGAGTATTCAATGATATTCAAGATCATATTTAAAGCATTCAAAGGGCATAATTCTTCATCATTTTTTGTGGCAATTCAAGATCCATCATCATGTCAAGATCATAATGCATCAAGCATGTTGTTGAGCTATTTTTGTGATGTAGTATTGAAGATCCATTTGCCAGCATTGTTTCATATCCAATTCAAGATCAAGATCTACATTCTACATGGCCCCTTCATGTTAGATTATTGACTTACATCTCAAGACATCATTCAAGGTATCATTTTTCATGTTTCATGTTAATATTTCAATGTTTCATCAGAAGGTTTAATTACCTAAACGGGGTTTAACCAAGGAAAACCCCTATTTCCTAACAAATCAATAATTTGTATCTATCTACATGTGTAATTGCAAATCTAGGTGTCTTGGGGCTTGAATATCCTTTGAATACTAGGTTGCAAGGTTGAAGAAAGTCATCAAGTTGTCACAAGGTTGTCATCTTCATGGAAAGTCACCTACAGGTTGCAAATCAGGGTTTCAGATCTGGAAATAAAGTGTCCATGAAGGAAGAGTAGAGAAAGGAGAGAAGAATCAGGTCTTAACCCTTTGAAAAAGTAGTGTTGGATTGATATGCTACTTGTGGTGTATGAATCCTAGTATAACACATTTTTCATATTTCAATAAATTCAGATCAACCACTATGAGATTCTAGTTTTAGCACAGAAACCCTAGTCTGGGACTAAATTGCCTAGACTGCTGTGTGAGTCCCAATGGACACCAAGTAGTAGGTTTTTAGGGTTTTGGAGCTTTTTTTTACCTCATCCTTCTTCCAAGTGGACCTCTACTCATTCTCATTTTGTTATTCTACATTTCAATTTCATTTCCTAGGTCATTTAGTTAGGTTTTGCATAGTACTTTGCATGTCATTTGCATCTCTTTCCTTTCCAAGCCCTAGCTTGGTGGTGAGCCCCTTTTTAGTCTCTAAACACACCCTAGGACAACCTTTAGTAGATCTCTTCCCTCAATCCATCCTTGGATTGAGATCTCTAGGGTTTCCTTGAATGAAACAAGAGTGTGAAGTAGGAACCTTATCTCCTCAAAGGTGGGGCACCCTATTTCTGTTGTTTCAGATATCTTACCCTTAGAAACAAAAAAAAAAATAGTTTTACAGCTCCTTCTGAGATCCTAATTTCAAATATAGTAGTAACACCACTAGGTGCATATGTTCTAACTATTTTTTCATCCCTCTTCCCTAGTTTAGTTTGATATAGCTTATATTTTGTGGCCTCACGTAAGATTAAGTTACATTAATTTGGACACACAATCAGCCATGTATAAAGAATTTCCCTTTACTATATTAAGGTTCATTTTTATTTTCTTTTATAAATTGCATGATTGTATGATTCTAATTTATTTAAGGTTTTCTCTTGTTCATCCACTTATCTTTGGGATTTACTTGTAGCTTTTCAAATTATTTATTTTCTTCACCATGTCTTATCTTTCTTTAATCCATAAAATATTTGACCCTTATTCTTTTCCTTTTATTATTAATCATTTATATTCCTTGTTTAATTGTATTTTATCACCTACTTCCTATACATGACATTCCCATACCAAACACAATTATTCATAATCCTTACAAAAGTAATCCCTAGATACAATTAGATCATCATTTATTATATCTTATTCTAATTTTTTAAGTTTCCAAAAGAACGAGTAGTAGGATCAAGAATCTTCTACAACACCAAAAACCTTCCATAAGAGATAAATGTAAAAGAAATTATGTCATATTTCCAAATACCAATTTACAACAAAAATGCACATAGAGACCCTTCTATATATAGGCAAGGGTGAGACAACAACGTAGTTGGGGTAGATGAGAACCCCACAATTTCAAGGGGAAAGTGTCATATGTACATGACATGGGATATAAAATAAAATTCCCTAAATAAAATTAACTAACAAGGTTTGAATAGGACACAAAAAAAAATTCTAAAAGACACAATCATGCCAACACCCCCCCTTATGTGCAACATAGGGAGATAATAAAAGTGAAAAAGACTCAAATATGAATTCAAACAACTAGGATTGATCAAGTACCCATGTATAATGTAAACAATGATAGAAGGACTCAAGATGGCCCCCAAAGACAACTTCCTTCACCCCAAGTACAAAATATTCTCTCACAAATAGAGAAAATGAGAAACCCATAGAAAAATTATCCCTAGTAAAAAGAAAAACATGAACATGGAGGTCTGGACCAAAAGAAGCATGAAGAACCTATAAAATATGATAAAGAAAAATTATCATTCTATTAAAATAAAATAGCCTCCACTAAAATAAATATCAAAGATCAAAGAACATCAAATATACATTGGTGAATAAAATTACACTACTCAAGCAATGCATATATGGTGAATTCATGATAATATATTGCAAAAATGCAATAATCTAGTAGGCAAAGATTCAACTAACACATTAAAAGGTGTTAGTATTCTCGTGAATTTTGATCAACTAAATATGGTAGATTAGGTATCTTCAACATATAAGTATTCAAAATTTTCTATATTATATATTTCTATCTCACTAGAATATATGGGTAATTAGTTGTTGTATACTATATTTATATAGGAACAAGAACTAGTTACATGACTCACTCCAAAATTAAACAAACGAAGCATTATCACAAGTACAAAAATATGATAATACCCCTAATGCTAACATGGGAGAGTTATAGAAGCTTCACTAAAATTGTATGTCACAATATAGTGCAAGAAGGTAAAGAATCAACATTAGACTTACAAATAAGAAACTCCTACAATTATAAAAGGTGTGTAAAAATAATGCACACACATACGTGAAGGTAGATGAGGTTGTGATGGAAAAGGCATGGAAAACATAAAAAATCCCCATGACACCTTATAAATAAGTGAGTACAATAATAGTACAAGATGTGCAAAATCTCTAAAATATAAATACAATTTTTGAGACTTTATTTTAGTATATATATTATTCTAATAATGAATCTAGTAGATTCTTACAATGTTCAAAAAAAACTAAATTCTGAAAATAAAATTCTATTATAGAATGAGAAGAAACAAAATGAGATAAGATGAACTACATAGAATATATAGTTTGAATAAAAGCTAGACCCAAAAAAGAATTCATATGCAAAAAATATGGCCCTTTAAATTTTCCAAAACAAGTACACAAAAATTCACTATAAATACTATTTTTAAATCATGCTTTCAATCTAAAAACTATCTATACCATTACAAAGTATTGTTATGCCCTGAATAACCACCCCCATTTTATTCTGGAACAAAATGGGTCCCCCTTCTCTTTTGGTTTTGTTGCCTCTGTTATTTGCTTTGACCTTTGGAATTCTTTTGTTTTCCTCTTAATTTTGTCTCTTGTTCTATCTGATTTTGGTTCTGTCTCACCTTGAATTGGTTTTCTTCTTGCTGAAAATTGAATGAAATAATCACAAGCAATAGTATATTTTATTATAATATATTTTATTTGCTTCTGAGGACTAATGAGGACCTTGTCTCGTAGGATTAGATTGTGCACATGATGATATTTCTTAAAGAGCTCAGTTGGGAAGCATTCCCCAATCCATTTTGGCACAAAATTCCTCTAAGAAGAAATTCGGCAAGACCTTGCAGTTGTCTTGCCGACTACCAGTGTGTTTTGTCCATTGGAGGCTCACTATTTTCCCAAACGTTCATGTCGCCGTAGGTTTCTTTATGTCTCGCCAACAGGGTGAGGTCTCGCCGAGGTTGAGCGGTTTTGGGGTAAAGTTCCCCTTTCGTGGTAATTTCTTGCCAATATAGTGAAGTCTGAGCAACAGAGGAGTGGTCTTGACAACGGAAGAATAGCGTCGGCAGGGAGTCTCACCGACATGGTAGACTCTTGCCGAAAAAGGGATGTCTTCGGGGAGAGTGGTTCACCTTCAACATGAAGTCTAGCTGACATGCTAAAGTCTCGCCGATCGATTGCACACAAGGTTGGCATCACCAAAGGATAGTGCCCTCGCCGTGAGGTTTCGCCGACACGGAGGAGGTTCCACCGAAAGTTTTGAGCCCGGCGAATGATTTTTTTGCCTTCAGCAAGAGGTTTGGCCGATTAGCATGTGTCTCGCCGACGAGGATGCCTTCGAGGAAAGAGTTGTGCTTTCGGTGGGATGTTTTGTTGACTATGAAAGGTCTCCCCGAAGTGCTCTCGGCTCGATGAAAGGAAGTTTTGATCGGTGTAAAGTCTCACCGCCGAAGGGAGTCTCACCAACACGAAGTGAAGGTTTCGGCAAGAGGGAGTTGCTTTGGGGTAATATCTCCCCGACTACTGAAATTCTCGCCGAAGTTTATGCCTTCGGCATAATCTCTTGCCGACGGATCAAACTCATGCCGACAATTGTTCCCCAAGGGTTCTCGGGGAAGATTTGCGCTCTCGCCAGGAGGTCTCAGCGACTGGGAGGAGTCTCCCCGACAGGGTGTGCTTGCCAAAGAAAGGAAGGCTCGCCAAGATTTCTTGGCGAGGGGACTTAGTCTCACTGACATAAAGCAATGTGGCTTCAGTGAAAGGTCTCGGTGAAGCGAGCTAGTCTCACCAAAACAGGGTGAGCTCGCCGAAATATCTTGAACTCGCCAGGATGTGCCACCGACTTGAAAAAGTCTTGCCGACAGTTGTTCAAAAGCTCGCCCGAGGATTTTGCTTTGGCCATGAAGTCTCATCGACCTGGTAGGGTCTTTCCGATATAGAATGAGCTCAGGGAGAACAATCCAACATCGCTATGAGGTCCTGCTGACCCGGTAGGGTCTTGCCGATAAGAATGTGCTCGCCAAGAGAAGAGGGGCTCGATATAACATCTTCCCACGTAATCTCTTGCCGACGGTGATGGATTTACCAATAGAAAGGGATGTCGGTATGCCAGAGGGGAATTCACCAAGACCTCTTGCCGATGAATGTTTATTTTTCTGATGAGTTTTGTGGTATCGATATAGCTTGTGCAACTCGCCACAACATCTCACCGACTGCCATATGTTACGCCGATAGCTGTTAGGAGGCATAATCGCATCGGGGAGACACAAAAAGTGTCTTGCCGACATGCGATTTAAGGTGGACCACTTTTGACTACCCGAGAATCTCACATGGCATATGTTTAACCAATCAGGAGGAGCAAAGAGGGAAAATCGGCGACAGTTTGACTAATTGACTACCCCTATGAATAAGATTGATAGAATGCAAATGACATGGATTCATTCTGAGATCAAAGGGTGATGGAGCACCTTGATGAATAATGATGTTTGGATCTAAAGGGAGGCCTGATGATGTTTCTACAGATGGTCAACGAAAGAAGGGTCTAGAGCATGAAGAAGGACGAAGGAAAGAAACAACCACAAGTCTCAGGAACAGCTAGAGTCTACTGGAAGAAAAGGGGCGGATTGGTATTAATGGAAAAATGCTTTAGAGCATTCAAGGCATCCCTTCGAAGGAGTTGAAAGATAGACACGAATGCCAAGAGTAAATGTTGCAGCTACAAAAGATCTGAAGGTTTCTCCTAAGGTCAAGCTGTCACCAACATGGACAACAGGGCTTCACATTGAATGCATCATTGACTCTCTTCAAAAAGATATGAGGGTCGACCCTCCTGCAACCAGCAGATATTTTGTAAACCCTAAAACAGGAGCCAGCGCATTCTTTTTGGTACACTCTGTATATATGGCATTCTTGCCTCTTTGTAAAGGGGGAGAAGGGAAGTTAAGAGGTTAGGAGTTAGAAGAAATAGAGACAGTTAGAAAGATAATAGAGTAGACAGTTCTAGATATAGATTTTCAAGAGTAGGAATTTTCAAAAGGATAGGGGAGACCGAGCTACATCTTGATTCTTTGTAATGGGAGCTCCTTTTGTCTTCTTAGTTAAGAGTTAGATTCAACATAGACTGTAATGTATTTTCAAGTTCTCTTAGTATAGATGGAAACAATCTGGAGCCATGGATTTTCTGTACACTGGTGATTGTGCCAGCTTTGTAAATGTTGCTTATCTGTTCCACTAATAGTAGAAGCAACCAGATTAAAATCTACTTCATGTTATGTTCCAGAATGGTGTTTGTCTTGAGTTAATCATTTGATTTGAGAAGCTTTCAAGGAATGAAGTTTGATTTGATGTTTTGTTTAAATAGTGACTTGCAATCTGTTATTGAAATCAGCACTATGAATGAATGAGACTGTGTGTTAATCACAAGTTAATTTTGTTCTTCAGTTTTAGTTAGGAATTCCTTGAAGGTAATCAATCTGGTTAAGTTGGATGAATTGTCATTCTTTTCGGTCCCAAAGCTCTGATCTATCTTTTTCATTTCTTTAAAAACCCTGGTTAGAGTAGGTTTAAGTTTATGTTTGATCTCAGAACAATCCAGAAGCTCAACACTAGCAGGCCCCTTGAACATTACTATTACATTGACCATTGAGCAACATCAGCATAGTTGAGAACCAACTACAAAGACCTTGGGAGCTAAGATATCCATGTGTTGTCTTTCTCTTTTAGGAGAAGCAGAGTAGCAATATTTTGTTTAACTATCGTTGTGCCATTTGGAGCATCAACAAGTATGTGACATTACACCCCATCTAAAAAAGCTTCTTAGAAAAATATATTTTAAAGAGTGATAAATTGGTCACTAAAGTTTAGAACATTGTTATTTTAGTCACATTTCCATATTTAGTGGAAACAATTACACATGGTATAAACTACCAAATTTTACTCAAAACTACCATATTCACCACAAAACCATTTTTAGGTGATCAAAAAAATAACTTTCAAAAAATATTCCCTAAAATATTATTTCAAATTACTAGAGTCCAAAACTACTTTCTATGTTCATATAAACCACATGAAATTCCTAAAACTACCTTTTAGAATGCTAAAACTCACCTTTATTGGGTGAAATGCTACTTAAGGAATTGCAAGTTTTATTTTATAAAAGAATAAAGTTTAAAATATTTTTAAAAATTGTGGGGTAAAACATCCCAAGATGGGTTGACTCCATTATCCAAAATATAGCCATGAAAATGGATAGTACTCTTTCCTACACCTTACAAATATATTAAAAAATACTTGTAACCATAATGCTAAAATTATATCATATATAAAGATGATGAGGAATTAGTACATGGATGGTATAGATGTGGTATGGGTGGTAGTATAGATTATGAAGAAACTTTAAAACTTTATTTGTTTGTGTAAATATAAACCCCATTTATTTTTGTAGACAGTTCATTTTTTCTAAGTCTTAACTTTCCCTAGTCCTAATTCTCTTTCTCACACATGATTTAATTAATTAAATTAATTAAATTAATTAAATTAATTAAATTAATTAAATCTTCTATCAATAACTACCTAAAGTAAATAAAATAAATTAAATATTTATTTTCTTCTCCTTTATCCACATCATAGCCTTCTACCAAAATTAATTCTTTAAATTAATAAATCCATTATTCCTCACCCTCCATCTTATAAGTTCTCAACTAACTTGATCTTAACCATCCATTTTCAAATCTTGACCATTGATCTTTGTATTCAAAAACCTAAAAAATCACTTAACCCTTAGTCGCTTTGATAATCCAATCCTAATTTTGTACCATTATGTTGTTAGTGTGAATAACAACATTTCAATTTGTATGAGAAAATATGCCTGTGCAAGTGCAATAGAAATCAAATATGATAATATTTTTTTGGTTTCTTGCTCAATTAGAGATCTCGTTAAAATATAAGTTAATATTTTCAAGCATTGTTTGAAATACTTTTTTTGAATCCATATTTGATAATGATAATTTTACTATCAAACCATATTTTATATCACTATTTAGCAATATTAAATTTCTTTTACATCTCCCTTGTAGAAGGTTCATAGGTACTACAAAAAATTAATGCTCCTCTAAAGTTCTGTTAAAAATTCAACATCGTATTATTGAGGGAGACTCTTGTTGTAAATATAATCACCTCTGAGAAAGTGTTGAACTGGAGATTTTCAATGTAGATTGAACAGATCCACATGTATCTTCTAGACATAGTAGGAGAGTATACAATCAAGCCCATACATAGAGAGGCCAGTAGGGCTGTTGACTTTCTATCGAATCAAGCTATTGATCAACATAAGGTATCTAAAACATCCAACACGCTAGAGGCTAGAGCGATCTGTTTAATATCCTAAGTGCAAACATCACTGGAGCAAGAGACTTGTGAGTAGATTGAATGGTCCCTTTCTGCTCTTTTGAATTTCCATAAGATCAAAAAATGGATTGCCCATATGATCAAGGATAGCAATAAAGATACTACATTGGGAGCGATGGGATTTTGTAATGGATTGGCACAAATAACGGTGATGTAATATTGTGATGGTGGTGGATGGATACATATCAAAACATATAACAATCAAACACATATAATATTGAAACATATCAAACATAAATCATTTCTTCAATTCGTACTGTTGCACAATTTTCATTAATCCATCAATTGATTACATGCTTGCAAATGCTTGAATTTTGTTGCATTCTTATCCTTCTCCACATGACCACTTGGTCATTCTTAACACTTGATCTGATACAACTTGATCTGATACATTAGCCATTACATCTACCTCTTTTATAGAGGTCTTACGACAATACAAAGATCTTTCTAGATCTTAGGCTGACTTACAAATATTTAATATTTTCCATCTTTCTTATCCTTATCCTAGAACTTTCTAGAACTTTTCATTTCATATCATTTAATATTGATGGTGTGGGAGAAATGACATATCCCAACACTCCCCCTTAATTTCAACATCTTTATCAACTCAAATTTTTCTTCCAAGTCTACTAACTCACTCAAATCCTTCTCTTGCTTGATATCTTCAAACTATCTTCAAGATCTGCAAATCTCTTTCTTCAACTCTTTTCAACTCTCATCCCACTGTTGCAGCAGTCCTTCAAACTTTAATTTTTAAATCTTCAAAACTTTAGATTGGAAGTCCTTTTTTCTGCGAACTCGCTATCTGTAGCTTTCCATCTTCTTTGATGTCTTGCTAGACCAACAAACTGTGATTGATTGCTACATTCTTTTCCATATGAACATTTATACTTGAAAAAAAAAATTAATATACCTGTAATCTTCTTCCAATCTGATCCCTAATTCCATCCACAATTCATTTGCATGCATCCTGTATTTGTCTTCTATCTTTTCCAACACATCTTCTTTGAATGATTTCTCAAACCATAATTTTTGCACAAATGTAGATCCCAACATGTATCCTTTGTATGACCTTTCCTATTACAATGACTACAATGCACACATTTCATTCCCTTAACAAATTTTGTTAAACCTGTATTATTTCCTTTACTTGTCACATATCCAAGACCTTCAAATTTTATCCTCATAACTGGTTCAATTGGCCCTTTCATTCCATGCTCATGTTTTCCTAATCCTCGATCTTTGTATCACATTCTCTTCATGATTTTCAACCTAACATTCTTCTCATTATCAAAATTTGTAGATTCAAACACATTTTTATCTTCTTTTGTACATTCTTCATCAAGAACAACTTCAACTATGTCATATAAACCAAATCTTTTGTACCACATGCAACATCACATACCAATGACTTTGACCTTAGACTTTAATTCTCTTATTTCAATTTTAATATTTCTTTCTTGTATACACTATTCTCTTCTTCTAATATTTTTAACTTTTCTTCCAAATCATCATTCATTTACTTGGTCTCATCAAACAACTTTACTTTCTCTTCTAACTCCTCATTTTTATCTTTAACTTTGTCCAATTCTTTCTCGAGATTATCAATTTATCATAAAATTTACATTTGTCATTTATCCTTTCTCTTATAATTGTACAATATTCTTTATTAACTTTTGTAAGAATTGGCTATGAAGGTAGCCACCCAAGATCTAGAGGCCTAATAGAAAGCACAAGCATAAGAGAGAGAGAGAGAAATAAGTGACAAGAATAAACTGTATTCTGTCAATAGAATAGAATGTAATGAGCCAATAGTACATAGGAGACCCCTTGGTTATATAGCCAAGGCGAGAGGCCTAATAGAAAGAACAAGCATAAGAGAGAGAGAAATAAGTGACAAGAATAAACTATATTATGTCAATAGAATAGAATGTAATGAGCCAATAGTACATAGGAGACCCCTTGGTTATATAGCCAAGGTGAGAACATAGAAGGGCATAAGATTATGACAAGTGTCATAATCTTATGACATGAGACAACTATGAAAAGTTATCACTCCACCTAAAGTGGAAAGGTGATAATGTGATAATCACCACAAAAGGTGGAAGTGATGAGGTAATGACATGTCAAGTCCACCAAAAGTGAAAATCTCCAACAACCTCCTATGTGGTCCCTAAGTAAACTTAACTAAGGTGTAATCATGACCTAGGACAAGGTACAAGACATATAATTACACCAACAACTTTATCTAATTCTTCTTTAAGTCTCATCAATTTTTCTTCCAAGCAATTATTTTCAACTACTAAATTCTCTTTTTTAACTCTTTTTCTAGTTTTTCCCATTGAAATAAACTTCTATAACTCACCTTATACACGATTTACTTTCTTTCCTTCAGTAGCTTCATATTCCCTCAACCTTCTTTGATTTCCTATCACTTCAATAACCAAGCTTCCAACAAATCATTCAAAATTTTGGTGACTTCCAAGCTAATGATACAATCTCCACCTTTTGACTGGTTACTCCTCTTTATGTGATCTGGACTCTAAATTCTCTTCCAAGCTGGCTCTAATACCACTATGATGGTGGTGGATGGATATAAATCAAAACACATAATAGGGTGATCCCACAAAACTAGTTTACAATTCTATTGAAGAAGCAAAATTGCAAAAAACACTCCCATGAAGAAAATTTTGGGTTTTGGGGGATTCGAACGAACTTAGGGTCCGAACGAACCCAAAGAGGGTTCGCTCGAACCCCCCTTCGAGCGAACCCTATTAAATGTTGGGTCCCTCATTTTCCACATTTTTTGGAATAAAAACAAAGGGAAATTTTGAATAAAAGGGGGTTCAAACCCCTCGAACCCCCCTTCTCCCCCTCTTGCACCAAATTTCTGCAAAAATTTTCCCTTCGAAGCTCGAGTTGAGGATGAAAATGGAGGAGACTTCACAGACACAACTGGATGATGGTAGTCCTTGGAACGAGCTATCCATTGAATATAATTTTAATATGTTTTGGTTTTTTATGTATTTTATTTTTTAATTTGATTAAAAATAGGTTTTTCACCAAAAATCAAGCTCTTTGTTCTGCACATGCGGAAAAATAGCAAATTATCAACAACAACAAAAAAAATTATTAGTGCACTAGATATTGATGTCTTTGATCCAACAAAAAAAAATTAATTTCGATACATACAAAAAAAGTTATGCTTTAGCTAGTGAATCATGTCTAAATTGTAAAAGGTTTGAATTTGAAACTTAAATTAAAAAAATCAATGAAATGCTATGAAACCAATTATGTGCACTAGATATTGTAGTTATGAACCTAAATTCAAAAAAAATAGAATTTTATCCTTTATAGAAAAAAAATTTATGTGTTAGCCAGTGACATCACTCTTTAAAAATGGTGTTTACTATTAAAAACTAGTTTTCAACAAATTCAAAAATAAATCTTATGTTAGTGCACTAGATTCAATGTGATTGTCTTTGATCCAACAAAAAAAAATTAATTTCGATACATACAAAAAAAGTTATGCTTTAGCTAGTGAATCATGTCTAAATTGTAAAAGGTTTGAATTTGAAACTTAAATTAAAAAAATCAATGAAATGCTATGAAACCAATTATGTGCACTAGATATTGTAGTTATGAACCTAAATTCAAAAAAAATAGAATTTTATCCTTTATAGAAAAAAAATTTATGTGTTAGCCAGTGACATCACTCTTTAAAAATGGTGTTTACTATTAAAAACTAGTTTTCAAAGGAGATGGAAAAATAAGTGCAATCTGATTCAAAAAAAATTGAAAAAAATATATTTAGAATCTACAGAAAAAATGTCACAAATCACTAGTTTGCATCATCTTCAAATTCCTCACGGTTTAACCGTATAGGTGCCTGAAAGTGAAGATTTAGTTAAAAAAATTCAATTCAATGTCCAGTTTGGCCAAAAATTGTAAACCAGTATTGTGGGATCACCCAACAATCAAACACATATAATATTGAAACATATCAAACATAAATCATTTCCTCAATCTGTTCTGTTGCATAATCTTCATTTCCATCAATTGATTACATGTTTTCAAATGCTTGAATGTTGTTGCATTCTTATCCTTCTCCACATGACCACTTGATCATTCTTAACACTTGATCTGATACATTAGCCATTATATCTACCTCTGTTATAGAGGTCTTAAGAAAATACAAAGATCTTTCTAGATCTTAGGCCAACTTACAAATATTTAATATTTTCCATCTTTCTTATCCTTATCCTCGAACTTTCTAGAACTTTTCATTTCATATCATTTAATATTGACAGTGTGGGAGAAATTATGTATCCCAACATATTAAACAAAGATAACCCTCAAAGAACAATAAAGAGGGAGATAAAATCAAATATGGTTGCACATACCTTACTCCCCACGAATTGACTACCCATTTTTGAAGAATTTTTAACATAGAGGACCCTTCTATTGTGAAGGTGATCAATGAGGTGATTGGCATTCACAAATTGAACATGGGCCACATCCACGATGGAGCGCTCATTAACATCTTCTTATCTATGATAGTGCTTGAAATTGGAAGGAAAGTGTCAGCCAAACTATGTGCTAATTGTTTTCTCAATAAGGATCTTGCTCGAGAATCTATTCCTGCAATCTATGCCTTCAACAAAAAGCCAAAATTTGGACTCCTATGTGATGCCATCGACATTAAAATGGAAAATCAAAGCAAGGACCTTGTTGAGGTGGTCGGCCTATTCCACAAAGGCATCATCAAGAAAAATATGGAGAAATTTGCATTGTGCATTGGTTCCAAACCTAATTTGTTATCCCTAGCACAAATTGAGCAAGTGAATGAACTGGAAAGTTGCCTAAGAATGCTCTTCCAATATAGGCCACAATAGAAATCTACACACTGTATTCTACAAAATTCATATGAAAAATGTAAAAAAAAAATCAAAAATTATTATAATGGGAGCTATCCTCATGGTAGAAATTTTTTAAAATAGTTGGGTAGGTGAGAACCTTATACGAGCATGTGTCAAGTGTCATATACATGTGATATGTGATAAAAAAAAAAAAATCCTAAGTAATCTTAACTAACTACATGTAAATATAATATCAAAAACAATTGCATCTCATTGCTTCTAAACCAAGATGCTAACTATTTTTCCATTCTTACTATATTGGAATTATTATAATATAGGCTATACTCTTCTTGATGACCATTCCAATAGGGTTATCCTTGAATCTTTCCAAAATTATGTACCCACCTTGGATCCTATTCCTATCTCTTTGCATATCACATCATCTTTTAAATTCAAGTTACATTATAGTGCCAACTATCACCCTCTTATATGCATTGATACTCATTCCTCTTTTCCCAAAAAATTTCCCATCAACATAGATATAAAAATTCCATTATCTTCCTCCTTCTAAGATAGCCCTAATTATTGTTTCTTTTATTACTTCACAACCTTCATCTTCTCTTCCCCCTTCTAACTATGTCAACTATGCTAATGAACTTTATTTTTAAAATTATAAAACAAATGAATCTTAATCTCTCCTTGACCCACCCACTCACATTTCACCCCTCTCAAACCTTAAAAAATGAAACTTCACCAAAATCATACCCTAGTACATTTCCCTACTCCAGATATTTTCTCCAATTGATAATAAATTATGCATTATTGATGATTCCCTCTTCCCTACTCATTCTCAATATTAAAATCTTCTTATAGATATTGGTGGAATGACCAATGATCATTATACTTTACCCACATTATTTTGATAAAGAAAATTATATTCCAGAATATATACCTCTAGTATTTTACATATGAACCCTCTTAGTATTATTTTTTCACCTTCTCATAGTTGTACTTCCAGTCTTCATGTCCAACTAACAACATTTCCCAAAATATTGACTCATCCCCTACATAAAATTATGTGACCCAACACCTAATATCATATGTAGGACTAGATCCCCTTCACTTAAATGATAATTAATTTATAATGTTTATCCCCTATATAATTTGCATATTCCCATAGTATATAATTGCAACTCCTTCTAGAAAATCGCCCTCCAATACATCAATAGAAAATACAATCATTCAGACCAATCAACATTATCCAAAGGCCTCACATCCTCTTCCTTTATACAATAGGATGATCCATTCAAAGATGTATATTAGTGAATGAATGCTAGTTCCATTGCATTACAGGGAAGAAGTCTCGGATAGAATCTCTAAAGAGAAACTCAATCTATTTCTCAAGGGTGAGACAAAGGAATGAGGAGACTCAAAACAACTCTAAGTGTGATCTGAATAGAGGAGTGATATCCCCTCAAGAATGTTCTCCAAACCTGTAGAAGTGGCCAAGTCAGTGATACCTGAAATGAAGCCATCATGTGATATCAAGTTTGGAAAATTGAATGTGTCCTGATCGATGATGATAGTGGAAGCCTCAATCAATGATTCTGGACAAGGAATCACTGAATGTGAAGGGATACCAACTATCTCTGATGAAGAAGAAGCACCGAAAGGAACCTTGTCAACCTCTTCGGAAAGATCAAGGTAATCAACTACATACAATAGCATCATGGGGTACTTGATCTGAAGAATGACATTCTGAATCATGACCATTGGGGAATGGTGGAGTGTTGAATCTCCTTAGATCTCCCAAAGCTTAGTCCAAAGAATGTGAGGACAATCACAATGATCAATAGCATTCAAAACATCAGAATCAACATCTAAAGAATCTCCAAAGCAGACAGTACCTACGCAACTCCACGCAAGTTTATAGATACACTTGGATGAGGAACAATACCAAATAGATAAGGCAACAGATCAAGGGATCGAAGATGGTGGCAGATCCCATCTCGCCATTGCAAATAGTTACCCTTGTGCAACATAGTCAAAGGAGAAAAATATGCAAGCCCCATAATGAAATTTCTCCACAAAAAACAAAGACACTGACCTTCAATGGCAAATAAAGACTTCCAAATATGATTTACAACTGAAGTGATGCAACCCAGATCAAAAAATATGTTCCCAAGCTTCAGGATAACCAGGTTATTGATCAAATGCACCAAACTAAAAAAATCACATGCAAGAGTACCTGGATCTAAAACTGATCAAGGGGCTGGACTGATAAAAAAAACTCTGAATCACCTTCCTGATGCCGCTGGAATTTCTGAAATCCGATGAACGGTTGAGAAGATATGCAGCTTTGAGTCCAGATTAGGGTTTTGTCTTCAGTTGGTTGTAGAGTCTTTTGTGAGAAAAAATTCACAGAACAGATCTCACCACTGGAAAGTACGTGAAATTCCCTTTCCGACGGTATATCGTTTGCAAAAATTTGATACCCTGGGTGAAAGTTGTGATCAAATGAAAAAAAGGCCCTAATTAGGCACCTGCAGGCTAAATAGGGTCAAAAATTAAGCACCCCGGGCGCTAGCTCCTAGTCGGTGATATGACCGGCACTAATATTATGTAAAAGGCGCCAGCTGGGCGTGGCGGGGAGAGAGATATGGCCGGGGCGACGCCGCTGGATGGGCGGACCCTCGGTCGCAATATACTGTTCCTTAGCGGACGGGGCTAGATCCTCCGGCGATCGGCGATGGCGCTTGGGGAGTCAACGGACGGTCACCGGCAGTAGGACTCAGCCGATCGGTGAGGACACGTCGGCGAGATGGTCGGCGATGAAGCGGCCGGGAAAGACAGCCGGCGATTTCGACTGGAGCAACTACCGGCAACAGAGAGAGGACCCCGTGGGACGGCGGGAAGGAAACCCCACGGTCGGTGGGAGAATATGCCGGAAACGGTGGCCGGTGATATAACCGGTGGTCCCCTGTACGATGTACCTCCCCCTACAAACAATGAATTCGGCCGACAAGCAAAAAAAACTCTGCAGACCTATTTTTTAAAATAAATAAAATCCCCAAAAAAATTTGAATATTGCCAATAGGCAATTCAAAAATGCCGATGATTTTTTTAAAAAAAAAAATTAAACCCCAATGTGTCGACGGGATTTTAAAAGGAACCCACAGAAATATGAATGCCAACCTATGAATAAAATATGAGGTCACCCGAAAAATATTTTTCTGCAACTATAGAAAAAAGATTTTTTACCAAATAATAAAAGATATTAGCGGATTTTCTAAAACAATGCACATATAAAATTGCCTCAGAGGACAACGCAAGGAGATTTTTGCAAATTATGCGGATAGTGCGATTGGTTCAAACCCTAAAAATACCTCGATGGCTCCAGGTTGATGTATCCGATTTTGAGATGAATGGGCAGGATCCTAGGGTTTGAGGCCACAGAGATAATGAAACTGATTTGACTCTATCTCCCCAAATCAGCTTAGTCCTAGGTGGATACAAGTAGCCTTCAATGGAAACCTTCAAGCCTGCGGAGAATCTCCACACCAACTTTCTTGATCGAGGGTTGACGTTTCACTGGATAAGCTCTGATACCATGTTGGAACTGAGATATAGCTCTGATACCATGTTGGGATTATGGATGCACAATCCTTGAAGCTGCAGTCTTCGATGTAGGACCTTTAAGCCAGGAAAGATAATCAACCACCCAGAAAGTGTTGCAACTAGGCATGCACAATGGAAATTCAATATGATATGATATCTTATTGATATCTGGATATATTACAAATGTACAAGATGCCTGATTATATAGGCAAGAGCTAAACCCTAATATGCATGAGATGTTGCCATGTGTCCAGAATCAAACAACATGTGACAACATGTGAACCCTAATGGTGATGATCATTAAATGAGGGGATAAGTTCTAGAAGGAATCTTATCTCCTACAAATAAGGAAGGGAATATTCTCCCATTTATTAAATGATTTATCTAATAATGCAACCTAGGACTTAATGATTAAATGCAAGACCTAAGTTAACTTATGCTAGTGTAATAATTAATTAATTAATTACACCAACACTTTAGACCCATAAGCTTATGTAATACCATTTATAAAATATTCTCCAAAATTTTGGTTAATAAATTGAAACCCTTCTTGGAAAAAATGATTAGCCCTTGTAGGAAAGGCTTTGTCCCAAGCTATCAAATCTTGGATGATGTTGTATCCACTCATGAAATTCTTCATTCAATGGATAGAAGTAGCAGTGTAGGTATGGTCTTTAAACTTGATATCTCAAAAGCCTATGACAAGGTGTCATGAAAGTTTCTCCTAAAATTCCTAGCTAAGTTTGGCTTCAATGTGACTAACATAAACCTCATCAAAGAATGTATATCTATGGTCAAATATTTTTTTCTTGTTAATGGTGTGCCCCACAGCTTCTTTTGTGTGGGTAAAGGGAATAGACAAGGTGACCACATATCCCCATACCTCTTAATTATGGTGGTGAATGTTTTAAGCAAGAACATTGTTAAAATTCTCCTTGAAGGTGCTATCAAGGGGATCAAGTCAACAACCTCTTTGGATCCCTCAACTATCTAGCAATTTTTGGATGATACTATTCTCTTTGGGAAAGCCTCGGTTGTTGAAGCCAATAAATAAAAGATATTCCTCAATAACTATGCCTCCATTTTTTGACAATGCATAAATTACAAGAAAAGCATGATATACTTCTTTAACACCACTCAAGTTTTACAGGAAAAAGTGGTTGCTATTCTTGGCTATGCTAGTGCCCCTCTCCCTGTTGTCTATCTAGGTCTATCTCTAATGATCAAGATGTTACCCATAATTTCTAGAACTTTGTGTTGGAAAGGTTGTAGAAAAACTTGCTAGTTGGAAAGGTTCAATCCTTAGTCATGCAACCAAACTACAACTCATTTTTGTTGCTCTTCAAGGTATACCTATTTATTTCCTCTCCTTGTTCAAAATTCTTAGATACATAGTTGAAAAGTTAGAAAGAATTCAAAGGAATTTCCTCTACTTTGGCATGGGGAAAAGAAAAAATTGGCTCTACTTAGTTGGTATATGGTATGCCTTTCTAAAACCAATGGTGATCTAGGAATTAGAAAGATTCAAACTACCAATAAAGCTCTCCTAGCTAAGATTGGTTGGGACCTTTTGAAGGACAAAAGGATTGGTGTACTATCTTAAATTTCAAATGCCTAAATAATATCCCCTTTATTAGGAGAATTTCTACCACTTAAAACCCTCATGGATATTTTATTTGGAACAATGTTCTTAAATCAAAATAGTTGCTTTAGGGTGGTCTAAGATGGAAACTAGGAAATAGTTCTAGGATTAAATTCTGGGAAGATTCTTGGATCTTGGGTCAACCCCTAAACCAAACAGTGTTTAAGGACCTCCAGGGTCCTGCCTCAAACTACTTTGGTAGGATTTTTGTTGATTACTTTATTGGATGCCTAGATTCTCAAAAATGGAAAAAATTAGAGAGATGTTGCTACAATAATCAAGGGTTAAGGAAAAAAGGTAGTACCCTCAAGAAATTCCTTTCCTTAACTAGAATCCCTATGTTCCAAAATGAGAATAGCTCCTTTGGGATAAAGAGAGTAAAGGAAACCTCACTGCCAAGTTGGCTTACAGTTAGTTATCAAAGCATGGTCCTTGTGGTGGATTATGGAAACAAATTTGGAACCGACACCTAATACCCAAGATTAACTTATTTTGGTGGACAACTTCCCACAACATAATCCTAACCTAGGATAATCTAAAAGAGAGAGGATTCCATATCCCTAATATATGTACTCTATGTAAAATGGATGAGGAATCAATACCATATTTATTATTACATTACTCCTCTATTGAGGTTTGGGGCTATGCTTTGCAGAATCTAGGTGTTTGTTGGTCAATAAATGACAGTATCAAAATTCTGGTGGAAAATTGGATTTGTCCTTTCACCTGCCCCCTTATTAGGGATATTTGGAGATAGGTCCCCCCAACATTTGTTAGATCATCTAGAAGGAAAGGATCAATAGGATATTTTGTAATGAAAAAAAAATTAAAGAGGTCTTTGGTTCTTGTTCTAGGTATTTAATTGAGAATGTCTCTATGTGTAACTAGAAAACCTCGAGGGCCCCCTAATGAAATAGATACCAATGTGGCATGTAGATGGGGCCTACAGTTATACCGAGACTCCTTTGATAATTCTAAAATTATGGCAAGATAGAATACCAAATGGAAAC
The DNA here is from genome assembly GCA_007258455.2 of Sequoia sempervirens. NCBI lineage: Eukaryota > Viridiplantae > Streptophyta > Pinopsida > Cupressales > Cupressaceae > Sequoia > Sequoia sempervirens. The sequence continues at coordinate 680,432,461 of VDFB02270651.1, read as the reverse complement.
CACCACCCTTGGGTTGGTCAAAACTCAACTTTGATGGGACTACCAAAGGTAACCCAGGACCAACCAGTATTGAGGGAATTATAATAAATTTTGATGGTAAGTTTATTGTTGGATTTGTAGGGGCATTGAAGAACAGTCATCTATGATAGCTAAAGCTATGAGTATGTTTGGAGGAGTCAAAATTACCTTATCATTAGGAATCAAAAGACTGTAGATGGAAGGTGACTCTAAAACTATCATTGATGTTGTCAAAGGTAAAGGGATGATAGGATAGACTTTTTCTAATATTATATTTTATGTTCAAAACCACTTAATGGATTTGGAGAGCATAAATGTTTCTCATATTTATAGAGAAGGTAATAGGGTGGTTGATGCCATGGAAAACTTGGGGATATCCTTGGATTTAACCAGATGTTGGAAGGACAAGATCTATCCAAGATCTCTTCTATCTCCTCCTTCTCTGAAGTAGGTGTTGGAATATTCCATTGTTCTTTTATTGGTCCATCCTCTTCATGATATGTTGTTAAATCAGCAATGTTGAACACGAGAGAGATGTGTATCCCACTCGGAAACCCTACCTCATAGGCATTTCCCGAATCCTACTTCTTCAAGATCTTGCATGGTCCAAATTTCTTCATTTTCAATTTATTATGTGTTCCCATTGGGAACCTTTCTTTCCTTAGGTGAATCATGACTTCATATCCAACCTAAAATTCAGGTTATATCTTCACTTCTAATCTGCCTTAGCCTTATACTGAGAATTCATCTTAAGGATGTGATTTATTACCTCTTCATGCAAGCTCTTTAGATGTTCTGCAAAATCTTTAGCCCCAGCACTACTTTTATCTCCTTTATCAATATTTCTTAACTTAGAAGCATTTATTAGACTACTCCCATATACAATATAGAATAGAGATTTATCAATACTCCAATTGACAAAATTTGTTGGGATATGGTGTTGTACACCATTGCATAAAATGATTTATTATAATGTTGTAATTAAATAACTATTTAGTTGTGATGCACCTTGGTGGTGTCGTTAATCACGCTAGGTAATTATTTGGGGGACCACTTGTTGTTGTATAGTAACATTGTATTATTATTTAATGTGTGGGAGACATGTGATAATAATTTAATATTAGGGAAATACTAAATAAAGTGAAGTCTTAGTAACCAACATTAAATAAGGGGTTAGTGGTTTTGTATTCACATGGTTTTGTGGTACATGGTTTTATCTTACCACTAGTTGTATTTGTGTGACCTTGTATCTATAAAAGCAAGCACATGTTTAGTGGTTAAGGTCGGTTGAGTGAGTGGGTTGCCATTATTGATTCTTTCTGAGGAGTGCATGTATGTGAAGCATGGCATGGGATGTGTGGATTCATGTTTGGACATATGAGAGTGCATTGAAGGGCTTGATGCTTCAGAGGTATTCATTGTAACTCATGTATTGTTTTATTGTTGAATAATATGATGGAGTATGGATGTTTTTGGAGGTTGGGTTTTTCTCTCTTGAGGGTTTTCCCAAGGTATATCTTGTATTATCTTGTGGCTTCTCTATTTGATCTAGAAATTTTTGTTACTTGTATGCATGTTTATCTCTCATGAGTTATGTAGGAAATGGAATAAGATTGTGGGTTGAATGCAATATTTCCTAACAAGTAGTATCAGAGCTTTCATGGGTGAAGAATTTTTGTTATAACCTTAGTTTGAGAGTTTTTGCAAAGTTGAAGCCATGGAGATGCATGTAGGGTTTGAGGCATTACAAGATATGGAACACATGTTGCAGGTGTTTTTTTGCGGATTTGGGCTTTTGGGTTGTCAAGATTTGTTGGGTTTATTACATATTTGAATTTTTCAATATTGGGTGAAAGAGATTTTCTTGGTTTGAATTTTTATGAGGGTTTTGTAGGGAAAATTTCATAGATGATATCTTGAGACAAAATGGACCTCCTGGTTGGATTCAAGTTGGCCAAGAGATGAAGATTAACATAAAATTTGACCTATTTTGAAAAAATTGAAAAAAATGCAAAAAAAAATTAACCATCCAATTTGGCCTATCGCAAAAAAAAATATCATATAATACTTGCAAAATCAAAAACAAAATTAGGTTAGAAAAATGCATTGAAAAAATTATATTAAAAAACAAAAAAAAGATGGGGGGTCGAGATCCGCAGACCCCATACCCCGTACCCTCTACCCACAAGTAAGCCCTATCACATGTACCATTCTATCGCACAGTTCATAAATTCTTCACTATCAATTAATAATGTGTCGGCCTTTTTACTTTTATAAGGTTTAAACATATAGTTTTTAAAAATGAGATGGCCATATAACTTTTAAGGAACCTTTAATATAAAACATTTAAAACCCTCAAAATAAAACCATCCGACCTATTGAGGTTTAATTTTTAAAACATTAAATTATTTTAAAAATTTAATATTTGTTTTGGGCTGAGTCACTAACGCGTTTTATTCAAGGAGCATAGACCCTAGTATGTTCGTTTTTCAACTTCTTGTAGTCATTGGAAAGCTTTTTTTGTGCTCTTTGTTGTGGAGTTTGTTCGGTTCCCTATTTTGCCATTTTGACATGTTTTTGGTGCTTGAAACAAAGATGCTCTTGGTTACACTATTTTGAGCATAACTTTTGCATACGGAGTCAGATTTTTGATTTCAAAGAGGCGTTGAAGAGAATTTGTAGTGTACTATACAATGTTTTGGATTGTTTATCAGTTTGAGGAGTAGGATGAGTTTGGTATTTGTTTGATCACTTGTAGGAGCCTGAGATTCAAGGTGTGATTGTGTAGGAATTCGGATGAGTCAAGAGGCAAAACCCTGAGGGAGTACATGTTTTCATATGATATTTATGATGGTATAGTTGATTATCAATTTGGTGCTTCCTAATATAGGTTTATAGGTGTTTTTCAAATTTGAGCTTTGATGGTGACAGGTACATAGGTTGTCTTCAGTTTTAACGACATGGTTGGACATGGTTTGAGACTTGGATTCTTGTGCGGGTGATAGTTGAGTGCAAGTACAATGATGGCTATGATTATGGTTTCATGGGTATGTAGGTATATTTGATATATTGGCACAACATGATCATGTATGTAGTTGTTTGGTGGTGATATGGTTTGGTGATTAGGAGATTTCTCTTATCTTCTTGATGCTTATATGGTTCCTTGACTATGATTACTCATTTTTGGACATGTTTGGAAAATCATATCTATGGTTGATTTGGTGTTTGATTCATTTGGTCTACATGGTTATCTTCTTTGATATCTCAGTTTGCAAGTTATTGTTGTGATGATGATTTTGCATGCTTCATTGTTTTGATCTCGAGTTATGCAGGTTTATGGATTAGCTACCCATTCTCTTACAATGGGATGACTCAATGTGGAATGTTTATATCCACGAGATTATTTCAGTGTTGATGCAGATTTTGTTAGTTGAACTTGTCTATGGTCATCTGTACATTGGTATATTGCTTTGAGTTTGAGAGGATGGATGGTTTGAGTACTTGATTAGTTAGTGTTTGGGACTTGTAGCATGTGGTTTGATCATGATGTCATGATATCTTGGTACATTCATTGGTTATATACTTTCAATGGGAGCTTTTGACAGTGATGACTTGGTAGTGTTGGATTGGTTTGTGATGTCTTTTTGGCAATTGTATGTATCTTATTGGCTTGGAGATCTTGGTTTTACTTGTATGTTACTGACATTGCAGTTGAGTGTGTGCAAACTTGGATGATCTTCATGGAGGATATGGTTGTCATGATGCCATGTGTAGCTCGGTATCACAGTTCAGTGGAAGTTGTTGGAAATGACATGGATGCATCATTGGTTATGGTTATCTTCATGTGATTGGAGATATGATTTATTGGTTTAGAGTGTATTTTTTATGATTTCATGATATACTCTTGATTCTAGATTAGAGTTTGGCATATTACATGTTCTCTTGAGAACAAGATGTTTACATTGGTGCATGCGATCTCCTAGGAGGAGATGGTTAGATCATGTTGTCATGATAGGTTCTTGATTCTGCAATTGGAGCTTTGACATTGATCGTGGTGGTTCTTTTTCTATTGGGTACATTGATCATTTTCTTGATTACTTCATAATGGTGCTATGTTGCATTTTGATTTTGGCATGGATTGATTGGTTACAGGTACTCATGGATACTTGGAGACTTAGGAGATGGTTGGATTTCTCTTGTGATTAGAGACGTATTCTTGAGATGGTTACTCTTTGGAGGTTTTAGCAGGAAGATCAAGGAGATTTAACCTAGGTATGGACATGAGTTCATTATAGACCAGTAGAGGAGATTATTCTTGGAGTGAGTCATGATGTATTAGTTATCCTGGAGGAGCATTCTCATTCCCCACTCTTGGTCTACTCGGAAGTTTATCATTTGAGAGGTATTTTCTGATTATATCTTTCAGATGTGTTATGTTTCGTGTTTTGATTTCTCCTGGGATTAAGTAGAGTCATGGTGATTGATTTTGGATACTCATTTGAAGATTGGTTAGCATGATTTTATGATACTTTATCTTTCATGGATATGGATTTTGAGCTATAGATAGTTAGTTATGGAGGATTCGTCTTGAGGGATCTTATGGCATGGTTATCTCCTTATGCATTTGATTTTATGATATCATTCTTTGATGAGGATTGTTAGGAGATGGTTTATGGGTTGATTTCTAGTTTTGGGGATGGCTACTTTGATTTTTATCTCCTTGATTAGAGAGGCTTACATCCATGTTGGTGTTGTTACATTGATTCATATGTTGTACTTGGTCTATGAGATTGAGTGTTATGGATGTTGTTGAGGCTTTTCATTTGGGGTTGTTAGGAGATCATACTTGACACAGCATTACACTTTTGAGGTGTTGGTAGGAGGACATTATGTTTTACAGGTTTCTCTCTTCATGGTTCCTTCTTGGATGTTCATATTTTGGGAGGATGGTGGCAACATGTTATGAGAGATTATGCAACTCTTTTGGTTTCATGTGTGGATCATTGTTATTATTATTGGTACTTCATTCTTTGATTTCCTTATCACACCTTGATATAGTGTGGATTGGCAGACTTGATATGCTTTGACATTACCTATGCAGTGGGAGTTCCTAGATATATATATGTTCTTCATTGACAGGTTTGATACAGTGAGCTTGATTGCAGCTTATGGGTTGCATATGTTCTTGGCATGATTTTATTGATGTATTGATACCTTGGAGGTATGGATGGTTGGGTGTATTAGCATGTGTTGTGGATGTTATTTCCGATCATGTGGGTTTTCCAATTGACAATAATTTGTTTGGATCCTTTGTTATCACTTGGATTTGATCCTTGTGCTCATGGATTGGTGCATATTCACCTTGGCATGTTCCTTTTCTTCCATAGGTGGCATGTTGGAGGATGAGAGGAGTTCTTGCTTGAGATGGTGGTCACTTTGTTCATATTGCAGGTATCTTGATGGAGCACAAGAGCATGTTGGAGATTCATGTGGTTTCATGTATGGCTATGATGATGTACTTCATGTATTGATCCCTTATTCAATGTATACAAGTGGGAGAATGTTGGGATATGGTGTTGTACACAATTGCATAAAATGATTTATTATAATGTTGTAATTAAATAATTATTTAGTTGTGATACACCTTGGTGGTGTCGTTAATCACGCTAGGTAATTATTTGGGGACCACTTGATTTTGTATTGTAACACTATATTATTATTTAATGTGTGGGAGACATATGATAATAATTTCATATTGGGGAAATATTAAATAAATTGAAGTCTTAGTATGTAATATTAAATAAGGGGTTAGTGGTTTTGTATTCACATGGTTTTTGGTACGTGGTTTTATCTTACCACTAGTTGTATTTGTGTGAGCTTGTATCTATAAAGAAAGCACATGTTTAGTGGTTAAGGTGGGCTAAGTAAGTAGGAGTGCATATGTGAAGCATGGCATGGGATGTGTGGATTCATGCTTGGACACATGAGAGTGCATTGGAGGGCTTGATGCTTTAGAGTTATTCATTATAACTCTTATATTGCTTTATTGTTGAATAATATGGAGTATGGGTGCTTTTGGAGGCTGGGTTTTTCCCTCTTTAGGGTTTTCCCAAGGCATATCTTGTGTTATCTTGTGGCTTGTCTATTTGATCTATGTATTTTGGTTACTTGTACACATTTTTATCTCTCATGGGTTTGTAGGAAATGGAATAAGATTGTGGGTTGAATGCAATATTCCTAACAGAATTATTATATGCAAACTCTGCCTATGGAAAAACCAAATCCCATCCCTTAGGCTTATCCCTTACTAAGCATCTTAGCAAGTTATCCAAACTCCTATTTGCCACCTCTGTCTACCCATCAATTTGTTGATGGTGTGCAAAACTAAACTTCAAATCAGTCTTCAATTTCTTCCACAGTGTTCTCTAGAAATATCCAACAAATTTGTTATCTCAATCTGAGACTATACTCTTTGGTAGACCATGTATTCTAACCACTTCTCTAAAAAATAACTCTATGATTTGAACAACCTCACTAGTCTTATGACATGGAATGAAATGTTCCCTCTTTGAAAATCTATCCACCACAAAAAATATTGATTCATGTCCTCTATGTGTTCTTGGTAAACCAAGAATGAAATCCATGCTAATATCCTCCCACAGCTTCTCTGGTATAGGTAATGGCTTATACAACCTTGTATTTTGACTTACCCCTTTAGCCATCTGGAATACTCTACAGCTCTACACATACTTCACATCTTGGTGCAACTATGGCCAATAATAACTCTCATTTACAAGATTAATGGTATTATCTCAACCAAAGTGTCATGCCAATCCTCCAATATGCTTCTCCTTAATCAATTTCTCTCTCATAGAACTTCATGGAATGCACAACTAGCTTCCTCTAAATAACATACCATCCTAGATAATAAAATCCAACCATCTTGTCCTATCTGATGAAATAGGTTCCAAACAAGCCTTCCAAGGCTTTGAAAAGTGTAGATCTTCAAGATACAAATTCTTGAGTTCATTGAACCCAACAACTTCTATCTTCATCTCTATCAAAAAAAAATTCCTTTTTCTTAAGGCATCTGCAACTTTGTTTGACTTCCCACTTCTATGTTTCAAAAAAAATGTATAACTCTATAAAAACTCAACCCATTTTAAGTGCCTTTGGTTCAACTTCCCTTGACTACTAAGCTACTATAAGGCCTGATGATTAGTATATAAAACAAATTCTTTTGGAAATAAATAGTGCCTCCATTTCTTCAAAGCTTGAACTATTGCATAAAATTCCTGATCATAGATAGAATATTTTCTCTTGGCAGCATTCAATTTCTCACTAAACTAGGCAATAGGCTTACCTTCTTGACTCAAAACAACTCCTATGGCATTGTCACTAGCATCACAATCTACCTAAAACACCTTATTGAAATCTAGAAGTGCCAAAATAGGTTGCTCTATAACTTTCTTCTTTAACAAATCAAAACTCTTAGCTACTCCTGCAGTCCATTTAAAGTCATTTATATCCCCTCTCATTGTCTTTGTTAGGGGTGTACATATACTACTAAAACTCTTAATATTTTTTTTATAAAAACTCACCAAACCATGAAATGATCTTACCTCTATAACACTCCTATGTGTAGGCCACTCAACAATAGACTTTACTTTCTCTAGGTCCATCTTAGGACCTTCACTTGAGACTACAAATCCCAAATATATCAACTCATTATTTAGAAAATTGTATTTCTGGAGGTTAATCAACAATTTATCTTCCCTCATTTTCTCAAAAACTCTATGAATTGCATCAAGTGCTCCTCCAATGTCTTACTAAAAATTAAAATGTCATCCAAGTAAACAATGACAAATTTACCCAAAAATTCTTTTAATATCTCATTCATGAGCTACATGAATGAGCTCAATGCATTGGTTGGCTCAAATGGCATGACTAACCACTCATATTGTCCCTCCTTAGTTTTGAAGGTTGTATTCCATTCATCTCCCTCTCTAATCTAGATCTAATGACATCCACTCAATTCAATCTTTGTGAAGTACTTAGAGATCCACTCTATGATAGGTCAAATATATGAGTTAGAAAACGAGCAACAAACTAAAGAGTGCAAATAAACACCAAGACAACCTACACCTCAAGATTAGCCTAAGTTGGAATCAACACAAGATAAAAACAACAAATGAAACATTATACCTTGTGTTGAATCGATCCTTTGGTTGGCCCTTCGATCTTTGATGTGTATGCTCCTTGGATGGCAAGATATGCAAACTAGATGATGATGTGAGGATGGATGGAGATGGATAAAAGCATGAAAATGGCTAAGTGTAGATTGAGAAATAAAATTGCAAGAGTTTGGCTAGCAAAATGATCTCCTCAAAATGAGAGAAAAGAGGGGGTATTTATAGAGATTTTGGAAATCTCTAGGGAAATGGATGGCCAAGATTGAGCCACCAATGATCAAGATGTAGGGCCAAGGTGAGTTGAGAACTCACAAGCCCTCATCTTGACATGTGGCATGTGATATAGCCCTAAAAGGTGAAGTGGACATGAGGTGGAAGGAGAAGGACATGACATGGAGGGGGGGTACAAAGTACCTTGGAATTGGACAAGATCTCCTCTAAGGTGCTTGTCCCTATGTGGGTGAGAGGACATGTGAGGAATTAAAAATTCCTCAAATATCCTCATGGGGAGAAGGGAAAGAATAAAGAATTCCTTTGAGTGCATTGGGGAATTAAAAGTGAATTAAAAATTCACATGGGGAAGTGGAGTGCCTTGTCCAAAAGGGGAAGGTCTTTAATAAGGTTGGCCAAGGACACGTCATAAAGGACATGGGGAAGAGAAAAGGAATTTAATATTCCTTGAAAGATGAGAGTGGAATTAAAAATTCCTCAAAGGACTTTGGGAAGACAAAAGGAATTAAAAATTCCTTGGGGGATGGGAAG